>CM070504.1:28750789-29950789 GCA_036346375.1 Guadua angustifolia | reverse complement strand
GGTTTTGTCTGGAAAAAGGAGAAAAAGTGAGAAGGTGGCGATGTCTGTTCTTCCTTCATCGATCATTTCTGGAACCACCATTGCGCGTGAGGAGTATCCTATAAGCTTTGTCGATTAATCATACTTTGCTTCCCCAGCCTAATCGTTGGTGAGCTCCCCTACTCGGCATTGGGCCATCAGTGCCAACTAGTTGCAAGTTCTTGTGCTAGTCTAATCTTAGGGTTCGTTTGCTGAATATAGGAGTTGAGCTTGCTTGTGCAAAAGAAAGTAGTAGAGTGACATGTGGCTTGGTTCATGGGTGAGTGTCATGTGACCACCCACCACTTAGGTAGGACCAGTTGGGATTAATGGTGAGCTTGCTAGTTCTTGTGATAGAGAGGGTGGTGGCTCTATTTGGAGGAACCCTACGGAGGGTGTGTTTGGGTGTGGCTGAGATTACATGAGAACAGAGCTTCAGTTTGCGGGTTGGGGGAGCAATATAGTAGGATATATTGCTCCATTTGGCATGCGCTTAGGTGATTGGTCCTATTGCATGTACTTGTTTAGTTATTTAGATTTATTTCTATGTTGTTTGGAGTTGCAAGACATTCTAGTTGACTCTTCTTATGTTTACCAAGTACTGTGTTTGTTACGACATCGCCTTAGTTATGCCTAGGCATCACATCACTACTGGCTAGGCACCGTGGGTGCTCGCCTCGCATTGGAGATCTAAGCGAGTGCCTAGAATGGTGCAGCGTCCATGACAATGGTTTAGGTGGCTGACTTGGCCAACTGGCTGGGACAGGGTCAGATAAATTGAGGGGTCAGCTTTGTGGTCACCCAGCAGAGGACGACTACCTTGGGTGCTCCTTCAACCCTAGCCGCCGTTGCCTGTAATCATGGCCGCTGCCCATGATTGTGTCAACTAGCAAAGGACTCCCTTGCCTCCTCCACCCCCTGCGGTGAGGAGCTCTCCTGCCTCCTCCATTCCATGTGGTGAGGAGCTCTCATGCCTCCACTCCCTATGCCGACCGCTGGTGAGCTCCCTTGAGTCCCCTTCTTCTTCCTCTGCCCTTTGTTGCTGATTGTTGGGCATCCTCTACTACTGTTGATGCTGATTTGTTGCTGCTAGTCTCCTTTGCTACTGATCTGCTGTGTACTGTGCTACCCTTTGCCCTTAGCTGATCTCCTCTTGTGCTTTGTGTAGAGTGATGGCAAACCAGAGAGACGAAGAGTGATTCTAATTATGATTGTTAAATGTTAATGTTAATATCCTTTCCAATTTCATGCTTGCGCTACTAATCATCTTTTGTTGTTGCGCTATTCCTATTTAAGACCGTAAGTTTGCCCTCATGGTTGTTAATTATGTTACGGACTTCTTCTCTAACCTAGTGTGTTGTGTTGTTACTCTTGTCTTAATGTCCCCCGCTAAACCTCTCCTTGAGGATGCCATGGCACCCATCTTGTCGCCTAAGCGTCCTGGTGCCTAGCACTTGTGGTCGCCGGGTACGCCTTGACAACCATGCCAAGGGCATTTATTAATTCACAGAGCATGTTGTTTGATGGCACTTATGTGGGTAAGGAGGACCTGAAATTTGTGCTTACTCTGTGTTCATAATCAAGTATAGCATATAAGTAAGAGGGGTTTATGATTGCTTACCAACAACTTGACACCTACATCCATAGGAGTAAGTTGTGCTAGAGATACATGTATTCTTGTTCCTTTTGCATTTCTGTTAGTATCCGTTCAATTTTATCCCAAATACAATTGGTCTATGCATTTGCTACCTTTTTGGCACCTTAAGCACTTAAATTGTATGTTAATCAATGGAGAGGGATTTATAGTGGAAATGATGCCCTTTTTACCAAGGGTAATACTAGAGGTTTTGGAAGGTACATAACTCTTGTACTATTGGTGTATAATTGTCTTTTAACTTGTCTGCATTAGTCAATGCGAGCTACAATTAAAGACAAATTTATTAAAGAGTTCATGTAGAATGATAATGTTGACCATGCATAAGGAGGCTTTCGTTGGGATTTTTTTTAAAATTTAAACTAAATCCCAGCATCCAAACAAAATAGCACAAAAGCATAGAAATTGTCCCTCTAGATAATCTTCTTGATGGACTGTTTAGATCAATGTTCATTCTTTAGAAATGTGATGTCCTTAGTGAGGAAATAGGAGTAACATAGTAGAGAAAGGATTCTCTTTTCATTGTCCTAGTGCATAGCAACTTTTGGTACCTATATTGCATGAGCAACCATTTCTAGCTAGCCACTCTATTGCCTTCCGCCAAGGTTATTAAGTCGCAAATTCATGTCGAGTCATCATCGGCCAAGTTGACGACTAGTCATGACTAGTCTCGACTAATCCCTAGACTATGAAGTATGTTAATAGGGCATGTTATATACTACGTTGTAGCGACAATTAAGCACATATAAATATTGTAAAGCATGGATAGAAGAGAAGAACATAAGAATGATGATGTGATGATGACTTGTTTTGATCCCAAGTTCCCAACATATCTTTCTTGATGAATGTCTTTCTTTGAAATTGAGAAATAATACCCTAGAAGTTGAAGAATAAAATGTTGATAATATTATAGCAATTAGCAAGTAAATAACATAAGTACTGGACAACAAGTAAAATAACAAGAGTTACATGATAGCATCGTATTCACACTTCACAGCAAGAAAAATATTAAAATTCAAGACAACAAATAAGGCACCTGGCAACCACTAGCCAGCCATTAAGCATAAGCACATAACTTAATAAGAAATAAGTTTCGAATGACAACGATAATTGATAGCTATGAGCCTAGGACATCAAATTGCAAAGTCTAAAAGTAGCAAAAGTAACGATTAATGAAGGTAGTCATGATTCAAATCAGTCATCCAAGTCACCATCCAATTCAAATACATTCTCTTCATGAATTGCTCCACTTGCATGAGTTGTAGATGGTAGAGTTTCATCATGATCATTTCTATCATCATCAACCTCATAATTTTCAACATTTCTATCATCATCTTCACTATAATGACCCAACTCATCAACATTACTAGCAATATTTTGACTTTGAATGCCGAGTATAAGTGATATGGGAGCCTATGGGCTGGTCACTAGACCCGCTAGCAACAAGTCAACAACATCACCCCAACCTCTCATTGCCACTATATGCACCCCACCAATGAACTACAAAATATAAATAGATAATGCACTTCAATGTTCAAACATAGAGAACCTAAAAATGAGAAGTTAAGAAATCATTGTACTTAATTACTTATGCTCATGAAAGCTCTCTCTATCTTTGATCGCCATTGCCTTTGTGAAGCAATTGCCTTTTGTCCTCTCATAATTACCAACTTGCCTACTTATCTTGCTTTGTTTATCATCATCGGTGACCATCTATCATAGCACAATACCACCTTAGTCTTGTAGCAAGTCTTTTATTTGCTTCTTTAATGCCAAAAAAAAACATTTTTGGATTCAAGAACAATACCACCTCATATAATTTTTTTTCTCAATTTGGTTGTCCCACAACTTGCACTACAAGAAACAGGAGAAAATTCATGGGTTTTTTTAAATTCGTGGGCAAAAAAAAACCCACAATTTATATATTTAAATTCGTGGGTTTATAAAAAACCCACGTATTTAATTAAATTCGTGAGCCAAAAAACCCACAATTTATATATTTAAATTCGTCGGTTTATAAAAATACCCACAATTTAATTAAATTAAATGGGCCAAGAAAACTCACGAATTTATTCTTTTTAAATTAAATCGGTTTTTAATAATTTTGCACGATTTAGTTAAATTAAATGGGCATTGTTGCCCACAATTTAAAAAGTTAACCCTAACCCGCTCTTCTCTTGATCTCGTCTCTCTCTCTCTCTCTCTCTCTCCCTCTCACCACCCTTCCCCCCCTTGCTCCCACCCCTCACGCCCTCACGCCCGCCCACCACTTGCCTCCCCCTTGCTTGCCCATCCTCGCCCCCACGCCTGCCTCCCGCCGCCATTCTGCCCACGCCCTCCGCCTCTTCACTCGCACCCGCCCACGCCCTCGCCCACGCCACTTCCTTCCCTTCCCCCTCCAAACTCGAGCACCTCCCAAGGTAATTCTTTGAAGAAATTTGGGCAACAAGGAGCTTTGATCTTGAGTATTTTAAGTGTTGGTGGTGGTTTGCAGAGACGAAGGAGTCGTTGCTCATGATCACCGGCATCGGGGAGGATCAACAGGGCAGCGTGGGGACCGCTCTAATGAACCATCATCACCGCCGGCGAGGACGCTACCATTCGCATTTGGGACTCGGAGGTTAGCTTAATTTCCATACTTGCTCATAGCTCTCGACCACTTGCTAGTTCCATTGAGTTCTCTTGACCACTAGTATTATGGTGTCCGGTGCTTTCTAGGTATATGAAAATTTGCTTATAGATACGAATGCTAGTGTAGTGGTTGTTTTGTGGATTGACTAATGAAATTGTTCAATGGTTAAAACGTTCTCGGTTATGACCCAAAAATCATTACTTGTCTTTGAATGTGATGGTTAAAATTTCGCATGGGATTTCAATTACGTTGGTTGTGATGTATTCAGTCACTTAGGTTTTACCTCATTGTTAAGCATTCGGGTCAATTACTATGCTTGAGTAAAGAAGGAACTAAAAGGATAGCCCTTGAAGCGAAATTTTACCTCATTGTTAAGCATGCCGGTTATTTGATTGGATGAAAATGGACAATCTCTTTTCACATCAATTTGTCATAGGATTATTTTACCTTCATTTTTATTTTTGACATGTAGATGGAAAAGCTATTTGAAGGAGTCGATAAGGAAAATGGACATAAGAAAACAATAACTTCATTGTCAAAATCTGCAGATTGGTCTCATTTCCTTCTGAGTTCCCTCAATAAATCTGCTAAGGTGATATTTTGTTGGAGATACTATTGTTATCATGTCTTTTTTCTACTTCGGCACTTGTGGGGCAATTCAACGATGTCGACCTTTAACTTCACTAATGAATCGTGCTTTTCACTTTTAGACCGTATTGTTTGTGCTTGTCCTAAACTGTCATTTCTCAACTTGTTTTCAGTGGGATTTGAGAGACCGAATGGTGGGAGAAGTAATTTTGGCTCGATCGCCATTGGTTCACATCAACACCGGGAGATAGTCTGGCGGGTTTTAGCTACTCATGGTCATTTCTCAACTTTGGAGGAATTGCCTTTTTCCTTCTCACTTTAAAGCTTTTCATTTTACGGAGGTATGTAAGAGGAGAGGAGGTAAAAGGCTCACTTTTCTTTATTTTCCTTTTGCTTTCTTTTATATTGGTGTTCGAAATCGAATGGTTTTTAAGCTGCTTTTACGCTTGGAAGGAAGAAATCTGGCAAATGCATCTCCTATGCTGAAGACATTCACAACCCTCTAGGATGGTGTGTTTTGCGGTTGTAATGTGTTTTCAGGCTTGCATTCCAAATGATGCAAATGTCATGATTAGGAGGGTGTGTTTTGCGGTTGTAATGTGTTGTACGTCATTGTGTAGTTTACAAATTACCGTTGGATGTGTGATTGATTATCTAAGGATCTGCTAGAATGTCTCCTTCTAGTTTGAGAGATTGATATATATATTATAACTGCAAATGTTTTTTTGTCTGCTGAGTGGATGTCCTATTTACTAGAGAGGTCATGCCGAAATTTTGTACATTTCGGTGACTTAGTTTAATTTGCCAAATGAGGTAGTAGATTTTTCACGATGGCTGCATAATTGTCAAATGTGTTAAACACACACACATATATATATCCTTAGATAGGAGTTGATGATTGGTTATATGATACTGAAAGTGGATAAATAGTATGCCATTTAATAAGTGGATAGATAGGAGCTGATGATTGGTTATATGATGTGTTATGTGGCATGTCTTGTGTTTTGGTTAATAATCTAAGAGACATTGTGGAATTTGTGGTCAAATTGAGTTAGGAAAATATGAACATAGCTAAGGAAGAAGGCTTGGAGAAGAAATTCAAGTTGACAACTACAATTGGAACGACAAACGTGCACTTGTTTGACTCAGATGGTAAAATTCGAAAGTATGACACTCGGAGGAAAGTAAGTATCTAGCATCTACCTATTTTGTTGCTCTGAGACCGCTTGGCATCCGGTCACACCAAATTATGTTGCTCTGATCTGTTCTTTATATATGTTGTTCTATTTGCGAATACCACATTAACTAATTTATGTTGTGCAGAAGCTTTATTGGAAAATATTAAGTGGAGCTCCACAAGATTAATAACAAAGTTAGGTTTATTCCTCTGATGCCATCTCCAGTTCTAGTCTACCTTAGCACAAAATCATGGTGTAGTGAATATCTTTAGGTAAGAAACTCAACATAGGACATTGTTATGTTTTCTTTAAATATGGGAGTCTTTATTTGTTTGTTATGTAGGATATCAGGATATATGGTGGTGGACAAGCTAGAGGTACCTCGTAGGAAAGTACGTAAAAATTGGTACGTCGGGCTAAATGCAGATCCTGTTGACCGCTCCCATCCAGATGTTCATGACAGTTCAATCGCGAAAGAAGCTGCTTCTAAGGAATCTCACCCAAACATTCAGGACGAATCGGTTGTCAAAGAATCTTCTAAGGAACCCCAGTCCCGTAAGTCAGCTTATAATCTATTGCCACATTGTTCATTGGTCTATTCTAAGAAATGTCTTCTTTTGTTATTTGCATTTGGGGGGTAAAGCTTATCTTCTAGTCATTGAGTTCGCAGAGATTTGAGTTAGTAGAATTGCCTGATGTCTCCAATTTTAGGATGGAAAAAGCTTTAAAGAAAAGGAAAATTACATGCACATAGTAACCATTATACTAATCTGATGTGGATAATGGACTATGCATACTATGGATGTAGGAATATGTAGGGAACATGCATTTTGATGTTATTTGATTATCATTGTAGGGACTACACAGGGAGTTGATTCCCTGAAAAATGCGTCTGAGCAACAGTCGATTGAAATGAAACTTAATTCTACCCAAGGACAAGAGAATATGGAGTTGTCGAATAATGTAAACAAAACTCATGCTGGGAGCATCTCCAGTGTAAGTACCACGACGAGAATACATCACATACTCGAGAGAAGGTTACTTCAAACAGCCTAAAAAGTGATGATCAAGCGGGAAGCTCGAAAACTAATGCGAGTGATGCGGGAACAACGAGGCGCGACCATTGTTGAAAATAGCGAGCCTCTAGAGGATGACGCTGATACATCATTTGATTTGTTTCGGGATGCAGAAGAACTGCCTGATAAGTACAATTATGATTATGATGACTATGTTGATGAATCCATGTGGGGAGATGAGTACTGGACAGAACAAGAACATGAGAAAGCGGAAGATTACGTGAGCATAGATGCTCACATCTTGTCCACCCCAGTAAGTGAACCTTTTGTAGGGTGAAGTGTCGCCCGTGTCGGATTAAGGACCGAGCAATGGGACGCTATTGATCCGAGATTTCCGTGCAACCACGAGGGCTATTTATGGGGTAGCCTTAGCCTATTAAGTTATTTAGACTTGGCTTTGTTCATTGGTAGGCGGGAGCTAGCACAGGCATTCCGGACAGGTCTGCCTGGAAGGGTTTCCACCCGTGCAACGGTGTACGCCCTGCCATGTTTAGAAACGTTGTGTTGGGTGTGAAAGTGGATCCACGGCTTGTGTGTGTGTTTCTAGTTCTATAGCGGGGGTTAACGTCCTGGGCTGGATCAAAGCCATGTCTAGGTAATGTAACGGTTATGTAAGATCTCCTGGCTGGCCACCTGAGGAAGTGCGTCGAGCAAAAAGGTTGATCATTCCTTGTGGGTAAAGTTGTACACCTCTGCAGAGTTTAAATCTAATCGATTAGCCGCGCCCGCGGTCATGGGCACTTGGTGAAGTCATTCCAATGTTAGATGTTTTATTATTTTCAAAAGGGTTGGTATCATTTTGTTTTGCAACTGTGATTTACGTCGAAGGGCCGACATTGATGGATTTCAGGATTTGATGATTCGTCGCTCACGTCATGGAGGACTGTGAGTGTTATTATGCTTTACTTATTTGTTATCAATCAATTGCTCTTAAAAATTTCGTTTGCAAATAACTTGGATTTACAAATTCAAATTCGCTTTATGCAAATTAACTGTAGTAGCCTTTCCTTCGAAATGGCCTGCATATATTGTAGGTTTTGCCAAAGTCTTGCGGAGTACGAAAGTACTCACCCTTGCCTAATTATTATGTAGGTGGTTTAGAATGCGAAGCTTCGAAGTTTGTTCGTCGCAGGTTGCGGGATCCTTTTTGCCATGGTATTTCTAAGGATTTATGCCTGGTCAGTTGCTTGCGGGATTGGATGGGTACACTACAAGGCTTTGCTTCTTTGCTGCTATATTCTCTGAGTTGTAATATTTCTATAATTAATCGTTTCCTCTAATTAATTTAATGTATGGTTGTGATTCCAATTGTTGAAATGTGCGTGCTAGCTACTGATCCAGGGACTAGTACTGCAAGCACATTAGATTTCCATTTTTGCATTCTGTGTAAAAATGGGGGTCGTTACAATAAATGACTACGTGGCGCTACGGTGGCGGTAGGATTAAGGATCTACGGCCATTTTCAACGCATCTAAACGCGGCTACGTGGGCTCACTGGCGCGGCTGGATGAAGATCCAACGGTGGCAGTTACCCGAGCGATGCCCTGCTCACCGAGTCTACGTGGCTTAATCCGAGCCGAACATCCAAGATCTAACGGTCAAAATCTACCGCTACTGATCTACGCGATGCAATCTGCACCGTTGAGACAAGATCTAACGGCCATTTTTAAACGTATCTTCTATGGTTACGTGGCCTCACTAGAACCGCACGATTACGATCTAACGGCCGAGATCTACCGAAATCGTTTCAGCCTAATTCAAAAAGGGAAAAAGATGTGGCTTTACCTCGGGCGTTGGATGGAGATCTAACGGTTGGGGATGCTCACGATTGTTGACGAAGGTGTGGCGGCGCTTGGTCACCGGACTCGGAGAAGATGAAGCAGCTGACGGCGTTTTTGGCTTCTCCGGTGTGAAGAAGTGGTCCACGCGATGCAGCTTGTCACTACGAACTCGGCAAGGGTCTTGGGTGCGGCGGAGAGTGACAGTCGGCGGTGGAAAGCAAGGAAAAACCGAGGCGGCAGCACTACCCACTCCGGTGAGCAACTGAGAGAGCTACAGGGCACGACTGGTAGCGAGCGAACGAACAACAGGTGCGGGACGAAGGGACTAGTTAAATGAGCTAGATGCCTTGGTCAGCGTGCAAATCGTCCCTGAATCCCCGGCAGTCAACCACCCCTTTAATGGCGATGACAGCGTGACTGTTCAGCTTTCGGCGACGTGGCTCCATCCGCCCGTCCGTCATTGCGATCCAGCGGCGCCCGGCACTTTCGGCGGCGGCTTTTGGCGCAACCATCCAATCGCAATCTAACGGCCCAGGGCGAGCGATGGTTCGAATGCCAGCGATACGTGGCGCAATCTGGTCGGCTCGAGTTATGATGATCCGACGGCTCTTGCGCGCAGGTGACGCGGCCCAACCACATCCGTCCGATGAAGATCGCATGGCCCGGAGCGAGCGGTGCTAGGGTTTCAGCCGACGGCGCGCACAGTGTTGGGTTCGGCCCAACACTATAGCAAGGCATTTTCCGGCTTTTAACTTTTAAAATAATCTCAGAAATTCAATCTAATTATTTAGGGTACTAAAAATACCTGAAAAATTCTAGAAAAATTCCAAAAAATATGTCAAGGCATTTAGAGCTTAAATAAAATATTTTTATTTATTTTTGATAATTACTTTTTTGCTATTTAATTATTCAAGACGAATATAAAGTTAAATTAAACTTGAATAAATTCAAGTAATTCCCAAAAATTCACAAAAAATCAAATAACTCCAGAAATAAAAATTAGGTCAAATTTTGGGACGTTACAAACCTACCCGCCTTAACAGAATCTCGACCCCGAGATTCGAAGCTTAACTAAGGAATAGGTTCGGGAATTCCTTTTTCAAATCTTCCTCTCGTTCCCAGGTGGCCTCACTTTCTGTGTGATTGCTCCACTGAACTCTGCAAAAGCGGGTTGTCTTGTTCCTTGTTTTCCGATCCATTGTGTCCAGAATCTTTACCGGGTGCTCTTTATAGGTCAAGTCTTCCTGCAGTTCAATTGCTTCCAGGGGTGTTTGCTCATCGGGCACTCAGAGACACTTCTTGAGTTGCGACACATGAAAGACGTTATGTACTCCTGCTAAGGTTTGCGGTAACTCCAGTTGGTAGGCGACTTCTCCCCTACGGCTTAGGATCTTAAACGGTCCTACATATCTTGGTGCAAGTTTCCCCTTTTTGTGAAACCTCTGGACTCCCTTAAGAGGCGTAACCCTGAGATACACATAATCTTCAGGCTCAAAGCTTAAATCCCTGCGGCGATTGTCCGCATAGCTCTTTTGCCTTGACTGTGCGATTTTTAACCTCTCTCTGATTAGTGCTATTTGCTCTTCGACTTCTTGGAGTATGTCTAGCCCGAAAACACAACGCTCACCGGTCTCATTCCAATTCAACGGTGTCCTACATGGTCGACCATACAATGCTTCGAACGGTGACATCTGTAAAATGGCCTGGTAACTATTGTTGTAACTGAATTCAACGTATGGTAAACATTTATCCCAAGACGTTGTATATGCCAACGCACAAGCTCTTAACATATCTTCCAATATCTGATTGACTCTTTCTGTTTGCCCATCTGTCTGCGGATGATAAGCTGTACTGAAGTTCAATCGGGTGCCCATTGTTGTATGCAGTTTACCCCAAAATCTTGAGGTAAATTGGGTACCTCTGTCCAATACTATCTTCTTCGGCACCCCGTGCAAACAAATGATCATTGCCATGTATAGCTCTGCTAACTTATCTCCTGAATAGGTTGTCTTTATCGGTATGAAATGCGCAACCTTGGTTAATCGATCTACTATGACCCATATGGAGTCATAACCTCCTTGCGTCCTTGGCAAACCGGTGATAAAATCCATTCCGATTTCCTCCCACTTCCATTCTGGTATTTTCAATGGTTGCAGCAGTCCTGCTGGTCTTTGGTGCATAGCTTTGACTCGCTGGCATACATCTCATAGTGCTACGTGCTCAGCTACCTCTCTCTTCATATTCGGCCACCAGAACCTTTCTTTCAAATCTTGGTACATCTTTGCACTTCCTGGGTGAATCGAATACTTGGAGTCGTGAGCTTCCTCCAATATTAACTGCTTCAGCTCCTTTTTATTAGGTACACAGATATGCTCTCTCATCCACAGAGTACCTTGATCGTCCAGCTTAAATTCCTTTGCTTGGCCTTCCTCCATCTTAGATTTGATTCGCTTGATCTTCTCATCATTCTTCTGTCCTTCCTTAATCTGGTCCTCTAAGGTAGGTTTTACTTCTAAAGCAGCTATGAATCCTTCAGGAACAATTTTCAATTTTAATCTCTGGAAATCCTTGCACAATTCTGTCCGGCTCTCTTCTATCAACATATTTAGGTTATGACTTTTTCGGCTCAAGGCATCAACCACCACGTTGGCTTTACCGGGATGATAATGAATCCCCACATTATAATCTTTAATCAGCTCTAACCACCTTCTTTGCCTCATGTTCAGGTCAGATTGGATGAAGATGTATTTAAGACTCTTATGATCTGTATATACCTCACATCTATTTCCAATGAGATAGTGATGCCATATCTTTAAGGCATGCACTACGGCTGCTAATTCTAAGTCATGCGTTGGGTAATTCCCCTCATGCGGCCTCAACTGTCTTGATGCGTAAGCCACTACCTTTCCATTTTGCATTAACACGCATCCAAGTCCTTGTCGTGATGCATCACAATATATATCAACACTCTGGTGCACATCTGGCAAAACTAACACTGGCGCCGACGTCAAACGTTTCTTTAGCTTTTGAAAACTCTTCTCACAGTCTGGTGTCCAAACAAATGTCTTTTCTTTCTTCAACAGTTGCGTGAGAGGTCTAGCAATTGTTGAGAATCCTTCTATAAATCGGCGTAGTAACCAGCCATCCCAAGAAAACTACGAATCTGGGTCACCGTCTTTGGTGGCTCCCAATGCAGTACTGCCTCTACCTTGCTTGGGTCTACTGCGATTCCTTCGGCAGTCATTACATGCCCTAGGAATTCTACCTTACTCTTCCAGAAATCACATTTACTGAACTTAGCAAACAACTGTTGCTCTCTTAACTTTTCCAATACCAATCTCAAATGTTTGGCGTGCTCTTCATTCGACTTTGAGTAAACCAAAATATCATCTATGAACACCACTACAAATTTGTCCAAATATTCCATAAAAACCTTATTCATCAAGTTCATAAAGTATGCTGGTGCATTCATCAATCCAAAAGACATAACAGTGAACTCGTAGTGTCCATATCTTGAAGAAAATGCAGTCTTTGGTATGTCCTCTGTCTTAATCTTCAACTAGTGGTATCCTGATCTAAGATCAATCTTAGAGAAAACTCCTACACCTCTTAATTGATCAAATAAATCATCTATTCTGGGCAACGGGTATTTATTCTTTATCGTCACTTCATTAAGTGCACGATAATCTACACACATCCGAAAACTCTCGTCTTTCTTCTTAACAAATAGAATCGGTGCTCCCCATGGTGATGAGCTCGGCCTGATGAATCCTTTTTCCAATAGCTCCTCGATCTGCTTCTTCATTTCTACCAACTCCTCGGTGGACATCCGATATGGTCTCTTTGCTATTGGTGCTGTTCCAGGCACTAAGTCAATTACGAACTCTATGTCCCTGTCTGGTGGCATTCCCGGTAACTCCTCAGGAAAAACGTCCGAGTACTCACTGACCACTGGTACATCCTTCAAACTGATGGTTTCTAGACTATTTACCAACAACTGCCCTTCTCGAACTGCCGTTGCTTGAAATTCAACTTTCCTGCCCTCAGGGCTTTCAATAGACACGACTCTCCGTCCACAGTCTAATACAGCCTTGTGCTTAGACAACCAATCCATTCCCAGTATAACATCTAGGGTTTGGGTATGTAATATAATAAGGTTCGCTAGGAACTCGACACCTTTTATTAATAGCTTAACTCCAGAACAACCGATCTTAGATCGAAGTTCGGATCCAGGGGATTGGACTAGAAGCGTATTCTTAAGGTTGACAATACCCAATTCATTTTGCACAGCAAAAACTCGAGAAACAAAGGAATGTAAAGCTCCCGAATCAAATAAAACTGTAGCTGGGACTGAGTTGACTAGAAACTTACCCAGAACTACGTCCGTGGCGTTTTGAACTTCATCTGCCGTGACGTGGTTGACTCTGCCTCGTGCAATTGATTGGGGTGCGGATCCAGCTTGAGCAGGTCCTCTGTTTCCTCCTTGAACAGGGGTTCTAGCGGGCGTGTTTCCCAGATTGAAACGTACTAGGGTCACACCTCCCTTTTTGGGGCAAACATTAGCGAAGTGTCCTGTCTCACTGCATTTGTAGCAGCGTCTTCCTGACATCTGCTGGTTTCCTTCATTCAGTTACGATTCGACCGAGTGCAGGGGTTTGTTCATTGGTCTTGGCATCGGTGGCGGTGTCGACATTGTTCCTTCTTTGGAATCTGGAGAAGCTGGCGAGGTATCATCCTTGGTTTCTGCTGACCCTGGCGTCCTCCCTGTTGTGCCATGCGACGCTTGCGGTTATCATCTAGTTCCTTGCGCTTGTCTTCCAGTATGAGTGCCTTGTTCACTAGTTCTTGAAAATCAGGAAATATGTGGGTAATCAATCCCACCTGCAACCCAGTGTTAAGTCCCTTCATGAAACGGGATTGTCTAGCCTTGTCTGTTGCTACGTCCTCCGGAGCGTAGCGTGTAAGTTGAGTGAACTTATTTAAATAATCAGCCACTGACTGGCCTCCTTGCTTCAGCGCTCTAAATTCTTCCTTTTTCAACTCCATGATACCCTCTGGCACATGATACTGACGAAAAGCTATGGTGAATTCTTCCCAAGTGATTTCTGTGGGTTTTCTGCGATCTTGTGATAGTTTTCCCATCACTCAATTCTTTGTTCCTTCTAGCTGATGAGAGGCGTAATGCACCCTCTCATTTCCATCACACTGTGTTATATGTAGTTTCCTCTCGATGGTCCTCAACCAGTCATCTGCCTCTAATGGGCTAGCGTTGCCTGAGAAAGTTGGCGGACGCGTCCTCATGAACTCGGACAATCTTGAGTAGAGACATGGTCCATTGTTAACAGCTTGATTGTTGGCGGCTGCTTGGTTGTTGATTTGCTGTCTGATTTGCCATCATAGTCTGCATTAATGCGTTTGTCTTTGAGAAAAGCTCCCAGATTCTGCATGTCAACTTGTGGTGCTGCTTGAGGAAGTGATGCATTGCCCTGACTGCCTCCCTGACGTGAACCACTGCCTCCGGCTCCGATGTTGCGAGTGTTCACCATCTGCTGATTGCTTCGACGGTTTAGAGATGAGAGGGAAAAGAGAGTAGACAAGTAGAAGAACTTATACGGGGAAACAGGTGTAACTAAAACCCTTAAACAATAATTCATAGATAAAAGATAAGCATGGTTGCTTACAAGGGCCTAGGGGCCATGCAACCCTACCAACAAATACAATCATCCCACAAAATAGTTCATTACAACAACAGCGCATATCTAAGTTCGAATTTAAAAGACGCGACTCTAACAAGTGAGTCTCAACGCAAAATCCGACAACTATGAGACCCAAAGAACTCAGTCCTCAATCCATCTGGTGTGGCTACTTTGGCGCGTGCTGGCGGGTGGTGGCATTGGGGCAAACTGATCCCAATGCCCTCCCACTGGTGCTGGGGGCTCCACTGGCTGATGATCCTCTGGCACAGGCTCTGGCTCGGGCTCCTGCTCCTCTTCTGGCTCCAGCTCTTCTGGTTCCTCCTCCTCATCCTCGAGTTCCATCTCCATCACAGGCTCCCCTTGGCCGTAAAGGGCCTCCTCAAGCTCTCCAATCCTCTGAACAGCATGCATCCTGGTCTCCCGCAGGGCTACCTCGGTCTCCTCTAGGGTGCGGTATACTAACATTAGCTCTAGCGTAGCCATGTCCATGGCCTCCTCCTGAGCCACAGCGAACCGTCCCAGGTGGACGACAGCAAAGATCGTCCTCCGGCTCAAGCGCGCTGGATGGGTCCACCCGCGTGGGGGTGCACACGGAAAGCGGTGTCCCACAGCTCATAGCCGTGGTCACGGCTGATCTTCCGAAGCGCTAGCCGGGCACACTCCTGAATGCCCGCCTCGTAGCTGGCTCGCTTCACCACGAGGTGGAGCGGACGACTGGCACGAGCATTCTCCCGCATACAAAGTAAAGGTCGTCTCCCAGCCGCGGTTGATGCCGTTGACCACCCAGGTGCGGGACCGGTAAAGAGGGCGGTCAAAACCTCCAAGCACTTGGAGCATCCTCCAAAGCTCCGCAGCATATCCTCCGTGACGCTCGCCGAAGGAGTGAACCATCCTCATCTGCCAAATCAACCCGTCAGTACTTAAAATTTTAAAAGAACACAAAAGTAATAGCAAAATGCAGCATAGGTATGAAGTAAGGAAGAAGGGATAAGTCAAGATCTCATTGATTATTCTTGCCAATTTTTAATCTTTAGAAATTAATTTTTATCCTTTCTAGAACGGCCAGTCTAACTAGGATTAAGTCCTACAGTCAGTATGGCTCTGATACCAACTCTGTCGGGACCCGAATCTGCAAATTCGGACCCTCTGTGTATTCTGTACTAGTCCAGGATCATACTAGTACACACAGGATAAACAGGTTGAGATACCACAAACATACACAGCGGAAATAATAATTAGATACCTCAAACATAATTATAACGAGTTACACGACCTTATGGTCACCTTACAATAATTCGTCACGCAGGACGATAAATAACAAAAGTAGCACAAGTTCAATAGCGGAAGCAAAAGTACGTCAATGAACCCCTCGTTCTGCCACAGGCAACTGACGAGGCTTAACTCTAATTCTCCGGACCTTCGTTAAACTCCTCCTCCCAAGCTGGCGTTGCTTCTTCTTCTGAGGTTTTTGTTGAAGCAAGGGTGAGTATACAACATACTCAACAAGTCACGCACAATGCAGTTCTATTACTACATGCATGGCTTATTCCAAAGAAAAGGCTTAAATGGTTATTTTGCATGAAGCAGCATTTCTTTTAACAGATAGTCCTAATTAGATTAAAGGCGGTAAAATCATTACTATAATAATTAATTTCCCAGTTCTTTTCCAAGAGTTTGGCACACAGTCCTAAGTTCAATTCACCTGCCTTTGGCACACAGCCACCCATTCCACATTTTATTGCAAAAATCTAACCCTTGACTGTAATCCCCGAGCATTGTCCAATACATGACGCGCTATTCAATAGTTTTAACACACACTCTGCAGAGGTCAGTACACTTTACCCACAGATCGATCGCTCACCACATAGGTGATTGATTGCAACAAAGTCTTTCGAGACTAACACCTAACCTATGAACCTCCCGATGTTGCCTTTCTAACACTTCCTCATTGAGCCAAAGTTTAGAACAAGCGAAAACTGTTGGATGGGTACCAAGCCGTAGCACAGGTACGCTCCCCCACACAGTTACACTCGTGTGTAACTGTCGCCTCGAGGTGTCAAAGGAAAGATATTAGAACCCTACTAAACTAGGTCTATCCCATTCCAGACAAGTGGTTGTACGAGTAACTCAGTTCAAAGGCTCGCAAGGTGAAGTCCTTAACTGTCCAGGGCAAGACATTCTTCTTGCAGATCCCAGCACGCACCTTCACATTACTCAAGTCATCCCGTTGCCACACAGGCCCACCTGGCACGAAGCTATCTTGCCACTTGCCCCGGTCCAAATCATTTCCCATCCCGGTTTGCATTTATGCAACACATGCCAATGCCCACTTCATTGTGTAAGTAGAACCACACAGGTTGCTACCTTCCAAATCCATCTCATGACATAATCACATTATTTCAAAATATATTCCATATGTGCTTAGTCAATATTCTTTTGCACTTTTAAAGGTCGTTCAGCGCACACAAGCAACTAAGCATCTACTCACGGTCTAGCCTCCCGTGTTGGCATCATAATAGCAACCAACTCAATTAATATCTTAGGGTGACAAAGATTTCAAGGCATACAAGTAATATAACAAGGTGGCATAATCAAGGTAGGTGTATTATCTATTCTACCCAAAATTAATCAACGTCATTTTTCTAGTTAATATAGCATGTGTAGTTTAAATTGAAATACAATTTAAAAATCTAGGAACAATATGGTCAAAGCATGACTTGCCTTCAAAAAGTAGTTGATCCTAATCTGGAACTTGCGACGGTTCTTTGAAATCTTCTCCGACAATTCCCGACAACTCGGAGTCTAATCGCAACAAACAATCATACAATAAATACATAAATAGATAGCAAGATCAACTCTAAAAAATAAAATAAAATTTATCAATAAATATTTCATATTTTTACAAATTTTTAGGAACTGGATTCATCCAAATCGGAGTTAAGACGCAAAAGTTATAGCGATTACAATTTTGTAAATTCAAATAAAAGAAAAACCCGAATTAATCTATTTATTTTCCTACTGGAAATCCCGGTTAAATCCTTCGGCTTGACACGTGGCAGCACCAGAGTGAGCCACGTCGCCTCGGGTCTATGGACCGGACTCACGATTTGCCCGGGTTCATGGTGGACCGCGTCCACCGAACAGTGACTCTGACCCGTGGGCCCCACGGGTGACGTCATGCTGACGTCACCCCACACGGCTTCCGCACGACTGACAAGTGGGCCCGACAGAACAGTACCGGATTGAATCAGCTAGCGACACTTGGCACGATCCCGATCGTTCGCCGAAATCGACTGTTGAGATCCGACGGTTGCTAGGACTACCGCAGCACGTGGCAAAATCTCGACCGTGGGTTGAAGATCTAACGGCCATTTTCAAACACTACATAAATGACTACGTGGCGCTACGGTGGCGGTAGGATTAAGGATCTACGGCCATTTTCAACGCATCTAAACGCAGCTACGTGGGCTCACTGGCGTGGCTGGATGAAGATCCAACGGCGGCAGTTACCCGAGTGATGCCCTGCTCACCGAGTCTATGTGGCTTAATCCGAGCCGAACATCCAAGATCTAACGATCAAAATCTACCGCTACTGATCTACGCGATGCAATCTGCACCGTTGAGACAAGATCTAACGGCCATTTTTAAACGTATCTTCTATGATTACGATCTAACGGCCGAGATCTACCGAAATCGTTTTAGCCTAATTCAAAAAGGGAAAAAGACGTGGATTTACCTCGGGCGTTGGATGGAGATCTAACGGTTGGGGATGCTCGCGATTGTTGACGAAGGTGCGACGGCGCTTGGTCACCGGACTCGGAGAAGACGAAGCAGCTGACGGCGTTTCCTGCTTCTCCGGTGTGAATAAGTGGTCCACGCGATGCAGCTTGTCACTACGAACTCGGCAAGGGTCTTGGGTGCGGCGAAGAGTGACAGTCGGCAGTGGAAAGCAAGGAAAAACCGAGGCGGGCAACTGAGAAAGCTACGGGGCACGATTGGTAGCGAGCGAACGGACAACAGGTGCGGGACGAAGGGACCAGTTAAATGAGCTATAACACCGATCTTTGGGATGCCTTGGTCGGTAGCGCCGTCGTTCTGAATCCTGGCGACCAACCACCCTTTAATGGCGGCGACGGCGATCGCTTAGCTTCCCCGCGACGTGGCTCCATCCGCACCGTCCGATCGACTGCGATCCAACGGCGCCAGCAATCGGGCGAAGCGACTTTTGGCGCAACCATCCGATCGCAATCTAACGGCCCGTAGCGGCGGCGGTTCAATGCTAGCGATCGTGGCGCAATCTGGTGGCTCGATTATGATGATCCGCGGCTCTTGCGTCTGCGACGCGCCCCAACCACATCCGTCTGATGAAGATCGCCGGACGGCCGCGCGGCGGTGCTAGGGTTTCAAATGACAATAGCGCCAAGGTTGGGTTGACCCAACAACAGCAAAGGCATTTTCCGCTTTTAACTTTTAAAATAATCTCGAAATTCAAACTAATTATTTAGGGTACTAAAAATACCTGAAAAATTCTAGAAAAATTCCAGAAAATATTTCAAGGCATTTAGAGCTTAAATAAAATATTTTTATTTATTTCTGATAATTAATTTTTTCTATTTAATTATTTAAGAGGAATATAAAGTTAAATTAAACTCGAATAAATTCAAGTTATTCCCAAAAATTCACAAAAATTCAAATAACTCCAGAAATAAAAATTAGGCCAAATTTTGGGATGTTACAGTTACAAAACTACATCCTTTTCAAAGGGTCAGACAATGAACAGTTGCAACGCTTGGCTCGAGGACCATCTAGTGAAATCGTGACATTCAAGGGGTACGAGATAAATGGTTACACATTCTACATCAGATCCCAGGATAATAAGAGCACCAACCAGAATAGCGGTGTCCGTATAGACGCCGAAGACAATAAAAGCAAGGTGGATACATATTATGGTTTCATAGAAGAGATATGGAAGCTCGACTATACACCTTTGAAGGTCTCTCTATTTAAGTGCCAATAGGTCAAACTGACTTCATGCGGCATGAAGGTCGACAAATACGGCATGACAATCGTGGACCTCACACAAGTCGGCTATAGACGCGAACCGTTCGTCCTCGCGAACGATGTGAGACAGGTCTTCTACGTAATGGACATGTCAAGCAAACCTAAGAAGCAGAAGGACAAGCAAAAAGATTGTAGTAGTAAGCCAAAGCGACACATGGTTCTCCAAGGCAAACGAAGGATTGTTGGAGTTGAGGATGTCACAGACGAGGAAGAGTATAGTCAGTTCGACAAGCTCCCTCCTTTCACGGTGGATGTCGACATAAGCCTCCTGAATGACACAGACGTGGATGCTCCTTTCATACGTTGCGATCATAATGAAGGAACACTTGTAAAGACAAAGTACGTGACTACTTAAGATGTACCACTACTGTATGAACTATGTATATGTAACACGGGTCTTCTACTATATTATGTGTTTATTTGGGATGAAACTAAAGTGCTAAAAGTATTTTTACAAATTCTGAAATGAAACTAAAGTGCTAAAAGAATTTTTACAAATTCTGAAATGAAACAAAAGTGCTAAAAGCATTTTTACAAATTCTGAAATGAAACAAAAGTGCTAAAAGCATTTTTACAAATTCTGAAATGAAACTAAATTGCTAAAAGCATTTTTACAAATTCTGAAACGAAACAAAAGTGCTAAAAGCATTTTTACAAATTCTGAAACGAAACAAAAGTGCTAAAAGCATTTTTACAAATTCTGAAATGAAACAATCATAAAACAGTAAATAAAAAAAAGAAAGAAAGGCTAGGGAGCGCGAGCGGGGCTCGAACCCGCGACCACGCGGGCGAGCCCGCACTCAAGCGCCACGCGCTAGCCAAGGGGGAGGGAGATTTCTTGTCAACCAGTAGGGCACCACATTCTTTTGAATATTAGCTAGTCGGCACTTTTACAAGCAGTTCGTACTACCAACCGCTTGAATAGATTACTTCTACAAGCGGTTGGTAAAACCAACCGCTTGTAGAAGTGAAATCTTAAAACAGAAAATAAAAGAAAGAAAGAAAGGCTAGGGGGCACGAGCAATGCTCGAACCCGCGACCACGCAGGCGAGCTCGCACTCAAGCGCCACGCGCTAGCCAAGGGGGAGGAAGATTTCTTGTCAACCAGTAAGGGCACCACATTCTTTTGAATATTAGCTGGTCGGCACTTTTACAAGCGGTTCGTACTACCAACCGCTTGAATAGATTACTTCTACAAGCGGTTGGTATTACTAACCGCTTGTATAGGTCCTTTCCCACTCCCACCCAATCATGCGCTCTACAAGCGGTTAGTAATATCCCACTTGTAGAGCACTTCTACAAGCGGTTTGTAATACCAACCGCTTCTACTTTTTATTTCTACAAGCGGTTGGTAATACCAATTACCAACCGCTTGTAGAAGTGGGTTCCCTTTATAAACTTATACTCCCCGCGCTCTCTCACACCCCAAATTTTCTAAGTCCCCGCTCGATCGCCTCCTCTGTCTCACCGCCGCCGCCTCCGTCGTGACCCCGTGCCGCCGTCTTTCCCTCCTCCGCCAGCGCGCCTTCCTCGTCAACGCCGTCGCCCTCCTCCGCCACCGATCGCCCTGGCGCCACTCCACCCCCGCGCCACTCGACCTCGCCGACACCTCCTCCGCCACTGCGTCGACGCCACCTCGCCGACGCCTCCTCCGCCACCGCGCTGACGCCACCCCGCCATTCCACCTCGGAGGACCGAGGTATAGCTGTGCACGACCTCCTCCTCCCTCTCTATTCTGCTGCCCACAAGGTGTTTGGCTAAATGTCCCAACGACGCTTTCTGTATCAATGTATATCGCTATGTTTCTCTTAGTGCTTCCTCTGTTTGCTCACCATGGTGGCCTGTCAACGTACTGCTAATTCAGTTCGTGTTGAACTTACATGTTGTGTTCATTTGGATGACAGCACACACATTTTTTACCTGGAAATATCTTACGTGTTGTGCTCATTTGGATGACGATTGAAATGTTCCATTATATTCAGTAATATTGATTTTTTTACCTGTTGTATGGATGAGATCAATCAAGCTGGTTTCTAGTATATTATTGTTTGAAGAAATGAATCTCATATAGTACATATATGTTTCCTGTACATGTAAGTGACCTTTCATGAAAAATTCAGTACCAAATTAATATCGTTAAGCTAGCCTTACAATTGACAGTCAACACATAATAACACGTTATTGCTATCCAAAAAGATATGATATTTATGTCAACATTTTTTCGAAATTAGGATAGATGGCACAACCAGGACGTGGTGACCCTAATTTTGACGAGGGAGAACAGTTCTTACTAGACTCCATCATGCTGGGTAGCATCGAAGGTGATGCTAACGCTACTGCCGCTGAGGCTAACATTGGTTCCGGTGAGGCCGTTGAGGCCATTGACGCTGGAGCTGCTGAGTCTGGTAACGCTGGTTCTGGCGAGGATGAGGTATAGCCAGAAGAATATAATCCCTGTGGACATGTTAATTAATCGTAATTCATTAATATAATACACTCTGACACGTTTATACATATGTTTGTGTATTTCAAGCCCGGTACATCGAGCAACCAATCTAAGCATCTGGGACCTAACAAGAAGCCATCCACAAAGCATGTGTTTACCGACGTTAGCAACGAAGGGATGCTGGTTGCCCCTCTTTCAGCAGTTGGGCCGTACAACAACGCTTGCGGTTACCACGTGAGGGATCACGTCCCAATTAGCATCAGAAAATGGGCCAAAGTTCCTCAAACCACCAAGGACCTGCTCTGGCAAGATATTAAGGAAAATTTCACATTTCCTCAAGGGTCCGAAGACAAGGCCAAGAAATACACTTTGAAGAAGATGGCAACCTTGTTTCAGGTGTGGAAGACGTCTCTCAGCCGCAAGTATGTGCAGAAGGGAGAAAGACCCGACTTCAACCAATTTCCTAAGCTAGCAGATCGCTGGGAAGCATTCAAGGAGTACAAGCTGTCAGCTGAAGGCCAGGCCGTGAGTCAAAAGAACAATGCCAATTCACAGATGAAGAAATACCACCACCATCTTGGCACCGGTGGTTACCTCAAGGCGTACCGAAATGGGAGAAGCGGGAACAAGAATAAGGGGGTGTTTGGGACAGTTTCAGCTTCACCAAAATTTGTGGAGTTAGTGGAGTAGGGTATTTTTAGCTCTAGAAATTTGTAGAGCTGGAGCAGTGGATATATTAAGAGTGTTTAGGTAGATAATCTTGTTTACATTTTAGACTAAAAATATAAACTTAATTCACTTTATTTTAGCCTATAAGTTTCAGATCTGAGCTGGAGCTGGGATCTGGAGCTCTCCCAAACAGGGCCTTAATGGTGAAGGACGTCACACCGCTCTGACTTTGTGGGGAGGCGCTGCATAATTGGTTCATGGGTCCTGGGGAGCCTTGCGGATGACGGCTTGGTGATGGCACCAGAGTGCAAGAGGTGGTCAAAGGATTGTACAAGTGTCGAGCAATCTCGGTGAATGCGTTGGTGACAGATAGGGAGAATGACGAGCTAACACATGCCCTTCAAAACCCTGAGCACCCGGGACGGACACGAGGTATGGGCAAGCTAACGTCGTGGAAGTACGATTTCGCCAATGATGCGCATACGTATAGGAGCCGGCAAAGAAGCAAAACAAGATAATTGTATAAAATGTACCAATTAGAACATGAGCTTAGAGCAACCCAAGATAGCATCGGCGACATAGTTGCGCAATAGGTGCAAATTGCCCTCAGCAAGCTTCAGGGACTAGGTCCGAGCAATTAGCTGGACACCGTGATCAGCCCCTCTGCGTGGCGAAGTAACTGCGCATCCACCGGGGCCCCTGAAGCGGACAACTTGCTGGCCCGTTATCCCATGGATGACATAAGGGTTCGCCACCAGTGTGAGCTACACGTTGATGCGTGTAACCTCTCCATCAAGGTGGCTTACGGTATGGCATTTTCGGTGGAGCCGGGCCAGATGTTCCACTGCAACGAGACACCCCCGGGTTACTCAAAGGTCACGGTAGAGGAGGTGCTGAGCGGATTTAAAGAACTTCACCTCGATATTGCTAGAGGCGACGACGTGACCAAGCTTGGACAGGCCCTCTACAATATCATCCTCTAGCACAAACGGTACATCATATTTCCAGATGGTGTGGACGCGTCATCTCCACAACGGCAACCCACGCCTCCTCCAACGTCACCTCCATGCAATGCCTCGCCAGCAAAACAGAGCACGCCTTCTCCACCACCCGCTCCACGCAGAAGCCCTACTCCACCACCAGCATCTCAAACAAAAAAGAACCCCCCAGGAAAACCACGCCTCCATCATCTCCTCCGAGGAAGAAGCTCGATAGCAGAAGGGCTCCACCACCCGCTCCCAAGAAGGCGGAGTCCAGCCAATTGAAAAAGATGAAGGAACCTCCAAAGAGGGCATATGATAGGACTAAGGAGGAGAATGACGCGGTCATCAATGCAGAATTGGCTACACACTTCGCAAAAAAGAAGCCAGAGCCAAAGGTACCAATTGATCCAAAAGCTGCGGAACACTTCGCGACATGTCGTGCAGAGCTACTGCCTATGCTGTCCAACTATGAACGGACAATAATAAAGGCTACACGGAAGAATAAACGTGGTCAGGCGGCGGCGGCAACGAAGAAGTGAGACCAAGATCAGCAGCAACAAGATCAGGAGAACCTCGAGAGATTTATGAAGGAGGCAGGACTCGGTTCCATAGCTGCAGCTCTTGGATTAATAGATGATCTCCCAATGTTAAAAGTCAAATGGCAATATGAGTTGGGCCGTGAGCTGATTGACCCTAATGAGATAAAGGATCTGCTAACCAATATGCGGCAATTTCATGAATGGTACATGACAGAGTCCGTTCAAGGAAGAATGATGTTCCCCCTCCGTATCACACAAGAAGATTTTTATCGCGGGGACAACAGCATATGGCTCGAATTCGAAGACTTCTAATATTTTTACCATGGCGACGCCATCAACGTGTCTCTCATGAGCTGCTGGTGCCTGTAAGTGTCAAGCTCATACCTTTACCGTGTGCTTCCTCGTACCATAAAATTGCAACTCTAATAACTTATTCCTTTCTATGTAGAATGGAGATACAACGATGTAGAAAACAGAACATCTTCAACGTGGGCTTCATCGACTCAGAGATTATGAACGAGTTCGTCTTTGGATGCAACTCAAAAGCTGTTAAGGATTACATTCTAGATGCATTCTTGGGACAGCACTACAAACCGTACATACTTCTGCCCTTTAACTTCGAGTACGTATATATACAACCTCTCGTTCTTATCTTTTCCAAGGCATTGATAATACTACTAGCTAGTTACATATATGTTGCAATACATGAATAGGTTTCACTAGATCCTTCTTGTCATCAAGCTTAATAATAGCCAGATCTTTGTTCAAGACTCAAAAAGGACTCCGGTGAAAAAATATCAATATATCATTAACATCCTAAACAGGTATATAGCACATATATATACGATAGTTTCGTTATTATATTGAAATACCTTGCTAATTTGAACTCTGATAATTACTATTTATACTAACGCATCACACAGGGCATTCACAAGGTTCCGAAAGGAGCAACAAGGAGCTTTCGAGAACGAATTTCATGTCCAAATAAGCACTCGAGTACGTATTAAAGAATATTAATATGCCGTAACAGTTTTTCATCCCAATAATTGTTTTCTTTTCAAATTTCATCGCAGGTTCTACAATAGACGACTGGAAACAACTTATATGGCTATTATGTGTGCCACTATATGAAAAATATTACCCACGGCGATGTGCTGACAAGCAACGCCGAGGTAGTGTGCACATATCAATTTCTTAGTACTTACACTTTAATTACATGTCCAAAGATTTATTAATTTCCCGCTTTGTCAGCCCAACATCGATGTGCAAAGCGTGATCCTGCCGCACCGGGTTGCAGCAATCCAAGAACAACTCATCGGCTTTATTGTCGACGAGATTGTATCTACTAAAGGCGAGTTCCACACAAAGGGTTGGAGAGATTGTCCTTTTATAAGGACAGGTGAACTGACATCAACGTCGACCAAGGACACAAAGAACGACACACGCAAGAAATGAGCTCAAGATTCGTCCTTTTATTCTTTAAAACTTGTAAAAGTTGCTTCTGTATGCTCATAATTATTTCATGTGTTCATCAACTTGTCCATTTTTTAGTCTATTAAGTTCGTACTTTTGTGTAAATGAACCTGTAATTATCTGAATGAGTTCGCATGAATAATATATATTTAATTGTATAAAAAAAAACTCCTGTAATTCTATTTATTTTTATTGTCAAAATCCATATCGAAAACCCCTCTCAAAACATATTCTATATTGAATATAATCAAAACAATGTGCCTCTTCACAAGCGGTTGGTAACTCCAACCGCTTGTGGAGAGAGCACACGTGGCACCTCCTTATCGTTGACTGACTTCACAAGCGGTTGGTAACACAAACCGTTTGTGGAGGGCCCCCACATGGCGGCTACTCGAGCCTGTCTGGATACCTTTCCAACCACTTGTGGTGTCGAACCACAAGCGGTTGGGGGAACCGCGAGTGATATCCGAAGGGGTATCATTCGCGGTTGTTTATAAGCGGTTTTAAAATCGTTTTTGAAAGCGGTTTCGAACCGCTTGTGGATGTCCGATCCGTAGTAGTGATGGATCAGTTGCGGAGATTCATGAACACTTTATTGTTCGTTCTTGATTGTTGACTTTAAGCCTTTTCGTACGAGAGGGAGAGAAAGGAGCCAAAAGATGTTAGACAGAATTGTCCCTTGATCCGAAAGTTGACGTCGCCTTGTCTACCCTCCACTCCAAAATTCGGTACACAATCATCGAGATAATGCACTGTCAAGCGTGACCTCACCGACTACAAGATCCGTACTAAAAGTCAAATCATTACCATAACAAATTTATTTTTCTCGCATTTTTCTAATCAGCCGTTATGGCACTCACAGATCTTTATATACTAACAGTAGTATATCAGCCGTCCAATCGATAAGTAAATCGCTTGACGCCCTGCAGTAGATGATACGATAGTGTAAAATAGTAGAGGTGCCAACGTCATAGAAAGGTTCTCGCATTGTTTTTATGGGAAATATAGCAAGCACGGCATTTGGTAGCTTCAGAGCTAGCTCTATATATATCGTGAACCACCCAACAGTGGTGGTTTGCATAAGAAAATACAAAAAGTTGGAAGCTTTGGTGAAGAAAACAACACGGCAAGATCATGCGTATAAGAATTGAAATGGAATCAAGCTTTTTAATTATGTAGAAAGTCGTGCCCAACTTTATGTCTTTACCAAGTGAACGGTGAGAAATATTCAGAGTATGGATGTTGCTGCTAATGTATCCGTCCGAAATTTCATTGTGCGAATCACATGTTACCCTGGTCATATTTGAAATATGAAAATTTTCGTAGAAATCTCGTACGAATTATATACGCAGAGAGCAATTTAGATTCAGAATTACTTAATGATTTGTTGCATACACGCTTTGCGACAAAACACACATATGAACTTGAAAACAAAGGAAGTGCCGGAGTTTTGAAAAATCAAGATCACATTTAATACATGTTTCCGTTTCATACCCAAAGTAAGCCTTACCAAACTTTGACAACTTCGATCAAATTTGGCCGGCGTCTGCTTTGATGTCATAACTTTGGTAAGGTTCCGTTTTATTTGGTTCTCTAGTTCATTTTTTGAGCAAATGTTGGCCAAAACGTGGGCAACCAATTTGGCAATCTGGATTTTGTTATGGCCAATGTTTGGCTTGGATTTCATGTGTAATGCTTGGTTTGGGCATAAACGCCAATGTTTTCATAGCTCTTTTACCATGATTGAATTAAACGTGTACATGGACTTACGTGAACCAAGCTGTGTTTCCTACATTTGAAACATTTTTGTTGCGGTGCATGCACCAATCGACGTACTCCATCCATTTTGGGCATTGACGTGGTCTTCAAAATGCAATTTTAGCCACTAATTTATATTGTAATGTATTTATTAAATCCAATAAAATTATAATATTATGATATTATTTATCGAGACAAATATGTACATATGATTGTCATGTATCTAGCTAAAATATTTAAAAGATATCAATAATTGAAGTTTTAAAATTTGACTATAGGCATATATATACATATATTATAATTAATTAGGGCGCCACGATGATTGGATACCATGATCTAAAACAAATATTTTCTCTATATATCACGTGTGAAAAAGTTTTAAAATTTTTTAATATCAAGTTTAACTAGTAATAAGTTTGAACTGAAATTTAAATAAGAGAGAGTACATGAGTTAAGAAAAGAATAACGGAAGCAATTGACGCCTTAATGGCGGCATCTGCATTTACGGCCATTGGTCTCTGTGCTTCAGACTGAACGTTTTGTTCCTTTTTTTTTTCCCTGACTACTTTGGCCCTACCTAGAACCCTGGCCCATGGAACACGCTCTCAATGTATACTGCATAAGACCATCTCCAACCGAGTCTGTTTCGTGCTCCCGTTCCCTTCCCGATGGGAAAGCGCAGGAGAGAGACGATTCCCAGCGTCTGCAACCGAGTCTCTTCCCCGCCGGACGCATCCTGGGAAAGGAGAGAGATCTCTCGCGGGGCTTTGCTCCCCATTCCGTGGCCTTCGGCCGTTGGTGCGATCGTCAATGGCGAGCTTGGCTGGCGGCAAGACAGGCGGCGATCGGCAAGGCGTCATGGCGAAGTCGGCAAGGTCGTCCCCGACAAGCTGGTCCGCCCACCGTGGAGAGGAGGGCCAGCGGACGGACATCGACACCTCGAGTGCGCATGGACACCCACCAAATTTGCCGATTTGATGATATGGATTTAGGTTTAGGGTTCTTCGATTTGATGCGTGGATGGTTTAGGCGATGGGTGCCGAGTTGATGCCTAGATGGTTTAGGCGATGGGTGCCGATTTGATGCCTGGATGGATACGCCTTGTTCTTGAATGAGCACCGGGATGGTTTTGGCTATTTGGTACTGGGAGGAGTGATTCGATTGTATGGCCACTGGTAGAAACTTGTGCGTACTAGAGATTCAGCATACTGTCGTTAATTCTCCATGCTTAACAAACTAAGTTAGGATGTGTTCACCATTACTTGTTGGTGCTGGCATGACCTCTTCATGTTGCTTCAGACATCAACCTACATCTCCATGTGTCGTCTGAATAGATGTGTTGTTTGAGAACGAAATTTATCATTCGTAAGTGTAGACTAGAACTGCACTTTTTGATAGATAACAAAAGTGTCATACAGTTGCACACTAGTTAATAATTCTGTAGTTGTAGTATAAACTTTGGTATGTTTCATTCATACAACCATTTATTCCGAATTAGGTGTCCCTGATCTTCAATTCCACATGGACGTTTTCTGTAATTCCCTTTAGTTTTAATGAACCACTAGCAACAACCAAACCTGGACAAATGTAGCCTTGTAGTTTTGATCAATTTTGTTGTATTACTGACTAGAAACTACGTTTGCTCAGTCCAATATTTGAGATGGGAAAATCTGTCAATCCTTAATTGTTGTAGGAATACCAAGTTACACAAGTTAGACAATATTCTTGGTAAGCTGACAATACCATAGCTATACTTCAGAGTAAAACAGTCTGTTGGCAAATTTCTGTTGTAACCAATTTTTTAGTGTGCTCAAGCCTTTGTGCGTTCAAAGGATTATGGTTTCGTTATTTCATATACGCAAGATTGAGCCCTTGCAGAGACTTCTTTATAGTTTTCTTCTGCTTTTTGCCTTAATGATCCAATACCTCAAACCTGAGCACCACATCAGGCTTCAGTTCTGGATTTATCCAATTGTACTGGCAGTTTGGCCAGGTATTAATAACCATGACCATTGTTCACCGTCACCTACAGCTTATGGTTGAAACTACTGGTTGTGGTATTAATAACCATGACCATTGCTCATACTGCTAACAGACTCGGTTGGAGATGGTCCAGAGTGTGGTTGAAACTAATGCTACGCCACTCTTGCTAGTGCCGAGTTATCTTGTTGTGGTTCAAACTAATGCTTGTCTTGAAGGTTGAAACTCTTGGTTGTGGTTGAAACTATCTTGGCTGTGATTGAAGCTATGACGACTCTTGCTTGTGCCGAATTGTCTTGTTGTGGTTGAAACTAATGCTTCTGCCGAAGGTTCAAACTATACTGGCTGTGGTTGAAACTACAGCCAGGTACTGGTTGTGCCGAAAACCACTGACTGTGGTTGAATCTACTGCTTGTGCCCAAGGTTGAAACTACAGCCAGGTACTGGTTGTGCCGAAAACCATTGACTGTGGTTGAATCTACTGCTTGTGCCCAAGGTTGACTAGAGGCTGATCCTGAATGAGTGATCCTGATCCTGTTGCCAACTTGTATGAGTGATCCTGATCCTGAATGAGGCTACTGTATTATTTCTTGCTCTGCCTTGGCTGATTGTAGGGCCAATGATCTTTGTTATTTGTTGTTCATGTAAAATTCTATTCGGTGCATGCACAAGGGGCCAGTCAACATTTTGGCTTGGGGACCTTGCATATTACCATAAGTGTTCAGTGAGGATCTCTGGGCTGGAACAGACGATTTGTGACAATAAACTTGACAATCTGTGATATATATACATTGTGATGTACTTGGTTAGTTTAATTGTCAATCACTCTGATATGCTCATTCAGGCATTTGCTTATGTCGTTTGCTACTTCCTGCTTACTGAAAATTTGCCCTGCTACATTGTTCTCCATTGCTTAGTTGGTACTTCCTGCTTACTGGTAATTTGCCATGCATATTTGCTAGACAATTGATGAAATTAACTGGTCAAGTATAAAACTGCAATTGTGGTAAGATTGTCACAAATCTGTCTGTTTCTCGTCTATTGTGGCGAGGAGGGCCTATTAAGGCAACCCGACATCTGAGAACACTCAAATAAATGCTTTACTTCTTTGCGTGTGAATTATCTGTCCGAACTATTGGCCTGACGTGCTGTTTTAGATGGACTCGGAGACCCTTCGAGGCGTCCTCTCGAGATCACGAGATCTGATGGAGGAGAGAGCCGAGCGGCTCGGGACCATCGCTGGGACAACTTCCTCCCAAGTGATGAGCCTTGGGCCAATGACATGCTGGCGCACTTCTTGGTCGAGTTCATAGCCGACAGCTTGGAGAAGATGTCGTTGGACACGGTTGACTTTACCACTCCACCTTCTCCGACTGTGCTCGCTCACCTTGCATCTGCCGAGGGAGTTGATCCGGACGACGTAGTGCCAGCGGACTACACCAGCCCGAACAACTCCCCCCTCAGCGACTACTCCACGGATTCTCTACTTAGCGAATGTGGATTCGAGTCCGATCGTTCGGGCCACTATGTTTAGATCTTCATTTGTGTTGTATGCTTTAATTTGGACCATGTGGCTTCCAACTGCTAAGTGAGCTTTATTGTATTTTGGACCATCTAGCTATGAACTTGTAATCCTTACCGTAATTTCAATCAATGTGATGTACATTTCATCTTTGAATCATATTGTTCCCACATTACTTTGCCATTATGCCGTATTAACAAAGCGTGTGTGTGGTTTCAATGATCAGGGAGGACGACATGGACCCTTTCTACTCGAACTTCCTTCATGAGGACTTGGATGCTGTGGTGCACGGGTTATCTCCTCCGGCGACACCGCCGACCATGGGCACGACTCATCTTGCCCGAGTCGGTCCACGACGTGAAGAAGGGACCAAAACAGCTCGAGGCCGAGAGGACCAAATGGATCTGCGCAGGAGGATGAAGTTCTAGTCTCAGCTTGGTTGAATGTGAGCCTAGACCCCATTGTTGGGAAGGACCAATCATCGGACACGTATTGGACCAGAATTGCTGATTACTACACAACCTATAGCAAGGAACACATGAAGGCAAGATCGAAGAAAGCATTGGTTAACCGCGGTCATTGATAAATGAGTGTGTTAGCAAATATCTTTGGGTATCTCAATCGGACCGACGGTCTACATCGAGTGGGAGCACCGGCGTGATAGGGTAAGTAATTGTCCCGTCTGTAGTCAGCACTTTCAGTCATGTTGTAATTGTCTTCTCTTTTTGCAGATGGCCCATGCTGGTACGATGTACCAGGACATTGAGGGCAAGCCATTCGCGTTCCACCATTGTTGGGTACTACTTGCGGATCATCCGAAGTGGTCTTCGCACTTGTCCCACAAGAAGCAAAAGACGGGAGGACATGAAGGGTCCAATGACATTCCTATCGGCGAGCCTCGCAAGCATCATCGATGGTGGAAAGGCCACAAGGCCGGGAGGCTGCGAAGGCGAGGAGCGTGGTGCTACGTCTAGCATGTCATCTGTGGGTGCGTATTCGAGCAATTCAACAAGATGAATGAGTCGAGTTGCTATGGTGGAAATCTGAGAAGGAAAAGGCGGCTACCATGCTAGAAATCTGAAAGAAAAAAGCGGCCATGTCGGGAAGCGGAGAATGAAAGGATTATGAATATTGACTTGAACTCGTGTAATGGATTGCTTCGAGTACTACGAGTCGACAGAATGAGATTATGACGAGTCGTCGTGCAATGAACAAGTAATTGTTGCCTTCGGTCATCCCTGTTTGAACTATCTAGATCGAGTTGGCGTCCATCTACTATTGTGTAATGTTGTGTTAATGTTTGAACTACCTTTATTTATTGTGTGGACTACGTAGTTGTATTGTGTGAACTATCTAGTTTGTTGCTTTCTTGTGTTGGTTTGTTGTGTTCATGTGCGAACTATCTAGTTCTTGTGTGGACTATACTATTGTGTAATGTTGTGTTAATGTTTGAACTATCTAGTTGTATTGCAGACTCACCGGATTTGTAATGTTTGCATTGTCGGTTATCCTGTGTTGAGCTTTCCATTTCATTTCACGTACAACCAAATTCACTTATTTATTGAACCTTACATTGATACATAACACTCTCACAAGGAAACATAGCTTACACTTGCATTATCCCCCGTGCCGTGACCAAAGGTGTTCGACTAGATCCGCTTTGCAATCGATGGTGAAGTTGGCGATCCCTCGCCTTTGAGTTGCTTGTATGCGATGCAAGACCGACCCGTTGGGTGGCGTCCGTAACGACGGAGTTCCCATATAGTCGAAGTTCATTTCTGTGGTGGCCCATTCCTCTCATCCTCCACGATCATGTTATGCAAAATGATACATGCAGTCATTATATGCCTTAACGTACTCTGGTGCCAACATCGCCCGGGGCCCCTGACAATGGCAAACCTATCCTGGAGCACTCCAAATGCTCTCTCCACATCCTTCCTTGCGCGCGGACTGCATCTGCGAAGTGGATCCTCTTGTTTCCCATCGGCTATTGAAATTGCCTTAACAAAGGTACCCCACTCGGGGTAAATGCCATCTGCGAGTAGTACCCCATGTCGCATGCAGTGCCGTTGATGATGTAGTTAACATGCGGGGCTGTACCATCATTTTCCCTAGAAAATATGTTAGAACGGTGTAACACATTAATATCGTTCATGCTTCTGGCATACCGAAAAAGCATACCAAATCCACAAGTCGTGCGAAGCAACCGCCTCGAGGACTATGGAAGGCTTGTGAGTATGCGGTGAATGCCCCTTGCCATGCTTTGGACAGTTCTTCGGGTCCAATGCATGCGATCGATGCTACCAAGCATACCGAAACCCCCGTGCTCACCAACAACAAGGAGTCTAGCAATGTCTTCGCGTTAGGAGATCGGAGGTACTCCTCCCGAAAACCTCCACGACCGCCTTCACGAACTTCTTGAGAGCTACAAGGGCGTGCTTTCCATATCTGGTACTCGTCCTGGCGTCGGCGAGGAACGCCGTACGCTAGCTGACGGAGAGCTGCGGTTACCTTTTGAAGAGGATGCAAACCAAGCTTCCCCTTCCGATCCCTCTTTTGCTGGAACCAAACGTCGTGTCCTTCAACAGCATTCGTTATTCGCAAAAATAGGGACCGGCTCATCCGAAACCTGCGTATGTGGAACGACTTAGACAAAATGAAACCTTACCAGTACATCATTCATCTTTGCTTCAACTACTGGTTTGTTACCTCCGCTTGAAAAATGCGTGGCCGTACCACGGGGAAGAAGCGAAGTAATCACCATAAAGCCGAGCCGCCCTTCAGCGTGACCTCGATCGATCACGCATGTCCTGGAACCGATCCCGTCGGCGGTTCGTTCCTCGCGCTGCATCTCCTCCTCCTCTGCGATTGCGAAGAGAAGGGTGTCCTCATCATCGATAAAGCCTAGTTCATCACTTGAGGAAGAATTGGGTGACTCATTTTGAAGTTGGCAATGGGTTGTGGGTGACTAACCTGATGAATGCAACCCCTCAATATATAGAATGGTGGGTTGGATGAGAGGGAGGAGGAAAAGTTAGGTATTTGGGAAGGGAAGGGAATGGGGAAGGGAATCGGTTGGAGTGCATTCTTTGGGAAGGGAAGGAATCAGGAAGGAATCCACAGGAATCTTTGGGAAGGAATGAAACCACAGGAATCGGTTGGAGATGGTCTAAGCATGTTCTACTTAGGCTAAGTTCTACACCCAAAGTCCCAACAAGTTATGATAATACCCAGGTGAATCTCAAGTTGTCCAAAAAGTGAGTCTCAAGTTCTCAGGAAAAGTTGATTGACAAAATGATATAAGTGTAAATTTTATAAAAATACAAGTTTCATGTACAAACTATCAGAAAACTATAGGTTTTAGTCTCTATTTTGCAGAACTACAGATTTTAGAGAACATATGTCACAAAACTACAAGTTTTAGAATTGATCATTCCTTGTAATGGGTTTGATAGTGTGGGCCCATATAGAAACCTCATGCGCCTCCATTTCCCGTTTCAATTATAAAATATATAGTTTTGTGACACACATTCTCATCAAACTATGTAGTTTTGTGAAATATAAACTAAAACCTATAGTTTTTTTTATAGTTTATACAAGAACTGTGTAGTTTTGTGAAGTTTTGTTTCAGTATAAAAAGGAAAGGAATTCTGATAGAGCTTACTTATGCATTGATAAAAACATGTTTGTTGAACACTCCTTCTAAAATGGATCGATCTATAATGAATTAATGGGATTAACAGAAGGCTGCTTTTATTGGAAAGAGGTGGTCACACAATGCTCGTGACTCAACTTTATGAGGGCTTGTAACTGAAATGCAACATTCCAAGTATGCATGTTCAATTCACATAAACTGGGCATTTGCCGTCTCAATAAATTGCATCTTCAGGTGTATCATATCTAGCGCCCATACTTTAAGACTGTTTGCAAGGTTGGTGTTTCACACAATGCTCGGCGTGCATTTTGGGTGGTCACACGTTGTGTTTCGGAGTCCGATGAATTTTCATGGAAACAACTGTAGTACTAGTAATAGTTTTTTTTCACACTAATAATTTCCATTACATAACACCTACTGAGGGCTGAAAAAATAGCTTGAGGCTCACGAGCCAGCTCGTCTCGTAACATGCTCTAGCTGGCTCGGCTTGGGCTCATGACATACACAAGCCGAGCCAAGCCTTGCCCTCAGCTTGCTACTATAACGAGCCAAGCCCGAGCTGCTAGGTGGGCTTGCTTGGCTCGTATGGCTAGCCTAGAGGCCAGAGCAACATTGAGGACTTAGCCCATTGGGACCCAGGGCCATCACAGTCATGTAACCCTAGATGTTGTATGGTAAGAGGTGACCTTGCTTGGACTAGGGTTTGGCGCACCGCTAGAGAACAATTCACCCCTTTCGCCACCTCATCCACTACACCCTCCTTTGTTCATCGCCCATAGGCCGTCGCCCCCATCTATCATCAGCTGGGCCTTCCAGCCATCTTCTATTGCTCCATTCGCCGTCCGCCGCCACCTTTCATCGCTTCATCTAGTGTCCACTCATGCGGTCTCCTCGGCGTCAATTGCGTAGTTGCCATCCGCCCCCTTTCTCGCTATCCACATCGACATCTCCTTGACGTCCATCGTATGCGGTGCCAACAGAACATGGAGTCTTGTTCATGCTAAAGGAAGAAGTCTACTGTTGACGTCGAGGCCTTTGCCTCTGCCTCGGCACTAGTCGGCGACCGTGCAACTAGGCAAGGCCTCCTTAACTCTTAGCCGCCTTCTGACCTTGGCCAACCAACAACGACCCTAGTAGCCTCGGTGGGTCTCCAATTTACACTCCTCTTTTCAGTGAATTTCTATATTGGGTTCAGTTATGATTCTTCTTTCAAAGACGATGAAAGGAGCATAAAAATCCTGTCGTTACCACGGCAAAGAAAATTAAATAGTCGTAACTTAATTCAACAATTGCCACTTTATCATAGCAAGCTCTAGTAGCTAGGCTCACGAGCCACCATGAGCCGGCTCGAGCCACTATTCAAGCTGAGGAAAGCATGATTTCCTAAACAAGTCAAGCTGAGCCACAATGAAGATCATACATAGAGACTAGATTTGATAAAAAAATATGGCGAGAAAAAAGCATAACCTTCACCAAACCTACCATTTTATAGTGCACGAATACCGGTTGTAGCTAGGTTTAACAAAACCGATGAAAATAGGTCGGTTTTTACGAAAACCAACCATTTCGAGCCTATTCGGCAATAAAAACCGCTTGGTAAACCATGGAGTTCAACGCAAATTTAAAAAATTTGAAAAAATTTAGAAAAAAGTGTTAAAATTTTTATAATTTTTTTGTGAGGTCCCGAGACAATTCTAATTATGTTATAAAATTTTTAAATGATTATCAGATCTTTGGATTTTAAAAAAATTCCGACAGTAATACTATCAGAATATGTGCTCTTTAGATTTTGATTTTTTAGGGGCACAAAATGAAGTCTAATATTTATTAAACTTTTTTCTGATGCTATAACATAATTATAATGATGTTATAAATTTTTAGATGATAATTAGATATTTGTATTGTTTAAAAATTCTAAAAGTGCAACTATCATTATATATGCTCTTCTGTTTTTGATTTTATATGGGCACTAAATGAACTCTAATATTTCTAAAAATTTTAGTACATGACCCTTTAGCACTATTTATGGGTTTATTAAAATTTTAGAATATAATAAATCTTTTAAATATTTATAAAAATCTGACGGTGTCTTTGTTCCTTTTCATTAATTGTTGTTTAGGATTTTTTAGAAGTAATAAATGATTTCCAAAATTGTTTAAATTTCTTTGGGGTGTTTCATAGATTAATTGGGATTTTTTGTAATTTTTTAATTTTTTTTGGATTTTTCAATTTTTTTTGGTGTGCTGAAAATCGAAAATCGCTCGAAAAATCGGTGAAAACCAAAAATTGAAAAAACCGTTCGAAAATAAAAAACCACTTGAAAGCCAAAAATTGAAAATCGATCGAAAATTGGTAAAAACCGCTCGAAAATCGGTAAAATAGCTTGATTTTAGTTTTTTCCAGCCGTTGTTTGACCACTGAAGAATTCAAAAATTTAGAATTCAATTTTTTTTCATTTTTAAATTTTCGGTTTTTACTGATTTTCAAATTTTCGGTTTTGTTAACATATGTTGCTGAAGGCGGCAGCAAATACAGTACAATCCATCTCATGTCATTCTGCTGCGCTGACCTTTCGGCCTATCGCTTTTCTCTGCGCTTTCTTTTTCTCTGCTCCAAACAAACTCCGCGACGTCACAATCTTTTTTCCCTCCGAATTCTAAGCTTCCTTTCCTCCTGACTCAACAAATCCGTTTTCTCCGTTTGAAGTTGAAACAAGGAAGTAAGAACGCTGGGAAATCCTGTGCTTCCTTCCTGGCCGATGAATCATTAGGTAAAGCAGAAACTTGTGTTTGATGAGGTTCTTCTTGTCTCGCCATTGCTCGAGGTTCCTGTCTGGCGGGAACTTGAGATTCAGTTGTTTCTGCTATTCTTTGAGCCTAACCGCCTACGCTTGTTGTTAGGTTCGGTTTTGGCTAGCTGTTCTGAGGTTTTGGGGTTTCCTGGTGCTGGGGATTCTGGTGTTTGTCCTAATCTTGAGCTTTAGCTTGTCACTGTTGGGTAAATCCCATATTTTTTTAGTCCTGTAGCACAAGGGGTTTCTTTATCTGCTTGGCGAATGGGGATTCTTGGTGTCGGTAAGGCATTTGATCGGATTCTCGCCTGGAACTTCTCAGTTCTTGGTGCTGAAGCCTATGTTTTCTTCCTGGAAATTTCCCAAGCTTCTCGACGTTCTTGGTTCCTGTTAAATTGTTAAGCTTTGCTTGGTGATTTTGCATTCAAGGTTGCTTTTGTGTTAGTTTCCATTCTTGTTGTCGAAGGGGATCGATATTGCCTGCATTGTCTGAAGAACCTTCGGGTCTTTATTTTCTTTTCATATTTTGTTCTGATGCAGATGCAATGTATGTAGGTGTTGCATGCTTTTCGAGAATTTTTCCAATCCAAGTTTTGAGCTTGTTAAGCCATCCTTAGTTCTAGTTACTGTCCTTATCCCTGTTCGAGCTAAACTACGTTAGTTGCTGTAGCTCTGACAGTGTTGTTAACCTTGCTTGTGATGTAGTAAAACGTAAAGAGTCTTTCATCGAATTGCAAGCGATCGTTATCTGTTACCAACAAAACTTTCGGTGGTACTGTTGGGGTTGACAATCAGAAGATTAAAGCTACAAATTTCATTCTGCTGAATTTTATTGGTAGATTGAGACATGCTCAATAGATGAAATTGTGCACAGTATCGTATCCTTCATGGGGAGAAATTGCAATTCCTTGTTATCTTGCTGAAGAAACTTGAACATAATTTTCCTACGTAAGATTGCTTCTTGTGCAGTAAGTAGTTTATGCTACCCCCATTGATTTTTATTAGGCACCCACACATTTCAAGATTCAAATTTTCCAAACATTGACCAACAACTAATCCAACAATATATATGTTTTGTGACTCAAATGTGGTACTGTTGAATTCGTATTTGAAAGCACTTTCTTATGTTTATAATTTTGGAGCTAGAAACAAAGTGCTGTAAAAGAAATTAACGGTCAAAATTAAACTTTGGAGACCATATGAGTCAAACCACGCCTTATAAAATCAATGAAGGGAATATATAATAGTTATCAGTCTTGGTGCAGTGAAGCCTAAAATGATTATTCTTTTTAATATTGTCGGATCCTTTACAATGTCAGTGGTAGAGTTGTGCTCATAATTGCTGTACTTTGCCTTTTTCAGCCCTGAATCATATAGGTTTCTTATTAAATGTTTTAAGCAGAAACATGTTTATTTGCAGCTTCAACAAGTTGGACCCATGGGTTGCAAAGAAATCTTGCATTTGCTGGAAACAACACTTGTGACATTGCAATAACCGTATATCTTTCTTTGCTGAAGACCTAACTTAGAAATTTTGTAAATAAACTGTAATGCAGTGTAATTCATTCACAAAAGGTTAGTGTTATCAGTGAGGATGAAGATGTTGACTTCTTGTGCACATGCCACAACTGGGAAAACTAGCAGTTGATGTAGCTCAAACTATATGATATTGCAGGAGAAAATGGTAATATGATGGAGAATAACATTTCTTTATTCCACTTATTCATTTTTACATACCTGATCATTGAATTTCGTATTTGCAGAGTGTGTACTCATTGAAAAGTTCCAAAGGACCACTGTTTCCTCTACGGTCAATTCTTGTCTTCATCATTGCATTATTTGGTTTCTATGTCTGCTACTTCTCCTTTAGTCAAATAGCTTTAGAAAATAATGAAAAAGTGACCAATGGAGAAGAGCAAGTAAAAATTCTTTGTAGAAGACCTTCAACTCCATATGAGCAGATGCAATATGTGCACTTTCCAAAACCTATGAGTTACAGCAGGTAACTTCTTCCAAGCATAGATAACCTCTCGTGTTAATCCTATATGTTACGGATGTTTTTTTTTTCTTGATTCATGTTGCTACACTCTTTTCCTATTCATAGGGGCGAATGTGCATGTACTCCTGTTCGTTTCTTTGTTATTATATCTATGCAAAGATCAGGAAGTGGATGGTTTGAGACTTTGCTAAATAGCCACCCCAATGTCAGTTCAAATGGTGAAATATTCTCAATGAGAGAGAGAAGAGAAAATATCTCGTCTATCTTGAGGACCCTTGATAAGATGTATAATTTGGATTGGCGCACCAGTGCAGCAAAAAATGAATGCACAGCTGCATTTGGATTGAAGTGGATGCTAAATCAGGTATATTACTATCATTGCATCCCCCCCCCCCAATTCAGGGTCTATGCAATGGTTCATTCATAGCTGCTTATAAAGTTCAAATTGTTTAGCTGCTCCAGGTGTGGCAAAGAAGTACGTATCCTTGCTATTTGACTCTGATCTGACTCTTATGTGTATGGAAACTTGGTCTGACTCTTATGCAGGGGCGGTACCGGGGGTGCCCCAAAAATTTTGAAAGTCGTATAAAATCATCTTTTTAATATGCTAAATTTGTTTATTGAATTGGTTTTGATTTTGGTAGTTTGGGATTTTTAAGACCTTAGAACTATTTATATTATAATTTTAGCAAATTTCAAATATATGTGTTGGATTTACGATGTTATGAAATAATTGTAAAAGACAACAGAGTTGTACGTGTGAAGTTTGCACCCCTAACGAAAAATTTATAGTTCCGCCATTGCTCTTATGTCGATGGAAACATGGGCTGACCTCTGGGGCTCTCACTGTAACTTAACCCTTCTTGGTCTTTGAAGGCTCTAACTTCTGCAAGACTAGTTACTATTCACAAGAGTTCTAATGATTGGACCCGTTTAGCTAATCCAATAACATATGTTACAACAACAACAACCACCATGTCTTTTGTCTCAAACAGGTTGGGGTAAGTTAGGAAAGAAACCCAATTATAGTCAATAAAACTCCTAAACCTTCGATCTTGGTTCATGGTTCCAGTATGTGGATCGCTAACTTTCATGCACTCATATCCAATGTCAAATCTTTAGAAACGTTCCAATCCCTCAAGTCTCTTTTAACTGCTTCTTTCCATGTCAGTCTCGGTTGACCTCTGCCTCAATTTTTTGAGACAACTTAAAATTCTACTACACGTCGGTGCCTCAGGAGGCTTCCGATGGAGATGTCCAAACCATCTCATATGATTTTGGACAATATTTTCTAACCCAATAAGATATGTTAAAAATGATTTTTTTTGTTGGTCCAAAATACAAATATACAACTTAAATCCTTTTGTTACAAGGAGGAAAGGGAAAGAGATAATACGAAGGCCAGGAACTAGTCAACAATCAAGGGTAGATATGTTCATATTGCTAATGAGCTATTTTTTGTAGATGTATCTATTTGAGGGTGCCTATGTATGCACATATGGATGCATAATCAAGTAACTCAATACTCAACTCTACATCTATATATATGCTCTTGTAATCCAAGCTGACAAATAAAGGAATTCGATGACTTAAAACAGCTTATATACTATTTTTGCTATTGACCTGATAAAAGTTAGATATATAGTATAAAAAACAATGTGATAGAAAAGTCGCTCAAAAGGGTAAGTTCTATAGGACAACGATTAGACATGATATATTGTATGGAGCGGGATATTGGACGACAAAAAGACAACATATACAGAATATGAGTGTAGTAGAGATGTGGATGCTGCAGTGGATCTGTGGTTATATAAAGCGAGATCGAATCTGCAATGATGATATACGTGATAGAGTTGGGGGTAGCACCAATTGAAGAAAAGCTTGTCCAACATCGTTTGAGATGGTTTGGACATATCTAACAAAGGTCTTTTGAGGTACCGGTGTATAGTGTAATTTTAAGTCGTCTCAAAAACATAAGAAGAGGCAGAGATCGACCGAGACTGACATAGAAAGCAGCAGTTAAAAGAGACTTGAGCTATTAGAATGTATCCAAAGAGGAGTTGTTGGATAGGAGTGCATGGAAGTTAGTGATTCATGTACCAGAACCATGACCTAAGATTCAAGTTTAGGGGTCTTTTGATTTTGATTGGGTTTTATTCCCATCCTATCCTAACTTGTTTGGGACGAAAGGCTTGGTTGGTGTTATAGTATAAAAACAATGGATTGTATTAAATTGGTTTGTTCCATTTTTTCAGGGACTTATGGACCATCACCATGACATTGTTAATTATTTAAATAAAAAGGGTGTCATGGTAATATTTCTCTTCAGGAGAAATACATTAAGGAGGCTTATCTCTGTGTTTGCTAACGATTATGACAGAAAAACAAAGCAGTTGAATGGCACACACAAATCACATGTTCATTCAAAAGAGGAGGTCTCTATCACTCATGCCCATGCAATCTTTTCGGAAGCAATTTGTTTCCTCACTTTTTTCTTATACTTTTCTATTATGGATCAAATTGTGCAATCTTGGAAACATGACTAATACCCAAGATATTTTGTTATTGGAAGTTGCTTCTATGCATCACTTTTTAAAAGTTGCACAACTTTTAAAGCATGAATGAAGGGTAAATAGTGATTACTTACCTAAGATAGACAACAGGGTAATGAAAATATTGCATTAGAGAAATATGGTTTTTCTAAACTTTGAAACAGGCTTCTGTTCTTGTTCAGTGAGTCAAAATGTTCATTGTTTTTATGCTTTTCTCCATCAGATCATATTCTCACTCACTTAATCCAGTGTCCACCATTCAATTTTGTATGCAATCCTTGCAATCATGGAGTCTTACTGAAGTTTGCATTGGTCTGACATACTATAGTTCAGCATTAACGGTAAAATAGTGGGCTAACTGATTGTGATATCCTCACACAACAGGTTCATTTCATGCTTAGTTGTCAGAGTAATACTAGATAGAGGATTCAGAACATCTGAGTTTCAAGTGAAATTTCAATTTTATTTAAAGTCTTCTTGAATTTGTAAGATTAAGTTTCATTGTGGGAGGGAGAACATAGAGTCAATGCTTCTAGTTATGAATGAAAACAAGAATACCAAGAGAAAACTCTTCCTATATTTCAATTATTTATCAGATGGCATCTTATCCTGTTTTCTGATTTGGTATCCTTCTGTCCTTGCTAAAAAGTTAATTTTTTTCTGGTTCTTACCGAGCAGTATCTTTACTTTGTTCATACCTTTTATTTTGGGCAGGCTGAAATACTAGCAAGATTCAAACCAAAGCTGGACGTGTCAGCTCTAATTCCAAACATTCGAAATGCTGAACAGTCCATGAAAGCTTGCTTGGGCCTCTTCAGCACGACGCGCCACATGATCCTCTATTATGAGGATGTAATCTGCGACCAGAATGTACTAAAAACACTTATGAATGCTCTGAACTCCTGACTAATGATCCCTACGCCCTCAGGTCACCCAGTAACATATTTTTGCATGCAGGCATTGTCTCGAGTTCAAGAATTTCTCGGAGTTCCGGTGAGGAGGTTATTCAGCAAGCATGTGAAGATCCACACTAGTCCCCTTCCGGACCTTGTCAACAACTGGGAGGATGTGAGCGAGAAGCTAAACGGGACAGAGTATGCTCATTTTCTTGACGGCGCAGATTATGTCAAGTGATATCATTTTCTCGACGGTGCAGATTGTGTCAAGTGATCTATTTTTATTACATCAAGATCCAATAGCCCATAGCCATTTTAGCACGAAAGGTTAAAGTGTTGTTTCTTTTTTTTTTCCTCCCAAAAGCACATGGGTTTGTAGTTTCCATAGTATTATTATGCAGCTACGAGTTAAATAGAGGAAACAAGCAGAGAAGATGAGAATTGATGTTTTTCTTTTATTCCTTTTATAATTTGTACAGGTTTGCTGCTTCCTTGTGGGCCATCTTTTTTTAGGGGGCTGGGTCACCTTTTCCTTTCGTGCTATTCAATTATTTTGTATTTTTAGGGAAAAAAACCCTTAAAGATTGCAATTAAGTTTCTACTGCTTCTTATCACAATAAATAAATAAATAAATGATTTTTTGATATAGACATGGTCTCCAATACACAACTTTGACTAACAATTTATATTGTAATATATTTGTAATATCTCATAAAACCATAATATTATCGTAAAGATATTATTGATCAAAGTTAAAACAGTTTGATCGCAAACATCACTCTTTTTCTTACCATAGATAATATATGTTACAATAAGGAAAGATAGTAAAAAGTTTATAATACCCCCTACCAATCATAAAAGACCAATATTAGTCATCAACGACAAAATCAGATATCTAGGCACCTTAGGCCTTACCCCCTTGAACCTATAAACTGGTGCTACTTTCATCCAATGGCTGCTTTGATTGTTGGGAGAGAGGATATGGAAAGATTCAAACTATGAAGCAAAATCGAGTTAACTAACCTAAGCTCAGACTAGACTCAGTTTTCAACCAAACTCCATGAGGTCAGAAACCGTCTTGTTTTTTCTTTTGTGAGGTTGGCCGATTCAAAAGCGAAAAATGGAGGTTGGCCGGTTCTGGTTTCTTTGTGAAAACTTGTTGTGACTCAAATATGTAAATTCGGACCCTCTATATATATCGCATTAGTCTAGAATTACGCTAGCGCATATAGTGGCAGTATAGATGAATATTACAATCATACACAGTGGAAACATAATAAAAGACTTCATTTATTGAATATAAGAATGTTGATTGACCTTATGATCAACTTTACATAATTAATACTACGCACGGCTCAAACTATATTAGATAAAACTGCATCGGAATAGAAACTTCATAGGTAAACCCATCAATATGCCATAGACACCTGATAAGGTTCACATCCTAGAAATTCGTCTCCTTCTGGTACTCCTCCAATGCAGGTATAGACTATTCTTCTACGGATGATATTATTGTGGTAAGGATGAGTACATAAAGCATTCAACAAATTATGCACAAAATGTAAGTCTAATATAACTATACGCAAGACTTACTCTAATTGAATGGCTAACATGGTTATTTTGTAATAAAGTAGCATTTACAAATGAGTACAATAAATAGATTAAAATGATAGTAAAACAAATAACAATAATATATAACTTTCAGGTATTTTTTAAACTAAACTGGCACACAACTTAAATAATTTTCAATACTTCCATTGACACATAGCCTCCATTCCCAAGTTTACTTTATAAAATCTAACCTTGACTGAAATTCCCGAGCATTGTCCATAACCAGGGACACGGCTATCCGAATAGAAGATCTTATATTGTCGGCCATTACATGTACCCATCGACGTGCAACTAAGAAAATCATAACGAAACTTTTCGGAAACTCTATCCGAACATAGACCCTCCTGTTAAGTCTGAAGTCACTATTCCTTCCTTCACACAGAGTAGAAGAATAGGAAGTACTTACCGTTGGATTAGGAACAATCATTGTTCAATATGTGAGGCCACTGCACACACACCCTCCCCTGACCGCACACACAGTTTGATCTGGCACATAACAGACATGTGGTTGCATGATTAGCCTAGTTCAATACCTTGCTAGGTTAAGTTCTAAACTGACCGAGGCAAGACTTCGAAACACTCATATCACTCTCACATATCAATGTACTAACCCAATGCCACACAGACCCACCATAGCACATAGCCATTTTCCCAGTCTAAATCATTTACTACCATAATTAATTATTGTGCAACATATACCATCAACAGTATTACTGTCGTGCTTGCAAAAGTTATGAACTTTGTCTCCATCCGACTCTGTATGCAAAAGTTATGATTTTTCAAAAAATATTATCACTGCCAGTTCGATTCCGAACCGGCAGTGATAATAGTATTATTGCCGGTTCGATTTCCCAACTGGCAATAATAATAGTATCACTGACTGTTCGGATTCCGAAACAGGCAGCGATAATATTTTTGAAAAATCATAACTTTTGAATCGATGAATAAAGATATATAAATTAGCTCTCGATGAGATCTAAAACTTTGTAGTTGACAACTTTATTATTTGAAGTGATTTAGATATCTAAATAATCATTGAAAACTTTTATCCCTTCATATCCGAAAGTTTCAATGATTATTTGAACATCTAAATGACTTCAAATAAAAAAGTTATCAACTACAAAGTTATAGATCTCATCGAGAGCTACAATTTTTATATAAATTCTGTCTCTATCCGACTCCGTATGCAAAAATTATGATTATCACTGTCGGTTCGATTCCGAATCGATAGTGATACTTCCTCTATTATCACTGAGAACCGGCAATGTAATAACTTATCACTGCCGGTTCTTAAGAAGAACCAGCAATAATAGTATCATTGTCGGTTTAGCTTATGAACCGGCAGTAAAGGTGTTATCACTGCCGGTTCTAGCCGAATCGACAGTGATAGACCGGTAAGAAAGAGGTTTTTTTGTAGTAGTGTTGTGTGCATTTGATCAAGCTGATTATGCTTTTGATCGTGTCTTGCATTTCTGAATACCAATGTCTGTATGCCTCAATCAAATAATGTATACAAATTATAAAAATCAGAAATTGTCATAGATTACTCTATTCCTCAAACCAAATTATTAGGAACCAGACTATTCTACTCCTTAAACCAAACAAGGCAAGTTACCATTTAATTTCTCAAACCAAACAATCTCAACAGACTATGCCATCCTATGTAGAATTTCACAAAGGTATTCTGAACAGGCGAGTAGTATTTCACAAAGGACCAAGTAACTCTGAACGGGACCATCCTCAAACCAAATTCATGCTTATTCTCCCTTCCATTCTCAACTATTGGATACGAAAATATCACAACGGCATCGGAATGAGTTGGGTACTATTACTATACTATGAAGATCACATTAGCAACTCATAGGAATAAAATAATGGTACAATACTACTCGCCTCTACCATCGCCATTCGCCAATGTACTCTTGCCTCTATCCACAAAAAAATCACTACCGTGCAGGCCCGGCAATTCGCTGTAGCGGTTGATTTTGACAGTTTTCCACTCAAAAGCCAAAACGGCCATTGGATGAGATAATGGTTGTAACACCCAATTTTTAGCTCAAAATAATAATAATAATAATAATATTATTATTTATGTATTTTATAGATTTTCTGAATTTTTAGAATTTTCTAAAATTTATTTAGAATTATTGTGTATTTTTTAATTATGCTTAATATAGATATTATATAAATCTTTGAAAATTTCAAATAAAATTTTATCAAAAATAATTTATTTGAGTTCTAAATGTTTCAAGAATAATTTTACAAATTTTTTCAGAATTTTTATGGTATTTTTACCATTTTATTTGCCCTAAATTATTTTCTAAAATTATTTTTAAATGGAAAATATTTTAAAAATGCAGAAAATAGTGTTTGGGCTGAAAGCTCGTTTGTCCAGCCCAAGTCAGCCCAATTCGCCATTGAAGCCCAGCCTGGTTTGAAGCGAACCCTTATCACGCGGCCATCGGATCTCAATCGGACGATCAGCTTAGTAATGAAACCTTCCTTAGTGGCCGCTGGATCGCATGGGTGACCTGGATCGAGCATCATTTTTGCGCATCATGCCTTCCATCGTGACATGTGTTCAGTTGTAACGGACCACCCTTTTCAGGGGGTGCGTATAAATACCTTTACAGCTACCCAGGACTTTAGCTGTAGGTAACCAAGTGATCATTGCCTGATATAAGAACAAATGCGAATATTTGATAGATAAATTAAGTGCCTAACGGCCAGGGTTTTACAAAAGGTGCGACTGGCACCAAATACATTACAAAACACCCACAAGAAAGGCTTGAACAGATAGATCAAGGTCTTCAAAACCAAATATCATCGCCATCTACGGTTTCCTAGAATCCATCGTCTTCTTGAAGATCTAGGGGGGGTTAGGAGTAGGGCTGGAAACGAGCTGAGCCGAGCCAGGCTCGGCTCGGCCCTGAGACGAGCCTGGAAAACCGGCTCGGCTCGGCTCGAGGTCGGCTCGCGAGCCGGCTCGTTGGCTTGCCGAGCCAGACATCTAACTTGTCCAAATTCCAAAAGCTTTGCTTTGTCTCCTCACTCCACTGAGTGTTCAAAGTGGCATGTGATAGTTTAGCCAGGATTCATGTACTAGAAGCAACTGAAGCTGTTGAAAAGAAAATTCTCAAACCTGATTTCCCACCTGACATGATAGACATTCCAAACAAAGATCAGTATTTAGTAACCGATTAAACTGTCATATACTCATATCGTCTTGCATGGCAGATTAACGGATGAATAATTTGAAGTCTAAATTAAGAGATGCAAGCAAATCACAAATTTCATACTGGTCAAATCCTTCAATAGCGATATAGCAGAGGTAACTTACACAAACCTTATGTTTTCTACTTACGCAAACTCAATGAGAAATGGTATAACTCGAGCTCTCAAAGAAAGTGATGTAAGTTGTAACTTACACAAATATTATGTTTTCTCATCACAGATTGCTCTACACAAAGACAATGGAAAATTTGACTGTCAAACTACGAGAGGAATAGGTTAATATTTTCATTTATTCCTTTTTTGTCTTTTCTGATCAATATTATTTCTCATCAAGAAGACTATCCAGCAATCCAGCTATCAATGTCAATATGTCATTGCCTTAACACTTTGCATTCTTCACTTCACAGGAATGGCTTGGAGAGAGCGAGCATCCATCGATCAGAGTCAGACTATCAGGTAAGTATAAGAAACGCCAATTGCCAAATTTTAACATGTATTCAAACTTTAAGTGAAACACTGCATCCAAAAATATAATGAATATGGGTAATCGTCGATCTCATTTGAATCCAAAAATATAATGAATATGGGTAATATTTTTGGATGCAGTGTTTCACTTAAAGTTTGAATTCACTTAAAGTATAACAAATGTGTAAAAGAAAAAATTTACGGTCATCGCCATTTAAATATCATCGTTATTCCTGTCAACAACACCAAGAATTCATGAAGAATTATCTAATTAATACCGATCGATCATGAGGAATACATACACATCATACAACCATGGCCATAGAATATTGGAATGGATGTATTATACAGACATCACACATCATACATTCATACAACTAGGTGGACACACTCACACATCATACAACCACGCCGGTTTCGGGAGGGGACAGGGGTGAGGGGAGCGTGCGATGTCGGCGGTGGCTCCGGCGGAAGGCGGCTTGGGGGGCGCGAGAGAGTCAGGGGCGGAGGAGGGGGGCAGGATCGCAGGGAGATGGGTGAAGCCACTGGCTGACTGCGCGAACGAGAGGAGCGGCTAGAGGAGGAGGAGGAAGAGCAGCAGCAGGGCAGCCATGGAGAGGGCTGAAAGTGCATCTAGGCACTTATATTATTTTGGTGATTAATGACAAACGTATATAATGACAATCTATGTAATTGTGTAGATGCTTAACTTAGTGCTTAACAAATGACTAACCTCTAATATGATTATACTGCTATGAGACTAACATGTTTATTGCCAAGTTGAGTATTAGTCTCATCTATTTAGAGGAAAATCAAGTAGGATGGTTAAGCAAAGATAAGGTATGCAATTTTGGTATCTCTTCGATATTTGTTATTGCATTCCTTTTGTGCAAATGCATAGTGAACTTCAAGTAGCATGTTGATTATATATATGCACATTGGTTCATATCATATTTATTTGTGCATATATATTCACTTGAGTTCATTATGTGCTTTGCTTTTAGTATGCATATATTAACTAGAGTTAAACTTCACATTGCTATAGATTGAATTGGTGCATGCATGTTTTAGTTGCGTATCTTCTCATGCACCTCTCTTAGTGAAGTTTAATCTAGAGTTGGATCACATATTTACTCTTGTTCCGAATATTAGTTGCACATGTACAATTCGTGTATATTCTTCAGGTGCTTCATTTAAAGTAAAGACTGTGATCCTTTGCCATGATTTAATTGTTTTGTCATATTGGCAATTATATCTCTAGTGCATATAGATCAATTACATATTCATCATGATGCACTTAGTAGAGAACATTTATAATGTCAAGTGTTTCCATTCATGTTGTGCTTCGTTATATGAAACACTTGTAGCAATCAATTGCTCACAAATATCAATTTCTTCATATTTATTGAGCTTTTGGGACTAATGCTTTTCATGAGTGATTTGGAAAGAATTAGGTCCCGTGTGTGTATGATGACCAAGGTATCGTGGAGGATGATCGTTAAGCCAAGGTCAACAAAACGACGGTGTCACCAAGAGTTGAGGACTAAGTCAAGATCGACTTGGCGTGGAGATCGTCAGAGAGGATGATCAAGTCAAGGTTGATAGGACGAGAGTCTCATGAGGTGAATCGAGTCAAGTTGGACAAGGCGAAGACGTCATCAATCATTTGGTAAAAGACATCATACACATTGCATCCACGGAGAAGACGGCATGCGGATTGAATGTAAGACTTAGATTTCTCGTTTGAATTTGAGTCTAAGGATTGCCGTACTATTAAGAGGGATCTGAACGTTGAATGACTTTTAGATGTGTCAAGTGCTCAAGTGATGATCCTTGTGAAAATTAGAGAGAAAGTGGGGTTGGTGGTGCCGGAAAGTAAGAATTGTAGGTCTCCCTTGGATTCTTTGAGAAATCTGAATTTATCCTTTGAGATTTGGGTAGTGAGACCTTGTTATTTGTGTAGCCCTTGTTCTTAGCTTTCAATAGAGTCCAAGTTCTCTGAAATCGGAGTCCAGAGTCAAAAGTTATGCTCGTTTTGGTCGAGCTGCTCAGTGCACATCGGATAGTCCGATGAGGACTCAGAAAATTTCTGAAACATCTTTGAAAATGGGTACTCTCTGGAGATATCGGATAGTCCGATGTTTGATATCGGATAGTCCGATGTTCTCTTGGAAATCTGGAGTTTTACACACATCGGATAGTTCGATGTTCCATATCGGAAAGTCCGATCTGTGATTTTTATTCAAGAGAATTTGAATTTCGTGTAGAGTCGATCTGGAATTTTACACACATCGGATAGTCCGATGTTCAATATCAGATAGTCCGATGTGTGTCTGGCCAGGGCATAACGGCTAGTTTTTTGGAGCCTCTATTTAAAGCCCTCTCCTCTCCATTTCGAAGTGGCCGTTATCCTGCAGTTTTGAGGGGTTCTCCTCTTGTTCTTGAGCCCCCTAAACACCCCTCTACCCTTTGATCTAAGTGATCCCCTTTGTGAGAAGGGTTGGGAAGAGTTTGAGGAGTGAGGTGCTAGGTTGAGTGAGACTTGAGTTGTTTGAGCACTTGACTTCATCTCCAAGCTTGTTCTTCGTGAGCATTTGTTACTCTTGGAGGTTGAGGACTCCTAGACGGCTAGGAGGTCGCCTACGAGCCACCGGAGCTTTGTGTGTGGTTGGCCGTAGGAAGTTTGTGAAGGCCGGATTCCGCCTCCGCAAGGGAAGGAATCAAAGAAGTGAAGACCGGCGAGTGCATTTGTGCAACACCGGGAGGAAGAGGGTTGAAAGAGACCCCGGCTCAAGCGTCAAAGGAGTTGAAACCGGCGAGTGCATTTGTGCAACACCGGGAGTAAGAGGGTTGAAAGAGACCCCGACTCAAGTGTGACCGAGCCGCCTCAACGGAGACGTAGGATCCCCTCAAGGATCCGAACTTCGGGTGAAAAATCATCGTCTCCAAGTTTGCCTCTTACTCTTGCTTTAATATTTGATTTTGAATCTTGAAATTGCCCGATCTACTTTTCTAGTGAGTTTTCGGTCTTTTCTTGTTGCTTTAATTAAATTTGCCTTGAAGTAATTGTTATAGCTAGCCTTCTACTCATTTGTTGCTTACCTTAGTCTAGCTCTAACTTGTGATAAACCTGTTTGTCATCGCTCTGATCGGATAATCCGATTGTGCATATCAGATAGTCCGATACATATCGGATTGTCCGATATCCAAAGTCGGATAGTCCGATTCTTTTCCGCTGCGAATTAAGATTTAATTTTATAAACGCCTATTCACCCCCCCTCTAGGCGACATCCCTGTCCTTTCAATTGGTATCAGAGCAAGGTCTCTCATTTTATTAGACTTAACCGTCTAGAGAGTAAAGGATGTCGCTTGACGGGATGGGTGAACTTAGAGCTATTACTTCTCTTGATCATACTAACATGAATGCTCCATCTTCATCCTCTTATATACGTGTTTCCTCTGGTTGGGCACCTTACTTTGATGGTACTAGTTATGAACCATGGAAACACAAAATGAAAATGTACTTGAGATCTATCGATTCTTCTATTTGGCGTATTGTTGAAACAGGCTATAGCATAAAGGATGAGGGAAACCCTACCACCGAAGTGGAACACAATGAACACTCAAATGCTCAAGCCTTGGATGCTCTACTTAGCGTGTTGAGCGAAGATGAGCGTTAGAAGGTATGCCATCTCAAAAAGGCTCATGATGTGTGGATGCTCATTCAAAGAAATTATGAGAAGTCCAAGATTGGTCAAGGGGATAATTTACAAGTGAGGACTTCAAGTGATGATTGCTCCACATCAAGCTCAAGTGATGATGAGTCTTCTTCATCTTCTTCCTCGCCACATTGCCTTATGGCCCAAGGTGATAATGAGGTAAACGATGATGAGCCATCCAAAATTAAGTTAATGTCTGTGATTAAAGTTCTTCATAGACGCCTTGAGAATCAATTTAGAAAATCATATGAGTTGATTCAAAAACTTGAATTGCTTCAAAAATCATATGATGCCTTAAAATTAGATCATGAAAAAGTCCTTCTCAAGGAACTCACTAAGTCTAATGTGGATAGTGCTACTCAATGCAATTTAGTAGATGAATTGCCTTGCTCAACTTCCATAACAAATAATTCATCTAATAAATGCATATCCACTTATAGCGATGATTTACCTTGTTGCTCAAATTCTATTGCTACTACTTCCTCTATGCTTGTTGAGACTAACCTTGTAGAGGAAAATAAAAGGCTCAAGGCTCAAGTCATTATATTAGAAAATGACTTGAAGAAGTACATAAAAGGAAAAGCCATTCTCGATGAGATCTTGAGCAAGCCAAGGGCGCCTCAAGATAAGCGAGGACTCGGCTACATCTCCAAGAGGGAGACGAGCAAGTTGAGGCACAATACAAGATACACGAAGACCATAAAGTGCTTCAATTGCAACAAGAAGGGCCACATTGCCTCCGTGTGCCCAAACAAAGTGGAATCCAAGCCACAACTATCAACAATGAGGCAAACCGGCAAAGAGCAAGTCAAGAAGAAAAGACGTTCAAAGCCCACTTGCTACAATTGCCGGGTGAATGGACACATCGGTAAGGATTGTCCCAAATGTATGAACCCTAAGCCTACTCATCATTTCAATGATTATTTGCTTAGGAAGGACAAGAATGGCAATGTGTTTGCCAAGCTTGTCAAGTCCCTTATGCCCGTTAAAATTGATAATATTCATTTGCATAGGAATAGTAAATCTAGAAATGAATTTGCCAAAGTTGTTAGGACTCCTAAGCCTACACAAAGCAATTCAAATAAATTGCTTAGGAGAAATAACAATAGCAAAACATTTGCTAGATATACTAGATCCTCTAAGCCAATGCATAATTTCAATAATTATATGCTTAGAAGAGATCAAACTAGAAATAGTTTTGCAAAGTATTATTGTCCTCCTAAGTCCTCTCACTTAAATGCCAATCATTTGCTTAGGAGGAATAATTATTGCAAACCTATTCCTAGTCATGTTAGTCTTGTCAAAAATGCTAATATTAGGACCATTTGGGTTCCTAAATGTATTGTGACTAACATTGTTGGACCCAACAAGAATTGGGTACCAAAAACCGCCTAAAAGATTTTAGGCAATATGAGATGGATTGGACGCTTGCTCATTCAAGAGGAGAAGGATTACATCTCCTACAAATGGTGTCAAGCTTGAAGATAATCAAGTCCATCATGAGCCAATGCCATCTTGGTAACAAGCAAATTTAAGTTGATTACATTATTGCTTCTAGCCTTGTGTAGGTTTAGACGCATTAGTATCATGCAAATATTGAGTTAATTGCTTGTTGTGAGTACTTGCTCTCGCCTCTTATCTATTCTCTTATTGCAATCTTGAGCAAGTTAAAAAGTGGCACATTAAGGGGGAGTGCTAAATCATAATCATGTATATTACATCCCTACGTGTGCCCATATTTATATAAGTGCTAATATATATTTTCAAAATCAAACCATTTAGCCAAAAGTCAAAATTTTGTATACTATTAGTTTTCTTGTGAAAAACTAATTGCAAAATGTATACAAATGTTCTTGAAATGTTTTTCCAAAGGTTTTGGCTTTACAAAAACTATTTTGAAAAGGAAACAAGTTTTAACTCCAAAAGATAGTTACTAGTATCTTGTTTTGGATTTAAACTTATAATTTTCGTAGAATTAAAAGTAAAATGTTTTTGAAAGAAATTCCAAATCCAAAATTCTAGAGTTGGTCTTTCTTAACAATTCTTGTGTTCAAAAGATTTTCAAAAGACCAATCTAGCGAAAGTTATTTGATTTTGAAACTCGCCGAAAAACTATACTTGACCCATAATGGTCATATTCTAGCACTTTGTGAGTTTCACCATTTGGATCAATTCTTGTGTAGAATTTTGGTTCAAAATGGTATTCTAGACTCATACACAAAATTCAAATCTTTATATCTTACCCATTGCTTCTTTTTGAATTTGTGTGTTGATTGAATTTGACTTTGTGGTTTCATTTGGTTCTTCAAAGGAACCCTCTTTGGACAAAAGTCAAAAAGTGTGTTTAAAAAGCCTAATTTTTTGAAAAGCCTTGCAAAAGTATTTTATTATGTATTTCAAAAGGTTTTGCAAGCTTCCAAAAGGAGAAATCCTATCTTGGAAATTAATTTGGCCAAAATATTTGTGTTTAACTCAAATATACCTACAAGTAGTATTTTGGCATTCAAATTGGATTTCATTGTATTCATTAGAAATTCATGGCTTCAAAATGTTCCAAATTATTCAAGCCATGAGAATCCAAATTATGGATGGAATCAAATTTGAAGTTGCACTTTGAGGTCTTTATGAAATTTGTTTTCATTTTTATGCCTCAAAGCGCATTTCGCCAAAATTGTGCTAATAAGAAAATTATTTGCAAACAAAAATTGCTTAACAATGTTTTAAATAGTCCAAAGTTGGTTTCCTGAAAATTTCAAATCATTCGGAATTTATTTGAAGTGTTTTCAATTGGTTTTCAATCTGATTTCTGGAATTTTCATCAAATCGGAATATCCGATATCAGTATCGGAACATCCGACTTCTGGTAAAATGAACTAATCGGAACATCCGATATCAGTATCGGAACATCCGATATCAGTATTGGAACATCCGATTGGCCTAGTTTAAAACCTTTTACTTTGATTTCAGGCCCTGTTTTCATATTGAATTGTATTTCAAACTTGGTATCAGTCTAGTATTCAATTAAATTGAGAAGTGATACTCACTTGTTCTTTCAAAAGGACAAAACTTGTGCTATTCAAATGCAATTAGCTCCATGATTCATTTGTTAAATATCTTAGGGAGTTTATTTATTGCAAGTTTTGGGCACTTAATTGCTTCCAAGTGGTATCATCTTATTAATGTACTCTGATACTCTTTCTGAATCTTTGTGATTTAGATTTTTTTAAAAAAAATCCAAGTTGTCTTGATCTATCTTAGATTTTCTTGATCTATCTTAAGTTGTCCATCTCTTTGATACCTAGAAATGTTTATTGCTCTGATACTCATCGATTTTGTCGATTATACTTTCAAGTGATATCTTTTGGTTGTTTAAATTCCTTCTTGTGGTATCAGTGAACTCGATTATTTTCTACAAGTGGTATTTTCAATTGCCTCCTTGTAGCATAGATTCGATACCCAAAATTCTTGATTAAGAATTTCCTCCCAAGTTAAAATTGTAAGTTCAATCTCCTAAGAATTCTCTATGTGAGATTCTTTATGCGTTGAAATACATAAAGAGGAAAATTCCTAGTTGAGCATTGCTTTTCAAGCAAAATTTGAAAATGCTCATTTACGTTGTTTTTCTAGCAAAGCCATTGGGATATACTTTAAAGTGGTATCTAATTTATCAAATGGTATTTGTTTTGGGTTCCTCGTTTAACCCTCTTTAGGCAAAATTTGTGGATTCTTCAAAAGAATCATGATGCGAGCTTTGTAAAGCCTAATAAAATGAGGAGTGAGTTATTTGATTTTGTTTCAAATAACTCGTGTGATACCCTTCTTTCGCCTTTTTGTGCATCTCTTACATGTGGTTCTTCAAAAAGCCAAAAAGGGGGAAAATGTTGTTTTTACAAGTGGTATTCTAAAAACTCCAAATATGGTCTGTTTTCATGGTTTCACTCTTTTAGGCCATATAAAGAAAAAGTTTGCGGAATTCTTGAATCTTATTAGAAATTCTCCTGTAAGCTTAAGAGTGAACTTGAATGTGTTTTATCCATGTTCTCTCTTTAAAGTGGACTTCAAGAGTTAAATTTGAATGAGTTTCAAATCTCTTTCTTTGCATATTAAGATCATGGGATTTAAATTGCATGAAAATAGTATTATCATGTTTATCATCTATATCGTGCATGTTGTACTTAGACATTATCAAACTAACTTGGGTCAAATTAAAAGATATTTGTTCCCGAAAATTGTGTGCTTGTCTATTGATGTTCAAGGATTGGAAAAGGGGTCATCTTCGACGGTGGGATGAAGGAAATGGAGAGGAGCTCCATAGTCCGAGGGATCTAAGGCCAGGCGCGGTGATCATGACTGATTCGAACATGCGGTGGACAAGAACCGATAAAGGGACGTATTTCTTTTTTGACCATATTCAATAATGTCTTTGCACACCATTATGCTAAATTGTGTTATTTTAAATGGTGTTGTATTTTTCAATTGGTATCATCAATTAGTATCTGTCAAGAGGTATCCTCTAATCCTAAATTGTTTTGAAGTGTCATCTAATTTGCATTTGGCATTATCAAGAATCAAAAGGTACATGTGGGTGACACATTACAAAGAGGTATGCTCTTGATAAGTTTATGACATTCTTGATCATGGAATTGAAAGTGCATTTTACTTATACAATTTTGACTCATGATCTTGTATACATCTTGTGATCATACAAACAATTCTTTCTTGGGTAATATTCTCTATATGATCGTGATTCTCAGAATTTAATTTGATCATGAGCATGTGCTTAAATTATATAAATTTTCTATATGATCTTGATGTTTAAAGAATAAATCTTCTCCATGTGAAATCATGTTCATGTGTCATGTTTAAGTACCACTTACATCTTGTGAATCATGACCACATTTAAATTGGTATCATTAGAAACATTCATTACCTAAATCTTGGATATAATTGATATCATAACTTGCCTAGATTTAGGGGGAGCCTAATATCATTGCCCTATTCCTAGCTCCTTATTTTTATTTTGCTCTTCCTAATCTTTTTATTGAGTGTGCAATCAAGGGGGAGAATAGATTTTATTGAATGAATAATAATGATCTATTAAGCACCTTTTTGGGATTAATGACAAAAGGGGGAGAATTTATGGATTTATCAATTGTCTTCTACACGATTGCTGTTTTAATATTTGTTTTAATGCTAAAGGTCTTAATGTTGTCATTTGGTGCAATTGATAATAGGTTTGTCATAAATCACCAAAAAGGGGGAGATTGAAAGTGCATCTAGGCACTTATATTATTTTGGTGATTAATGACAAACGCATATAATGACAATCTATGTAATTGTGTAGATGCTTAACTTAGTGCTTAACAAATGACTAACCTCTAATATGATTATACTGCTATGAGACTAATATGTTTATTGCCAAGTTGAGTATTAGTCTCATCTATTTAGAGGAAAATCAAGTGGGATGGTTAAGCAAAGATAAGGTATGCAATTTTGGTATCTCTTCGATATTTGTTATTGCATTCCTTTTGTGCAAATGCATAGTGAACTCCAAGTAGCATGTTGATTATATATATGCACATTGGTTCATATCATATTTATTTGTGCATATATATTCACTTGAGTTCATTATGTGCTTTGCTTTTAGTATGCATGTATTAACTAGAGTTAAGCTTCACATTGCTATAGATTGAATTGGTGCATGCATGTTTTAGTTGCGTATCTTCTCATGCACCTCTCTTAGTGAAGTTTAATCTAGAGTTGGATCACATATTTACTCTTGTTCGAATATTAGTTGCACATGTACAATTCGTGTATATTCTTCTGTGCTTCATTTAAAGTAAAGACTGTGATCCTTTGCCATGATTTAATTGTTTTGTCATATTGGCAATTATATCTCTAGTGCATATAGATCAATTACATATTCATCATGATGCACTTAGTAGAGAACATTTATAATGTCAAGTGTTTCCATTCATGTTGTGCTTCGTTATATGAAACACTTGTAGCAATCAATTGCTCACAAATATCAATTTCTTCATATTTATTGAGCTTTTGGGACTAATGCTTTTCATGAGTGATTTGGAAAGAATTAGGTCCCGTGTGTGTATGATGACCAAGGTATCGTGGAGGATGATCGTTAAGCCAAGGTCAACAAGACGACGGTGTCACCAAGAGTTGAGGACTAAGTCAAGATCGACTTGGCGTGGAGATCGTCAGAGAGGATGATCAAGTCAAGGTTGATAGGACGAGAGTCTCATGAGGTGAATCGAGTCAAGTTGGACAAGGCGAAGACGCCATCAATCATTTGGTAAAAGACATCATACACATTGCATCCACGGAGAAGACGGCATGCGGATTGAATGTAAGACTTAGATTTCTCGTTTGAATTTGAGTCTAAGGATTGCCGTACTATTAAGAGGGATGCGAACGTTGAATGACTTTTAGATGTGTCAAGTGCTCAAGTGATGATCCTTGTGAAAATTAGAGAGAAAGTGGGGTTGGTGGTGCCGGAAAGTAAGAATTGTAGGTCTCCCTTGGATTCTTTGAGAAATCTGAATTTATCCTTTGAGATTTGGGTAGTGAGACCTTGTTATTTGTGTAGCCCTTGTTCTTAGCTTTCAATAGAGTCCAAGTTCTCTGAAATCGGAGTCCAGAGTCAAAAGTTATGCTCGTTTTGGTCGAGCTGCTCAGTGCACATCGGATAGTCCGATGAGGACTCAGAAAATTTCTGAAACATCTTTGAAAATGGGTACTCTCTGGAGATATCGGATAGTCCGATGTTTGATATCGGATAGTCCGATGTTCTCTTGGAAATCTGGAGTTTTACACACATCGGATAGTCCGATGTTCCATATCGGAAAGTCCGATCTGTGATTTTTATTCAAGAGAATTTGAATTTCGTGTGGAGTCGATCTAGAATTTTACACACATCGGATAGTCCGATGTTCAATATCAGATAGTCCGATGTGTGTCTGGCCAGGGCATAACGGCTAGTTTTTTGGAGCCTCTATTTAAAGCCCTCTCCTCTCCATTTCGAAGTGGCCGTTATCCTGCAGTTTTGAGGGGTTCTCCTCTTGTTCTTGAGCCCCCTAAACACCCCTCTACCCTTTGATCTAAGTGATCCCTTTGTGAGAAGGGTTGGGAAGAGTTTGAGGAGTGAGGTGCTAGGTTGAGTGAGACTTGAGTTGTTTGAGCACTTGACTTCATCTCCAAGCTTGTTCTTCGTGAGCATTTGTTACTCTTGAGGTTGAGGACTCCTAGATGGCTAGGAGGTCGCCACGAGCCACCGGAGCTTTGTGTGTGGTTGGTAGAGGAAGTTTGTGAAGGCCGGATTCCGCCTCCGCAAGGGAAGGAATCAAAGAAGTGAAGACCGGCGAGTGCATTTGTGCAACACCGGAGGAAGAGGGTTGAAAGAGACCCGGCTCAAGCGTCAAAGGAGTTGAAACCGCGAGTGCATTTGTGCAACACCGGAGTAAGAGGGTTGAAAGAGACCCCGACTCAAGTGTGACCGAGCCGCCTCAACGGAGACGTAGGATCCCCTCAAGGATCCGAACTTCGGGTGAAAAATCATCGTCTCCAAGTTTGCCTCTTACTCTTGCTTTAATATTTGATTTTGAATCTTGAAATTGCCCGATCTACTTTTCTAGTGAGTTTTCGGTCTTTTCTTGTTGCTTTAATTAAATTTGCCTTGAAGTAATTGTTATAGCTAGCCTTCTACTCATTTGTTGCTTACCCTAGTCTAGCTCTAACTTGTGATAAACCTGTTTGTCATCGCTCTGATCGGATAATCCGATTGTGCATATCGGATAGTCCGATACATATCGGATTGTCCGATATCCAAAGTCGGATAGTCCGATTCTTTTCCGCTGCGAATTAAGATTTAATTTTATAAACGCCTATTCACCCCCCCTCTAGGCGACATCCCTGTCCTTTCAAGGGCGGAGGCAGTCAGGTACATCTGCGGCGCCGGCGAGGACCCTTGAGGCGCTTGAGCTTGGATCGGTCATCGGTGGATGAAAGGAGGGAGGGGAGGCACGCTTACCAATCCGGCAGCCGGCGTGGCGACGACTCCGATTCGGCAGTCCGGCGAGGCGGCGACTCCAGCTTGTTGGGCGGGCGCCGCCCGCGCCTGCGACGGATGGGAGACGGCGGGACGGCCGGATTCGGAAGACGGCTCGGCCGCTCGCTCGGCGGCCGTGGCCGGAGGACCGAGGGATCAAGGGATGAGGTGAGGTCTGAGACTCTGAGTCTGAGGGTTAGGGTTGGCGCCTGGGCCTGGTGCGGCTGGTGGGCTGTCGTCCTGTGACTCCTGTCGACTGTCGAACAGATGGCTCATGGGCTGGGCCGTCGGGCCGGTTTGGCTCGCAAGCCGGCTCGGTGGTCGAGCCGAGCCGGCTCCGTGTTTTCGCGAGCTTGAAAAATTGGCTCGGCTCGGGCTCGGTCCGAGCCACAAGCCTGTACGAGCCGAGCCAGGCTCGGACAAGCCCGAGCCGAGCCACGAGCCACGAGCTTATTTTCCAGCCCTAGTTAGGAGCAAGGGTGAGTACACAACCGTACTCAACAAACCACACGGAAAATTCTGAATATTACATGCAGGGATAAACAAAGGCAGGCAAAGGTTTTAAGTATTGTAGATGCAGGTTATAAACATCAGTTTTCATTTTACATTTGAAACACAAACCATAAGTAGCAATACCATGGGGGGTCATTTGCAAAGTTCACAATTACGACAATTTCCATTTATGAAAGGTACAGGGGCGCAGTTATAGGAATCACCCTAAATTAACTCAACTTCATTAACCGGAAGCACGGCGTATTCGAATACCATTGATATCACTCTGCAGAGGTGCTCAGCTTTACCCACAAGATATTATCGACCGTTAGTACCATGCGCAAACAACATGCAACTTTAATGCATGTGGCCGGGCCGGGATAATCATAGCATTTCGTTGGACTTCCCTTCTTTAGCTCCTACCCAGTAGGTTACTTAGGTCCACAGTCTCCAGGATCCCACAAGCCAATGCGGGAGGCACGATCTAGATGTACTGTGGATGCCTACTGTTGTGAGAATGGTTTCCCCATTCCCGTTCCACCCCGGTCGCTTCGCGGGCCATTCTCTTCCCAGAATAGCAGCTACCTCCTATAGGTATTCCAAAGGGAAGTACAATGTACTGAGCTATGTTGGACCAAATCAATAGAGTTGACCGGCCCAACTTGTGGTTGAGCGGGATCTGAAGTTATTTACTTTACCCAAGACATTCGGTCCTTAAATGTCAAAGACTCGGCCAAATGACATTCCACAAACCATTGGTACCAACTATACCACCACCACACCACAACCTGACTTCATCATCGGTTGGGGGTTGGGCTAGCATCCACCTCCCGTGGTCCACCTAACGCTGTCCCCCACACCGTAGCAATTTTTGAAAATCAATCGAGCCATTTCTCAGAGATTTTAAGCAATTTTAACTAAAGGTGAAATTATATTAACTGCTAATCTACGATGATTCAATATTTTATAGCCTAAGGTTACAAAGGAAATTTAAGACATAACAACAGGTTTAACATTGGGTTGTACCTAATCATGTCATTCGAAACTACCACCTTTTCTAGTTTTCTAAAATACCAAAATAATGTAGTACAAAAATATATACATATTATTGTAATGAAACTGGGTTCAACATGTACAAGGAGTGTGGCTTGCCTTGCAAGGTTAGAGGTTCGCCTAGCGAGATGTAGTCGACGTCGTGTCTGGTCTCAAATGGCTCCGGCTCCTGGTATAGCTCCAACGTCTGCTCCTAATCCGAGATTTATGGCAAAGGTTGCTCCGACGTCAGATTTAGCGCGAGAAAATGCAACCAATAAATAAACGAATAAAACAAAAACAAAGAAGGAAAACGAAAAGAAAAAAATAAACGAGAAATTGGCCAGAGAGGGGCAGAGGGGCATTTTTGGAAATTTCTGGACTTGGTTTGGCGGAACGGAGATTGTTTTTGGACTCAGTGGCTCGAATTGGTCAAGAATATGTATTTTGGGCATTTTTGGATTTTGGGAATTTTTGGGATTTTTCTGGAGTTTTTGGACATTTTTCCTGAATTATTAACTAATTTCCAGATTTTAAATCCGAAAATTAGTATCGGGCTGCACAATAATCCAGCTCGGCACTGTGCGGCCTTTGGCGGCACGCGGCGCGGCGCGATGGCCTGGCCCACGGCGAGTGGCGTGGCCCATGGGGCGAGGCCAAGGCGGCCCGAGGCGACGCGAGCTGAACCGATGAAGCCGGCCTGGCGCGCGGAGTGGAGGAGACCGACGGGTGGGGACCCGAGGCGCGCAGCTGACCGATGGGGACCACGGGTCAGTGGAAGGGCACAAAGGGGCGAAGTTGTGCGGGCGGCGGCGAGGCGAGGAACCGCCGGAGCCGAGGAAGACGAAAGGCAAACTGACGATTTAGTGGCTCGGACGGTGGAAGAAGTAAGGGAAAATGAAGAGCTCAGCGTGGGGAATGCGATGCAAGGAAAAACGGGCTCGGTGGGGGCTTTTTATAGCCGGAAACAAAGGAAAACGACGGCGGGGGCGGCATGATTGCGTGGAGACCCGGAGCGGCGAGGGGAAAGCTCGAGGCGGAGCGGTGCTAGGCGGCGAGGCAGAGCGGTGCTAGGCGGCGACGGAACGGGGTGAAAAGGTGACGAGACGGTGCGCAGTTGCTCAAAATGGGGCGCGGCGATGGGACGGCGAGCGGAGGAGCAGCGCTGCCAATTCGGGGAAGAAGACACCGCTTCGATGCGGGCTGGGCGAGCGCTCGAGGAAAAAGGCCGGGCGAACGGCTGGGCCGAGCGGGCGAATGCGCGAGGAAATGGGCTGATTGGCTCACGCAGGAAGAGTGGCTGGAGAGTGCGCGCGGGAAGAATCGGCCGGGTGAGCGAACGCGAGTGGGCCGAGGAGGAGCGAGCCAAAGCCGGTCGGGCCGAAATCAAGGAGGAGGCAGAAAATCAAAAATGGAAAGCGGAAAATGGGAGAAATGGCCAAAAAGGGAAAATTGCGAATAAAAGTCAAAATAAATCGAAATAAAATCTGAGAAAATCAGGGAAAATCCAAATAAATCCAATAAACCCATTTTGAAATTTTTGGGATATTTCATCAGTACTCTATCATCTTCACGTGACCGAACAGGACACTGTTATGATTCTGAGTCGTGTCCGCCATGGCAAAGCTCTCCGAGTCGACTAAGGGCATCCGCAATGGTGCCTAGTCAGCTATCTATAAGAAGTCCATATCAGCATCTATCCTATGTGGCAAGCAATTAAATGAAGAGAGAGAGCGCTGCTATCTATAGACCTGTAGATTGTCTATTAATTAAATGAAGAAAGAGAGAGAGCACTCTATTAATTAAAAATAGCTATAGACATCTATATAGATTCACCATTGCAAGGGTTTACTATAGCATGGTATATAGATGACATGGATCTTACTATAGAGAGCAATTATCTTTAACCATTGCGGATGCCCTAAGGCCAGGACTTTGTGCCCAATAAAAGTGCCTGTTGGGATCATCTTGAGCACAGCAACCGAAGCCCCAAGCTAGCCAATCGAGAAGCGCCATCGTTTCACTGAGAACTGGAGTTTTCGAGGTGTGCCACCGTGAACAAAAAGCCATCGATTCACTGCCGTCCAAGAAGCTTGAAACTCTAGGCTGGTCGCTTTGGGTTCGTCATCGTTTGATACATCTTTTGCGTAAGAACGTCGCAATAGCGAAACTACAGATTGCCACAAAATCCGTTGCCGCTATAGGATCAAGGATAACCGATTAGAAGAGGTGAATAGAAGATTTTTAAATTTTTCATCACTAATTGCAATTAATAGAATCTCTAAGCAAGAATTGCAATTTTGATAATTTACAAACAAGTTCTCTACTGATCATTATGCTTTCCAACAATTTAAGTATAAGCAAGAGATGATTCTAAGCACAAATGATATACTCAAATTGCTAGAAATATAAATTATGCACAAGAGTGAGAAATGCAAACCATCAGAGAATGGGACACAAGAATTTTATCCCATAGTTTCGAAGACTTGTCGGTCTCCCCTAATCTACGTTGAGGTGACTTGAACAACTTCAAGCCAGCTCCCACCTCTTGAGCTTTCCTCGATCACTATGGTAGTTCTTTCCCACTCTGGGTAGGCGAACTCCGGCCTTCACAACTGTAAGATCGAAATATACTAATGTAACAATCAAACGGGGGTGAATGATTGCGTGGAAACTAAAATCAAATTTTTGGACTTTGTTTTTCTAACACACCCCAATTTAAACTCGATTTAAACTGGATAAACTAGACTTAATTCTGAAGCTAACACAAAAATAATCAACTTGATCGGACCTACATATCTAGAGATATTACCTTCGAAAGATGACTGAATCGTCAGACGTCGGAAGGATATACATTCACTAAAACAGTAATTCCTAAAGATCCAACCGTTGGATTGATATGAAATTATAACTATAGAAACTAGACCCGAACGTCCCGCATGACATCCTTGACCACCAAGACCTCGATTCCTCCCTGAATCTAATCCCGAACCTCAGTTCCTCCATGAACCTAGTTCCGATCTCGTCATCGACCACGTTCGCCCTCGAGCAACACCTGCACATGAATAAACAAGAAACATATCCGAACACAAGTCCACGACTTGACTCAAAGTCAATCCATGCAACCACTCACACGAGCGCATTGCATCAAGCAAAATCATTAACATGCTATCACAGCATATCAAACAATCATCTTAAACAACACATGCACATGCACAACATATGCCATAATCACAACCACTTTGCAATGCCAATTTCATTACTAAGATAATTTTTCAGCACATGATTTCACAATCTCCCCCTTGATGAAAACATTGGCAACACCATTTAGAACTGAATATTGGCATTCACCTCACAAGAAAAGTTTTAAGAAATTTATTTTAAAACCAAAAAAAGCAAAATGAAAAATTTCCCCCTAAAAAGAAGAAATAATCTCCCCCCTAAAAAGAAGAAAAAATAAAGGAAGAAAAATATGTGTGAATGTGCAATATGTGTCCAAAAATCTCCAAAATTCTCCCCCTTTGACAATGAATTAATCAAGAATACAAAATAGAGAACAAAATCTTTTTGTTTATTTTTAGTTTGTCTTTTTTTTGTATGTACTGAGCATTATAAGTCATGCACAAATGTAACAATTTTCATTACCAAGTCATGCTATCAAAAGTACTTGCACCCTGAAATCTACACATAAACAATGTAGAGTAAGCATAACTAGCAATCAAGTACTATTAACGATTTTTTTTGCATGGCATGATCTTCCTTTCTCAACAATCTTAAAACCTGAAAACATTGATTTTTTTATGCACTTTATTTGTGCTTGAAAAGCTGATTCATTAATTGATTGCAACAATAACAATTGCAAGGAATTACATACACCATCAGCCTTACTTTTCAACCATGCCAAGCAGTCACAAGATTAAGGTTTCATGGTTACTTTTCAACCATACCAAGCTGACATAAGCTTAAGTTTTCATGGTTTCGGTCATACACAACCTCTTCCAAGTTCATATCAAAGTGCAATGATAAGCAGTCTCGTAAAGAAGAAGTGCGACAGTACATAACCTTGATCTTGCATTTATCAACAATCACTCTTTGAACTTTAACACTTAACATTGATAAATTTCATATTTAGCACTTTTTGAGCAGGATCAAGATAGTCAAGAAAGTTCAACCATGATAAGATTTAATTTAAGTTGTCATTCCATTTAAATAGTCATGTCATAAACTACACCATATATGCATGAACATGAAGTTGCAAAAATCTTGAAACATAAACATGGCTTCAAATCACATATGTGTATGAAATACAATACTCAATACTTTTTCATTATTTTTCATTTTTTGTTTTTCATGTAAGAAACACACAAAATAAAAGACATGTTACAAAATATTACAAAAGCTTCAAAAACTCCCCCTAAAAAATAACCCATCGGATGAACCAACCCAAATTCTCCCCAAATAAAAGCAAAACGAGAAGAAGACAAAGGTTTTGTGAAAATGTCTGCCAATTGATGTTCAGTATCCACATGATGAAGCACAATATTTCCTTTTCTACATGATCACTAAGAAAGTGAAATCTGATCTCAATGAGTTTTGTTCTAGAATGTTGCACAGGGTTCTTAGCAATGCATATTGCACTAGTGTTATCACACAAAAGAGGAACACTATCCAAATTAACCCCATAATCTTTAAGTGTAACTACTATCCAAAGTATTTGAGAACAACAACTAGCAGCAGCCACATATTCAGATTCAGCAGTTGATTGTGCAACAGAAGATTGTTTTCTAGATGACCATGCCATATGCCAAAGTCTTGAGTACCATGGAGATACCTGAAAATCCGCTTGACAGCTTGTCGATGTGAAATATGTGGGAAAGCTTGAAAGTTGAAAGCGAGCACGCAAGCACACAGCAAATTGAATATCCGGACTTGATGCAGTGAGATATAATAGTGAACCTATCATGCTTCTATATTCCTTTTGATCAACCATCTCACCGTCTTCATCCGGATCAAGTGTGCAAGTGCCTCCCATGGGTGTCATGATTGGCTTGCAGTTTTCCATCCTAAAACGACGAAGTAAATCTTTTGTATACTTACTTTGATGAACAAAGGTACATTCCTTCGTTTGTTTGATTTGCAGTCCCAAAAAGTAAGTTAATTTACCCATCATACACATCTCAAATTCCTTCCTCATGGTTTCTGAAAACTTAGACACTAAAGCATGAGAGGAACCACCAAAGATGATATCATCAACATAAATCTGAACGAATAGTTGATCAGTGCCTTGCTTGAGTAAAAAGAGAGTTTTGTCATCTTTTCCCATTGTAAACCCCTTTTCAAGTAAAAAGGTTTTTAGCCTATCATACCATGCTCTAGGGGCTTGTTTTAATCCATACAAAGCTTTTGACAATTTGAACACATGATCTGGATACTTGGGATTTTTAAAACCAGGTGGTTGCTTAACATATATCTCCTCATTAATATAGCCATTTAGAAAAGCACTTTTCACATCCATTTGATACAATCTAAAACCTTTAGATGCAGCAAATGCTAAAAGAATTCTAATGGCTTCAATTCTAGCAACAGGAGCAAAGGTTTCATCAAAATCTAAACCTTCAACTTGAGTAAATCCTTGAGCAACCAATCTAGCTTTATTCCTAACAACAACACCATCCTCACTTTGTTTGTTTTTGAAAACCCATCTAGTTCCAATTATATTAAAATCAGGAGGAGGTGGAACAAGTTTCCAGACTTTATTACGTTCCAAATTCTCTAATTCCTCGTGCATAGCATGATCTAAGATTCGTCAGTTAATGCATGAGATATATCTTTGGGTTCAAAAGAAGCAACAAAAGCAGAGTGAGCATGAGAATCAGAATCAGTAAACCTGGATCGGGTAACTCTCTCATTCAAATCTCCAATCATTTGTTCAGGTGGATGTCTCTTTTGAATGTGCAAAGGAGTTGTAGCTTCAGAAACTTCTCCTTCTCCTTCTTCATTTTCAGCATGTACAGAAGATGTTGTGACTTAAGGATGCTCAGCTGTAGGTGATGTAGTAGTAGGTGCTAAAGGTGCTACAGCTGGTTGTGCAATAGGAGTCAACACTTCATCCTCAACATCATCATCAACATCATCAAGAAAGATACTCTCCCCCTGAACATATACTTCTGTACCTACATCAATTGGACTAGTGCCAGGACTAGCCTCATCAAAAGTAGCTTCACAGGTTTCTACAATTTTGTTAGTCTCCAAAACAAGTGCACGATAGCCACGTTTATGAGCAGGATATCCAAGAAAAATACCATCAGTTGACCTAGCTTCAAATTTATCAAGATTTTCAGATTTCAAGATAAAACACTTGCATCCAAAAACTCTGAAATGAGATACACTAGGCCTATGACCAAAACGAAGCTCATAAGGAGTTTTGGCTAGCTTCGATCTCAAAAACACTCTATTAGAAACATAGCATGCAGTTGAGATTGCTTCAGCCCAAAACTTCCTAAGAGTGTGATGTTCATCTAGCATAGTTCTAGCCATCTCAACCAAGGTTCTGTTCTTTCTTTCAATTACACCATTTTGTTGAGGCACTCTTGGTGAAGAAAATTGATGATCAATTCCTTTCTCAACACAAAAGTGATCAAAAGAAGAATTTTTAAACTCAGTTTCATTATCACTTCTGATAGCTCTAAGTGCTCCTGGGTGATCAATAGATAATCTAGTAACAAGACTTCTAAAATGACTAAAAGCCTCCTCTTTAGATACCATAAAATAAACCCAAGAGTATCTAGAATAATCATCAACAATAACCAGTACATATCATTTGCCTCTAAAAGATTGAACACGAGAAGATCCAACCGTGTCAAGATGTAGTAGCTGTCTTGGAGCGTTTGTCATCACCATGGTAAGAGGTGGATGTGATCCTGCAGTCATCTTACCATGTCTACAAGAAGAGCATACTAAATCGCTATCACCCTTAAGCTTAGGCAAGCCACGTATGAGATCTAAATCACTTACTCGAGTAAGATGATCAAAACCAACGTGACCAAGTCTACGGTGCCAAAAGAATAAATGTTTAGAAATATTGACAACTAGACACCTATGCTTAGAAGAAGGTGATACATCAAAATCAGCTTTAAATACTCTTCCAAAGCGAGAAATTCTGAACACAAGATCACCTGAAGCATCTAAAACTTTACATTCATTTTTCTTGAAACATACTTCGAGATCTTCATCAATCATTTGTGAGACAGAAAGCAAGTTGTATTTCAAGTTTTCAACCAGAGCTACATCCTTGAACATAAAGTTGTCACCTACCTTCACTGTACCTTTTGCCACAACAGGAGTAGAAGATGCATCTCCAAAAGTAACACTTTTAGCACGAGATGCCCGAGTGAGGGAGGAGAACCAATTTTTATCACCGGACATGTGGCGTGAGCATCCGGAATCAACTAGCCAAATGTTCTCCTTCCTCGCGTGAGAAGCCTATATAAAAACAGAGAATGTCGAGGCCTCAGTACTGGGGTTAGAAATAAGATGTTTAGAAATCCAGTACTGAGCCACACGATGAGTAGGCACAACACGAGAATGCTTGTGTACATAATCAAGTTTGCCTTTTCCCGTGTTTCTTGCAAAAAAAGGTGTTTGCATCACCCTAGGCACAAAATGAGGAGTAAAACGTGCCTTCCTAAAATTAGACCTAGCCTTAACATTTTCTTTCTTTTGTTGTTTGGCTAGACTAAAGTAAAAATCTACTAAATATCCATCTCTACCACAATGAGTGCAATTGTACTTAACATGATGTTTAGCTTTAACAGTAGAAGCAACATTTGCATTCATCATAGTAGAAGATAAAACACCAACAGATTTAAAAACAGTGTTCTTAGGCTCATTGATAATTTCAAATTTTTCACTTTCAAGTATCTTAACAATAGTGGGAGCATGTGATTTATGACGAGCATAAGAATCAAAACCTAAACCTTTGTGATGAGTGCTAACTTTTGATTGATCCAAAATCATGTTTAGGTTTTTCTTTCCTGTAGTGAAACGTTCTAAAGATTTTTTTCAAATAATCAACTTTTCGAGAAAGAGTTAAACAATTATTACAGGGAACGTCCACTTTTCCTTTTTGTTTACGACAAGTTGAGCATGAAAGAACCTCATGAGTGAGTAGAGCATCTGTCATTTGAGAAACCCTAGCATTTGCATCATGCAACTTCAATTCTAGTATGGAGCATTTCGAACAAGAAGTTGAATCATGCAAATCAATGGTTGAGCAGCTAGCATTTTTAACATGTTTCTCATTTTTCTTCTTTTCAGCATTGACTTGCTCTAATAAAGTAACATGTTCTTTCCTAATCAAGGTAAGCTCATTGTAAATTAAGTCACATGATTCGCAAGCATCATCATCAGGAATCAAGGATTTAAATCTAGCAATTTCAGCATTCAAAGATTCCACAACAGCATCATGTTTCTTAATTTTCTTGTCGCGTTTATCAAGCAATTTACCAAGACGAGCAACAACAATAGCTAATTCATCGTAAGAAGGTTCCACCTCATTAAAGTCGCTGTCATGATCATCCTCAGTGAGGCTTTTATCACTTCTAGTCATGAGACACAACCTAGTCAATTCATGCTTGCTTGGAGCTGTTGTGTCATCTTCACTGCTCTTCGAATCCACATCACTCAAATTGACTTGTTCAAGAGCGGAAAGGACTCGGCGAACAATTCTGCGGTTGATGAAGCTTTTCTTCTTTCTATCGCTTGGAGAGAACTTCTTCTCTTTTCTTTTTTCCTTGTCCTTCTCCTCCCTTGATGCTTTATCTGCAAGTTTAGGATAATTTAAACGAATATGGTTGAAATCACCACACTCATAGCATCTTGGAGGGCTACCACCAACTCTCTTTCTCATTCTCACATTCTGCAAGGCTTTATTAAAACGAGAAGAGAGTAGTGCCAAGTCTTCTTCGGGAAATTCTTGTAGGGTCGAGGATACGCCTAGAGGGGGGGTGAATAGGCGTTTTACAAAATTCGATCGCTCACTAAACAATCGCTCTAATCAACCCCTATGTCAAAACCTAATCAATTATAATGCGGAAGCGATAAACTCGGTTTTGACAATTAAAGCCTAAATCAACTAGGCTCACTAGTGCACTAACTAAATTTATGTCTCTAAACTAGAATTGCTAAATTGATCAATCAATTAACACTAAGCAATTCTAATTACAATCAAGCAATTGAACAATATACAATAAATGTAAATACTTGAAAGTAAAAGAGACAAGGGACAACCGATGTTTTTCCGTGGTGTTCGGAGACTTGCCGGTCTCCCCTAGTCCACGTTGAGGCAAGCCCACACTTGGACCGGCTCCCGCTCGAGCACCCGCCTCTTTCCACTAGTCGTGGTTTTTCACGCTTGCGCATAGGCTCAACTCGAACCTTCACAAACTTCACCGGGGCTCCTCACAACCTTGAGAGCTCCCGCGCACGACGCCTACACCGTCTAGGAGTCGGCAACCTCCAAGAGTAACAAGCCGCTCCTTCGCCTGAACCTCACCGAGCACAACAAATGCGCAACCGGTGATCACCAAGTGCAACACATGCACAAGGCCTCCCTCAAGTGCAACACATGCACAAGAGGTATCCAAAGCACTTCCTAATTGCAACAAATGCAATTAGTCTCACTCTTAAGCTCAAGAATCAAATGGGAGTGTGCAACACATGCAACACCTCACCCAAAACCTCAAACACAGCAACAACACTCATTTAACCCCCAAGGGGTATTTATAGCCCCACAAGAAAACTAGCCGTTTGGGGGCGAAATGGGAAAAACTCAGCATTTTCCGGTCCGACCGGGCCTCGGTCGGTCCGACCGGCCCTCACATGCCAACGGTCGGAAAACCGACTGCTACATCGCGGTCGCACCGCAAAGAGCCACTTGTCGCACCGCTCGGCCGGCCGATCACGCCCGCCGTGACGCCGACCGCCAAGCAAACACCAAAGATCGCCTCGAAAAAATCAAGTCGCCGCGGCCGCGGTCCGACCGATGCCGGTCCGACCGGACCGACCGGTCGCCAAGATCATTGAAGGTCTTGGTCAAGATCGCCCTACTACGGCCGCACCGCCCCAAGCAGATCCAACTCCGGATTTTCGCAAACTCTTTTCCAACAAACTAGAAACCATTTCTTGAGCCCATTAGACGATCAACACATGATCATACACATGTGCAAAACACATTTGCACCAATTTAGCTCATGCTCAAAGAATCGCAACCGAATCACGAAAACGCATTTCGCAGCCGACTCAAGAACTATCTCGCAAATCGATAAGCAAATCAAACTCGAGTTTATGAGATTAATTCCCCTAGCCATGTGAAGGTCAACACGAGACCCAGTCAACTTGCCAACACCCATTGCAAGCCCTACTCACATGCTCTCGAATTCGGACTCATAAACCTCGGTTTATTCGACAACTAACTTGCAAATAACGCAATAAACACATCAAACATAATTTCATGCTTGAGCACTACTCTTTGCAACACATGCAAAAGTCTAGCTCCAAGCAACATCAAATCAAAGTGCATGAACTCTCTAATTGCAACACATGCAATTCTCTAGTTCCATGCAACACCAAAACTTCAACTAAAACCAAATCACATGTATGAGCTCTTTACTCGCAACACATGCAAGCCTCTAGCTCCATACAAACACTTAAACACCAATCAAACATATGTGCTCTCCACTCACAACACATGCAGCCTCTAGCACATACACAACCACAAATACTTAAACATGCTTGAGCTCTCTCCTTTTGCAACACATGCAAAACTTAGCTCCAAGCAAACTCACAGTTTTAGAAAGATTTGTTTCGAACCAAAACGTGAGGCTTCAACTAATGCAACACATGCAAAAGTGAAACCCACGCAAAAGCCAACGCATTAGCTTATCCTATTTGCAACACATGCAAATCAAAGCATTATGCGAAAACCAAATGCAACCAAGCATAAGTTTAACCCATTCGCAACACATGCCAAATGGTTAACCCTTATGCAAAAACCTAATCCAAATGGTTTGAGCTCGAGTGAACGCGGGATTGAGATCATCAACACATGATGAAGCTCAAGCAAGGAGACAACCCCTCTTAATAGTACGGCGATAAAAACCTTAGACTCAAAGACTACAAAGTCCTTAGCCTATCTAATTATACCTTTGCCGCCGCACGCAAGCAATCCCCTTTGGGGTCTTTATGATCATCGCTTGATACTCCCCCGGGATCATTACTCGACTCCTCTTCGGGATCCACTCTTGACGCCCATCAACTCATGATGCCGTCCTTGTCCCGTTCTCATCATCTCATCCATCTTTGGACCTAACTCAATCACAACTCATAAAATAGTTAGTCCAAGATGCATGGTTGTCTCAATTATCTTTTGCACTCCATTAACACATAATGGATGCCTCTAGATCAATTGAGCACAACCTAAATCAATTGAAATGATTTAATTGTGTCTTAAGTACAATAATGCAACTCATGCTTTATTATACTTAAGAACTATTCATTTGTCCTCAATTAATCACAAAACACCATCAACACATGATGAAATGTTCTTTAATGATTAATAAGACAAATGAACTCAATTTAAATTATCATTTAAATTGATATGAGTATATATTAACTACACAAGTTTTCATATACTCATGTTGATGAAAAGTAATGATCCATTATATGTAAACTATATGGAAATGATCATTACTCTAAATCATCAACTATAGAATACACCCCACATGTATATGTGCATAGATATAATTGACTTGGACATAACATGCACATATCCAATTTGATCGTATTGGAGTATATCCTATATTACCATGAGTATACTTATAACTAGGCAATTCGAATATATACTCAAATATTTAGTTTCTTTGTCTTGATCCTTATATGTGTTAATAACGAATTGATCAATACAAAGAGACTTTCAAGTTAAACTACAAACTCCCCCTAAATATGTGCATCCATGTAATATATGGATTGAGAAACATAATGCACATTTTGTGGTTAATATAACGGGGACATTCATATTTCAACTTGACTCCAAAGTATGCAACTAATATTAGAATGAATATGCAAACATACCTTGGGTTTTCCATTTTTCAATGCGATGAGACTTAATCAAAGATATTCTAAATAAACAAGTTAGTCTCGATACAAGATTTGTCATTAAATAACAATATCGCATTAGGGGATAAACTTAATATTAGATTTGTCATTAACACAAGATTAGATTTGTCATTAACACCAAAACCATAACTAATGAAGGTTGAACTTACAATTCTTCAATCTGTTCATCGGTTAGTGAAAACAAGGAAGACAGAGCAAAACTTGAAGAAGCATTATTCTGAGACATGCTAGACTGGGAGGTCAATGCAATTGATTTGTTATCATTCTTCCTAGCAAGAACATCCAATTCATGAGTTTTTAATTTAGAGAAAAGAACATCCACAGTAAGTTCACTCATGACAGTTGATTCTCTAATGGATGTAACTTGTATCTCCCAAATAGACATGTCTAATGCACCAAGCAATTGTCTAGAATTAGTAGCTTCATCAAAGAAAACCCCAGGAGCACATAAATTGCTAAGAATCTTATTTAAACGTGCAAAGAAATAATCTAGTGACTCACCAGGCTTCATCTCAAATCGCATGTATTCTTTCTTATATATATCTTGACGAACCTCTTTGATATTGTTAGATCCCTCATGATAATCACAAAGAGATTTCCATACCTCATATGCAGACTTGAGATGGATCACGCGGTCGAAGTCACTTCTTCCTAATCCTTGGATGATCAAATTTCGTGCTTTGTTGTTTGCTGCAACATGTGCTCGATTGGTGTCATTGACTTCATCATTTTCAGGAACTTGATATGGCTTGTATACCTTCTTCCAGATTGCAAAGCCCCGAGCTTGAATGTATGCCTCCATCTTTTCTTTCTAAAACAGAAAATCAACACCATCGAAATCACAAGGTTTTGTCGAATACCTATCCATTGCTACGGTTTCTAATCACCGGTTAAGATTAATTAGAAAAAGAACTAGGCTCTGATACCACTTGTAGGATCGAAATATGCTAATGTAGCAATCAGAGGGGGGGGTGAATGATTGCGCGGAAGCTAAATCAAATTTTTGGACTTTATTTTTCTAACACACCTCAATTTAAACTCAAATTGCCTGGAGACCAGTTCACGCAGCCGGGAGACCAGTTCACGTAGTTGGGAGACCAGTAGACCAGTCTGGGCGACCAGTAGAGCAGTCGGGCGACCAGCAGATCAGTCTAGGTGACCAGTAGACCAATCGGGTGACCAGTAGAGCAGTATGGGTGACCAGGCGAGTAGTTGGGCGACCAGGCGAGTAGTTTGGGCGACCACGCGAGCAGTTTGGGCGAGCAGACTGATATATATTCACTAAAATAGTAATTTCTAAAGATCTAACCATTGGATCGATGTGAAATTTTAACTGTAGCAATTAGATTTAATTCTAAAGCTAACCCAAAAAGAATCAACTAGATCGGACCTATAGATCTTGAGATATTACCTTCGCAAGATGACTGAATCGTCAGACATCGGACCAAAGCATGAATGGAAGGATATATATTCACTAAAATAGTAATTCCTAAAGATCCAACCGTTAGATTGATATGACGTTTTAAATATAGAAACTAGGTTCAATTCCAAAGTTAATCCAAAAAGAATCAATTCGATCGGATCTATAGATCTTTAGATATTACCTTTGCAAGATGATACCTTTGCAAGACTGTGACAGACAAAACTTTAGGTGATCGATCAACTATGCCGGAGCCAAGAGCAAAACGAAAAATCACCAACCGCTGGAGACGCTAGACAGATCTTTATTTTTGATCTAGTTATAGTACTCAAACAAAAGAGTACAAACCCTAAAATCTGGCTCTCTACATAAACAGGAGACACCTCTCCCTATTTATACAGAGCAAACATAAAGAGATTGAATACAACTCCACTTCCCACATGGAAAGAGTTCGTATACATCTTAACTTGGCCCAACATGGCCAAAAATAACTCTTGCACGCATGTGCAACCCACATGCTGTAAATACGTGACTAACCAGCCTCCATGTGCATGTTCTCTAGCCCGAACGTCCCACATGACATCCTTGACCACCAAGACCTCGATTCCTCCCTGAATCTAATCCCGAACCTCAGTTCCTCCATGAACCTACTTCCGGTCTCGTCATCGACCACGTTCGCCCTCGAGCAACACCTACACATGAATAAACAAGAAACAGATCCGAGCACAAATCCAGGACTTGACTCAAAGTTAATCCATGCAAACACTCACACGAGCGCATTGCATCAAGCAAAATCATTAACATGCTATCACAGCATATCAAACAATCATCTTAAACAACACGTGCACATGCACAACACATGCCATGATCACAACCACTTTGCAATGCCAATTTTATTACTAAGCCAATTTTTCAGCACATGATTTCACAACAACTTACCGGGGTTTTTGACAATCTCCGTTGAGAAGCTCACCGTACACAATCGCCTTCAAGCCATCTAGGAGGCGGTAATATCTAAGAGTAATAAGTTTTGACACTTGCTTGAGGCCGAATTGAATGTCTAAAGGCTCATCTCTAAATACAACACTCAATTTCACTCTGAACTCTCTCTCTCTCTCTCAAAATGAGAATTAAATGCACAAAGGAGTGTAGGAGATTTGTTAGAGCTCAAATATCATCAATACGGTCCAAGAAGAGCTCTAGAATGTAAATGGGGGTGTATTTATAGCCCTCACTAATAAAACTAGCCGTTGGAGTTTGAATTAATGAAGAAGTTAGTATTTTCGGTGCTACTACCCATGTAGGGTAGGTAGCACCTGGCTCCAACTCAATGGTCAGAACAGTGCGATAAATGTATTGTTAGAAGCTATTGTATAAAGGGTCTGGTGCTACCGTCCAACTAGGACCGGAAGCACGGGGCCCCTTTTAATTTTGCTTGGCCAAAAGAGTGTCTCTTTGGAATTTTTACACCGGGCATTTAGGCCAGTGCAACCGCTAGCCCGGTAGCACAGGACTACCATGGGCAGGAGCATCGGACCACTAGAATGCCTAAAAATACACCCTTCTATAATTTTTACACTTCTTTGATAGGTCGGTGCTATTGTTCGGTCGGTAGCACCGAGCTGCCATGGCCGGTAGCACCGCCATGCTAGATCTCCAAAAAAAACCCTCTTGGGTTTTTACACACCGCTTAGGAGGCCAGTACTACTGCTTGCCCGGTAGTATTGGGCTCTTAGAGGCATTTCCAAAATGCATAAGATTTTTCAATGAGATTTAATTTGATAAAATGCAAGATCTCAAGTAAGCATAGAATTTAGTCTTTAAGACCTAAACGACATTAAGATTATCGTCAAGACCCCTCTTGATAGTACGGCCCTATTTCTAGCAATCTGATCTTTGCTCCAAAACTCTGAGATTAGTAAAAATACTAGGAAAAGGTCCTTAATTTTATACCTTTGTCGTTTTCTTGACTGTTGATCTTCTTTTGCGCAACATTCATGCTTCCATTATCATCAATCCTAGGACAAACTTATTTTCTGTAATACCGCTAAATCGTTTTCCTGAGTTTTTGGTCGGAGTTGTCTTCATTTTCTTGATTCAAGGATTTCTTCTGGAGAAAAATTTTGTCGCTCGCAGTTTATTAACGGTTTTGAGTTTTTCTGTGAAATATTTATTGGAATGGTTGTTTTCTCTGAGCCGTTTAGTTCTGCGGCAAGTTGTTTAGCCTGTCATTTGTCTTATCGCGCCAAGAATTAAATTATTTGGGTCGCGCTTTTGGTTAAAAGATGGATTTTGTAGGAGGGTTTTTTTGGGAATTTCACCTAACCTCTCCCTCTCTCTCCCTTCCATTTTGTGTGGCTGTCATTCTTTGGAAGAGCCAGCCGTGTGCTTTTCCTTTTTGTGCTGGCCGAGACCTTCCCTGGTGGCTTTCCTCTCCTGCCGATTTCTTTCCTGGCCGAAGCCCCTCGCGCCTGCTCCCAGCCACATCCTGGCGATCCCTCCCGCAGCCGAGCTCCTGCAGCTGGCCTGCTCTTCCTGGCCTCCTCCTCTCCTTTTTGCGCAGCAGTGCCTTAGCTCTCCTGGCCGGCGCCCTCATCCAGTGAAGCAAGCGCCACTGCTCTCTGGTGGCGCCTTCCTCCCACGGCAAGCAGCAGCCAACAGAGTAGCGGCAGAGGGCAGGCGGCAGCAGAGCAACAGGCAGAGGGCAGCGAGAGCCACCGCCACCTCCCTTCCCTCCCAGCATCGCTCCGCCCAGCCATCAACCAGCGGCTTGGCTTGGCAGACACAAGAAGCCGGCAGTGCTTCCCTCCGGCGATCTTCCTTTCCCTCCGGCCGAAGTGCCTCTCCTGCCCTTCTTGTGGTGAGGCTCAACCCTAAACCCCATTGAAATGTTTGGTTTCTAGTATCCATGCCAGGTGTTCGCTGAAATGCTTAGCTAGGGTTTTGGTGTGGTTGGGTGCCTGAATTAGGGTTCTTGCCATGAAGTTTTGTTGGTTGATTTATTGCGTATGGGTTGTATTAGAGGTGGAACCCTAGATGATGTGCAGTTTTGATTTTCGAGCAGTTTTGTGTGCTCTCTTGTAGCGCGAAATTTAAAATTTTGCAAGCATTTCCTGGGGGTCTGGTTATTGAGAAAGTTTTAGATAATCGAATTACCTTTGAATAAAGTCCAAAATCGCTAAGTTTCGTTTAGCCATTTAAAAGTTATGGCTATTTTACCGAGTGCTGTCCAATTCTTGTCGCGATTGGTTCAGTCTGTGTTCTTCTGCAGATTAGAGCATCGTAGAGACTGAATTAGACTTTTTCATTGCCTAGAAAAGTTAGGATTTTTCGAGTAGATTGAGAAAATGTATTCGTTTATGTGATTTGGGGTTGTAGAACTCAAGTTATGCTCATTTTGGTGTATGCTGTCCAGAACAAGTTAATTTTTGCGTTTGTCTGCAGTTCGTCGAAAATCTGGGATTAATTGGTGCGTTTCCCGATCGGTCGGGTGTAGAAGAAGTTGTAGAGTTGTCTCTTGCGATCGTTTAAAGCCTGGGTTCATCCTTTTTGGGGTAGCCGTTTGGAAGTTACAGCATTTTCAATGCCGGCTGTCCAGATTGCATTTAAGTGGTTATGAGGGATGTTTTGGTTTCGATTGTATATGTGAATATGTTGAGTTGTTCTCTTCTATCGCTTGTACCGAGTGTGTATGAATTTGAGTTGGATGAATATTATTTTATTTGCAGGGAAGGTTCTGTCGGGAGTGGCCTCAACCACATGCCACTCCATTCTTTTGTCGGTAAAGGCAAGTGCATTGTATCAGTGGTGGCTTAGGTGGCCACTAGGTTTTACAATAATACAGTTATCCATGTATTGCTTTAATATTGTCCTGTTTGGTTGTGCATGCGATATGATGAATGAGAATGGTTAATTGGTTATGCTTTTATTTAAAACGAGTTCATAGGCAAGTGTAACCCGTATATCTCTTATACGGTATATAGTTGAGTGCTTGTGTTATGTATATGCCTACGCTATGGATTGCATTCGTGTTTATAAGCACGTCTAGTAAGTTACTTGTCATTTGATGATAAGGGTAAGTAATCTGATACAAGTGTATCGTTGTTTGAATGTGTTATGGTTTGTTTGATGAACTTTAGGGTGTGTTTGGTTGCCTGCATGTCTCTAGCCTGGTCCGTACGAGACATGCGGGATGGTGAGAGACAGGCTAGGTGGATGCAGGATGGTTTGTTTGGTTGCTTGCATGTGCTGATCCTGGATGAGCTGAGCAGCTGTTTGGTTGGATGCATGAGGGGAGCGGAGGGATGATAGGATGCAAGAGAAGTTTGTTTGGTTGGATGCATGAGGGGAGCGGAGGGATGATAAGGGAGCGGAGGGATGATAGGATCCCTATTTTTATTGATCCCTATTTCGAATCCGAATAAACGAGATTTGCAGACGCCGAGTACTTTTTGTTTGAAATATAAAAACACAACACATGAATATATGTTTATTCCAGTCTTCTAGCGGTCCGCTGCCGTGACTTCACACCAAACAGTCAGAAAACAGAAGCAAGCAAGGATACAATCACAGTAATACAACTTGTTGAAAATTGTCAACAAATAGTATCTAGTTTTCTAGTTAATACAAATTATCGAAATAAATACAGCAAATGATAAATGACACAATGTAAAAGAAAGCGAAGATGTGGTACTTGAATTAAGGAGTGAAAGATGAATCAATTTGTTGTTGCTCACGATACATCAACAATGGGCTCCTCAACCGCAAGGAAATGCTATGATCGAAATAAATCAAGATTGAAGAGACAAGAACAACAGGAAGAGGCTCACCGAGCAGAAGAAACCATGGTCAACCTCACAATTGCCTCCAAGATCAATGCCCCGTGAATCTGCTTATCAAACCCGACTCCAACTTTCGAGATCCATTTTCCTCAAAACGCAAAGACTTCACCCCGTGAACCATAACTGAGCTCGTGTATTGTATAATTTGGCATAAAACATCAGTAGATAATGCAAATGGTAACACTGAGAGGACATTTGCAAACAAAGGGAGGTAATAGATAATTCAGAAAAACCATATAGTTTAGCAACCCTCATACATCCTCACAAGTCAGATTGACAAACAACTCCAGGTCAAACAAAGATCAAAGTAAGCAACTCCAGGTCAAAGTAAGCAACTCCAGGTCAGAAAAATACTTAAATTCTAAGAAAAAATACGCATCCTATTCAAACAAAGATCAAAGTAAGCTACTCCAGGTCAGCAGACATCGAATTCTAGCACGGTAAGCATTTCATCCAACAAAGCAACTCAATTTCATTACACCCACAAATCAGACATGGTAGCAAAGAATCGATTGGTGTAGACAACACATTTCTCAAGCATCAAATGTGCAAGAATAGATGAAATGAGCAGAACATAACAACCAGGATAAGTCACTTCACTCAAATCCATTCATCCTGATGTATAAACGACAGCTACCGATGTCTGAAGTTCCCAGCAAATAAATTAGAGATAAAGGATATAGACAAAAGAGCACATGTCAATAAATTGAAATACAGGAAATACAGGAAATAGAGAAATGAAATACAGGAAATACAGGAAATAGATAAATGAAATACAAGAAATAGAACTAACAAACTCACATGTTTCTATCAGATTCCACACAGTACACTTTTAGTGGTGGTTTCAATATCTGTGCTCAAAGTTCCATAGAGGTAAAGTTACATACCTGTAAGTCCTGGTGTACATGACCAGAAGCAATTTCTGCTGCATTACATACTGATGTCTAAAGTTCTAAATAGACAAAGGAAAATACAAGCACCACAACCATTTAGCAGGTAAACACATAAGCAAACCACAAACACATAAGCAAACCATTGCAGCAGTGATATTAGCCAAGCATCCAACATGATAAAACCCAAATATCCAACATGAGGGGTTTCCATATACCACCTCAGTGCAGCCATTCATATTACAAAGTCAAAATGGTGTCCCACTACCACCTCATGAGGGGTTTCCATATACCACCTCAATGTATTAATAGTTAGATGTTTAGGGAGGTTTTATAGGTGAGCATCTAACACCTTAGTACAAAAAAGACTCAAATAGCTAGCAATTAGTGAGAGGAGTTGGACTTTAAGAAAGATGTAACCCATCGCACACGCCTAGCCTCGCATAACCGCAGTAAATACTAAGCTCATGGCCTTGTGCTCAAGAAGGTAAGTTAGGACAGCCATCGAGACTCTACACTAAAACCGTAGGTCCATGATCTGCCTTTGCTCAACTCAGATCGCCTCTCCATGCACAGCCTCCTTTATAGCAACAATATATCTCACGGATCATCGGACATCCGCCTTACCAACATCGATTCATCCTCATTCACAAGAGAAGTCCTCTTCCTTTTCCCAAGAGTGCTTGAGTTTTCCTTGCCACCTCCTCGGAAGAACCAAAGACCATGAGTGTGAGCAGGAGTAGCAAAGACCACTACCAGAGCCAGCGAAGCAGCGCGAAGTAATACCATCATGCCAATCCATACCATCGCCAGCAGCACCAACAGATGTATTGGTCTTGCGAGTCACAACACCTCGGATGGAACGCCTAAGGCCTCACCGAAGCCATGGCATACCTCCCGTGGCTCCGTCCGCTACCAAAGATTGTGGCCATCTCAACGTAGTTCTCTCGCACATTTAGGAAGTCAACATCCTTAGGGTGATCCTAAATAATGGTAAGAAGGTTATCAACTGTTAGTATAAGAAAACAACACGGTTCACTTGTCAACAGGTTAGTATAAGAAAAAACCTTGATGTGGCCTTTATAGTGCTCATCATCAAGCACTATCATGTTGAGGTTCTCATCCCAAAGAGCACCACTAAGATCCCTGAGCCTACTAACTTTCACCCACCTAGCACGCCACTTGCGTAGGTGGTTGTACACCTGGCTACCAGAAACCTCAATACCAATGTGTTCGCTATGGCCCGCAACTTGATTGAGATGGACTTCTTTGAAGCCTTTGTCAGTCTTAACCCCTTGCCCAATGATGTCGATCAATCGACGAAGCATGAAACTTGACATATGGCTAGTCCAGCGTAGTAGTGCTTGCTTACCTCCTACGTCATCACCCAAGTCAGCCATCCTCCTAATGCATAAATATGAGCAAGTATACGTTAGGCAAGTATAAGTCACCCAAGTCAACCATGACAACCAAGTATAAGTCAGAGAATATAGAAGTCAAGTGAATCATGTAAATCGAAAATAAGAGATTGTAGAAATCTGATCATCATTGCAAGCAACCATTAGTCTCAACAAGAGATTCAAATGTTCAAGACACAATTTAACTAGTGCAACACCATCATAGCAACATATAACACCATACATCACATATGGGAGGACCCCCTATTCTGCCACATAAGATTAGCCCAGTTGTCCCTCTTCTGAGCCCATGTTCCATTATCTTGTGCAAGGTCATTGTGAGCATCCACCTCAATAGGGTTTGGAATCCATGTGGACTCAAGTGGGATACACTCATCCATTCCATATCCTAGGATCCAATTGTGCAGGATAGCACATGCAAGGACTAGCTTCACTTGAGTCGTGTATGGGTGGAAAGGTTTGTTGTAAACAATCTTGAACCGGTTCTTGAACGTGCCGAAGGCCCTTTCAACCAATACTCTAAGGCTGGAGTGACGTAGGTTGAACAATTCTTTCTTGTTTTGAGGGTAATTTCTTCCACCATATTCCCTCAAGTGGTATCGAGTGGCTCGGTATGGTGGAAGAAAGCCTTATTTAACAAAGATATCCAAAGATCGACGAGGTAGAATTTTCCTACCAAAAACACAAGTACCATTACTATTATGAACTTTAATGTTACCAATACAAATTTGTAACCAACAATATGCTCTAGGTCAATATCTATTTACCTGGTGGGACCACAAGGCCATCATCTCTCTCTAATGCGTCTGCAAGTATTAGTGCGTCATGGGCCGACCCCTCCCACCCAGCAAGGACATAGGTAAACTTAAGATCGAAGTCGACAGCAGCCATAACATTTTGAGTAGCAGTGCCCTTCCTACCCCTAAATGCCGCAGACATTGATTGTGGGACTCTTGCAAGCACATGGGTTCCATCAATTGCCCCTATGCAATCCTAATAAAGAAAGAAAATAGATTGATTTATTGATGCAATTAGTTTCCAAAATTTGGGTATTAACTAAATTTAAGGTTAAGTCATTTTACCTTGAAGTAAGGGTACCACCTTCTACTGTTAAGGATTTTAGGGTGCACATCATTTGAGGGTGGCCGGATCATCTCATTGCGCAATTCACCAATAGCATACAAAACCTCATGAAAGTACCGGCTAATGGTTTCTATTGACCTCCTGAAGATAGGCTGCAGAGCCCTAAACCTATGATTGTGGCCAACAACTAAGAGAAACATGGCGACTTGTTCCTCAACATAGCAATGAATGGTGTCTCGCAGTATTTGCCTTTCACGAAACAAATTACATAGATCAAAAAAGGGTGCTCTCCTCATCCTAAGTTGCTCCAAGCAATGGGTGTCATCTGAATGGTATATCCATCTTAGGTTGGATTGCCTAGTTATGTCCCTTTCTACCATAGGACCATAGGTGATGCGTGGGCTACGTTCCCTAGCTCTTCGTAGGATGAAAGTCACATAGGCACACATGATAGCCACTAGACCAACACCTCTAATGATTAGCATATGACGCCGACGCTACTAATTCATCCATCTATGTACAAAATACAATGCCAAAGTATCAAATGAAGTGCACATGGAAATAAAAAGGAAAGCGTGAACAATTCATTATAAACTAGCTTATGAACATTATGTAGTGTGAATGTTGGAATGTCATCGAGAGATTCCGACATTAAAGCAAAGATTGACAAAATAAAATTAAAAAATGTTCAACTGTGAAGAATAATAATGAGCCATCTTCTAGTTAAAAGCCAATGCTAGAAAAATATAAATTAACAGATGTTTTAATTCTCCCAGGTAGAACATAGATGCCAAATTTGCGAATCCATAAACAGAAGGCTAAATTTGTAAAAAAAAATTACACATCGCTAGACAAGCAATGATGTCAAACGTGAGAGGGATAAGTGCATATCAAGCAACCTGTTCTGATCAGTAGATTCTGAATGTTCTCTTTTAGGGATAAAAGATTGTTAGATTGTTGTGGCCATATTGTCATAAATCAATCATGCTCTCCATTATTTCAAGGACCAAATACCAAAATTAAAAAGGACATGCATAAGCACACAATCTTCCTGCCATCACCAAAGTATTCCTCTCCCCCTAACTTTTCTGGATACCAAAATTTTTCGGCTGTGCAAGCAAAGCTTGGCATGCATGCATGGACATGATGCTAGTATGCCAAAATTGCTAGCAGGTCAGAAAACAAAGTGACAACCAGAATGGACATTAATTCTGCACAGAAAAATGTTCCAATCTGAGATCAGTGTTCTAATCTGAGAAAAATGTTCTAATCTGAGATCAGTGTTCTAATCTGAGAAAAAAGTTCTAGAACACTAATTTGGTTTTGCCTAGTTTTCAACCAGATCAGTGTTCTAAAGACAAACCCTAACCAATAATCCAATCCTAAAGACAAACCCTAAAGACAAACCCTAAATCCAGATCTAGAGGTGTCAGTAGGGAGGCGAGAGGAGGAGGAGGGAGGCTTACCACTGTGGTCGCCGGAGAGCTTGAGAGCGCCGAGGCGAGCAGAGGAGGCGATCGGGAGGTGAGCCGAGGAGGCGACGGGCAGGTGAGCCGAGGAGGCGATCGGGCAAAGCGACGGGAGGCCAGGCGGAGGAGGCGACGGGAGGCGGGCGGGAAGGCGAAGGCGACGGGGAGGCGACGGAGGCGACGGGAGGCGACGGGAGGCGGGGGAGGCGAAGCGGCGAACCCTAAACGCGAGCGGAGCGGATGAGGATGCGAGCGGAGGGCTTCGAGGGCGTCTGCATGCGACGGGCCAACCCACGCTGCATCCGACGGGCCTGGACGCGAGAGAAGCCGGATTCCTGCGTTTCTTCGGTCCGTAACGTCGGATGCACGGGCTGCACGGGCGGCCGAGATTTCTCTTACAAACAGTGAACCAAACAGTGGAATTTGTTAATTATCCTGCACCCACTCATGCCATACAAGATAGATACAAGCAACCAAACATGCCCTTATATGATGTGCCATCATGAAATTATGCTGCATCCCTGGATTGATTGTTATGTGCGATGTTTAATGAATTTCGTCTAGATGCCGTGATGACATCTCGCTAAATTTTACTTTCATATTTCGATTCACTAGTTTGATAGGCTAGTGAGAATAATAAAAGTATGGGATTGGATTGCGAAAATGATTTAATTTATGAGTAAGATGGATGGAATTAGTAATTACTCGAGAATTGGTGGTGTGAATATGATTATGAGTGTCGAGACTGTGATTTTGAGCGTTGAGAATGTGATTATGGGCGTTGAGGATGTGATTAAGAGTGTTGAGAATGTGATTATGAGTGTTGAGAATGTGAATGGTAATTGCTGGATGTGAGAAGTGGCTAATGTGTATGTATTTGGCTATGGCTATGCAAATAAGAGTAATGAATGTAGTCTACAAATTTGTTTATGTCAATTGCATTTGTGCATTCATGATGGAAGAGGCGACCCATTCTGATGCGGGCCTCTGTGCTCACATGTAGTGAGTACGAAAGTCCTACCTCGTAGTCCCATATACGTGGTTGTATGGGAGCGAGTCAGTAAGAGTAGGCACCCTCCATGATGAGGACATCACCAACATGGATACGACCAGTGTGACCGCTGCCCCTCCTTCCTCTCCGGCTTCTCCAATGACTACCGACGCTGCTCCATCTTCGTCACAAATGATCGACGCTGCGGCAACTTCGTCGCCGAGAGGCCTTAATCCAAAAACTCAGCTATTCAAGCCCATATCAACAGACAAGGGCCTCAAGCACACACCCCGAGAACAGCCCACGCGTCAAGGAAGGCCCATATGGAAGCCCAAGATGCCAAAAAGCCCGGTTCGGCCATCCAGCAGCATGCCAACTTCAAACGGGCATAACTTGGGCTCCCGGACTCCGTTTTCAGCGTGCGACCACCCGTTTGAAAGCTTAGGAGATAAGCTTTCCAATGGATCCAGCACCACTTCCAAATTCACTCCATAACGACGGGAAAATACGGATGCATCACCTCACTTTTGGACCTATGGCCCATGTATCTTAGGGTTTTGGTGGTCACCACTGTTTTGGCTGCCCTACTCCTCCTGGCCGCCGCTATATATGTGGCCGCCACCGTTCTTTTACGCTGAGGTTTTGTTGTGTTTTGGTAGACCCCTTGTGCGTCCCTCCTCGTGTTCGCGTTTGTCGACTAGACCACCCGTGACGAGAAACAGAACCTCACCTTTGTATCTTTGAGATTATCGGATTGGAATTGCTCTCACCTTGTTCTTGCTTGTTCTCGGTTGCAGCAGGTACAAGGATCGATCGGGTCTTTGATTCGGTTGATCGCCTCGTGTGGTGACGTTGCGATTGCTTGGTTGCTGATCTCGTGGTTAGTAGCCGATCCATCTACTTCGTGCGCAATCAAACCGACGTATCGTTCTCATCAGAAGATCGGGCCGACCTAGTGTGCATCAAGTGGTATCAGAGCGACGGTTGCCTGGTGAGAACACCCTTATCTTTGTTTAGTTCATCTTGTTCGTCCTAGAGTCTAGAAAAACAGCCCAAAAAAAAATCTATTCGTCGTGTGTTTGATCTAATCCGAGCCCCTTTTGGCCTTTACTATTACAGCCTAGTTCAATTCTTGTTGAATTTGCGTTGCATCGTCGTGTCGTTGCTGGTCTTAGTGTTTTTATCTTTAGAGTTTCGAGTTCTTGTCACGTTCTTGTCACCGAGTTGAACTCCATCACGTCGCCGCGTCCAATTCGGATCCTCCTCTGTCCAGTTCGGTATTTTGATCATAACTCCCTCATACGAACTCGGATTTTTCTGTTCTTGTACTTTCCTGAAAGCTTGAGAAATTATCTACAACTTTGTCCATTGTGAAAGTTTCCAGAAACGCCGTATTCTTGCCCAAAATCGCGTTGGATTGGAATCTATTTTCGTCCTGGATTTTCTGAGCAGTCTGTATTTCGGGGTCAATATCTCTGGCTTCCCTTATCCAAAATAGACGTTCCATATATGCAAATTGATCAGCTCGAAAAGATCTACAACTTTCTAGTTATACATTTTTGCATTGGAAGCCAATAAAAATCCGAAAACAGCGTTTGAAGTTTCTGCATAGTAGATCTGTTTGCAGCAGGAAAAAAAAGTTTGAGTTGTAATTCATATGTGCCACTTTTTGATATAGAAGGAAGAAAAATAAAGAAAAAAAGGCAAGTGCATATAAAAGAGCCGCACTAAAAGGTGGAAAAAGAAGCCCTAGCTATTTGCTTGTGTGCTGTGGTCATTCTGGTTGCTGTTTCTGTGACTTCATTGGTGTCGTGCTCGCGTCTCTAGTACGGTCTAGCCTAGGACCAGAAAGTACCGTCGTTGAACGTTCTTTCAACTTGTTTTGGCTAGTGTGGTTCTAGTATATCCTTTGCTACATATTATACCTATCCAAGCTCCACCTACTATTAACCACGGAGAAGCACCTTGCAATCGCTTTGTCACCCCCGAAAGTGCATTACCATCATCCTCGATTGAACCTTGAAAAGTCTGCAGGTAAGAACTGGTAAGAACTTGGTGTGAGCTTGAGCGTGTGAGATCCTCCACCGTCCACATATTAGTAGATAGGAATATACATTTTGTGTGTATTTTTCTTGTCTACCACTAATAATGGCAGTCCACAAAAAACGATGATCTATACTTGAGGATGATCCAAGCATTCCGCCAGAACAAAGAAATATATGCGAAACTTAATCATGAGTTTGAGAAAAGAGAAGAAATTGAAAGAAAAAAGCACAGTGAGTTCATGGAGAAATGGCGAAATGGAGAATTAAAAATGAAAAGGTCGAGCATGGGACTATCCTTCACCAAGAATGAGAATGAACTCTTCAAGAAAGAAGTCAAGCCTACACAATCTAAAAAGAAGGATAGTAAGTGTATTTCAATATGTAACAATAAGAATGTGCTTGCTATTCCTGCGACTAACCCTCAGAGGCAAGAATGATCAAGATGGTGTGCACCGAGTGCTGCAATGACGGACAACTACATGAGCCTCATGTCTCATCGCCTACTTAGTGCACCAAAGGAGCATGCCAATGAAACTCAACGCAACAACTTATTCCAAACTAAGTTTGTTGTGCAAGAACGCCTGCACACGCCATCATTGATGGAGAAAACTGTAGCAACCTCGCAAGTCTACACATGGTCGAGAAACTTGGCTTGACCACGACTCCACTTCAAAGAACCTTACTCAATGGAATGGTTCAACTCAATTGATAAGGTTCAGGTAACACAAACTGTGCAAGTTCCTGTCTCCATTGGTTCATACCATGATCATGTTTGTTGTGATGTCATACCTATGGAATCATGTTCACTTTTATTAGGTAGACCTTGGTTATATGATGTTGATGCTATTCACTATGGTAGAACCAATCAATATACTTTCAAGTTTAATGGAAAGAAATTGATTTTGAATCCAATGACTCCTGCTGAGCTAGCCAAAATTAACGCAAAAAGAACTAATGGTAAAGAACATGAGGATGACAAACTTGTTAGTGGTGTACAACAATCTAAACCAATGTTCAAGAAAGAAATTCTTTTAAATAAGATTGTTTCCTCACATGATATTGCTTTGCAGACATCTGTTTCCTTGCCTCCTGTTGCCACTAACCTTTTGCAGGATCATGAGAAGGAGTCGAGGACGACTCCAATTCAAGAAGGGGAGGATGATGAGGACATCACCAACATGGATACGACCAGTGTGACCGCTGCCCCTCCTTCCTCTCCGGCTTCTCCAATGACTACCGACGCTGCTCCATCTTCGTCACAAATGATCGACGCTGCGGCAACTTCGTCGCCGAGAGGCCTTAATCCAAAAGCTCAGCTATTCAAGCCCACATCAACAGACAAGAGCCTCAAGCACACACCCCGAGAACAGCCCACGCGTCAAGGAAGGCCCATATGGAAGCCCAAGATGCCAAAAAGCCCGGTTCGGCCATCCAGCAGCATGCCAACTTCAAACGGGCATAACTTGGGCTCCCGGACTCCGTTTTCAACGTGCGACTACCCGTTTGAAAGCTTAGGAGATAAGCTTTCCAATGGATCCAGCACCATTTCCAAATTCACTCCAGAACGACGGGAAAATGCGGAACAATGTCCCGGGCCAGAAATTCAGGGTGCTGCATCACCTCACTTTTGGGCCTATGGCCCATGTATCTTAGGGTTTTGGTGGCCACCACTATTTTGGCTGCCCTACTCCTCCTGGCCGCCGCTATATATGTGGCCGCCACCGTTCTTTTACGCTGAGGTTTTGTTGTGTTTTGGTAGACCCCTTGTGCGTCCCTCCTCGTGTTCGCGTTTGTCGACTAGACCACCCGTGACGAGAAACAGAACCTCACCTTTGTATCTTTGAGATTATCGGATTGGAATTGCTCTCACCTTGTTCTTGCTTGTTCTCGGTTGCAGCAGGTACAAGGATCAATCGGGTCTTTGATTTGGTTGATCGCCTCGTGTGGTGACGTTGCGATTGCTTGGTTGCTGATCTCGTGGTTAGTAGCCGATCCATCTACTTCGTGCGCAATCAAACCGACGTATCGTTCTCATCAGAAGATCGGGCCGACCTAGTGTGCATCACTCCACCACGGGGTGGAAGGGGAATGAGAGGGTGCACTCCGACGGGTGTGCACTCGGCCATACCGGTATGTGTTAAAAGAGGAGATGAGCATGCATGATGCATCATATGCATGGAAATTGTGCAATCTGCATTGCATTGTCAATGATAGATCATGTTTTATGAGTTGATTGTGATGATGGATATGAGATTCTTCTTTTGTATGGCATATTTGCATCTGCATTGTATTGACAATGATGGATCATGTTTTATGCATTGGGATTGTTAATTGTTGATTGATGTGAATGAAAGCATGGTTGTGTCGCATCATTTAGCATTTCATTGCCCTGCATTGAAGTTGTTAATTGTTGATTTATGTGAATGAAAGCATGATTGCATTGCATAGTGAATGGTAATTGTAGTTCCTGGGTTAATGGTAAGTGCAGGTTGGAAATTGAGTCGTGGACTCATTCGAAGCTGTCAATGGAGGTATGAAAGATAGTTAAACTGTTTCCTGAAGTTTGGAATTTAGTTAATCTGAGTTATGAGATAGCTGTGGGGTTGGCGCTGATTTACATTTATTTTTATTTAATGATTTCAGTTTTTTTTAATGGTTGTGTTTAATAGTGAAGTAATCATGTTCTTGCGTTGTGGATTTATTTAAGTTCAGACTGCTTCTTTTATTACGGATGTCAATTAAAAGAACTGTTGCTTTAAGTCTTGAAGTAGTGTACCTGAGTCGAATTCCTTACTTTTCTACTTGTTGCACTTTGTTGAGTCTTGGACTCACGCTTGTTTGCTTCCTGTTCTAGGTACCTTGAAGCTGATTCTTCGGGATGGGAGTAGAAGCACGTGCACGACTTCGGTCACCATCTCCTTAAAATTTATTCATAAAGCCTGATCGTATCTAATGTGATTGTAAAGTGTTGCTTGTTGTTGCGTAATTTATCAATTGATAGTGGATGTGTGATTGATATCTAAGGACCTGCTAGAATGTTTCATCCTGGTTGAATGAATGATATCTATACTGCTATTGTTCTTTTGACTTCTGAGTGGATGTCCTCCTTTCTAGAGAGGTCATGCCGAAATTTTGTAAATTTCGGTGGCTTAGTTTTAAGTCGGTTTTAGAGTTAGTGGTTGATTACAGGCAATTTTGTAGAGATGTCATTGAGTTGTTTAGGGTTTTGGTAGCATCCGTGGCGCGGTTGGCAACGGGGTGTTACATTTTCAACATTCTCAAAGAAAATATTAATCCTTTAACTACGATTGTCATTAATTACCAAAACCACCAAGGAATTAGGGGCTTACATGCTTTCAATCTCCCCCTTTTTGGTAATTGATGACAACCTCATCATGTGGTGTAATAAATTTAAATTGATTTTGAGTATGCAACAAGCAGACTATATTGTATACTCAAGAGTTGAGTTTTAATAAAATTTTGCTTTTTGACATGGAGAGAGGTGGATTGAAGAAAATGTTGTTAAAACATAATGTTTAATTGCAAACTCCCCCCTAAAGATGTGCATATGAATAGAGAGTGAAAATTTGCACATATAGAGAAAATTGAAAATTTTTACGGAGTTTCATTTTAACATTTGAGTTCGTGGATAAATAATCAATATATATGCGAGGAACCATGGGTGATAGACAATTTGCAATTTCAAACAACCATAAACATCCACATTCAACCATACACACATAAAAATCCAACACATCCAAAAGACCGACCACAAGATATACAAGGTTCATTAGCTTACATACAAATATATAAAGTAAACGTAAGCTAATCCTTTCAGCGTCTTCATCTTCAACTTCTAGATCTCTGTCTTCATCATATTTCTCCCCCTTTGGCATCAAGTACCAAAAATAGAGGAATGCAAGAATAAGCTCAAGAAGGAGGAGAATGAGGAGGGTGAGGTGGAGTTCGGTGAGGCCCATAGTGATGAATGGCAACTGGAGCTTGCTGAGAGCGATACTCCTCAAAGGATGAGCGAAGCTCGAAGATGGAGGAGTCAATGGAGTCTATCCACCCTCTGACCTCCTCAACTATCTGCCTGGTCTGAGACTGATACTCATCAATTCTCATGAAATTGTTCATCATATCAGGCTGAAGGCTTACAAAACTGCTCATCATATCATTTCTCAGACTATCGAAGAAATGATCCTGAGGAGCTTGCTGAGCTGTCTGAGTGTGCTGCTGGGAGGATGATTAGCCTCTCTGACTAATAGCTTGCGGTGCCGCCTCACGTGGTCAGTATGGCTTGTGAACACTGCCACACCCTTCTCGATATCTAGTCACTCTCTTAATGATCATCATAATGAAGGAAGTGAAGTAGATTCTTTTTCCTCTGTTGCAAACGGAGGAAGCCATCTCGTGAATCATAAAGTTGACCACATCAAACTTATGCTTATACATGATCTTGTTCATGATATTCTAGGCGTAACCTCTGATTTCATCAAAGTTACTACTCTTTGGATGAATGGTGACCCTGACAATCCTGTTGATGAGGCTCAACGTGGGCAAAAGATGGGCCATTTTACCTGGCCGCTTGATGGGAGCAGAAGGGTCATAGAACTCAAGCTGTCTTGCTAGGGGGAGAACTATGTCACTGTGCACTCTTGGATATCCACTATGGTATATCCCCTAGGCTTCCTCTATCTGCTCCTTGGTGATGGTGTGCGCTGCGACATTAGTTATCCAAGTGATAGCATCAAAAGTCTCAAGAACGTGCAATGTGGCATAAAATTGTCTAATCATATCCTCATTATAGCCACATTGCCTGCTCACAAAGTCTGCCAGGCCAGCACCCTGAAATAATTTTGGAACACTGACAAATAGCGGGATTTTTCTTATGTGCTCCCAATTGACCTACTTATGATTAGCAAACTCCTTGTGCATGTAAACTTCATAATATACTTTCTACTGAAAGAGGGTTCAGAACTTATCTTCAATGGCTCTTCTAGGCAACATATATTGATTTGCTTATCTTAAGGAGTAGTAAGTGTCACTTTTGATTGTCCTTAGATCAGAGGAAGGATCAAAATCATCGAAGTTCTCTTCCTCTTCCTTCGATCCCTCAATATCATTTTCACCTTCATCAACTTCTATACTATCACCTTCTTCTTCTTCTGTCTCTTCATTGCTAGATTTTGATGCGGCTTGTTTTCCCTTAGACTGCTTAGAGCTACCACCACGCTCTTCTCAAATCTTTTACCATATTTCTCGTTCTCTTGCAGCCATAGTCTTTGAATCTTCATCATCATTCACACGGAAAACATGGTGACCTCTATTGGCTATTGCTTTATAAATGGTGCCACCACCGCGAGGCTTTGGAACACCTCTATTTTTTGCATGATCGCTGAAAGAACAAGGATTACAAACGCTGAAAGAACAAGGAATACAAAGGGTGAGATTAAAGGAAGAATGCCCTAGAGATAGAATTCTTTATGAAAATAGGTAGTTTGTGCTAAGTTTGACAACAATCCCAATGATATTTTGTGCTAAGTTTGACAACAATCCCGATGCTACCACCCATGTTGGTCCGGTAGCATCGAGCTTGGGGTGGTGCTACTGCACAGAGAATGGTAGCACCGGCCGCCCAAGTGTCAAAACCTAATAATGATGAATCTAATGATTTTGAGCAATTTGATCCATGGGATGGTACTCAATGACATCATATGTCATCATTTTACTCAATTTAACCATAAGTTTCATAAAAAATGTACAAATTTTACTACATTTCGCAAGAACCCTAGAAAAACTTAGAACATGAGACCTAGGGTATGAGAAATCCAGAGATTTTGGAGGAAAGGAGGTACCTTAGAGTAGAGGATGGAGTGAGGAACAAGAAGATTTTAAAAAAAACTTGAAATCACCACGACAAGTTTCTTGAAGGATTTGAGAGGAGGGTGAAATAGAGAGAGAGAGAGAGGGAAGAGAGAAATGGGTTTGGTCTGAAGAAAAAGGAGGAGCGGTTGCCCTGCACCCACTTAACCCCCAAACCCTACGATCCGGTGCTACCGCCTTCTGGCTAGTAATACCGATCTCCGGCGCTACCTCTCATGTAGGGCCAGTGCTACCAGACCTGACAGACTGACAGCCTAAAATTCAGTCCAAAAGGTACAAATGAGTTGAAATAGCTTTAATATTTATATTTTTGATGATAAACATATGTGAGCACTCCAACCTTATAAAGCAATCGAGAAATTAATTTTACAAATAGTTTTTACTTAAGATAGGTTCCTTTTTGATTCAATATGCATTCTTTTGAAAGCAAAGCACTTGACAAGCAAAAAATGAAGTTTGTTGACATGTATGAGTTGAAAATTACCTTTTGATGAACTAGATACAACAATATTCTAGTTCTAGAGGTGATAACTCACAAAGTGCATTAAAGATGTCAATATAGACCAGGATTTGGACTTTATAGAACTTGTAAAAGAAATAGATTATGTCCAAAGACCTTTTGAGTTATTTTCAACATAGGAGTGGCTTATCAATGTAGGGTCATTCAAAAGTTGAGATTTAACCTATATATACTTTTGTAAATGAAGGTTTTGATAAATTAACACTTTAATACTCAAAATAGGATAGTTTTAAACATTTTGACCTAATACGGTCTAGAATCTCCTTTTGAAAGATATTTAGCACTTATTTGGTATTTTCACATTTTTGGAGATGTGATATACATATGAACATCATAGCACTCCCCCTAAATGTGTTGCCCATCAAAAGACATGAAAAAATCAAATAAGAGCCAAATAACATCCAATTATGGTGCACATAATTAAGCAATATTTGAGATATCTATAACATTTAATGCATTTCTCAATTTGCAAAATGAGCTTCATCTAAGGGCTTGGTGAGGATATTCACTAATTGATCTTCGGTTCTAATGTGACTAATCACAATATCACCCTTACTAACATGATCTCTTAAGAAATGGTGACATATATCTATATATTTGGTTCTTGAGTGTTGGACCGGGTTATTGGCTATTTTTATGGCATTTTCATTATAACATAAAAGAGGTATATTTTTGAAATTAATTCTATAATCCATTAAAATTTGCCTTATCCATAACAATTGAGAACAATAACTACTGGCAGATATATATTCAGCTTCGTTGGTGGATAAAGCTACGGAATTTTGTTTCTTGGAAAATCATCAAACTAGGAATCTACCTAACAATTGGCAACTTTCTGATGTGCTCTTTCCACCTTGCAACCTGCATAATCCGAATCCGAATATCTAATCAAATCAAATTTAGCACCTTTAGGATACCATAACCCTATATTTAAAGAATGTTTTAAATATCTTAGAATTCTCTTGACGACTACTAAGTGGCACTCTTTTGGTGAAGCTTGAAAACGTGCACACATGCAAACACTAAATATAATATCGGGCCTAGATATGGTAAGATAAAGCAAACTACTAATCATAGAACGATAAAGCTTTAAATCTACCGGTTTATCTCACTCATTGAGATCTAGATTCCCATTTGATGCCATTAGAGTCTTGATGGGTTTTGTATCTTCTATACCAAACCTCTTGAGTAGATCCTTCACGTACTTAGTTTGACTTTCGAATGTCCCATTTTTTAGATGCTTGATTTGAAGTCTAAGGAAGAGCTTAACTCCCCGATCATAGACATCTCAAACTCCCTAAACATCATATAACCAAATGTTTTGCAAAAATCTTCATTAGTAGATCCGAAAATAATATCATCAACATAAATTTGACATACAAAGAATTCTTCGTCTATTAGTTTAGTAAAGAGTGTTGTGTTAAGTTTCCTAATTTTGAATCCTTTTGAAACTAGAAAATCTCTATGTCGCTCATACTATGCTTTAAGAGCTTGTTTGAGACCATATAGCGTCTTAGAGAGTTTATATACATGATTTGGGTGTTTAGGATTTTCAAAACCAGGAGGTTATTCAACAAATACCAATTCGGATATTTATCTATTTAAAAAATGCACTCTTGACATCCTTTTGGAATAACTTAATATCAAAACAAGATGCAAATGCGAGCAAGATTCGAATGGCTTCTAATCTAGCCACAGGTGCAAATGTTTTACCAAAATCTAAGCCCTCGATTTGTGTGAAACCTTGTGCAACCAACCTTGTCTTGTTGCTTACCACAATACCGCTTTCATCTTGCTTATTCCGAAATACCCATTTTGTGCTGATGACGTTGTGATCTTTAGGTCTCTCAACTAACGTCCAGATGTCATTCTAGGCGAAGTTGTTTAGTTCTACATGCATTGCATTTATCCAATCTAGATCATCTAGTGCTCTACATGAAAAGGTTCAAAAGACGACACAAAAGAGTAATGCTCACAAAAATAAGTGATACAAGATCGAGTTTGAACGCCCTTACTAACATCAACCAATACTTGATCTTGCTCGTCGTTCTCCCTTCTTGGCTGGAAGGAGCCCTGAGTAGCTTGGGAGTGGGCATCTGCAATCTTCTTCAAGATTTCCTCATCTTTCTCACTTCTGAAGTTTAAGCTACCATCATTCGACAGAGTAGCTCCCCTCGCAAGCAGCCAGTACTTTGATTTTGGGCCATCTCGGACATCACAGGAACAACTCCACTACGAGTTAGCTCTTCTTCCCGTGCATCCCACTTGGGTACTTTCCTCACGTAGCCACCAGTGCCTCGCATATGGGGGTAAATGTTCTTGTCCAAGTTTGCCTTGTTCTGTTAGCTAATAGCCCGAGCTTCATCAGAATTCTTATAATGCATGAATTCATCTCAAAATTGCTCTAACCTCGGATATCTATTAAAGTCCAGCGTTTGATCCTTCTTGACATACTCCTTATTCAGCTTTGTCTTCCAATTCTTCCATGCGGATCCCATGACGGTTAGTGCATGTTTCTTGGCAAGCTCCAACTGATCTTCAGGAAACTCGAACTTGGCTGTCAACTCTATCCATAATGTTTCCTTGATGTCATCAGGAACATACGACGGGCAATCGCCACGGCGTGTCCATGATTTGTAGGTGATGGGCACATTATCTCTAGCCAGGACCCCGCATACTGTCCGATATGGCCTAAGCAATGATGCGGGTATAGCTGGTTCTCCGACTACATTAAGATCCATGATCACCTTTCGTTCACCTATCCGTATCTTGCTGGGACCTCAGCCATGACGGTGCCTCCGTTCACCTGATGTCTGACCCTGCATTTTGACCGTTTCATTAGTCATTTGGCCCTGCTAAAAAATTACCCTGTCTACGTGAAGAATTTCATTAGGAAGCACATCCTACAAAAGAATTACCTTGTGTACATTTGTTGCCTTGGGTTGCTCTAGGTTGAGGAACCTTGTCGGGCTTTGCTCCGGGCTTTGGTTCAAGAGCTCAGCGTCATCTGGCACTTGTCCCTAGTTAGAGGCCATGTGCAGCAAGTTTATCTGAAATTTTAAATTAACAAAGTAATGAGATGAATCTTCGCACAACTTGAATGACCATTTTGTCGTGCGTTAAAGTTGCTAACATCAATGTTTTGCATATATAAGGCATAATCGCCTGACTATACAAAGGTAATCATCAATCATGCATGTAGGAAATGATAAATAAAGCAAGGCAGATGTGAAATATAAATCATATACATCGATGCCACCATTATACATCAAAGGCACCATTATACATCCATGGCACCATTAAACATACATACATACACCAGTAAACGTAAGAATTCATACATACATACATACATACATACATACATACATACATACATACATACATACATTAACTTGTCTTTGAATTTGTATTCTATTTGGAAAGGGAGAATAGGGGATTGCCAAAACAATGTGATAGCCAATCAAACAAAATGTTTCCTGTAACAGAAAAAGTAAAATGTTGGTTGCAATCTCTGTGCCCGTATATATTTCTCTATGCCTATATATATTTCTTGGACATTTGTGTAAATATTTTAAGGAACATAGAAACATTCTGAGCCAAAACTGACCAAAATTAAATACATAGTTTTAAGCTTTAGCAGTGGACACTATATTTTTTTGAGATTACAAAAGAGGTTGCACACTTACGCACATCCTACTCACACCACACGTATTTAAGGGTGTGCGTCCTATTGAAACACATGCACATCCTACTCACACCACACACCACACTGTATAAAGCCATTTACTTCAATTTATTTAACACCACAAAGCTTTTTGGCTATTTCAGATGGTATGAAAATAGAATCGACAATTGTGCTCAATACTTTTTGAAGATTAACAACCACCATAATATTTTGTGAATGCATACACGTGAAGTTAAATGCTTAAACTCGTTTTCTAGCCAATCCCTTTCTCCTCTCACTCTCAGTGGAAAACAAAATAGAAAGGAAACAAATAATCAATATTATGAGTGTTTTTAATAAAAATCCTAGTGGGACATGGACATGCTTGGCTCCTGTAGTTCTGCCCTTGTTTGCCCACTGTTCCAAGCAGTGTAGGAAGTAGGAACACCACCTATTGTCCATTGATGTCCTCCCACCACAAACACATGCACAAATGAATCAATTCATATACAGAGTCCAAAAAAACAATGAACTATTGACCGGTGTGGTGAGGGCCGGCGTGGGGACAGCCAGCGGGGGGAGGGCCAACGTGGGGAGGGCCAGTGCAGGGAGGGTCGGCGCGATGAGGGTCTACGCGGGGAAGGCCAACGCAGGCAGGGGCTGGCGTGGGGAGGGCCGACGCGGGGACGGGTGGCTCGGGACGGCCAAGCACGGGAGGGCCGACAGGCAGGGGACGCCAGCATTTAAATCGCTCGGCAGGAAGAAATGGGCACAATGGCTAAGTGCGGGAAAGAGGCCACGTTTATATAGAAAAGAGCATTACTACCGGTTCAACCAAACAAACCGGTACTGATATGTTATCTCTACCGGTTGATTTTTGAACTGACAGTGATGTAACATCATCAGTGCCAGTTTAGCTAGGAGCCGGCAGTGATATAACACAATCAGTGCCTGTTTAGATAAGAACAGGCAGTGATGTAACACCATTAGTGCCGGGTTAGGTAGGAACTGGCAGTGATGTAACATCATCTTTGTTAGGTTACTATGGAACTGACAGTGATAGTCCCTGCCCTCCCCCCTTTGCATAATATATTAACTAATGTTTATATTAATATTGTTATATATCTAGTATACAGTAATAATCAATAGCCCATACAATACAAATTGAAGCATGTCTTTCGTACAAAATATTTATATTAATATTGTTTGTGAAATATCTATAGTATAGTAATAATCAATACTCCATACATTACAAATTGAAGCATGTTCTTTGTACAAAATGTTTATATTACAAATTGAAGCTTGACCTTCATACAAAATAAAGCATATCCTTAGTTAATACAACTAAGTTATGATTCAACCTTCATACAAAATAAAGCATATCCATTGATGTCGTATCCTTCAAATGTCAAAATTGTATATGACGGTCCCTTAGCCAATGCTCTCAACTGAGTACACTCTGTCTGCATATGCATCACGTATCTAAGCAACCAATCTCCAAAGTTATCTCTGTGCTCTATTGTGATCCAAACCTCAGACTTAAATGAGTTTTCTCTTCTTAGCATGTTCTTGTGCATGTTGACATGCGGGGCCGTTACAACTGATTGGTGCAGAACTATAAAATGTACTTGCATAAATGAAGCACGATCATTAATACGGATCGATTTTTGACCTAGTGTCCCTTTCCCTTGTAGCCTCCCCTCATGGCGAGATACAGGCACACCAGTCGGTTTGAGATCCATGTAATCAATGCAGAACTCAATGACCTCGGTTCCCCAACCTTCGGCATTGCACCCTTTCGACCGATGTCAATTACGAACATATTTCTTCACAACCCCCATAAACCTCTCGAAAGGGTACATTTGATATAGAAACACAGGGCCAAGAAACTGTATCTCTTTCACAATATGAAAAATGAGATTGACCATAATATCGAACAAGGATGGAGGGAAGCACATCTCAAGCCAGCATAGAGTGTGGATCATGTCTTGCTGCAGCTTATCTAGTTTCAACGGATCGATGACCTTCTGTGAAATCGCGTTGAAGAATGAGCACAACTTTATAATTGGGTCTCACACTTTCTCTGGCAAAACGCCCCTAATTGCAATAGGAAGCATATGTGTCATCATCATGTGGCAATCATGAGACTTCATGCTAATTAATTTCAAGTCTTTCATTGAGACTAGTCTCTTTATGTTGGCAGAATAACCGAACGGAACTTTCACTCTATGAAAGCACTGACACACGCTAATTTTCTCTTTCATACTAAGAGTGTAGCAAGCTGTGGAAAGATATTTTTTGCCTTTACCCAAGTCTTCGTGATGCAGCTCCTTCTTGAGTTTCATATCTTTCAGGTTCATCCGTGCGTTGAGTGTATCTTTTGTTTTGTCAGGTATGTCTAGTAAAATACCAAGCAAGCTGTCACACACGTTCTTCTCTATATGCATGACATCGATTGCATATCAAACATCCAGGTGTGACCAATAAGGTAGGTCCATAAATACTGATATCTTTTTCCACAAAAGAGCTGTATCACCGAAACTCGAGACTAATGTACTTCCAGCTCCTTTTCTATGGATAATTTTAATATCTTTTATGGCTGCAAATATCTCTTTACCGTTGCGATGTTGTGGAGCTAAAGTAGTCTCCTTTGTACCGTCAAAAGCTCTTTTGTTGTTGCGATACGGGTGGTCCTTATGAAGGAACCTACGATGCCTCATGTAACACATTTTTCGGCAGTATTTCAGCCACCAGCTACCTGTATCACCCATGCAATGGATGCATGCATTGAAACCTTTTATAGTCTGGCCTGAAAGATTACTAAGAGCAGGGTAATCATTGATGGTTATGAACAACAACGCGCATAACATGAAATTCTCTCTTTTATACTCATCCCATACCCATACATTGTCGTTCCACAATACTAGAAGATCTTCAACCAGTGGTTTGAGGTACACATCGATATTATTGTCAGGTTGCCTTGGCCCTTGGATCAGTAGTGGCATTATAATATACTTCCGCTTCATACAAAACCAAGGAGAAAGGTTGTATATACATAAAGTCACCAGCCAAGTGCTATGATGACTATTCATGTTGCCGAAAGGATTCATTCCATCCGTACTGAGCCCGAACCTTATATTTCTCATATCATATGCAAAGTGTTTCTTATATTTTCTATCAATGCTCCTCCACTACTTAGAGTCAGCAGGGTATCTAAGCATTCCATCCTTCTTACGCTCTTCAGCATGCCATCGCAGCAATTAAGCATGTCTTTTGTTCGCAAACAGACGTTTCAGATGGGGGATATAGGGAAATACCACACCACCTTGGCTGGAGGTATTTTCTTCTTACGCTACACCTCGATGTCGTCATCACCGTGCTTATACCAAGATGCCTTGCAAATGGGACCCGCATCCAAATTTGCAAATTCATTGCGATACAATATGTAATCGTTTGGACATGCGTGTATTTTCTGTACTTCCAGTCCCAATGGGCAAACAACCTGTTTAGCCTGGTATGTGGTTGCTGGCAACACGTTACCCTCTGGAAAGACGTCCCAGAAGAAACCTAACAGCTCTGTGAAGCTTTTATCGGACCAACCATTGCTTGCCTTCAACTGCAGTAGCGTAAGCACAACATGCAGCTTTTTGAGCTCCTCCTTGCAGCCTGGGTACAAAGGTGTTGTATAATCCTCTACCATACGCTGGAACTTCTGAAAATCCCTTTCACTCGTGAGGTTCTTCTCCCCATTATGCAACATATGTTCTAGATCATCTTCGTGATTATTGACGAACGTGTCTTCTTGGGTGTCGACGAACGTATCTTCGACCGCAGTCGAGTTATTGTCTTTATCATCATTATCAATCAGATGCCCTTCACGTACAATCTCATCTTCACCGTACTCGGTCCAACAGGTATAGGTAGACTTGAAACCCCTTCGAAGCAAGTGTGCACGGATCGTCTCAAGGTTAGAAAATTGCTTCTCATTCTTGCAATCGACGCACGGGCAACAAATATAGTCCATCAGCTTATTTGACTTATACGTCGCACCAGGCTCAGAAAACTAGTCACACCGTTAAAATACTCTCTATCATGACAGTCCGCTTCATACATCCATCTTCAGTCCATCTACAAATATTTATAACAAATAAAATCTCAGTAAATCATTAAGTGGTCACAAATTGTTTTATTCATTTAATTTGTAATGTAGTGCTAATTAATCTAGAAATTTTCATTAATTATAAATCTATATCCAAATCTCGCTTTTAAAATGAATTAAATAATTGTTATTAGTTATAATGGTCCGTTCGGCAAATTTGCATTACTTAAAAAAGTATTAAATTAATATACACCAAATAAAGAAACAATTTTAAGTAATTACATTAAACAACAGTTACTTATGAAGTGCTACTACATTTAAATTTAGTCTACGTATTAAATGCAATCACTAATTTAGTCCTCTAAATACTTAAATTCAACCTACATCTTAATCTCACTAATCACTATACATATAAAAGTTGGTAATTTGAAATCTAGTCTTTAGATTAGAGCTCTAATTGTGCTCATTATGTAATCAATAATTCTCACAACCTACAATAATATAGAACATAATATCCAACTAAATAAACTACAAATGAAATGTACATCAAGATACGAACCTTAGATCACGAATTAGAAACGAATTCCACCAAATTTGAGAGCAAAATTTCGCCCCCTCTCTTCCCCAACTGAGCAAGAACAGAGCTCCTCTCTATTCTGGACAGGTTGGAGAAGAGAGGGGGCAAATTTTTGTTCTCAAATTTGGTGGAATTTGTTGGAAGCGGGATATATATAGGGCCATATTATCACTGTCGGCTCTTGCTCTGGAACCGGCAGTAATATATCACTGCCGGTTCTATCTCTAAATCCGACAGTGATATCGCTATCATTCGTGCGGGATATATATTATCACTGCCGCTTATGCTTTTAAACCTGCGGTAATACATTACTGCCGGTTCTATCTCTTAATGCGCCAGTGATATCACTATCGTTCGTGCGAAAAAAATATACTGTATCTTATCACTGCCGGTTTGCACTTGGAATCAACAGTGGTAAGATTTTCCCATGTGGGCGGTTTCCGAGCCGGCAATGATACGCCGCTTCGCCGACGAAAGCAAAGGATAGGGGCCACGGATGAACCAATCTGTAGTGGTGACACATCATATACTCAATTTTAATCCTACTAAGTCTAACGCCATTCGATTCTAAGTCTTCCTTTATGACTCTATTTTCCTATCAATACCTACCTTGCTCTTATCAATTAGCACCACATAATCAGAAAAAAAAAACATATACCAAGGAATGTCTCCTGCGATATGTTGTGACTTCATCATTAGAGCAAAAATTTAGAGACTCAATGCTAATCCTTTGATGTAGTTCTATCTTAATAGAAAAGTCACTGCTATAGTTATCTCATGCTTTGACAATAGTCACAGCATCATCGTGCGTATCCTTGGTTAAGGTAACGCATTTTGTTAGGACTTTTTTTCTTTTCAAATGACCACCACAAAACCTTTCATGGCACACTGAGATAAGCTTTCTCCAAGTCAATAAGCACCGTCATCATTCTTTTCATCTCTACAACAAATTCTTCTCTAGTATGGAAAAAATGTTTCCAAAATTCAACGCGGATATACAAGAGTGAATTAATACCACAGTTGCAACATTTCAGTTCAATCAGACTTTCTGCGGGAAAACGACCTCCGCTCTGACAAAGGGACGATCACCTCGCACAGGTTTCTGATTATGCCTCTGTCATATATGTTATTTTTCACAGCTGCTTCGTCAGCTGGCGTACGGGACCTAGAGAAAAACGCTTTCCATTTGCTTGGTGACGATTTGCGCACTTCAGCGTTAACTGCGCTGACGCTGGCCTTCAGTGCAGCTGCATTAGCTTTCGCTTCATTCTCCTGATTCATCCACAAGATGTAGTCTTGCCATTTGAATCTCTGCAGGAATTTCACAAGACGAAATTTGGAAAGAATATCCAAGAAGACATTTTTGTGCTAGTAATATGCTTGAAGCTTTTTTTATTTTCTTTGGAATCACGGATTTCATTACACGACATAATCTAGCACTTTGTCTCTATTTAAGAGAGACCGCCATATATTCATTTTGAAATCAACCTACATTAATGATTACAATGCTTCATCTAGAAAATATTTCTTTCTTTTTTCCATTATCCACCAAAAATTCCTTTCCAGATACTAAGGAGAGGTGCTTTGATCAAAACATCTGACCACAATATCAATGGAAGAATGGAACTTTGATTAAACTAGGTCAGTTTATTTAAATGGAAAACATCACCAATAAAGAACAAAACCTAACAAATATTGGACAAACCTCAAATGTTTATCCAAGGACCAAGCTGCTCTATCTGTCCAAGTTTACAAAGCATATTTTTTCTTGGCAAATAGACCAAGAAGATATTGAAACTGATTAGATTACCCTTAATTATTATCACTAAGCATTATATTCAATGCATGCATGTAGAGAATATGAGGTAAAAATGAATATTTACTAGGGAATATAGGGAACATCACACTAACTTTGCATTAGAATATGAAATATGCCTTATATTTATAGACAAGACCATTCAAAAATAAGCCTTATAAACTTGGACAGGGGGAGTATCATGTATACGCCTGTGATAAAGTCTTACCTCGTTGGTTGTCGTATTTGTTAAGCAAAGATGTGCATGGTAAGCACAAAACCCACCAAGGAGCAATGCTATTATAGCCAAAAATACAGTCAAAAGTATCTGTGTGTTATGCACAGCAAGCAACCACTGCAAAAGTGACCATGAAATGAGTTAGAACAGAATTTAATAGAGTACTGATTGAATTTGAAGACTCAATGCATTCCTCTATCATACCTGTGCAACATGCGGAAATAAGCCAGAGAATGTATTATCGATGCTATAATAAACTGTCAAATTCAAAGGACACTTCATTAGAAATTGAGAAATATAAGTTGAATTTATGAAGAGAGACATAAGTAGTGCTGGAAAACGAAATGGAGAAACATATAAAGTTGTTCCATTATTTATAAGTTACAGTTCACATAATTTCTCCTAAAGTGTATTAAAGTCAATCATATTCAAATAAGTAATAACAGAAATTCAGAAGGTTGGTGATGAATTTCCTGTATGGTTCTATCAGAAGAATTTAATTCTCTGGCATAACAATGGAACAAAAGGATTTAACACAGCCACGTAAAAGGTTATGTTTAAACACAGCATGTGTAAGTTATTCCTGTTGGACAAGCGTGCAAGTTCTCAGGAAAGGGCATTGAATAACCTGTCAGTATGTAGACAACTTTCCTCTCTTTTAATTCACCAGCAAGAATGAAGCCAAGGATAATTGCTCCATACATACATATCAGAAAATGCCTGTTATGGATAAGGAAGGAGAAGATAAATAATGTTACATCAAGGCAAGAAAAATCAAGCAAATGATGTAAATGAAAAGCATACCATAACAAAACCATATCTTATTATTTTGGATCTGTGAGCTACCCAGTAGCTACCTCAGATTCATTATGTTGCTACTTATGTTTCAGACAAAAGCCTAGCAAGGGACTAGGTTTTATAAGAGTATCAGATTAATCTTCCTAGACTAATTTGGCAATAGAAAAATTAAAATGAACTATGGCCAAATCCCAAGAGTGCAGTCGGCTAGTAAATTAGCAGCATCACACGAGCATTATCCAGTAAAAACTATATCTAAACAACTGCATTTTTCATTTGGACAAGATATTATAAAGTATGCTACGAAATTCTAAAAGGTCAATCTAGAAGGTAAGTCACAGAATGTTTCCTGCTGTGATGTTTTAGCAGCCACTAAGTTGTCAGCTACACATCTATTTTGAGATGCCCCATGGGCTTGTCACATTTATTAGTGTCCCCATGGTTGGTGTTTGTATTTGGGGTGATATTGGCTACTGAGAGATAATAAAACTTCAGGAGTCTGTGGTACTGCTGTATAATAACAATGAAGCAAAGAAAGAAAAAAATGTATTTAATAGCACAAAGAAATTACCTATGACAAACTACATTAGCCATTGCCAGGAAAAGATAGAAAGAAGGTAAGCCAAAGCAAAACCTGAGTAGAACTCACCAAATTAAAAAGGCCGCAAAATAGCGAGTATTTTTCTCTCCAATGCAATTATTCTGTATCAACACAGAAAAATTCAGATACAAACAAAGCAAAAGCAAGACCATCAAGTAGCAAGTACAAGTACCATCCATCCACAATGGTGGTCAAATCGAGCAACACATTTGTCACATATTCTACAGTGCTTTGCCCTGGCTGGTCTGCACATCAATGAGCCCTTCTTAGGATATGAAATAAACTGACTGATAGGAAGAGCATTCATCAAAGAAAACAGTACATATTTATCCTACATCGTTAACAGTAGTTCACAATCACAAGAACCTCAAAATAATAGTTTTATCTGTTACAGTTATGCTGGATTACTCATAGCTAACTAGTCTATGAAGTCGTATAGGGATACTTGCACAATTACCATTAGATTATATTTTACATGTTTTAACTTTTAGGCATAAAGCAACTAATTACTAGAAGAATGCACCTGGTAATCTTGCAAGTAGAACATTCTTTCTCCACATAAATAACGTTGTCATATGGATAGGCAGATAGATATTGAGAAACGTTCTCAGTAGTAATTGTCCCAGGATCAGAAAAGCTAGTGAGTATGAAGAGTATAGCACCAATAGCAACAGCTACAATGCTCAGGTATCTGCAAGAGAAAGAGCTCTCAATTCTGATTTTCAGAAGTAGATAAAGGAATGTCTCCCAAATTGGTTAATAGTCACAAGCTACCTGTGCAATCCACTCACATAATACCCAGGAATGTACTTGAAAGATGTTTGCACTATTATAAAATATGTTACCCCAATTATGGCAACATAAAAAACCTGCATTTGACAGATGAAGAAAAAAATCACAAATAAGAAAATGTTCTCAATAAATAAGCAATTTTCTAATTAAACAATCTAATGGCCATCAGACTCTAAAGAGATATTAAATAAAGCACACAGAGTAAGTGAAAAGAGGAATGTAGGTCAGGTACAAAGAAAAATAAAGAGCTTGGAAGAGGGTTCAAGAATAGGCCAGTATCCTGTCCTATAAAGAAAATCAACATAAATACAGGCAAGGTGTAACGGTTAGAAACAGTCAGCTAACGTAATTAGGAGAAGAAAGTCATAGTTTATAGCTGTGGATGGATTAGTAGTTAGTAGGACTTGCACAACGAGAGTAAGCTCCATATTTGATCTGTGATTTATTGATTTGTCATACCAAGTATTTTATGCCGGTTTATGTGTTGAAGGGCATTAGAGAAAAGTTGTTTAGCCAAAATTTCCTTATTAAACACAGGGATATAACTGTAAAAGGCACCGCTAGGCTACATGCATTATATGTCTGTATCATAAATTTGTAACAGCAACCAGTGACCTGCCCTATCCAATGCAAAGAACTAAAGTCAGCTCGACTACTCAACCATGAGATTTCTCCATTTTAAGTGGTGCCAGCAAGTGACATGTCTCTGTTTTCCATCTTTGTCTACTTCAAGTCTTCCTCCCTCTTCTATCCTTCAAACTATGGGTCTTTCTTCTCCTCTCTCTTGTTTTCTTCTGTCCCTACTTTCTTCCTCTTCCCCCACTTTTCCACATTTTGCATGCTCATGCAACTACAGATCTGAAGCGCCTTCCGTTCACTGTAATGAACCAATCATGACTCATGAGGCTTCATGCCAACCATGCACCATTCAAACGCTGCTTGCATGCATAGGATGATAATTAAAATCCAAACAAGTATGGTCTTATAACATTCTTCAATTACTTTTAATTCACTACAAATTAACCCCCAAATAAGACAATACACCATACATGTCGCAGCTATACCAGCGGAGAAGTAGCTAGCACAAAGCAATTTACAATTTTACTCAATTGGCACAGCTCAATACCCCTCTTGATACATCAACTTTTATCTACACGCCTATTGTTCGGAAAATGCAGTAAATTTACACAATGCAGCATACATCGTATCCGGGCGTAACCAACCAACCACCGAGTCGATCATCCAGAACGCCCAAAACCACAATAATTTAGATCCACCATATTCCAATTCTTTAAAAGTTCCACCTTTGCTGATTCAACGCAGCATCAGATAGTAATCACCAACCCGCCAATCCCAAGCATCAATTGGGTAACATCTTGCATCACATAAACAACCTAACAGTAAAGAAGTACCTGCAGGATTGGGTTGGGACGGTCGCAGCAGTACTGCTCAACGCCGAGGACGAGATCCCTGGCTCCGGTGCCGCAGACCGCCTGCACGAGCCGCCTGCGCAAAAGCCTCAAACAGCTCATCAGGAGAACTAGAAGCCGCCATCGCTAGGAGAGGTGTAGGAGGTGGGGAGGAGGCAGGGCGTGCGCACAGGAAGTGGTGGTATGCTCCGAAGGTGAGGAAGTGGTTGATGCGCTGGACGAAGGTGCCCTCGAAGATGGGCCACTGCCCGCAGAGGAACGACACCACCACCAGCGCCGTCACCGACCCGTGCGCCACCAGCAGCCACGGCACATCCATCCCGGCTCCGCCGATCCGACTGGTTTGTATTGATGAGGCAAACGAACTGCTCCGGGGTCAGGACTCAGGAGGAAGCAAAGCGAGTCGTGGACTCGTGGCTTCTTTATTTTTTAGGTTTTAGCCCTTGTGAAGAAAAACTACTTATTTCCGGGGCTCATTTTGAGATAAATAAAGTATATTAATTAACAATTAATAATTATTATTATTTTAAGGGAAAGTACATTAATAATTAAATGAATTAGGGTATACTAAGATGATATATGTATACTTACTCTGTCATACCCTATCATGTTAATGTGAAGATCTATATGGAGCAGTGGTGGAATTAATTTTACATAGGTCGTCTAAAGTTAATTGTAGTGGTATATAATGCATGTTGAGTATAAATATATCACCTCTGGGTTAACCCTTTAACACGAAGTGAGGACAAAAGTGTGATCGATGTGTAATGTGTGTGCGGATCCGTCCTATGTATAGACTAGGCCTTGAGCTAATTTTAGTCCAGAGTATTACAAGTCATACATATTAGGGCTTTGTTTAGTAGAACTCCAGATCTTAGCTCCATCTGAGATCTGAAACTTATAGGCTAAAATAAAGTGAATTAAGTTTATATTTTTAGTCTAAAATGTAAACAAAATAACCTATCTAAACACTCTTAATTTACCCACAGTTCTAACTCTATAGATCTGATCGAACTAGGAACACCCAGTTCTACCAGATCTATAGATCTGATAGAGCTAAAACTGTACCAAACATAGCCTAGGTCTAAGAATGAAAAATAAAAAGCAAAAGAAGACGATGGAAGACCAAGCGCACAACTCAAGGGTGAGAAAATCAGAAAATGATTAGATGCAAAATCAAGCTCATCAGTTAAAAAATTGGGTAAAAATATAATCCCTCTTATTCTAGTAAGACGTTTTAGATATTGATATATTCTTCAAGGTATACTTTGACCATATATTCTATGAAATAAAAAATTGTTTCAAATAAAAATAATTATACATTGTGAACATATATTTCATAATGTATCCAGTACACCAATTTCGAGTTGTCAATCTTGATAATTCTTTATATATTAATGGTTAAACTATGTTTGGCCGATACAGATTCTAAAACGACCTACTTTTAGAATCGGAAGTAGTACTTATTTTGAGTGCTGTTTTTTTTATTAAAGTAAAGCTATGATGCAAAATCATGATAAATGTGCAAATTTAACGGCATGTTTTGAATGCAGAAAATTAATATGCAATTCCTTCATAAAAGAACAGGCAACCTCCGGAAGATTCTAGGATCTCGCGAACCACAACATGTGTTTTGTATAGTGAATTCTATGACTTGACCCTAGTGGATGAATTTTATTTCCCACTAGCAGGGTTTACATTACCGAATAGCATTAGAAAATCGCCAGCGGGTCGGCACCGGTTTTCGTCAAATATTGCTTGAAAATTGGTAGAAACTGAACGATTTTGAGCTTCAAACCGGTTTAAAATCATTGGTTAAACACTAGTGAAAATTGACTGGTTTTCCCCGATAATCAAACGGTTTGACCGATTTTCGAACAATTTTCTTTGAAAATCGACAGACTGAAGGAATATTGATAAAATCTAGAAAAATTGGAAAAAAAATTACAGAAAATGCTGGAAAATTTGTAAAACCCTATAAAGGCCCAAAAATGGAAAAATATTATAAATGTATAAAAAATAAGGAAAATAGGATAAAATTTTGGTATGATCTTTGCTATATTTTAGACAATTTTAAGTTGTAAAGTAGGTATTTAGCAATAATATCTTAACAAATAACATTTCATTTCAATACCATTCACAAATCAATCCAACAAATTTGTGTTTCATTGTCCATGGTATATGACATTTCAAATCAACGTTTCTCACCGAAAATAAATGTTCACACTTTGCATAGTTTCGCCATCCTTCAATTGTCACACATATGCCATGTAGGACCTACATGAATGCTATGTTAGTAAAAAATCGAGTTGCGATGAAATGAAATATACAAGTAAAACATTACCTTTGGGACTACTGGTAGTATTGTTGAGTATACACTTGGTTGGTCAAGCTGTACTCCTCGGTGGACATAATCATCACTAATCCTTGTGTAGCTAGCAACTCCACCTTATATTCGTGCAAACTTTACCGCGTCCATAGGCTAGTCATTTGCCATTGCTGATACAACATAATATAAAAGTCTGGGTCTTACCACTCATAGACTTATTGGGTGCGAGGTTATGCACGAATATTCAGCATGGCGTATTCATAGTGACCATATGAACCATAACTGTCGGGACCCGAATTCACAATCCAGAAACCCTCTGTGTTTTCAGCACTAGTCCCAGGATCAGTCGCTAGTGCCCACAGTTAACAAAGATGAATATCACAAACATACACAACGGAATAATAAATAAAGTATTCATCTTCAATATAATAGGTTGAACAACCTTAAGGTCAACTTACAATTGTGAAGCCTAGATGGCTTCAACTCAGAGTAAAACGAACAGCAGCGGAACAAAGAACGTCGGTGAATCCCATCAAAATACCACAGGCATTTGACAAGGTTCAACTCCTAGATATTCGCCTTCTTGCAGAACTTGTCCTTCTTAGAAGACAAAGACTTCTCCTCAACTGGTGATGTTTTGTTATAGCAAGGGTGAGTACACAACCGTACTCAACAAGTCGTGCACAGAATGCAGTTTTATTACTACATGCATGGCTTATTCCAAAGGAATGGCTGAATGGTTCTTTTGCAATAAAGCGGCATTTCCAAATGAATATCATAAATAGATTGAAAAGCAGTAAAACAAGTAATATCCATAATAAATTTCGTAATCATTCTCAAGTAAAGCATTTCTCTTTCTTAACCAATTTCCATATCACATTGTCCACATTCCCGACCTCATTTCATTTTCAAAACTCTACCCCTTGACTGTAATCCCCGAGTAATGTCCAATACCGCGGACACGGCTATTCGAATAGTTTTTTTTACACTCTGCAGAGGTTGTACACTTTACCCACAAGATACAATCAACTCACCACGTCAGCCGTGAATCGCCATACAACAGTATGCGAATGAGCGATCATAACAAAGCCTTTCAGAAACTTCTAGCTCAACCTAAGAACCTCTCCGTGTTGCCTTCACTATCACTTCCCTCACTCTGAGCCGAAGTATAGGACCGACGAACACCGTTGGATGGGTACCAAGCCGCAGCACAGGTACGCTCCCCCATACAGTCACCCCTGGTGTAACTGCCACCCCGAGGTATCGAAGGTGAGATATCAGAATCCTACTAAACTAGGTCCGTCCCATAACAGACATGTGGTTGTACGAGTGACTCAGTTCAAATGCTTGCAAGGTTAAGTCCTTAGGGTGACCAAGGCAAGACTACCCCAAACAATTTCACCAACAATACCATCACATAATTCACCAACAGTACCTTCTCATAATTTACCAACAACACCGCCAAATACCAAAGTGACATATCCAATGCCACTCTTGCCACTTGCCTCGGTCTAAAACATTTTACCACCCCAGCTTGATTATTGCGCAACACAATGCCAACAACAACTCAACATCCGTAGAACCACTCGTTCCACATATCAACATCATCGTGTGGCAACACGTCACACCATTTCACAAACATATTTCATAATCCATTAATCAAGATTATCCTTTTATTTTCAAAAGACATGAGTTGCGTGGCATGGCTAAGCAATTATACACGGCCTATCCAACCCACGTTGGCAAGTAATAGCAACCAACTAATAATCAACCACCTTAGGGTGACAAATGAATTATGGCATACAAATAATCATGGCAAGGTGGTATTTAGCAATTGGGTTGAATAACTAATTCCTAAATTAATTTAAATCATTTTAATCTTGAACTAGCATGCAATAATTTGAATCAAAGTAAATTTGTAAAACTGGGAGCAATATGATCAAAGCACAACTTGCCTGGCCCTTGCAATTTATATTATTCTTTACTCTTTATCTTCGATCCTTGATCCTCGATCTTCAATCTCCGCTTGCTTAATCCTCAGCTCCTTCGAGCGACTTACAGCGACGCGTCTAACGATGAACAAACTCAAATACAACAAAACTTCAAAAAGCAAATCAAGTAAACTCCAAATTAAGAATGAATAGCATTGGGCACAACGGCTTAATGAATTTATGAACTTGGATGGATTGGGTCGATGATTAGACAAAAGAGAACGGCTTTCAGAAAATACACCGAAGAGAAGGATTAATAACTGGGAAAGGAGGAATATTATTCCGAAGAATATTATTTTGATTGAATAGCCGATGTCCTATGGACTCTCGATCTATAGACCGGTCCACGGTTACGTTAGTTCGCCATGAACTAAGCATATGCTTGTGATTGATTCAGATACAAAGCAAGTTATAATTAATACATTTTTTAGAATATGGTAGTATATATATCAGATAATGTTTTCCAGTTATTCCCTCATGATTTTATATTTATATGCGATATTCTACTGATCATTAAAAGGCTTATATGACCACACTTTTAGCGTTATTGCGGTTCAGTTTTCTTTCTTTGTTTGCGGCTGCACCAAATGGGATAATGTAACCATTTTTCAGGGGTTATTAGGGAATATCCCTAAGAGTGTTTTAAAGTTGATTCCGCGATGTTTCTCATTTGTTCAAGGCGTTTTTCTAATGAATAGTGATTTCGGCTTAATATGAGCTGGACTCGAAGTTGATCAAACTGATGTTATTTTTGTATGGCAAGCTAAGGCATATCATTTTAAGGTCATAGGAGTTGGTTTTGTTGAATTTGAGGTGCATTTGCAAGAGTTACGACCATTTGTTCCTTTTACCGATTGCATGTTTGGCTAATGAGCAAATAGGGCAAACTAAGGAATGATCTAAATATTTTTGTATATTTGTGATCTATGCAATCTGAGGAGTGTACCTAAACTGGTTTCACCAATTTTTGAGCTCATTTGATACATATTTTAACCCTTTGAATCTTGCATGAAAGAAAGGCTTTCTACACTTAATTTTTGATCCAAATCATATTGAAATCTAAATGTTTATGCAAAAATGGAACATGTAAGGTTGCAGGAAGATGTCATATTTATTTCATGATTTATGGAGCAAGGGATCATATAATTGCTTCATATTACCTAAAAGGTGACTTTCATTCAAACTCTAATTAAAAGTTTTTGCAGCAAGCAACATATAACTTTTTTTTGCATATTCTGAATTCTTACTAAATAACTCAAATTTAGGAGTTAAGTTTGCATTAATCGGAGTTTCACAGCAAAAGATATAACAGTTTTATTGCGTAGGGCAAAAATAAGAAAAATAAAAAATAAAGTGCTGAAGTGAGTTCATACTTATTTACTTAGGCTTACCAATACGAACCCTAGAGCTTCAAATATCCAACAATGGCTATGCGGCTGGAGCTTGAAGAAGGTGGCAAAACTTGAGGAGATGAGCTGCAGGAGAGGTGTGGCTCAGTTGGGGAGGCTGCATGCAAGTTGGGGAGCAAGATTAGGAGATGGAGCCGAGGCCATTAGTGAGATGAGGCTGCAGGAGAACTCACGGGCTACCTTGTAACGGAAAAGAAGAAGTCCAAGACTCACGGAGACAGCTCGGCGGCAAAGCAAGCGGTTGTGTGCAGCCACGGCGTAAGGGGAAGACTCACGGTCGGCTCTGGCTTGGCTGCATGCAAGTCGAAAGAGCTCAGAGATGGAGCAAGAAATGGCAGAAGTGAGATAGCAACGCCACACTGGTGCTTGCTTGAACGATTGCTCGGCTTGCCGCACAAGGAGGAAAGAGGGCTGGCTTTACCGGCAAAGAAGTGAACGAGAGGAGACCACGAGAGCTGCGGAATGGCCCTCATGAGCGACTGGAGAGGAACTTCACCGGTGAGGAGGAAGGAGATGGCGAGGGCTCGGCGGGAAGACTATCGCATGCACGGCTCACGGGGTTGCACTGCCTCGCAAGCTCACTACCGGGAGAGGCAAGACCAGTAGCAAGAACAAGGAGGCTTGAGCAGCTTTATGGCAGCACAGGGGAGTTCGGCACCGCCCAGACCAGCCAATGGCGCAGGGAGGAGAGAGCTATCAGGCGCAAGAAAACGAGGCCGTGGCAGCACTTCGGGCAGGGAGCTGGAGAGGGAGAAAGGAAGGAGAGAAGGAAGGAGGGGCTGGCCAGTGGGCCCAGGCATGCATGGGACCACCTGCCAGAGGCTTAGCTACAAGTTCCAACCAGTGCAGCGGCTGGGTTTGACAGATGGGCAAATTTAAGTGCAGATTTGACATGTCAGTTGGGCAGGCTTGGGAAGGGGTGAAGACTTAGTTGAAAAATTCTGCAAATTTTTGACCAAGTAGACCAGAAGTTCTACTTTCCATTTTCTTTAGTTTCATCTCAATATCTTTTGTCATTTAAGAACAGTAATTCATCAAACTTGGCTGATTTTCAATCTGTTTTTGAATTTTTAAGCTCAGTAAATGGTGTGCCAAAATTATGCAAAATTGATTTTTATTCATCTTTTGGTCTCTAATATTTTACAAAATTATTTTCTATAGCATGTTGTTTGAGTTTTCTTTGAGTTTCATTAAGGTGTTGGATTTGGCAATTAAAAGACTGACTGCTCCAAATCCTTGTTACTGTTTTTGATTTTTCTTTAAGTGTAATAAAGTCTATTATTTCTGAAACATTGTTTTTCAAATGAATTTGAGCTAAGGATGCTTCTGTAAAATTTTCAGCTCAAAACCTTACTCCATTATTTAATAAAAATTCGACATTGCAGATTTCGATTTATGTGATATCTGTTTTGAATTTTAAACGGCAATAAAAGTAATTATTAGTTTTTGATATTTTTACCATGAGTTAAGTATGTTATGAGGAAGACATGATAAAATTCTCAGTGAGATATAAGCTTCTTTAATCAAATAAGATTGAAGAAAAATTTTTGGAAAGCTAATTTAATATAAATTTTGAAAATCCAAATTTTGGGATGTTACAAACCTACCCCTTAACAGAATCTCGTCCCGAGATTCGGGCTGACTAAAGAGTAGGTTCGGGGAAACTCGACCTTCGAGGCTCTTTTGCACTTGCAATCAATCGCACACTTGACAGATTGCTTAGAGGTCAAACGTGGATAACATCCTTCATCGGGTCAAATTCGATAGGTCGCTCTTGACAAATGAAAGCAACTTGCTATTCTGCAGTCTTGATCAAAGATTGAACATCATTTCTGTTGAGCTGGTTCTTGAGAACAGCTCTTGATTTGAGGAACTCAAGCTGATTGATAATTGCTTCATTGCGTTTGAAAATCTTGGACGATTCATTGATCCTTGCAAATTCACTACCAATGTCCTTAATTGACTTTTCAAAAGCATGGGTAAAAATAACATCTTTGATGATCTGTTGGTCTGGTATTATCTTTGTCGGTCTGGTTTTTGAGTAGCGACTGGTGACTCTATATCAGCTAGATATTCTTTCCATAGCAAATTAATGCTTCAATCACTACTGAAGTAAAGGTGCTGGTCCTCAATATGCTAATTCAACAAATTTTTGTCTCTACATCACATTACTGAGAACTCAGTCTCTATGGTCGACATGCACATGAACATTATCTGATAAAGTGAATGCTCAAAGACATATCAAATCCTTTATTTCCATTAATACTTTTGATTTAGAATTCTGGGTACATTCATTCCACAAATAGGAATTGCTAAGAGAATTTCTTGACATTACTCTTATAGACTAGAGTATGACATCACGGCTTCTGAAACTTATTGGTAGCTTCATCAATCAACCGTCTTTTCTTTAACTGCTTCTTGGAACAATCGGCTTCTGTTGTTGCTTCAGGCATACTTGACAATACAGACTCAATCGAGGTAGCTTCAGGGACAATTTTAATTCCACAAGGTTCTTCATATTTGAACGGGCATTGCTTGGCAAAGTGACCTTTTTCACGGCAGGCATAGCATAATCGATTCTTTGATGTTGCACCATGCGATCTTGGTGTTATGCTTTGAACCGTACTGACTTCTGGGATGACTGAAGGTAAAGTTTGTGCTTTATTCTTGTGGGGACATTGTCTGACATAGTGACCTTGTTTACCACAAAGGAAACAACTTCCTGGTGACTTTGACTTGCTTCTTTTCTGAGGTGGATTGCTAGATTCATGGTATTTCTCCTTTAAATGCTCAGGTGACAAAGCATGGTTAGATGACGACATGCCTTTCTTTGCTAACTCTTGAACCACAATGGCTCGGAAATTTTCTCATTGACGTTGCATTGCAGAGGTCAATACCGAATACATAGCACACTGGCTTGGGCAATGATCTTGGCCTTCACAAAGAAAACATGTAATCTTATTATTCGGACATTCTCCAAGAGAATGGTTCCCTTCACAACTGGAACAATTGATATGATGCTCGTCCGAGGTATGTCCTATGACTCCACAACGGGTACATGCACGATCTTCTGACTTGCTCGGCTGACAACACTTTAAAGAATAACGTCCAGATTGATTGTGGTACGCAGGGGTTGCATATTCCTCTGAATTGGTTGCACCTTTCATCGGAGCATGAAACTCATGAAACGCAGTAGTGAATTCCTTCCAAGTGATAGTCTGATCCTTACCATATATGGCACGGTAGTTTTTCCACCAAGCTAATGCTGCACCTTCTAACTGACTGGTGGCATATATAACCTTATCCTTATCATCACACTGTATGGAAGATAGCTTCTTTTCCATAACTTGAATCCAGGTTTCTGTATCTTGTAGGGAGGTGAATTCTTCAAAAACGGGTGGCTTGGTTTCAATGAACTTTGCAAACTTGCACTGAGAACGCACGGTTGAATTTTCAACCGGTGGAACTGGAGATTGCTTCTGGTCAACATCTGCTCTAACACCGACATCGGTGGCAACATCTGAATCGACTTGGATCGCTTAGGAATATCGCCAAGGTCACATCGAAAACTTCTCCATTTGTCGACTGATCAAGGTTAATAGGCAAGAGGGAAAAGCATAGGTAAGTAACCAAGAACTATTACGGGGATTAGGTTTAACCCAAAACCTCAAATTATACAATCATTATTTATAACTTGGTATGGTCGCTCACAAAAGCCTAAGGGCCATGCGACACATACTGCAAACTCAGCAAACAGAAAACCAAATTAACCTAAGCACACAAGTCTAACGTCTAGAAAGGGTAACACTCCTAACTTAGATAGACGCGACTCTCACACATGAGTCTCAACAACTACTCAAGCACTGATTCTTCGAATTTCTTGAACACTTCATCGGCACTGGTTCTTCTACCTTCTAGAATACTTCATCGGCACTCTTTCCTTGAGCTCGACGATTCCTGTCTTCACGATCTTAAGGTTCGGCAACGGCACTCAGTGCTTTCTCCTAAAGTGTGAAACATCGTTATCTATTCAAGACAACTGAGGTAAGATTTTCAACTTAAATCGACGGGGAAAGATAGAAATTTCAGCAAAAGGGGAAAGAAATGGAAGAATAAGATAAGTCAAGAACTTGTTATTCTTCAAGTTAAATTTTCAAGACAACTGAGGTAAGATTTTCAACTTAAATCGGCGGGGAAAGATAGAAATTTCAGCAAAAGGGGAAAGGAATGGAAGAATAAGATAAGTCAAGAACTTGTTATTCTTCAAGTTAAATTTTCACTTTATAAAATAATTTTGAAGTTCCTAAAGAACGGCCAAACTATCTAGGGTCAAGACCTACAGTTAGTATGCTCTGATACCATGTCTGTCGGGACCCGAATTCACAATCCGGAAACCCTCGTGTTTTCAAAGACTAGTCCTGTGATCACCGCTAGTGCCCACAGCTAACAAAGATGAATATCACAAACATACACAACGGAATAATAAATAAAGTATTCATCTTCAATATAATAGGTTGAACAACCTTAAGGTCAACTTACAATTGTGAAGCCTAGATGGCTTCAACTCGAGTAAAACGCAATGCAAGAATGAACAAAGAACGTCGGTGAATCCCATCAAAATACCACAGGCATTTGACAAGGTTCAACTCCTAGATATTCACCTTCTTGCAGAACTTCTCCTTCTTAGAAGACAAAGACTTCTCCTCAGCTGGTGATGTTTTGTTATAGCAAGGGTGAGTACACAACCGTACTCAACAAGTCGTGCACAGAATGCAGTTCTATTACTATATGCATGGCTTATTCCAAAGGAATGGCTGAATGGTTCTTTTGCAATAAAGCGGCATTTCCAAATGAATATCATAAATAGATTGAAAAGCAGTAAAACAAGTAATATCCATAATAAATTTCGTAATCATTCTCAAGTAAAGCATTTCTCTTTCTTAACCAATTTCCATATCACATTGTCCACATTCCCGACCTCATTTCATTTTCAAAACTCTACCCCTTGACTGTAATCCCCGAGCAATGTCCAATACCGCGGACACGGCTATTCGAATAGTTTTTTTTACACTCTGCAGAGGTTGTACACTTTACCCACAAGATACAATCAACTCACCACGTCAGCCGTGAATCGCCATACAACAGTATGCGAATGAGCGATCATAACAAAGCCTTTCAGAAACTTCTAGCTCAACCTAAGAACCTCTCCGTGTTGCCTTCACTATCACTTCCCTCACTCGAGCCAAGTATAGGACCGATTTAACACCGTTGGATGGGTACCAAGCCGCAAAGACAGTACGCCCCCATACAATACCCCCGTGTAATCGCCACCCCGAGGTATCGAAGGTGAGATATCAGAATCCTACTAAACTAGGTCCGTCCCATAACAGACATGTGGTTGTACGAGTGACTCAGTTCAAATGCTTGCAAGGTTAAGTCCTTAGGGTGACCAAGGCAAGACTACCCCAAACAATTTCACCAACAATACCATCACATAATTCACCAACAGTACCTTCTCATAATTTACCAACAACACCGCCAAATACCAAAGTGACATATCCAATGCCACTCTTGCCACTTGCCTCGGTCTAAAACATTTTACCACCCCAGTTGATTATTGCGCAACACAATGCCAACAACAACTCAACATCCGTGTAGAACCACTCTGGTTCCACATATCAACATCATCGTGTGGCAACACGTCACACCATTTCACAAACATATTTCATAATCCATTAATCAGTATTATCCTTTTATTTTCAAAAGACATGAGTTGCGTGGCATGGCTAAGCAATTATACACGGTCTATCCAACCCACGTTGGCAAGTAATAGCAACCAACTAATAATCAACCACCTTAGGGTGACAAATGAATTATGGCATACAAATAATCATGGCAAGGTGGTATTTAGCAATTGGGTTGAATAACTAATTCCTAAATTAATTTAAATCATTTTAATCTTGAACTAGCATGCAATAATTTGAATCAAAGTAAATTTGTAAAACTGGGAGCAATATGATCAAAGCACAACTTGCCTGGCCCTTGCAATTTATATTATTCTTTACTCTTTATCTTCGATCCTTGATCCTCGATCTTCAATCTCCGCTTGCTTAATCCTCAGCTCCTTCGAGCGACTTACAGCGACGCGTCTAACGATGAACAAACTCAAATACAACAAAACTTCAAAAAGCAAATCAAGTAAACTCCAAATTAAGAATGAATAGCATTGGGCACAACGGCTTAATGAATTTATGAACTTGGATGGATTGGGTCGATGATTAGACAAAAGAGAACGGCTTTCAGAAAATACACCGAAGAGAAGGATTAATAACTGGGAAAGGAGGAATATTATTCCGAAGAATATTATTTTGATTGAATAGCCGATGTCCTATGGACTCTCGATCTATAGACCGGGTCCACGAAGTTACGTTAGTTCGCCATGAACTAAGCATATGCTTGTGATTGGATTCAGATACAAAGCAAGTTATAATTAATACATTTTTTTAGAATATGGTAGTATATATATCAGATAATGTTTTCCAGTTATTCCCTCATGATTTTATATTTATATGCGATATTCTACTGATCATTTAAAAGGCTTATATGACCACACTTTTAGCGTTATTATGGTTCAGTTTTCTTTCTTTGTTTGCGGCTGCACCAAATGGGATAATGTAACCATTTTTCAGGGGTTATTAGGAATATCCCTAAGAGTGTTTTAAAGTTGATTCATGATGTTTCTCATTTGTTCAAGGCATTTTTCTAATGAATAGTGATTTCGCTTAATATGAGCTGGACTCAAGTTGATCAAACTGATGTTATTTTTGTATGGCAAGCTAAGGCATATCATTTTAAGGTCATAGGAGTTGGTTTTGTTGAATTTGAGGTGCATTTGCAAGAGTTACGACCATTTGTTCCTTTTACCGATTGCATGTTTGGCTAATGAGCAAATAGGGCAAACTAAGGAATGATCTAAATATTTTTGTATATTTGTGATCTATGCAATCTGAGGAGTGTACCTAAACTGGTTTCACCAATTTTTGAGCTCATTTGATACATATTTTAACCCTTTGAATCTTGCATGAAAGAAAGGCTTTCTACACTTAATTTTTGATCCAAATCATATTGAAATCTAAATGTTTATGCAAAATGGAACATGTAAGGTTGCAGGAAGATGTCATATTTATTTCATGATTTATGGAGCAAGGGATCATATAATTGCTTCATATTACCTAAAAGGTGACTTTCATTCAAACTCTAATTAAAAGTTTTTGCAGCAAGCAACATATAACTTTTTTTTACATATTCTGAATTCTTACTAAATAACTCAAATTTAGGAGTTGAGTTTGCATTAATCGGAGTTTCACAGCAAAAGATATAACAGTTTTATTGCGTAGGGCAAAAATAAGAAAAATAAAAAATAAAGTGCTGAAGTGAGTTCATACTTATTTACTTAGGCTTACCAATACGAACCCTAGAGCTTCAAATATCCAACAATGGCTATGCGGCTGGAGCTTGAAGAAGGTGGCAAAACTTGAGGAGATGAGCTGCAGGAGAGGTGTGGCTCAGTTGGGGAGGCTGCATGCAAGTTGGGGAGCAAGATTAGGAGATGGAGCCGAGGCCATTAGTGAGATGAGGCTGCAGGAGAACTCACGGGCTACCTTGTAACGGAAAAGAAGAAGTCCAAGACTCAGCGGACAGCTCGGCAAGGCAACTGGTGGTTGTGTGCAGTTCACGGCCAGAAGGGGAAGACTCACGGTCGGCTCAGGCTTGGCTGCATGCAAGTCGAAAGAGCTCAGAGATGGAGCAAGAAATGGGCAGAAGTGAGATAGCAACGCCACTGGTGCTTCGCTTGAACGATTGCACTTTCTTGGCAAGAAAGGAGGAAAGAGGGCTGGCTTTACCGGCAGAAGTGAACGAGAGGAGACCACGGAGTGCGGAATGGCCCTCGGCGAGCGACTGGAGAGGAACTTCACCGGTGAGGAGGAAGGAGATGGCGAGGGCTCTCGGCGGAAGACTATCGCATGCACGGCTCACGGGGTTGCACTGCTCTGCAAGCTCACTACTGGGAGAGGCAAGACCAGTAGCAAGAACAAGGAGGCTTGAGCAGCTTTATGGCAGCATGGGGAGTTCGGCACCGCCTGCACCAGCCAATGGCGCAGGAGGAGAGAGCTATCAGCGCAAGAAAACGAGGCCGTGGCAAGACTTCCAAGGTGGGAGTGGAGAGGAGAAAGGAAGGAGAGAAGGAAGGAGGGCTGGCCAGCGGCCCAGCATGCATGGGACCACCGCCAGAGGCTTAGCTACAAGTTCCAACCAGTGCAGCGGCTGGGTTTGACAGATGGGCAAATTTAAGTGCAGATTTGATATGTCAGTTGGGCAGGCTTGGGAAGGGGTGAAGATTTAGTTGAAAAATTCTGCAAATTTTTGACCAAGTAGACCAGAAGTTCTACTTTCCATTTTCTTTGGTTTCATCTCAATATCTTTTGTCATTTAAGAACAGTAATTCATCAAACTTGGCTGATTTTCAATCTGTTTTTGAATTTTTAAGCTCAGTAAATGGTGTGCCAAAATTATGCAAAATTGATTTTTATTCATCTTTTGGTCTCTAATATTTTACAAAATTATTTTCTATAGCATGTTGTTTGAGTTTTCTTTGAGTTTCATTAAGGTGTTGGATTTGGCAATTAAAAGACTGACTGCTCCAAATCCTTGTTACTGTTTTTGATTTTTCTTTAAGTGTAAATAAAGTCTATTATTTCTGAAACATTGTTTTTCAAATGAATTTGAGCTAAGGATGCTTCTGTAAAATTTTCAGCTCAAAACCTTACTCCATTATTTAATAAAAATTCTGACATTGCAGATTTCAGATTTATGTGATATCTGTTTTTGAATTTTAAACGGCAATAAAAGTAATTATTAGTTTTTGATATTTTTACCATGAGTTAAGTATGTTATGAGGAAGACATGATAAAATTCTCAGTGAGATATAAGCTTCTTTAATCAAATAAGATTGAAGAAAAATTTTTGGAAAGCTAATTTAATATAAATTTTTGAAAATCCAAATTTTGGGATGTTACAAACCTACCCCCCTTAACAGAATCTCGTCCCCGAGATTCGGGCTGACTAAAGAGTAGGTTCGGGGAAACTCGACCTTCGAGGCTCTTTGCACTTGCAGTCAACTGCACACTTGACAGGATTGCTTAGAGGTCAAACGCTGGATAACATCCTTCTACTGGGTCAAATTCTGATAGGCTGCTCTTGACAGCGAAAGCAACTTGCTATTCTGCAGTCTTGATCAAAGATTGAACATCATTTCTGTTGAGCTGGTTCTTGAGAACAGCTCTTGATTTGAGGAACTCAAGCTGATTGATAATTGCTTCATTGCGTTTGAAAATCTTGGACGATTCATTGATCCTTGCAAATTCACTACCAATGTCCTTAATTGACTTTTCAAAAGCATGGGTAAAAATAACATCTTTGATGATCTGTTGGTCTGGTATTATCTTTGTCGGTCTGGTTTTTGAGTAGCGACTGGTGACTCTATATCAGCTAGATATTCTTTCCATAGCAAATTAATGCTTCAATCACTACTGAAGTAAATGCTGGTCCTCAATATGCTAATTCAACAAATTTTTGTCTCTACATCACATTACTGAGAACTCAGTCTCTATGGTCGACATGCACATGAACATTATCTGATAAAGTGAATGCTCAAAGACATATCAAATCCTTTATTTCCATTAATACTTTTGATTTAGAATTCTGGGTACATTCATTCCACAAATAGGAATTGCTAAGAGAATTTCTTGACATTACTCTTATAGACTAGAGTATGACATCACGGCTTCTGAAACTTATTGGTAGCTTCATCAATCAACCGTCTTTTCTTTAACTGCTTCTTGGAACAATCGGCTTCTGTTGTTGCTTCAGGCATACTTGACAATACAGACTCAATCGAGGTAGCTTCAGGGACAATTTTAATTCCACAAGGTTCTTCATATTTGAACGGGCATTGCTTGGCAAAGTGACCTTTTTCACGGCAGGCATAGCATAATCGATTCTTTGATGTTGCACCATGCGATCTTGGTGTTATGCTTTGAACCGTACTGACTTCTGGGATGACTGAAGGTAAAGTTTGTGCTTTATTCTTGTGGGGACATTGTCTGACATAGTGACCTTGTTTACCACAAAGGAAACAACATCCTGGTGACTTTGACTTGCTTCTTTTCTGAGGTGGATTGCTAGATTCATGGTATTTCTCCTTTAAATGCTCAGGTGACAAAGCATGGACATTCTTTTCTCCATCAACTATGAGATTGGATTTTCATCATCGCACAGTGTAAGGTTCATAAGACGCTGGAATGGATCGTCTTCAACTGTGCATCTTGACTTTCTCCAGCTTGAATTCGGAGCCGCAGATTATAGTTAACGTACACCAACTTATGAAGCTTCTTATAGGATAGGCGGTTGCCAAGTTTAGTGTGGATAAACGCAAATGTACTCTAATTACGCTCGCATATGCTAAGAAGCGCATTGCGAAACGATCCGCTGAGCAAACTTCTAGATCATGGGTGTGTCCAACCGAACACACCCCACTAATGTGCGGCAAGTTAACGAAGACAAAAGTAAGTACGAGGTGAAAATACATGAGTGGCATTACATTTAAGATGACATAAGGAACCATACCTGATGAAGTTTTGGGATTATGTGCCATCCTTTCAGCTAGTGTACTCACGAACGTCCAACCTTCTTTCTGTAAAGATCGGCCCCGTGAAGGGCTTGAATGGCACTATCAATATCATCAGCAAGCATTGTAGGATCAAGCATAACCGACAAGAGTGCATGAATAGGATGTTTTTAAAATTCTTTTGCTCTAATATAATAATTTAGCAAGTAAGATACAAATTACAATTCTATAACAATCAAGGCTTAAATAAGCTAGGTTTCGCTAAGTGCAGCAACAAACTAAGTCTAAACAATAACAGCAAACCTAAAGAGATGATCCAACACAAATATCACTAGAAATATAAATTGCACTAAATAAAAAGGACAATGATCCAACCACAATTGGAACACAAGAATTTTTTTGTGGTCTCAGAGACTTGCTGTCCTCTCCTAATCCACATTGCAGAAGCTTGAATTAATCAAGCCAGCTCCTTGCGCAAATGAGCCTTCCTCAATCACTAGTGGTTGCTCTTCCCCACACTGGGTAGGTGAGCTCCAACTTTCACACTTCTCAGCGTATTCTGCGCTGGGGTACCCTCTCCGCCGCACAAAAGTGGTCAACCAAGCGGTCAACATACTTAGTCCACGTGGCGCCCGGCGAGCGGGTGGGCGAGTACGCCCCGCTCGCCCGGCGTCCAGCTACGTGGCGGCCTGGCAACCGGGCGGGCGATCACGCCCGGCCAGCGCGTTGCCCACGTGGCGCCGGCGAGCACGCTGGCTGCTCGCCTGGCGCCAGCTACGTGGCGGCTCGGCAACCGGGCGGCGATCACGGCCGCGGCCGGGCGTCGGTCCACGGGCGCCGGGCAGCAGGCGGGCGAAGCACGCCGCCGCCGGCGCCATTTACGTGGCGGCTCGGCAACCGGCGGCGATCACGGCCACCCGGCTTGGCGTCGGTCCACGGGCGCCGGGCGAAGCGAAGCGGGCGAAGACGCTCGCCGCCGGCGCCCAGCTACGCGGCGGCTCAGCAACCGGGCGGCGATCACGGCCCGCCGGCGGCGTCGCCCACGTGGCGCCCGGTGAGTAGGTGAGCGAGCACGCCTGCCGCCCGGCGCCCGATCCACGTGGCAAGCGGGCGGCACGCCGCCGCCGCACCGCAAGGCAAAAGGTGGAGCAAGGTGGCTTCACCTCGAAGGCTCATTCCCCGCGTGCACGCTTCGGGCCACGGGACAGCGGTGTCGAGCCCGCCCATCGCAAGGGTTTTCGCGACAAGCCCATTCTCTCGACATCTCGCCACTGTCACAAAGGTGTCCCATCCGTGGACCGCAAAGGCACGCGTGGGCATTTAATGAGGATGGAGGAACGCGACAGCACAGGAAGGTGCATTAAGTGTGTGAGGGTCAGCATGATGACCTCCCTTTTACCTACTCCCGTTAGCCTGGCCTATATAAGGGCCCCCGGGTGCATGGGAAGAGAGAGGACGGGCATTCGAGAGGAAAGAACTTGTAACTCAAGAGCTTTGTATTAGCTTCACACCTTCTCAAAAAACAATCTAGCAGGAAGTAAAGCCTGAACCTGGGTAAAAATCTTCGTGTCATCCGCAGTTCATGGATGCCGGAATCCCCCGCGTAGGAGTCCCTAGGGTTTTCGCCCTCTAGGTTTAGCCAGCTGCGAAGACGCCCTCCTTCCGAACAAAACCCGGCTCGTCGACCCGGCCTGTCTGTGGAATACGCCGGCGGGGCGCGCTGTAGGGGCTAGTGGTTGGCTTTTCCGGCTAACTCCCCGGCGGACTTTGGTGTTCGCGGTTTAGAAGCAGGCTCGTGCATTAGAAGATGGCGGATCCTCAGCACCAGGATATCGCGGGCAAGCGACGACCAAGGCGCCTCCGGCCGTCACGGCGGTTGAGGGACCGTCTCACCCGCCCTGCGGCGACGCAATGCTTCCCGCAGAGGCGGGAGCAATCAGGCGTCGCAGCCGCCTCGATGCGCCACCCCGCCAGAACTTGCACGCCGCCGCTCTCTCGACCACCTCCGGAGTTCGCAGAGATTCCCCGCCACTCGCGGGCTGCGAGCATCGCCAGCCTCGTGGATGCGCCCAACTCCGAGGGGCTCCCGGCCAGTCAGTACCAGCCGTACATTTTGACGCTTAAGGCGCCGGCGAGCGCGCTCAGCCTCTAGCCGCCCGACGACAAAGGCCCGGCCAGGGGGCTGTGGTCCGAGAAGGGCGACGCAATCTGGTCCTGCTCATCGAGGAACCGTGGGGACCTCCGCTCACCTTGATGAGAGCCGCCGGCAGCAGGTGATGACCTCCGTGGTCGCTTTCGCGCCACCCGGACCAAGAGCTGCCATGGCAAGGTGTGGCGGCCGACAATGAGAGTCCCTCATGGTTTCACCCTCGGGACCCGGAGGAGGTCCACTCCTCCGGTTCTCGCGGCCCCATGCACGTCTCCGGACGGGCCTCGATGGCGGCTCGGCTCCCTCTCGGCGTCGGGTGCAGGCCTTCCCTGCGGTTGCGCCGCGTGGCCTGGCCGGACAGGTTTCGCCCGGCGGCCATAGAAAAATATGACGGCACCACCAACCCGGAGGAGTTCCTCCAAATCTACACGACGATGGTGCGGGCGGCCGGCGGATCTAAAAGGGTCATGGCCAACTACCTCCCAACGGCCTTGACGGGTTCTGCCCGCTCCTGGCTGCTAAATCTCCCCCGAGGGTCGGTGCACTCGTGGGGAATGTTGTGCGACATCTTTGTCGCCAATTTTCGTGGTTTTCGCGCAGCCGGTGTGGAGGATGACCTCCACGCCCGAGCAAGAGAAGGGGAGTCGCCACGACTTCATCCGGCGTTTCACCACCGCCGCAACACCATCCCCACATCTCCGAGCAATCGGTCGCCATCGCCAGAGGGGCGACGCGACCGCAAGGTGAAGGAGAAGATGGCCACCGTACCATCGGCTCAACCTCCGAAGCTTTTCTCCCTCGCACATAAGTGTGCGCGGCCGCGAGGCGAAGGCCGCCGCCCCAAGGGTGGCTAAGGCAGGACGGCCGACCTCGAAGGTTCCGCCGTCGGGCAAAAGGCGCGGAAGCCTTGGCGGGAGGCCAGCAGTCCCGCCGCCGAGCGCAACGACGAAGAAGACCCCGCACTCGAAGCGCAACCGCCGCGGATCGGCGTGATGACCGCCATGACGGCCGCGACGACCGTCGTGGACGGCGTAGCGACGCCGGATCGGCGCGATGACCGCCGCGGCCGTGGAAACGACCGCCGCGATCAAAAGGAGGGTGAGCCCTATTGTCCAATACATAAAACCAATACCCATGACCTGGACAACTGTCGGGTCGTGGGCCGGATGGTGGAGAAGCGGCTCAAGGAGCGCCGCCCTGATGATGATCAAGAGGAAGATCCCGCCCCGCTGGCTTTTCAGCAAGCGGATCACACTGTGGCGTACATCCATGGTGGTTCATCCACCATTCCCTCCAACGCCGCTTACAAACGGCTGAAAAGGGAGGTATGCACCACGGCGTCGAGCTCAGGGACGGGTCGGACACTGAAATGGTCGGAGCAAGCGATCACCTTCAGTCGGGCCGACCACCCTGAGGGCACCCCCAGCCTAGGGCATCTCCCGATCGTGGTGGCACCCACGGTCCGGAATGTACGGCTGGGGCGGGTGCTAATGGACGGAGGCAGCTCCATCAACCTCCTGTCCGCGTCGGCATTCATGGCGCTGCAGATCCCGCGACAGGATCTGCGCCCGACCCTGCCGTTCTTCGGGGTAGCCCCAAATGCGGGCTTGATCCCCTTGGGTCAAGTTTGCCTCCCCGTCACTTTCGGGGAAAAGGATAACTACCGCACCGAGATGGTGGACTTCGAGGTCGCCGATTTCGACCTCCCATATAACGCCTTGCTTGGCCGACCGGCGTTGGTCAAATTCATGGCGGTCGCCCACTATGCTTACATGATGGTGAAGATGCCGGGGCCCGGCGGCCCCATTGTCATCAATGTGGATAGGTCGAGGCCTGCTACGCCACAAGCGTGCTTGGGATCCGCCGGTGCACTTTGCGTCTTACCGCACCGACGCACTTCCTGGAGCCCTCGGCCCGGACCCGTGCTTCACCTGGCTCCGCCGGTGAGGTAAAGGTGGTCGCCCTGAGTGGGGGCGAACCCCGAAAGACCGTCAACATTGGTGCCAACCTCAGCGCCAAATAGGAAGACGCGCTCGTCACCTTCCTCCAGTCAAACGTAGACGTGTTTGCCTGGCAACCGTCCGACATGACTGGGGTCCCCAGGGAGGTGATCGAGCACCGACTGGCAACGATCCCCGACGGCGCCTAATCCGCAGAAGGTCCGGAGACAGCGCCGAGCGGCAGGACGCCATTCGAGAGGAGGTAGAGAAGCCGAGCGCCAGGAATAGTCGAAGTCTCTCATCCCGAGTGGCTCGCCAACCCGTGCTCGCCAAGAAATCCAACGGAGGTGGCGATGTGTCGACTTCACCGACCTCAACAAGGCTGCGCCTGGGATCCTTATCCTCGCCGGGTCGACCTCATCATAGACTCCACGGTACGGGTGTGAATTGTCAGTGCTTTTTGGATGCGCATCTGCACCACCGGATCAAGATGGCGCTTGAAGATGAAGAGAAGACCACTTTTGTAACCCCTACGGGTGTATATTGTTATGTAAAAATAGCTTTTGGTTTAAAGAATGCCGGTTCAACTTACCAGCGTGCCATGCATATCACCTTCCGCCCCCAGCTAGGGCGAAATCTTGAGGTTTATGTCGATGACTTGGTTGTGAAGATTAAGAAGAGCGATGAATTGATCCAAGACCTGGAGGAAACCTTTGCTAACCTCCGGAAGAATTGCTTGAAGCTCAACCCGGAAAAATGCGTGTTCGGTGTGCCCTCCGGCAAGCTGTTGGGTTTTCTGGTGTCAAGCCGGGGCATCGAAGCCAACCCTGACAAGATATCGGCCATCGAGCACATGAAGCCGCCAGCGCGGCTTAAGCAAGTCCAATGCTTGGCCGGTCGCCTGGCCTCCCTGGGGCGGTTCATTGCCCGGTTGGGAGAAAAAAGCTTGCCCCTGTTTAAGCTGCTGAAGAAGACGAACCACTTCGAGTGGATCAAGAAGCCTGTATATGCTTGAAGAATTGAAGCGGTACCTCTCCTCTCCCCGGCTTTGGTTTCAAAGACCGGTGAGCTATTGTTTTGTACATTGCTGCCACCCCGGAGGTGGTGAGCGCGGTGCTGGTTGCGGAGAGGGAAGGCGTCCAAAGGCCGGTGTACTACATCAACAAGGTGCTGCACGGCGCGAGACCTGCACCCGCAGCTCGAAGATGTCAGATGCCGCCCCGTGGCGCCCGAAAATCGCGCCATTATTTCCAAGGGCGGAAATTACGTGGTCACGGCTTACTCCGCCGCGAGAGATCCTCCACAATCGTGAAGCCGAAGGCCGCATTGCTAAATGGTCGGTGGAGCTGGGGGAATTCAACATCAAGTTCGTGCCCCGCACCGCTATCAAGAGTCAAAAGTTGGCGGAGTTCGTCGCCGAGTGGACTCCCGCCACTCCTGAGGCTAAACAAGCGCCCGTGCCTTCCCCCTGGACATTATTCTTTGATGGATCCTTCAGGCTGGAAGGCGCGGGGGCTGGGGTTGTCCTGGTCTCCCCGACCGGTGACACTCTCCAGTACGTGGTCACCCTCTAATTCAAAGCCACCAACAACGTCGCTGAGTATGAAGGTTTGTCGGCGGTCGCGATCGCTTCGGCGTTGGGCATCAGGCGTCTCGAGTCAAGGGAGACTCCCTGCTGATCATTAATCAAGCGCGGAAGGAGTTCCAATGTTCCGACCCCACCATGGCGGCGTACCTGGCGGCGGTCCGAAAAATGGAGCGTCATTTTGAAGGTTTGGGATATATCCATGTCCCCCGGCGCGACAATCACCTTGCTGACGGGCTTTCGCAGCTCGCGTCATCAAGGGCTCCTGTTCCGGTCGGGGTCTTCGAAGAAAGACTACCGCGACCGTCCATCGCAGCCCACGAGTCAGGTGAGGATGATGGTGTCGCTGTCGCAGCCCACGATTCAGGTGGGGACGACGGCAAGGCTGCCGCGGCCTCCGGCTCAGGTGGGGAAGGCGGTGCCACTGCCACGGCCTCCAATTCAGGAGGAAAGCGCGGCCGGGCCAAATTTCCCAGTCCGGAGGAGGGATTGCCAGTGCCGCCGAGGCAGCACTGGGGAAAAGCACGCCAAGGAGTACCCAGCGAAAGCACCGAGTGGTCGCCAGCTTGGCCAGGAAGATCGGTGGATGGATCCTATCCTAGCTTTCCTGCATGACCAAGTGATCCCCGACGATGATGCCTCAGCTGAGAAGATTGCACGTAAGGCCAAGTGCTATACCCTGGTAGGTGGGGACCTATATCGCCAGGCAGACACGGAGTTCTCAAGTGCATCACTGGGAAGAGGGAGCAACCGCTCTCGATATCCATGGAGGCGCAAAGGGAGCCATATGTCCGCCGAACTCTAGTCGGCAAGGCGTTTCGCTAAGGGTTTTATTTGCCTACCGCCCTCCAAGATGCTTGCGAGCTGGTGAGGACGTGCGAGGCTTGTCAGCTCTTCGCCAGGCAAACCCACCGACCAGCCCAAGCTCTGCAAACCATCCCACTCTCCCGCCGCTCATGTCCGGGGCTGATATCCCGGTCCGTTCTCATGGGCCACGGGGCTTCACCCACCTCTTTGTCGCCATCGATAAATTTACAAAGTGGGTCGAGGCCGAGGCGGTGCGCGCCATCACGGCCGCTACCGCCAAAGTTTATACGCGGATCTTCACCCGCCGAGTCGCCAATCGCATCATCACCGACAACGCATCCAGCCACCAGCGGCTTTTCCGGAATTTCGTGAAGGAATGGGCACCAAGGTATGTTTCGCGGTGGCCCATCCCATGAGCAACGGCAAGCGAACGCGCTAACGCTACTGGTGTCAAGGGCCTCAAGACAAGGGCGTTCGATCGGCTTCATAAAAGGGCGCGCGGGCGGAAAGAGCTCCGGCAGCTATGGTCGCCCGCACCACACCCAACGCAACGGGCGAGACGCCTTTCTTCCTGGTATACGGGGCAGAGGCTGTCCTCCCCTCCGAGCTATCGCTCGGTTCCCGCGTCTCGGTGCTCAACGAAGAAGACCAAGAGGATCTTCGGCGAGAAGATGTCAACCTTTGGAGGAGGTGCGGATCGTCTTGCTCCGCCGCGCCCGCTACCAAGAAAGTCTCAGCGGTACCACGCCACCCGGTCTCGAGAGGACACCGGTAGAGGCGACTGGTCTTGGCAGAGTCCAGCGCATGCCGGGTTGAACAAACTGCTCGATGGGAGGGCCCTTCAAGGTGGTCTCAGATTCTCGGCCGGCGGTCCGGCTATTAATCGAGGACGGCGAGGAACCGATTTAATTCCTATAACATAGAGTTGTTATGAAATTCTATCCTCAAGGAATTGTGGTACCTCATTGCTTTCCCCACGGTGTGAGGTAAGGGCCTCCTTGGTCGGTTGGTGGCTCGGCGGTTAGTAAAGTTTTTACCTAAAAGGTTTTCGCCACCATTGTTGTCCCATTATGCGCCCTAGTGGCAAGTTTATCTTTGCATGGATGTTGCTAGTTCGTATGTTTGCTAATTCCTTGGTGATCTATGAGAGATCCTCGTGCTCGTGTCCGACAAGGACGGGCGACTCAGGCGGCTAGATACTGGTGCTCAAAACGCGCCTGACGCCTCGGCCGGCTCCTGGCACCGCCGTCGTCACCGCGAGCATCGTTAGTCTAGTACCCCTCCTGGGATCCCGCCGCTTTGACGCACGACACCATGGATCGGTCTCCAAAAAATCGCAAGGACTTAGAAATCAAAAAGGGACCAGGAATCACTCCATGCGGGGACCTATATCATTCGGTTTTTTCTTGCGTATGCCTACTCATTCTGTTAGTAGCTGTGCCCCCAAGCTTCTCCGTGGCCGCCCAAGAGCTCGGGGGCTGGTCGCCCCAAGCTCCTTCGTGGTCGCCCCAGGCTTCTTCGTGGTCGCCCCAAGCTTCTCCGTGGTCGCCCAGACACTTGGGGGCTGATCGCCCAGTGATATGAAAAGCGAGGATTGAAGGAGGTAAAGGTTGGAATGCGCAAGGAAGAAGAAGGCGTAAAACCACCTAATACAGAGGAACCAGACTATATATGCGCCCCTGCACCGACGGTTCGCGAAGGGACAAGATCGTGCGTCGCCTCGGGTCCCGAGAAAAATCCGCAGATACGCGGGAGGGAACCGAGACGGTCGTATCCTCATGAGTGGTGGCCCCACCCAGGAACGCACTCAGCATTTAATGAAGGTTCGAAGAGGCTTTGGCGCGTGTTCGAGGCGGGCCCGGCTATCACAACAGATTTCGCGCTGGGTACCTCTCCGCCGCTTCAAAAGCGGTCAACCAAGCGGTCAACATACTTAGTCCACGGGCGCCCGGCGAAGCGGTGGGCGAGTACGCCCACTCGCCGGCGTCCAGCTACGTGGCGGCTCGCAACCGGCGGCGATCACGGCCGCGGCCAGGCGTCGCCACGGGCGCCCGGCGAAGCAAAGGGGCGAAGACGCTTCGCCGCCGGCGCCCGGCTACGTGGCGGCTCGGCAACCGGCGGACGATCACGGCCGCCGGCTCGGCGTTGGTCCACGTGGCGCCGGCGAGCGGCGGCGAAAGACGCTGCCGCTGGCGCCAGCTTACGTGGCGGCTCGCAACTGGCGGCGATCACGGCCACGGCCGGGCGTCGGTCCCGTGGCGCTGGCGAAGCAAGCGGCGAAGCACGCTTCGCCGCTTCGCGCGCCAACTTACGTGACGGCTCGGCAACCGGGCGGCGATCACGGCTCACGCCGCTGGCGTCGGTCCACGGGCGCCCGGCGAAAGCAAGCGGCGAAGCACGCTTCGCCGCCGGCGCCAGCTACGCGGCGGCTTCGCAACCGGCGGCGATCATGGCCCGCCGGTCAAGCGTCGGCCGACGCGGGCGCCCGGCGAAAGGTGGGCAAGCACACCGCCGCCGCGGCGCCCCCACGTGGCGGTGGGAGGCACGCCGCTGCTTGCGCCGCAAGGCAAAAAGGTGGAGCAAGGTGGCTTCACCAAGGCTCATTCCCTGTCGTGCACTGCTTCGGCCACGGACAGCGGTGTCGAGCCCGTCCGCAAGGGTTTCGCGACAAGCCCATTCCTCGACATCTCTCGCCACTGTCACAAAGGTGTCCCATCCGTGACCGGGCAAAGATAACGTGGGCATTTAATGAGGATGGAGGAACGCGACAAAGACAGAAGGCGATTAAGTGTGAGGGTCAAGATGATGACCTCCTTTACCTACTCCCTGCTAGCTTTGGCCTATATAAGGGCTCCGGTGCATGGGAAGAGAGAGGACTCGCATTCGAGAGGAAAGAACTTGTAACTCAAGAGCTTTGTATTAGCTTCACACCTTCTCAAAAACAATCTAGCAGAAGTAAGGCTATTACCCGAGCCAAAGGGGCCCAACTCGGGTAAAAATCTTCGTGTCATCCGCAGCTCATGGACGCCGAATCCCCAGAGGAGTCCCTAGGGTTTTCGCCCTCTAGGTTTAGCCAGCTGCGAAGACGCCCTCCTTCCGAACAAAACCCGGTCTGTCGACTCCGGGCCTGTCAGGTGGAATACGCCGACAACACTGATATTAGGTCTGTTTATAATCTCCTTTGAAGAGAACATTGATTCTCTTGCCTCCAAGCCATCTAGGAGGTGGCAACCTCCAAGAGAATAGATCTATGATGCTCGCTTTGAGAATGATCAAGTGTTTAAATGGCTCAAAATCGAACCTCGCACGTTAATGCTCTCTACTCTCTCAAAATAAGAATTAAATGCTTAAGAGATGAAGAGAGACTTGCCAAGGCTCAACATATATACAATAAGTGCCCAAGTGTTCCCTAGCTGTCGGTGTGAGGATATTTATAGCCCCCACCAACTCATCCAACTGTTAGGGGCCAAAATCATAAAAAATCGACAAAACTAGCACTACCGATATGTAAAATGCGATAGTGCCGACCCCCTGTAATGATCAGTTTTGAAGCATTAAATGCAGGAGTACTAGCCGTTGCTATAGTACCCCAGGCACTACCGACATGAAAAATGCAGTAGTACCAACATTTGATCTCAGGGATGCTCAAGAAATATCTTCTCTATGAAATAACTATAGGCACAGAGATTGCGTTACAACTAGACAATGGTAGTACTGGCATTTGAATGGCGGTAGTGCTGACTTCGAAATCCTAGACAAAAGTCCACGAATGAGCACATTCTATAAAAAATGTACCAGTCAAAGGAGTCAGTACTACCGATCCTCGGTAGTATCGATACTAAACTGTCGGTAGATCCGACTGATAATGACATTCAAAAGACACTATCTGTAAAAAAAACATAGTGCTAACAAGTAGTCGGTGCTATCGACAATACTATTGTAGTATTGTCGGCCCAGAGAAATAGGGATTTTATAGGAAAATGCACTCCCTGGAATAAATCTACAGCCAAAAAGGAATTGGTACTACCGCCCTTATTGTAGTACTGGCCATACTATTGCGGTAGTGTTGGCAATATTGACAATGAACTAAATTTTTCAAAGATGCATTTCTATATGCAAAATTTGTTAAAATAAATGAGACTTTGAGCCATGTGACCATCAACCAATCTCAAGCTACTAGACATTAATCCCTCTTAATAGTTGTAACATCCCAATTTTTGAGTTTTTAATTATTAAATATTATTTTATTGTAATTTATGGTTTTTGTGAATTTTCTGGATTTAATTGGATTTTTCTGAGATTTATTTGAATTATTTTGAATTAAAAACATAATGCCTTTTGTTAAGAAATAATTATAAAAAGAAAAGTTTAAAATAAAGTTTTGCCAAAAATATTTTATTTAAGTCCAGAATGTCTCAAAGTATTTTTGAGATTTTTCCGGAATTTTAGAGTATTTTACTACCCTAAATAAATTAATTTATTTTCTCGAATTGTTTTAATTGGAAAACCCGGAAAATCTCTGTGAACAGATGTGGTCCGCCCACCATCGCTTGGCCGGCCGGTGGAATCGGGAGTGTTAACGCGTGCCATTGGATCGGGATCCAAGGGCCATAAATACGCCACGTCATTTAATGAAACCCTAAGTAGTTGCGACCGTTAGATCTTGATCGCACGGTCACCATTGATCGGTACCGGTTCGGACTCCTCGTTCTATTCGGGCCGTCGGATCGTGATCGCACGGCTGTCAGTTGTCGTGTCCAGGCCGAATTCGTCGCCGCCGCCACGGTTTCCAAGTATGCACATCGCTCGAGGGGTATTTAAGCACGGGGCATGCCTCTCGAGATCCATCACGAGCCGCCGCACATCTTCCCTGTTGCGCCGTCGTTGGAGGAGCTCTAGAAGCCGCGCTAGATCTCGCCGGAGTTGCCGAGAAGGTTCCGCCGTGTTTTCTCGTCGCCGAGAGTATCTTCCGCCGCACCGGAGTCGGATTCGAGCTCGTCGTTTCACGCCGCGTCGGATTCGTTGTTTCTTCGTCGCCGGAGCACGCTGCAGCGTCGTCGGGTAGGTCGTCGTCCCCAGCGCCGGTGAGACCAAGTCGCCGTCAGCCATTGCCGTTCGCGAAGCACATCAACCGTCGGATCACCATCGGACATTCGGGAATCGTCCACGTCTCCCGGTGAACAGCGAAACATGCGGGTAAGCTCTCACCGTTAGATTAAGATCGTGTGGCTGGGGGCAAGCCGCATCATTTAAATGAACAGTGAAGTACACGGGTAAGCCTTAGCCGTCGTATTTAGATCGTAAGGTCACAATTGAGCCACGTCATTTATGAGCACAGTAAACCACACGGGTAAAGATTGACCGTTGGATTTAGATCGGATCTATGTAGTATCGCCACGCGTTGGATTAAACAGTGGCCGTCCGATCGAGTTTGATCGGTGGTGATTAGGCCACGTGGCGTCCGTACGAACCGGGCGGGAAAATCATATTTTTCTTTATAAAAATAATTTGACTAATTCGGATTTTATGATTTTAGGGATTTTTCAGGATTTTAAAACTTCAAAATGCTATAACTTTTGCATACGAACTCCGATTGAGGTGATTCAAATTCCTAAAAATTTGTAAAATTGAGATCTTTCCAATGGTGATTTTTATTTGAATTTTTGAGTTCATTTGTTCTTTGGTTTTGGTGTTTATTTGCTATTTCTTCTCGATTCGCGTAGACGTTGAATTGTGCGAGGATTCGGATGAGGAATTATCAATTCAAGAACAATCTTTAGACCAAGACCAGGAGCTTAAGCAAGGAAAGTTGTGCTTTGATCATGTTGCACCCATGTTTGCAAAATTGCTATTTTGATTTACTCTATTGCATGATATTTTAAGTGTACAAATGATTTCAACTTAACTTTGGGATTAGTTAATGTACCCTTTGAATTACACCCTACCTTGTTATTCGTATGCCATAATCTACTTGTCACCTTAGGTTGGTTCATTATAGTTGGTTAATACTGAAATCAACATGGATGGTTAGAATGGAATAGAATTGCTTAGCCGTGCCACGTCATCACTTGTACATGAAATGTTGAGTATTAATTTTGACTAATGGAATATGGAACAATGATGTTAATTTGTGTGTCATGTGTGGTCACACAAAGAGATTGAGTTGTCGTGGCGGGGAGGTCACACAACGATGTTGATTTGTGAGTAGCACGTGGTGCTTGGTAATCAACCGGGTGGTAATCACTTTATGATTGAAGCAAGTGGAAGGGGCAAGTGTGCCAGGGTGGGCTCAGAGGAGCTGAGGGTATGTGTATGTCTTGCTTTAATCAATCCTAAGGACTTAACCTTACGAGCCTTTGACCTGAGTCTATCATGCAACCACATGTCTGTTATGGGGCAGCCTAGCTGACTAATTTGCAAATGCTTAACTTGAGTGCTATCGTGGTGGTGTGAGTCCTGTGTGCGGAGAAACTCACATGGCGCAAGAGGGGGCCTGTTGTGGTGGTGTAACCCTTCGTTGTTGAAACCTTAGCGGGTAGCATGGGTTAAGAGGATGCATTGTAAAGACTTTGTTATAATCATTCACCGTGTGGTGCATGGTTGTATCATGTGGGTAAAGTGCATAACCTCTGCAGAGTGTACAAACTATTCGGATAGCCGTGTTTCACGGTATTGAGCAATGCTCGTGGATTACATCAAGGGTAGTTAATTAAAATGAACAACTGGATGGGATGGCAGGATGCCATGTGGATAATGGAACTTGATTTAGGATGGAAAACTTGGGTTTATTTGAGAATCACTGAATCTATTTACTTGTTATTATTTGTTTTACTGTCTTTTCAATCTATGTATCGTATGTGTTCTTAAATGCTGCTTTATTGCAAATGAGCCCTTAGCCTTTCCTTTGGAATAAGCCTGCATATAGCTATGATAGAACTGCATTTTGTGCACAACTTGTTGAGTATGTGTTGGTGTACTCACCCTTGCTTAACAACCAACAACAGTGGAGGAATCATCGTCGTTATCGGAGGAAGACTTTCAGGTGGACGCGTGTCACTAGGCCAATCCTTGTCAGTCGCCTGTGGTGTACTGATGGGACATCTACATCTTCTACTGTCTTTCCGCTGCATTTGTCTCATTGGTCTTACTATTGTCTTGTGAGGCTGAATATTGTAAGTGATCATAAGATCATACACTAGTTATATTCAATAAATAAAGTCTTATTATTCTTATCGATGTGTATGATATGATGCTTACCGATGTTAAGCTGTGTGCACTAGCGATTGATCCTGGGACTAGTGCGGTAAAACACAGTGGATTCGAATTAGTGAATTCGGGTCCTTACAATAGTACATCACCTATTCTAGCAACCCAATCTTTTCTCTAAACTCCGATATTAGCAAAAGTTTTGAAAAGGTCCTTATGTGTTTATACCTTTGCATTGAGTTTGAATCTTTGACAGACCTTTTGCTTCATAATTCCATCTTTTTCACATGCAGTGACACGGACCAACCTTTTTTCATACACTTAAAGAATATATTAGTGCTTTAATCATGATTGTCATTAATTACCTAAACAAAATGAAATTGGGGGCCTAGATGTTTCAATCTCCTTTTTGATAATTGATGACAACCTCAATAAAGAAAATTGTATGAAATTTATTTTTGAGTATACATCAAGTCAAAATAGGTTGTATACTCTAGAATTTTTCCTTAAATAGCATTTCACTTGTTTCAAAAAGAGAGTGATTGTAATTTGAAATAAAATGCTACCAAAGCCACAATACATAGTTGAAACTCCCCTTAACCATGTGCATAGAGATAATGAGATAAATACATGCATATTTAACAATTTTTGGAAATTTTGGTGGAGTTTCCACTATATATTAGATCCAAGGAAGTATGATATAATAATTTGACAATGCTAAAATAATATGCATGCTCAACATTACATAAGATCCAATAACCAAATAAGAAACTTAATAATGAAGCATTTATCATCCATTACAAGCGTCCAACACAACCATAAGATCCAAAAACATCAAAAGAGGTTCAATTAGCTTACAAAAAAGGAACACAAAAGGAGAACATAAGTTAATCCTCTAAACCACTGCAATTCTCCACTTCTTCCCCTTTGGCATCAAGTACCAAAAGCGAGGAGTCTTCATAGAGCACCTAGGAGAATGGAGGGGCATGCGGGGCACACCCAAAATGACAAAAAGAAACTAGAGCCTGCTCATCATGAAATTGAAAAAATTATGCATCAAGAGTATGCACTCGATCCTAGATTTCCTCCACAATCTGCCTAGTCTAAACTTGATATTCATCCACTCGAGAAAACTAGCTCATCATATCACCTCTAAGACTTGAAAGTCCAACAAGATGGCATCTTGAGGTACTTCTTGCTCATGTACTTCCTCCTGTTGTTGTTGTTGTGCCATGTGCCCCAAGACTTGAGGCGGCGCCTCACAAGGCATGTAGGGCTTATGCACTGACCTACCCCATTGTAGCTGGTCTTCCTCCTGATGAGGGCCATGATATAAGGAGCAAAACATATTGTCTTGCCATGATCATGTGCCAAAGAGGCAATCTCCCTGATCATAAAGTCCACAACATCAAACTTCTATCGCTGCATTATCTTGCTAATCAAATTCCACACATAGCCATGAATATCATCAAAGCTACCACTCTTTTGATGAATGGTAATCCTAATGATCCTATTGATCAAGCTGGGCTGTGGGAGGAGTTCTACCAATTTTCTTGACTTTCTAACTCCTACAGTAGGGTCATAGAAGTTGCATTGCTGAGCTAGCCCTAGAACTCTGTCTCTATGAATATGGGATGTCCACTATGAAATATGCCTAAGGCGTGCTCAAACTCACCCTTGGAGGCAGTGAGAACTTGAGCTCTAGGCAGTGAGAACTTGAGCACCAATCATCCAAAAGATAGAGTCAAAGGTCCTTGGAACAGCTCGAGAACTCCAACAAAGAGAGGCATCTTGCAGATGTGGTCTCAATTAATACACTTCTAATCTGTAAACTCCTTTTCCTTATAGATCTCATAGAACACTTTTTGTTGAAACTTGGTGTGAAATCGGTGTTCGTGGCACTTGGAGGAAGAAAGTGTTGATTTTCTTCCCTTAAGGCAAAATATTTCACTTTTGATTTGCTTCAAATCCTCCATAGGATCCACATCTGGCATTTCTTCTTCCTTTTCCTCCTCCTCTTTGTTATGAATAGCACTTGTATTCAACATGAAGCCAATGGGCCAGTGTATGTAGTATATATATATGTGTGTGTATATATATATATACATACATGAAGGTATAGAAGGAAAGCCTATATAAGGCAATATCTATACAAGGATAGCAATCTCTATACAAGGCAACTAGCAATCTCTGATATAAGGCAACGAGGATACTGTCTAACACCCCCCTCAATATCATGATAGATCAACAACACTAAGTTTGGAAAGATAAAAGCTGTGCTGAGCTCTAGTCTGTGTCTTCGTGAAGAAGTCTACTAACTAAAACTCTGAAGGCACATACTAAAGAGCTACAACCTGATCCTGTACTTATGACCGCATGTAGGAAATATCACCAATATGCTTTGTGAGCTCATGCTTCACTGGATCTCAAGTAATGCTAATAGCATATGTACTGTTAGATAAAAAAGGAGTAGGTGTAGAAATAAAAATACTAAAATCTTCAAGTAGCCATCGTAGCCAAGTAACCTCTGCTATCAAAAGAGCCATAGCTCGCAATTCAGTCTCAACACTCGAATGAGAAACTGTTGTCTTCTTCCTAGTCTTCCAAATAATGAGAGAACCACCAAGAAAAACACAATCAGCAGAAAGAGATCAATGATCAAAGTGATCACTAGCCCAGGTAGCATCGAAGTTGCCTTGAGCTGGAAGGAGTTGAAGTGAGAAAAGAAAAAACGGCAAGAGATAGTTTCACGAAGATATCGTAGAACATGAAGAAGATGACTATAGTAGAGCTGAGTGGGAGCAGAAACAAACTGATTCAAAATATGAACTAGATATAAAATGTCCAGACGAGTGACACCAAGGTAAACAAGACTCCCAACAAGATGGCGATAGCGAGTAGGATCCTCAAGAGGTTCACCATCAGTAGGTCAAAGGTGAACATTGAGCTCCATAGGAGTCTCCGCTATGCATTGTTTAGTGAGAGAAGCATGATCAAGAAGATTCTGAATATACTTATCTTGGGATAGAAAGAAACCCTCAGGTGTAGAAGAGACCTCAATCTCAAGAAAGTAGCGAAGAGGATCCAAATCAGATATACAAAACTGCTAACTGAGACGTGCCTTCACAAAGGCAATTTACTGAGAATCATTGATAGTAATGATCATGTCATCAACATAGAAAAGAGCGCAGGATCATGAGCACTAGCAGAAAAGCCAGCAGTAGTGACCACAAAAGAAAAACGCTCAAACCAGGCACAAACCATGCCCTCGGGAACAGAATACCCTGGTGGTGGTTGCATAAAGACCTCCTCACGTAGCCCACTATTAAGAAAGGTATTCTTGACATTAAGCTGAGAGATAGACCATTCACGAACAGAAGCCACAGCAAGAAGAGTATAAATAGTGGTTATATGAGCCACAGGAGTAAAAGTCTCATCATAATCACGACTATGCATCTGCTAAAAACCACGTACCATGAGATGAGCCTTATAGCACTCAAGAGAACCATCAGAGCGAGTCTTAACCTTATAGACCCACTTGTATGTAACGGGACGGACACGTGAAGGAAGGGGCACAAGATCCCACGTGTTAGTGTGCTCAAGGGTAGCAATCTCCTCTACCATCGCATGTTGCCATTCCTGATGAACAACAGCATCACGGTAAGAAGTCGACTCAGCAAGAACAACACCAGCAAAGCCAAGGCGCTCAAGAGGCCGAATAGACTGACGATCGCGAAGAGCGTAGCAAGGAGGAGGCACTAAGGAAGGTGACTCAAGAGAAGATGGCACATAAGAAGAATCCTCAACTCATGAACGACGAGTGTAGTATAGAGGATAAGAAGGAACAATATCAGAAGAAACAACTGTAGGAGGCATGGGAGGTGAAGACTCCTATGGAGAGACTGGCGAAGAAGGAGACGTCAATCATGGAGAAGGAAAAGTGACAACAAGAGTATCAGGAAAAGTCAGAAAAGAAAGTAGCTCAACAAGAAATGCTAGAGTGGAAGAAGGACGATGGTAGAAGGGACGAGACTCATCAAAAATAACATCCTGAGAGATCCACATCCATCAGCCAATAGGATCCCAATAGCGATATCCCTTATGCTAAGCATTATAGCAAAAGAAGGCTGAATATTAATTAAGTAAATGGTAGTGGAAACAGCCTTAGCCCAGAAGTAAGGTGGAACAGCGGAAGCAAGTAAAAGAGCACGAGCTATCTCAAGAAGATGACGATGTTTACGCTCAGCCACAAAATTCTGAGCATGAGCAACAGGACAGGAAAACTAAGAAAGTGTGCCCTCCGTAGCAAGAAAAGCACGAAGGGATCTTGACAGGTACTCCCCTACTGAGTCAACACGAAGAACTCGAATGGGAGAGTCAAACTGAGTATGGATCATAGTGGCAAAATTCTTATAGATGGATAAAACCTCATTACGAGAGGACGTAAAATATATCCAGGTGTGGCAAGAAATATCATTTATAAAAAGAATGTAATATTTATGACCTCCTGTTGAAACAAAAAGAGCTGGATCCCAAACATCAGAATAAACAATATCAAAGGGACACTGGGATACAGACTCACTAGAAGGATAGAGGAGTTGTAGCTGTTTACCAAGCTTACAACCCGCACAATCTAAAGAGATATCACCAGACAGATCCTAAAAGGCCACGATGAACTAAAGAAGACAGACGTGACCCACAAAGATGCCCCAAATGGTGATGCCACTGAGAAATCGACCCGGTAGAAGATGCAATAAAGGCGGAAGCAATGGAGGAGACTGAGAGACTGGCAGGGACTACGAAAGGAAGACGAAGCCAGTCAAGATCCCAGAGGTGCTGAGAGTCACAGCAGCAAGGGCTTGTACTAACTAGAGACCCTATTCAACGATCCTGAATATAACAAGAGTCAGAATCAAGGATAACACGACAGCAATGGTCGATTAGCTGACTAGCAGATATGAGCTGCATAGTCAGTTTGGGAACATGAGAAACAATAGGAACATGAAAAGAGAAAGATAAAAGAGTGTCTCATCCTGCAACAGAAAGAGAGGTACTATTTGCGGTTTGCATAGTGATAGGAGTAGCAAGAGGACTAATGGAATAGAGACTTGTGGGATCAGATGTCATATGAAAAGAAACTCCAAAGTCAAGAATCCATAGTGTGATATCTGATAAGGAGGAAGGTGGTCTCTCACTGGATGACTGAGTAGCAGAACCTGATGGTGCAGAGGCAACCATGTGACGTAGTAGCGCAAGAATCTCCTGAGTGGAGTCAGAACTAGTAGTAGAGATCTACTGAGGAAAGGCATCTATAACTCCAGTGCCCTTAGAAGGGTGTCCACCTCGACGAGCAAGATTCCTTTTCTTCTGGTAGCAAAATTACTCCGCATGTCCATTCTTGTTGTAGTAAGTGCAGTGAAGCCCTCCACCACCAGTAGCCGACATTGAAGAAGGCACCACTGGTGAAGGAGTAGCACGACGCACTGCTAGAACTGAAGGAGATACAAGCAGGCCCACACCACAAAGACAGTCTCCTCAGTACAAAGAACTGCAAAGGCCTCAAACAAGGTATCTACTCAAATTTAGCCCGAAGATGTGTCAGGAAGTCATAGATATGACGAAACTCCAAGTGAGAGTGTTGATGTTGGCAACACTAACAGGTGCGGCAAACCTCTGGTCCAAGAGAATCAAACTGATGCCACACTAAGGACAGCTGAGCATAGAACTAATCCATGATAGAATCAACATACTACAACGACTACTCTTGTCGCACAACAGTAAGGTACAAAGAATCGCCAGCAGGCTCATAGTGGTCACGAAGATGCGCCCACATCAACTATGCCGAAGACAAAGCAACAATATCACCAGTAAGATGCATCTCTATGCTAGCAACCAAAATAACAGAGGCATGAGCATCTTCATCAATCCATATCTTATATGCAGTAAATTAAGTCTGAAAAGATTCCACAGCATCAGCATAGTTATCTAACACTTTCTGTTTAGCAGCATCATCAGCCTCCTTGGGAATAACAAGCATGGCAGTTGGAGAAGAATGAGGCAAACACAGTAGCTCATCAGTAAGAAACTCCCAAAAATGCTGACCACGAATGTGGAGGCACATATGAAGAGCCCAATCGCGATAAGTAAGACCATCCAAAATAAATGGGCAGTGAGGAACAAAGATGGTGCCTGAAGAAGAACTTAGAGATGATGACATTTAACTGCCAGCCCAATTAATTCCAATTAGCAATTTAAACCAAAACCCAGAAGCCGAAGCCAAGAAGCACTGAAAAGCTGGAGCTACTAGAAAAATCGAAGCTACTGGTTTTCTTTTTTTTTGTTGAAGCTGAAGCTAAATGCTCTGGAGCAAAGTTGCGTGAGCGTGACTTCAAAAAAAATTCAATTCAGTACTGAGATTTGATTAGAGTCCAGGCATGAAAACCGATCGGGTTGTCTCTTGGTTGGTACTTGGTGCAGGCAAGAAGCAACTTGTTAGTGCTTCGTGATTCTTCACGGTCAGGCAAGAAGAAACTTCACGGACGTTCGGTCAAAAAAACTGACAAAGAAGGTTCACATCAATGAGATGGATGGGTGACACGCCAGTGAGTCAGCTGGCATGGGGAGGTCGGGAGAAGCAGCGTTGATGTAGGAGCCAAAGGGGGTGACCAGCTGTTGGTGACGGGAGGCCGAACAATGCGTGTCGAGCTGCGTCAAGGGGAGCACCGGGAGGGTCGTAAAATGCGAAAGACTGGGCTGGTCAATGCAGATCTGACCGAGGATGGCTAGAGCGGCTACAAAAGGCCAGCATGAGCGAGCACCTATAATGAACATTCTGCCGAGATTGTGGAAGATGGCGGACGGCCGCACAGAGGATGCGCCAGTGTCGGTGAAGATGGCGCATGTGGAGATTGTGTTGTGGAGGGCTAGCATGGATCAGGCCACGTGGAGGCTGTGCACAGCCAATGGTGGTCCGAATCGTAGGAAGCCGCCTAGAGGATGGCGCCGACGCAAGATGAAGCTAGCGGTGCAGATCTAAATCCCAGGTGCATAGTTGGTGGAGAAGGCAACTCCCGATGTGTTGAAGAAGCAGTCGGGCAACCAAAGGCAACAAAAAAAAGCCACCAAAAAGCGCAAGTGCAATGCTGGTAACCCTAACCCTGGAACCTAAGTTCTAATACCATGTTACGAATAGCACTTGTATTCAATATGAGGCCAAATGGCCAATATATATACATGTACATGAAGGTATAGAAGGAAAGCCTATATAAGGCAATATCTATACAAGGCTAGCAACTTCTATACAAGGCAACTAGCAATCTCTAATATAAGGCAACAAGGATACTATCTAACATTCTTCTTCTTCTTCTTCCACTTCTCTCTCTTTTTCAACTTCTGCTTCTTTTTCCTCTTCAGATTCTTGGGCTATTTTCTTTCCTTTTCTAGTACAAGAGCTACCTACGAGCTCTTGTTGCATAAGTCTCCTAGCCACTATGTCCCTCATGGCAATAGTGAAAGAATCCTCACTATCGTTGTCATTGTTGCCTAGAGGAACACCGGCGCTTCTCATGGACTTGCGAACTATACCTCCACCTTGAGGAGCAAGAGCTTGGAAAGATTCTTGGCCCTCAGCATGATTAATTAGAGAGAAAAGATAGACAAGCATGTACATTTATATGTACAATTAGATAAATCTGTAGTACTGCATAATTAATGCCAGTAGTGCTAGGGCTCGGTGCTATCATTGCTAATGCTGGTAGTACCAGAGCCTGGAGCTACCACTGTGTAATTTGTTGTAGTACCGATCCCTCTAGAACCGAAATGCTCATGGTGTGAAAATGTATAAAATGGCTAGATCGGGCTATTTGATTACTTGCAATGACTTCTAATGTCACCAATCTACTCATTTTAAAAATCTATTTGAACAAGAACCATGAATATTTGCCACATTTTCATCAAACCCTAATTTTACTAAAAGATATACATAGGGCACGAGATGAGAGCACAAGGGGAACAAAAAGAAAGAGGAGATCACCTTGAGGAAATGAGAGCACTTGAATGAGAGGAAATCCTTGAGGATGATAGGAGTTGAAGATGGATTTGATCTTGGTGATTTCGGGAGTGAGGATAGAAAATAGCTAAGAGAAGGTGAAAAGAATGAGGGTAAACGGCTAGGGTAAGAAAAAGAGAGTGAGAGGATTTGGCCAGAATAGAAACCGCTCAAAATAGACCCACCCGATAGATGCGGTACTACCTCTACCAGGAAGGCAGTAGTGCCGGCATCTCGGTACTACTGGGTGCAGAGCACCGGTAGTGTCGGTTTCCAACTGAAGATGCAGATAAGCTCATATCTGAGTTGTGGAATTGCTCCAATGTATTTGCAAACCCATTGAAATCATATAAGAGCATTTCTAATGTTGATACAATCTCAAGAACCCATATTTTAATGTAGTTTTTACAAAAATAGGTTTTTGAGATGACCAAATGCACATTTGAAAATAGAACACTTAGTTCAAAGAAATATGAATCCAATTGACTTGTTTGAGTTAAAAATACTTGTAGGACACCAGAAATATATGTAGTTCTAGTTCCTAAAGCTATAGCTCATGAAGTGCTATAGAAAGGTCAATATAGACCAAGTTTTTGGATTTAGAAGGAAATTCAAAGAGGATATTTTCTAACATGTTTTTGGCTTTTATGACAAAATATAGAACTTTATTTTGACAATGTATACCTATATATATATATATATATATTGTGAAAGTGAAGGAATTTTAAGGAAAGTTTTTGAGGAAACTTCAAGGTATGATATTTTCAACTAACTTTGACCTAGTTTGGTCTGGTGTCTTCTTTTAAATAATATTAGCACTTATTTGGTATTTTTATATTTTTAGGGATGTAGTATATATGAAGTTCGTATAATACTCCCCCTTAGTGTGTTCCCTAACAAAAATATCAAGAAATCATGAGAAGGTAAATAACACCAAATGAGGATCCAACCATGGTGCAAATATTCAAGCAACATTAGAAATATCTATGACATTTAATTCATTCCTCAATTGACAAAAGAAGCATTTATCTAGAGGATTGGTGAGGATATCTGCTAATTGATTATCGGTTCTAATGTGGCTAATCACAATATCTCCTTTGCTCACATGATCTCTTAGAAAATGATGGCAAATATCTATGTGCTTGGTTATTGAATATTGGACCAGGTTGTTGGCTATCTTAACAGTACTTTCATTGTCATACAAAAGAGGCACGCTTTTAAAGTTAATTCTATAATCCATCAAAGTTTGCCTCATCCAAATTTATTGAGCGCAATAGCTACCAGCGGGTATATATTCGGCTTTGGTGATGGATAGGGCAATGGAATTTTGTTTTTTAGAAAACCATGAAACAAGGGATCTACCTAGGAATTGACAACTTCTGAGGTGTTTATTCTATCCACTTTGCAACCCACATAATATGAATCCGAGTATTCAATTATATCAAATGTAGCACATTTGGGATACCATAAGCCTAGGGGTGAAAACAGGACAGGAAATATCCGCCCGATCCAATCTCGAATCCGTTTAAAATCCGTACCGATGTTATCCGTATTCGTATCCGGAAAATCCGATGTAATATGGGTTAGGATATGGGAAAGGCAATATCCGATCCGTATCCGAAAAATCTCATGTAATATAGGTTAGTATATGGGAAGAGTAATATCCGACCCGATATCCGGTAAATATCCGACCCGATATCCGAATAAAATCAGTTATTCTTCCATTAATTTGGTTCATTATTGGATAGATAGAATAGTTGTTTAATACTGGCACTAAAAAACACTACTTTGTCATTAAGCGTGAACTTCAACAAATCTTTCAACAAACAAATAGAGTGATGATATAATGCTTTTACCTAAATTGATTTGTTCAACTTATTTAATAAACTTCTTTTCTATTCAAATTACAGGAATTAGTTGAGTCACTAAATTGCACCTCTAACTATACTACTATCCTACGTTAAAATAATTATGACTTGAAGTTAATGTTGTAAGGTTAATGCTTCATTCATTCTTTTACGTACACAATTATGTACTATACTACTATCCGATTATGATATCCGATCCCGACCTGAATCCGTCAGGTATCCGCTCTGTATCCGAATCCCTAATAATCCGAATTCGTATCCGTATCCGGGACATCTGTATCCGACTCCGAATCCCGAAAAAAATATATGGGTTAGGATACAGGACGAGCAATATCCGCTCGTATCCGACCCGGTTTCACCCCTATTTGAGGAATGCTTTAAATATCTTAAAATTTTCTTAATGGCCACTAAATAACACTCTTTTAGAGATACTTGAAAATGTGGACACATGCAAACACTAAAAATGATATCGGACCTAGATGCAATAAGATAAAGCAAGCTACCAATCATGGATCTATAAAGCTTTGAATCTATCTGTTTACCTCTCTCATTTAAATCAAGATGGCCATTAGAAGCCATAGGAGTCTTGATGTGCTTTGCATCCTCCATGCCAAACCTCTTGAGTAGATCCTTCACATATTTAGTTTGGCTCACAAATGTCCCATCCTTAAGTTGATTGATTTGAAGTCCAAGGAAGTAGCTCAACTATCTAATCATGGATATTTCAAACTCCCTACACATCATGTCACCAATTTTTTGCAAAAAGTTTGATTAGTAGAACCAAATACAATGTTATGAACATAAATTTGGCATACGTAGAATTCATCATCAATTATTTTAGTGAAGAGGGTTGTATCAATCTTCCTAATTTCCCAATAAAAAGGACAATGATCAAACACAATTTTTTTCGTGGTTTTGGAGATTTGCTGGTCTCCCCTAATCCACATTGAGGAAGCTTGAACAAATCAAGCTAACTCTTCCTCACAAAAATGAGCCTTCCTCGATCACTAGTGGTGGCTCTTTCCTACTCCGGGTAGGTGAGCTCCAACCTTCACACTGATACTAGGTCTCTTCATAATCTCCTTTGAAGACATCATCAATTCTCATACCTTCAAGCCATCTAGGAGGCGGCAATCTCCAAGAGAATAGATCTATGATACTTGCTCAAGCCATCCAAGAGAATGATCAAGTGTTTAAATGGCTCAAAATCGAGTCACACTTTAATGCACTCTACTCTCCCAAAATAAGAATTAAATGCTCAAGAGATGAAGAGAGACTTGTTAAGGCTCAACAAATATGGAATAAGTGCCCAAGTGTTGCCCTAGCTGACGGTGTGGAGATATTTATAGCCCCCACCAACTTATCCAACCGTTAGGGGCCAAAATCATAAAAAAATCGACAAAACTAACACTACCGATATGTAAAATGCGGTAGTGCCAACCCCTTGTAACAATCAGTTTTGAAGCATTAAATGTTGGGGCACTAGCCATTGCTACAGTAACCCCAGGTACTACCGGCATGAAAAATGTGATAGTGCCAACATTTGATCTCAGGGATGCCCAAGAAATTTTCTGTGAAATAACTACCAGCACAGAGATTGTGATACTACTGGACAGTGGTAGTACCGACGTTTGAATGGCGGTAGTGCCATCTTCGAAATCCCAGATAAAAATTCACAAATGAGCACTTTTTGTAAAAAAATGTACAAGCCAAAAGAGTCCGTACTACCGATCCTAGTAGTACCGATGTTAAAATATCGATAGCTCTGATCAAGAATGACGCTCAAAAGACACTCTCTATAAAAAAACCTATCGCTCACAAATATTCGATATACCGCGGTTGTGGTACTGCTAGCAATACTGCTGTTGTAGTGTTGGCCCAAAGAAACAGTGATTTTATAGGAAAATGCACTATTTGGATTAAAGCTACCACCAACAAGGAATCAGAACTACCGCCCTTGCGGTAGTACCAACCATATTTCTGCGGTAGAACAATGCACATAATTTTTTAGAGATGTGTTTTTATGTGCAAACATTTGTCAAAATGAATGAGATTTTGAGCCATGTGACCATCAATCAATCTCGAGCTACTAGACATCAATCCCTCTTAATAGTATGACATCTTTTCAGCAACCTGATCTTTTCTTCAAACTTTGAGATCAAAAAAAGCTATGAAAATATCCTTATGTGTTTATACCTTTGCCTTGAGCTTGAATCTTTGATAGACATTTCACGTGTAATGACATAGAACAACCTTTTCTCATACACTTAAAGAATATGTTAGTCCTTTAATCATAATTATCATTAATTACCAAAACCCAAATGAAATTGGGGACCTAGATGCTTCAAGCACTTCAAAAGTATCCCAAAGATCTGGCGGTAGCTGCATGATGTTCAACGAAATATGTTAGTACAAGTATGTAACGTATGTGCAAGTACAAGATATTTTGTTACAGAAAAGAATGTATTACATGCGTTCATATAAGTATCTCACGTTAGGTCAGCCATTCTTGGGTCCACGACGTCCATTATTGGTTGATTTTAGCTGGAGTGTCATGTAACAAGCTACCATATTTCTATCATATTATGTTGTACCATAATAACACCTCTCTCAACATAGATACCCTATCTTGATTGGCAAAATGCAAGCAAACATATAACAGTTCCACAGAGTAAACAACCGATTGAAGGTTGTCTTGCTAGTTCAAACTTGAGAGGCAAGAGTACACAAACCTCCCCTCCGCGGTATCAACAAAGCGCGATGATAGAAATTCTTTCGAGACCATCCTTTGTAAGAACTTGTCCTTATCACGAAAGAAATTATCCAAAAAATATGTAGTTTGTTCCAAAGCGAGTAGCATTCCACTTGACTAACTCACCCCCAATATATTTCTTCATCATAGGGTGAAGCTTTGAATGGTTGTAAAGCCATCGAGAGATTTTTCTTACATTCTCAATCATAAAGGCGTGGTCAGGGAACTCTTCAAACTGCTTGACCATCAAATTAATTGTGTAGGCTACACAAGGCTACCACATGACTCTGCATCAACAAATAAAATGAAAACCTCTATTACATGATGTGTACTACAAATAGATTTCAGAAGAGAAGCAATAAAAGCAAGTACCTTGCGCAAGTACAAGGCATCCCTAGTTAGGCAGTCGTATCAATGGACTTTTGGAAAAACATGGTGTCGTTGCAGTATATCACGAAGTTAATGATGCTCATGCGTGTTGGTCCAGTCCAAGAATCGCACATTATTGTTACGCCATACATAGGCCATTCCTGCCTGAACTTTGCCATCTTCTCCAGTATGTCCAATTCGTTGGCGTCTAAATATTTTTCGTCTGTGTCTCTCCTACTCGGAGACGGAACTCTTGCCTGCAAATAAAATCATAGAATGAAAATGTGAGCTATTAATCGGCATAAACTGGAAAAAAATTTGAAAGCTCACTTACCCTATTTTTTAGTTTCCCTCACAAGGCTAATAAAGTAGGGATTATCTACTTTCCTCTCTGTGATACTAGCCATGTAAAAAAATTTGGCCCAAGCCAAGCCAATTGCCTGCTTTGCATTCCTCTCCTTCTGTGTCCATTGCCTAGTGTTAATCCATTGCATAGGGCTATGGGTTGTACCAAGGTTGTAATCCCCTATGGTCGGTCTTTCTTGTTGCAAAAAACTCTGAAACATCCTCGACAACACATCACTGTCCCCTCCTCTAGCCCCCTAGAGGTGCCACTACCACCACTGTGCTCATACCTGCTACCTGATCGACTGATAAATTTTGCCTCCACCCTAGAGGCAGCCATGGCATGCTAGAGTTAGTCCTCCCCATTAGCATTACCTGTGTACTCTGAATATACACTTCTTTTCAACGAGCAATCTCCAACTGCTACTTCCTTTCTGAGCCTCTCTTCCCTCTTTTCCTTTTTCTTATCCTTCGTCCTGTCTAGGTCAAGCTGAAAATATTCGCAAACCTTTTTAGGAACTTGACTACAATGCACGACATCCATACCACACCCAGCCAAGTGGTGCTTCAGTCGGGTTGAACCACCTCCTTTCTTCTCTTTGTGACAGTACTTGCATCGAAATCCGTCCCCATCTTGTCGTCGTGCTCCCATACAATGTCACCATGGTCTGCCATCTGCTAACAGAAAACAACAAGAAGTCAGCATACATGCAGTTTACGCACATGTATATATATACACAACTGCTGATGCTTGTAAAATATCAACCATTTTTATAATGACAGTAACCTCCAGTTAAAGCTTGTGGTATGGTTCAATGTATCATATTACCTAGCATTTGCCGATTAGTCTATTACCAAATGAAGTTACTAAACCACTTTAAGCAAGTAATCACAAGACACAAACTTTTTTCTACTGCTAATTGGTGCATTCATGCAAGTACAAATCGTTCACACATAAACTTCACGACTGGTTCAATGAATCATACACGGCCAGGTAAATGCAACATCAAGCACACATATATAGTTGTTGCTTAATTCAAAGGCACAACACTCTCATGAATCACACTAACCCTAACCCTTAAAAAGTTATTACTAATTCATCCAAACCATGTATAGATATAGCCTAACCCTCAATCACACTTACCCTAACCCTAACAAGAATGCATTTAAGTATACTATTGTACTGTGCAAGGCAACAATCAGGCAAGCCAATAAAAAATGAAAATACTAATCACCAGTGTGCTATTGTAGCACATTAACTTACCAAAAATCGACTGGTTTTGACAAAAATTAACATGCCCGTGAGCCCTTCGATTTTCGCTACTAGGGAAGCGATTACCGACTACTACTGCTCAATTTTCGACCTTCGCCATCGATTTTTAGGCCGGAGGCGGTGCGAGCTGGATGGGAGGGTGGAGAGGGGACTCGGGAGCTCAATAATTGTGTCCGAAACATCAACAATTGAGTTAAAACGTGTAGGGTTTCATTCATGGGCTGGACTGGGCTATTGGGCCTCCTACCGTGGGCTGCAGCCTGCTCTTTTTTTTTACTTTTCAATTTTCTATATTCGGTTTTAGCTCAAATATGTATCAAATTTTTTGTTTTTTTTAAAATCATCCTAAATGTGAAAACCCTATTAATACTAATTATAGGGAGCTTTTGGATAAATTTTTCTAAATTTTTCAAATTTTTTGAATTTGAATTTGATCGATTTACTGATCAGTTTGAAAAGTCAAGCCAGCTCGATACACTCAAAAATCACGATTTTCTCTTGATTTTCAACGATTTTCTAAACCCTGCCCGTTGCTTCCGCCATTTGCCCAAAAGGTGTTCCACATCACACACTTTTAGGTCACGAAGATGTGGGCACACACATAGTCTAATGGTAAGGTACAATAGCATAGTAGTTGGGGTTATGGAATTCATGCCCCAGCTTTTTTATTACAATCCAAGATACATTGTCAATTACCATAGCGAGCAATAATATTAGAATTTAAACCCTTAGTAATTAGTTTAATGACATAGTTGATACAGAGTTAGAAACATTTAGTTTTTTTTATAAATGTCAATTTTTCTTAAGGACATAAGTCAAGATTAAATCTCTATTATATAAAACAAGAGTTTTTTCCTACGTCACTTCATCAAAATTACCCACATTTGCCACTGTTAGTGCTCTTTGTAAATAAACTTTTTATCGCAAATTAAGTTTTCGTTATAACGCATGGGCACATGGCTAGTAAACAACAATTTGAGACTTCTTGAGATAATTCTCTTGATTTTAATCGAGCCAAGCTCAACTAATAAAAAGCTAACTTTGGCTCAAAGTCACATGCCAAATCAAACACGATAAAATTGGAGCCAAACTCTGGTTATTTCCCTTTTTTGATTGTGCTCGAACAACACTAAGCCTGCAAATGAAAGCTACAAGTGTACCTATATGTGGACTGCTGTATCCTTGGTTTTGTTTAGGCCCTATTTGATTCGAATTTTTCACTAACTTAAAAACTAAAAAGTCAAAACCTGAACAAATAAGTGACTTTTTATCTGAGCTTTTTTAAAAGTCATAAATCTCCATATAACTAAAAACCAAAATCACCGTAGATGTGTTTTTCTGATTTATTAAGTGTATTACACTAATGCCATTGAAGTTAAAGTAAAATTACCCATCTATACCACATATAAAACCCAGTTACTTTTAAGCTGTTTAACCATAAAAACTTATTTTAAGTTATAAGCTAAAAAAACTAAGCTTAAACAAATAGCTTAATACAAAAGATGGACCTAGCGCATACCTCGATTTTTGTCTTTATCCTCGTACTGCAAAACAGCGAAAGACTATTTCATCGACAATCCAAGTACTATGAATGGATCTGCAGCGAATTCCGGCCAGCGTATATCCTCAGGAGTCAGGATCATCGTCACTTTATATTGACATCTGTAAGTTGTGACATTGCCATTGATTGTTTTCTGTCAGTTGTGACATTGCAATTGATTGTTATCGACGCTATCACGCTGCCTTTGCCATCACCTTGTTTCTGTACTTTCCAATAAATTAGTAGCATTAGTCCTACGTCATCCTATACTGCATGTTGGACAACAGCCAGGTTAACGAACATTACGACCGCACATTTGTGGTCCCAGCACATTTCTATGTCAATTTTCCGAACTTAAAAGTACACAACTCAAAAGTCAATACCAAGATTTTCCATTCAAATCCAGCTTAACAAATATGTCATCCAGATAGCATATTAGCACCCTGGAGACAACAATTTGTGCCACTTCGGTCGAATAGATGAAATATGTATCGAACAATCCGACGAAATATGCCCATCCAAAAACAGAACATGAAAAAGGACATAGTAGAAACCCTGGAACACAAACTATCAATGGAACATATGCAAACGGAACCCACAAAATGTCACAAACAGTGCCAACAAACTAGCCAAAATAAGCTAGAAAAGCATTAAAACAGTTTTAAAAAAGAAGCAGGGTGCCTAGTAATGTATCAATGCTCGGCAACTGCCTCTGGAAGACAAACTTGTGTTCACTACAAAACCTACTGATCTATTCTAGAAAACATAGCAGAAAAGAAGGCATCGCCGCAGCAGATTACACACTGACAGTTTTCATCCTCCCACCTCATCCCAAACTGAAAGTTGTCCAAGTTATCTGGGACTGCATATGAAAGAAACAGTCAGTGAATAAATATACAATTATAAAAGAAGAAATGTATAAAAGCAACAAATTAAGCTAGCAAGCAACCTTTAGGAGCGAGATCTAGATGGACTCCTCCCATCAACTGGTAGACCACGTCCATTATTGGATGGTGATACCTGACGCTCGTGTCCATCTACACTAGGAGGTCGACCATTTGACCTGTAGTGCCTCGTGTCCCGAGCATGTGGGGAGTATGACTCCCCAGGCGAATAATTATCACGGTGATTCCTATCCCTGCAAATAATTAAATATTTTAATTTCCTGAGTATGGATATCACACAGGATGCAAGGAGCAATACAATAAAAAAACATATGATATTTAACAAGTAGCATCATCAGCACACTAAACTTTAGAGAATTGCAATTTGTCTAGAGCAGCTACAGCACCATTGGCTAGGCATGCCTATCACCAAGCCAACTGAACTGAAATGTGAGATATCAATTTTACCTGTTCCATCTCAACAAAAGTTACCCACTTTGATCCAAACATGAAATGTGCAATGCACTAAGGTGTTGCGACTGCTGGCTCAACAGCATCAGCTCACTTGAAAAATAACTCTTTTCCTCAGGTTTCCTAGCCAAGATTATCTTTAAACTCTGAGTGATAGTACTGCTTTATCTTTAAAGTAATGCCTTTCACATGCTCCAACTCTGGAGGTCATGATACTTTATCTTTGGCCTTTTTTCTCCAAACATCATGATTCTCTTTTGGGCTTTTAGACTAGATTCTTTGTTGACTGGATAATATACAAAACCAAAGCAACACAATTTAGAGCAAAATTTAATAGCCTTACTTGAAGAAGAAAATAGGAAATAGCAATTCAACAAAAATGATCAAATAGTCAAACAGAAACATGTTGCTAATATTAGATATTAAGGATGTGCGTAGCTAGTGGAATGCACATCCAAGTCTAAACACACGAAAGATCCTTTGGCCATTTTCTTATTAAACTTCACTGAGCTCCGATTTGTACGCTAAAAATGAACATACAATTCTGCTTGAGCAACAACCATAAATTATGAATCCACTTGAAAGTTACTTTCTTCCCAGCCTGACTAAGGAGCTAATGAAATGAAAATAACCACTCAATCAAGCAAGGGTTTTAGCCATCAAATCAAGATGAAGATTTCTATGACAGAGCAACACTTCATGAGTAGCTGATTTATAATTTGATGACAAAAAAACAACTTATTGCTCAATGATTTAAACAAAAAAGCAAAATGGACATAAAGAAATCCACTTGATCCTGACGGTATTTTTAGATCATAGAAGGGATGAAAAAGGCAACAGATATATTTTAGAGATTAAAACGAACTCTCATTCTTTTCCTTTACCTAAAATTCACGAGGATATAATAATCAAAATGATGATTAATGGGATTAATGGCGTTCAACCATACGCCTTTTGTTCACCTCAGAACTAAAATTTCAAGGCAAAGGTGAAGTCAAATATATTTATTTCATTCCTTCCCTTCCATCTTGTCTCAGCACAACTGAGCTGATGATGGACATTTTCAAAGATGAACAAAGCTAGATCTACTAAAACAAATTATTTGGAGCACTATAGCTAGTGCAGCATATAATCCTACAACTTTGGTCAAACAATATATTCACCTCAACTGCCAAAAAAAGAAAATAATAAAGCAAAAATGCCAACTGTGTCTCAGGATATGCCAAAAGCAATAAATACATAAAATTGATCCAGAGGTGCTCAAACGTAAGCAATATGAAACAATAATGAATAGGAGCAAAGGGCAAGCAACATATTAATCATATCTATTAAAAAATCGAGATCAAACCTGGAGTGACGCCTAATTGGAGGTGAGGGTGAATAAGCTGCCAGAACAGAGATTTATTTAATAATGAGATGAAAGACTATAAGATACGAATTAAATGAAAAGTTTTACACTTACAGTGGAAACGAGACCTCGGGGATCTTGATGGTGACCGCCTTCTGTAGTTTCCATCCATGTACCTACTGCTACATCAATTGAAGCACACAACATTTCTTTTTGTTACTTCAAATTTGAAATTTACTACCATATTCCTAATGGCCAATTAAAAAACAAAAGAAAGAATTTATGTACCTTGATCTTGTTCTCATGCGCATTTCTTGTGGGGTTTTTCTATTCTCCTCAGCAAAAACTATTGAGATCTCTCGACCGCCAATAACTTGATGATTCATTTCTTGCTTGGCCACTGCAGCGTCCTCGGGGTAACGGAATTTCACGAATCCAAATCCACGTAGTTCCCTGTAAAAATCGACCAATTTAACCAATGATCAAGGAACTCATTGTGATTCAGTAAAAACTCAACAGCAGATAACATGCAACAAGCACTCACCAACCCTACCTTTGAGAAGAATACATGATCCTAATTTGATGTTTGCAAAATGTAAATTATCACTCAAGCAACATGGTGTATCAGTTTTCTAGCATAAATTATTTGGCATCTTTACTTAATTCATCTACCTTTTCATACTGTTCAGAGAATTGCTCATCTGCTATGTGCTTGACATGAGATGGAACTCAAAATTTAATATAAGTATACATATGCAATGAAACCTATGATAAGCTGTGGTTACCTTGTGTGGAAATTCCTTGGAAGGTAGACATCCTTTACAGGGCCAAATTGCTCAAATGGGACACGAATGTCTTCTTCTCTGCAACAGATGAAAAATCAAACACAATAGAACATAATTCGTTAGCAAAAGATGGAAAATCAAACACAATAGAACATAATCTATTTAGTATGTTGCATATGAGAACGATTACTTTACAGTGACTGCAAGTTTACCACTACATTTCATTGACATGATAGGAAAGGTGAATAAACAAGATCCTAATGGACATCCTAAAACACCAAAAAAGATAGCTACAACAATAGCATTATGTCTATTTAATAAACAAAATTTTATGCAGATAATTTGCGGGTAACAATGATCTTGGTTCATCAAGCTATAAGATCTGAAATATCAAAGGTCACAACCACTAACATACAGATATGGAAACTTCCAATGTTTAATCTGCTTGAAATGTACTGTTTGCAACTGCTATGTAATTGTCAAACACGTAAGCAGATAAGGTCACTGATATGGTCCATAAATCAATGGTTGTGATAAAAGAACAAACCTAAAAGGCTCCGGTAATATCTTTGAGCATGTGAAGGAGCACAGCAGTACAGCCATTTGTTTTCTTGACCACCACAATACTAACAATCAAGAGCCTTAAATGTACTCTCCTCTAATAAAAGAATAATCCCAAAGATTTTCAAACACCTCATCTCAACCAAGAGTTGTTGATGACAATTGCTCATAGTATCATCAAGCATAGCTTTATTTAGTGAAATGCTTACAAAGAATTTTGTTGTTAAAAATGGATCTAGTTCTCTCCTAGCACATTCTCGGTACTATAATTTGGCCACATTAGTTATTTGTGTCATCGTGCGTGTGTTTTTCAGTGAAACATCAATTGTGAAACAGCCCACTACCGTGAATTTTCTAGCAAGCATTTGTTGGCATATAAACCACCAAACAACTCATCATCACATTTGGACCACAGTTACACATTCAAAACAAACCTGTTTTGTGTTGTTCAGTATAGCAACCATCAAGTAAAACATAAGGCCGATACGCATAGAATCAAACAACCGAGTCATGGAGATAATGTCCTTGCACGCAGTAAACACGAAACGATTCCCAGACAGACCTCGCTTGAGAGGTTATGATTAACGGCTTAAAGCATCAACCAAACCAGATAGCGCTGTGGCTACGAACCCTAGGTCAGATGAGCACAAATCCAGGCCTAGGGGGCAACGAGAGAGCACCTGGCGGTTAGGGAGATGTTTCGGATGAGGAGGCCGGAGGGCGCTGACGGCCGGCCATACCCGCGGCGGGCTCCGCCGTCGCCGACACCACCACCCCCGCGGTAGCGGTCGCGCGGATCGTCGTAGCGCTTGCGCCGGGGAGGGCTACGGCTGTACCGCCGGCGCGGACTGTAGCTCCGGCTGGGGCTGCGGCTCTGGTACCCGGCCATCGTCGCGGAGGCGCCGCGCCTGAGAGCAACCGGGGCCTTGCTTAGGGTTTCCCTGGGGTTTGGATATTTTTCGAAGGGAGAGAGAAGAGAGGGCGCAAGTGGCTTATAGTGGCCTCCTCGTAGCACACATGGCTTTTAACTTGGAGAACACTCTACTGGGGCCTCATGGGCCATGGGCCGAATCAGACCGCGTCCACAGTCCACAGTCCAAACCTCGCGGGTGGCGAATTTTTTTATTTAATATTTATTTTAAATCTTTTTTTCAAAACTAATCGCCGGGCAAAAAAATTGCAAAAGTACCCTCCCGTCGCCCCCTGCTGGGGCGATATGTGAGTGCCCTAACAGCAGAATTTCGAAATCTAACAGCTGAGGTAAAAATAAAATAAAAATTACGGGAAAAAGCACGGACGACCTACGTAACGTGGGATACCACTTATGTGCGGGCGAAATGGTCGGACGTTGCCCCGGTATTTTGTTGCGAAAATCGGAAAAGGCACTCGTGGTCACGCAACCACGGAAATCGTGGTCACTTAGGGGTTTTCGTAGCACGACGTTTGACACTGCCCAAAAATACTGGAAAAAATCAAGGCGGCCACATAACGCGGGCTACCACTTACGCACGGGCGAGATGGCCAGACGTTGCCTCGGTATGAAGTTGCGAAAATCGGAAAAGGCACTTGCGGCCACGAAACCACGGAAATCGTGGCCACTTAGGGGTTTTCGTAGTTCATGAGAGCCTGATCACGCCCAAAAATACTGAAAAAATCAAGGGCGGCCTACGCAACGCGGGCTACCACTTACGTATGGGCGAGATGGCCAGACGTTGCCCCAGCATGAAGTTTCGAAAATCGGAAAAGGCACTCGCGGCCACGAAACCATGGAAATCGCAGGCACGAAACATCTAATTTTTTGCTGCCAGTATGCTTGTTTTGTATGGCGTGTTATACAAACGGCGGTTCACGGTGGGATTTTCAAATTTGACTGCGGAATTATCGAAATTTTAAAAAATTCGTCGGTTGCCCGATACTGGGGGGATAGGGCCCACCATATTTGTATTTAATATTTGTTTCAAATTATTTTTCGTATAATAAACGATGAAAAAATAACCTGTTGTGAAAATGTCAGGAGGCACATTGCCCGAAGGTAAATATCGCCCTGAAATGGGGCTCGCCTACTTGTATCTAACCACTCCATGTAATCGTCGTACGTGGCAGCGTCGTACGGCCGGGTCTCGTCCACCGTGTCCGCGTCCGCCTCGTCCCACTACAACACCCACGGTACCATGCGATGAGCGAACGGAGTGCCCAGTGCATGCCCCGCCCGGGTCATCCTGCAATGCAAAAACGACAATTTACATACAACATGCATTCCGCGGGAATGGTAAGTATTGTGCTCAGGACACCTACTTGTGCGCGCCACGTGAGACAGTGTGAGTAGTCGGCATGGGAAACTCGAAGAGGCGAACCGCCGCGAAGACTTTGGTCGCGGCGAGTACTCCTTGACGCACAGGTCAAAGAGGAGGACCTTATGGGTGAGCCAGAGCCGATGGTCACGCCAGCAACTCGGACAGCACGTGAGGTGCTCGGACCTAGACCTCGTCAGGTCAGATGGTGTCCACCGTGACGCCCTCGCCTGCGCACTGTCAAACTTTCGAACGAACTCGGTACGCTTTCTTGACTGCAGTGGGCGACACCATTATGAAAAAAAAGTAATGCATCCTATTAAGTGTCCAAAGTAGGGGGTTAGATACAAGGGGGCATACCTGTCGCTGAACCCAGTACAGGCCCATAGTGGGCCAGTCGATTTGGTGGTGGTGGTGGTGGTATATAGGTCTTGTGAGTACAGCGACCGGTCAACAACGGGCCTACCGATGGAGAAGTGCTCCCAGGACCACAGCTGTAGTAGTAGAACACAGCCCGTCAAGAGCGCCTCTGTCGATGCAGGAGATACCTGCAAGACCCCAGACGCAGACGCGAAAGCACGCAGAGCCCCACGACCACTGCACCATCTGTTTAGAACGGCAAAGTTAGACATGTCCTATCATAAGAGATTTTAACGCAATGTGTTACCTCCTCCGCGGGGGTGTCGGCGACAAACTGGGCGAACTCGATCAGGTGCCAGTCCACCGTGTCCCTGTGCGAGGACGGGAACAGGTACCAACCGAACAGGAACAGCAGGTACGCCTCCAGGTGGCGTGCCAGGTCCTCCTCGTCAGCATCCGGGTGGAGAAGCTCAGCATGCAGCATTCGGTACAATATTGTGAGCAGCTCAGTGCGTATCCGTTAAGTTACAATGAACGAGGTACTAACCGTGAACTGGAGCAGCCACGCCTTCTGGACACCGTGCCGCTCATCCGTCTTGTGGGGCATGTACGGGGGGGCTCGGGGGTGTCGCTGCACTTGGGCGAAGCGCGCCTCCAGGTGCGCAAGCCACGCGGCGGGGGCGTCCTGCGACACAACTGCACGGCCCGCGCAAGGGAGCCCTAGGAGGTAAGACACGTCCTGCAGCGTGTGAGCCATCTCTCCGCAGGGCAAGTGGAACATACGTGTGTGTCTCCGGTCTCCACCGGTCCACGAGCGCGGTCAGCAGGGACCGGTCGTACGAGAACCGTGAGACGTGCGGGCCCTCCACAGTCGTCTGCTCCACCATCCAGCAGAACGGAAGTAAGCCGGCAGCTCGTAACCTGCACGTAGTATGTAGCGTCGTGAAAATTCCATTAACAGGTAAGTAAAAGAGTACGAAAAGTCGGTAGCTTACTGTGGAACCCAGTGCGGGTCGATCCGAAGAAACTCCTTCAAGACACGAGACCATGATGTCCCCGACCGCCGCCCTCAATCGGACAACCTAGACCGGTGGGTCAAGTCCACGTCTTTGGTCTAGCGGCTCGAGAAGCGCCGAGCACACCCAATTCTTGCCATCGTCGCCTGTGCCTGCGTGGTTACAAAGCAAATTCATGGTTAGAAAGCAAATAAAGCAAACTGGACAATTAGTAAGTATAGGAGCCAAATAAAACAAACCGGATAATAAGTAAATGGTACACGTTACAACTACCAAAAATTAAATGAAAAGTAATGAAATGTTCCATATTCAAATATATGTTCGATCGTGCACATACAACAAATAACTGGTACATAGAATCAAAAATTACATGACGGGGACAACAAATAAATGGTACATAGAATTACATTATCCACAATTACAACGTGCTTCAGACTCGTCCATATCATTCCTAATACGCCGTGTCCTGCGACGCCCGACTTTCTGCTTCAACATTCGGATGTCCGGTACCCATCGATGCCCTGGAGGGGGCCGCCGTAAACGATCCATCGACTCGATACCCGTACACCTCGTTATGCCACGTGTTGAAAACACTTTGCTAATAGTAGTAGTGGGAGATGTACGGACGACATGACTGGTGTGTCTCTTTCGCCATGCGGCAATCACGCGCGAAACACGGCAAGTGCAACAGCGTGGCTTCGGCAGAGCACTCGCGATCGGCGACTCGAAGTATGCACAGATGGGAAGTCCTCTCCCGGTGGGCACCTCTTCGACCCCGGTCACCGCAGTGCACGTGGTACCTCCGTTCCACGCCACTCTCCGGTGTCAACCGATGTGTTTGTGCCTTCCATGTCTTGTTGGCCATGTACGTAGAGACAACCGTCGAGTAGGACAGGCGATTGTCCGACATACATGCAGCGGAGGCCTTGTACCGCTCAACGAAATATCTTTGGGTGCCTAGTAACACACCCTCAACAATGCCCACCAACGGAAGGCATCTCGCGCTTTCATTACCGGGCTTGTAAATCTCCGCCAGTTGGTTGTCATTATTCCATAACGGAACCGCCCTCGTCATCTGAAGGACCATTTCTCCAACGGCTCATGTCATATCCAAATCAGTGAAACTCTTTATGATTGTCCCTAGCCTACGCCGAATGTTTGGTGCGTCGGTCGAGAGTGCGCACAAGGTCAGGGTCATCTCCTTGCTCGTGGTACACCATAGGGTTCTCGATGAACTAGCGTCGTCCTTTGGATTCATGATTGCTTCGGGTTAGTTCATCCAACGCCCTCCACAATGAAGTTGAACTTTCTCCGCCGTTCTGTTTGCACTGACCGCTTGAACATATTCATAAGCTCCTTGTTCTGGAATCGACGAAAAAATTGGCACCCATGTGCCTCATGCACCACCTGCTCTTCGTGTCCGGCCACTTTGCTGCTCCCACGACGTCGGACCCTTGTTGCATATCCACGATCGCCCTCAACAACCCTGCATGTCGGTCATGGATGACACATACATCATGGCGGTCCTGGACAACTACCATCTTGACTCTTTCAAGAAACCAGTACCAGCTCTCCGTGTTTTCCCCTCCACGAAGGCCAATGCGACCTAGAGAACACGGTTGTTGGCGCCCACCGCGATTGCGATTAGAATTTAGCCCTTATATTTCCTGTGAGGAATGTGCCGCCCATACAAATGACCCAAGGCGGCGATTGTTCAAGGCATTTATGCATGCGCCGAGGGCGAAGAAGGCCCGCTGCAAGACCCACTTGCCCACGCACGCACCATCCGCGGGAAACTCCGCAAGGTCGATGACCGTACCGGGATTCCTACTTGATATTGCCCTGAGCAAGTGTGGAATATTCTCGTAAGAAGCCTCGTATGTCCCGAACCGTATTTGCAAAGCTGTTCATTTGCTCTCCACGCCTTTCCGTAGCTAATCTTGTACTGAAACCTCTCCTCCACGGCCCTGATAATGGATCGAGGCTACAGGTGCAGATTGTCCACGATCTGACCAAAAAACACATTTGCCACCCAAGTGGATGACAGATTATGGTGTTCTGCTCCGCTTCCTCCGCTTAGCGATTATGCTCGTCACTATGGAATATTTCGATAGTCCTCCACTTCCCTTGTATGCATGCACCGCCATGGGCACGAATCAACTACGCACTTCACGTCGTAGTCTTTTTCTTGGACTTCACTACCACGAATTGCCGCCAAGAGACATTGACCAAGATTTCACCGCATCCATCACGCCTCCTTGTCTTTATATACGGCCCCCACAGGCGACCTCGTTCTCATGATACTCCCATGCATCTCTGTTCCCTTCATTCATTGTTAGGTCTTCGAAATTATAATTAGTCCACGCACCGGGGACACGCACCTCAGGAGTATTGTCCTCCTCGTCCGAGCGTTCGCCATCAGGGACTTCCTCATCCGCATGGTCCTCCTCCTCCATCAACTCAACTATGTGCTCCACCTCCTCCCCCTCGTCGGCCACCCCCCGCGCCTCCACGGCTGCCTCCTCGCCCCCCCTGATCCCGTCACCACCGCCAACCTCGTGTCCCCCGTCTCCGGGGTCCTCGCCACCTTCATCATCGTATTGTTGCATATCTGTCTTCCCCTCCTCCGTAATATCTACCCCGACATCACGAACCTCCGACACCGATGGAGGTACACAGTACCAATCTACCAAAGAACATGAGCGCCACCCGCTCTCTGACAGACCCAACATAGCTCCTCCATGCCGATGTCGTGTTAATAGGAACCATCTCTCCATAAAAAGTCTCACAGACGGCTTACTCTTCGCTCTAACCCGCAAATTAACACTCTGGGTATCCAAACCAACATCCAAACATCCACTCCAACAAACCCTCAGATGTCCTATCTCTCGGCCTAGATATACCCCGTATGATCATGAAAATGCCGACAAATCGACTCCATCCGGCCCCTGTGTTATCTCCCTATCTCCATAGAATATTTGAAAATACAATTTCTCCGACATACTGCCTACAACGTCGAACCGAAAAAATCATCATTTCTCCATCTAACTGCATCATACATTACTATATAAATGTTACATTATATTGTCAAATTTTTTATTCTACTGATTTCTAACAGTGCCTGACATTTTCAAATTTTTTTACTCTACTAATTTCTAGCGTACCACGGTGCGTGACGATATGTTGCTAGCCTACCATGTTTTTAAATATACTCTAAAATACAATGTATAAAACGAATGGTGATCATACTAAAAAATCCAACTATAAATAAGTAATTCGACTACCCATTTTTTTCATTACGGAATTACTACTACATCTTATTCATTTGTCCTAATCTTAAAAAATTTATGTATACATGCTATATCGTACTTCATTTAATTTCTACGTCGCAATTTTCGAAACAGTGCCCGCGTAACATATGGCTAACCTACCATGTTAAAATAATAATATTAAATTTCTACACAATCCTACGGCTAACCTACCATGTCTAATATTTCTATTACATAGAATCTCAATATTTCTGAGTACTACACAATCCTAATATTTTCAAACACTAAATACTACATTCATTTCTAAATATTACCTAAAAAAACCACCACATAAAATTAAAACTAAATACTATACAATTCTACAATTTCTACACACTAGACAATCCTAAAACTACATTAAATTTCTAAATATTACATATAAAATTTCTAAATACTACATTGATTCTCTAAATTTCTAAATACTACAATCCTAATATTTCTAAATACTACATTAAATCTCTAAACATTGCCTAATATTTCTACTATCCAATCCTACTACATTAAATTTTAAATATTACCTAATATTTCTACTACATTTCTACATTTCTAAATATTACACAATACTAAAATTTCAAAAAATATTACACATAAAATTTTTGGACATCCCTTCACAAAAGCGACGAATATTTTTTTCCTCTCTTTTCTTCCTCTCTCTTTTTTTTCCACTCCTTCCTCTCCTCTCCTCTTTTCTTTCCTCTCCTTCCTCTCCTCTCCTCTTCTTTCTCGCGAGGCTGCCTTCTCCTCTCGCTTTCGTGGTATAAATGAGCACAAGTGCTTTCATGTGGCAATTAAGCGCGCTTATCGCCTCGTTGGGCGATCGCCCCGCCAGCGACAAACCGTCCCACCGCCACATGGCGTTTGCCCGAACGGTGGCTCAACGAGCCGTTACCCGACCGTTAGTCAGCGTAGTAATCGCCCCAGCAGGGGGCGATCGCCCGTGGTGGGGGCGACGGGAGGGTACTTTTGCAATTTTTTTGCCCGACGATTAGTTTTGAAAAAAAGATTTAAAATAAATATTAAATAAAAAAAATTCGCGGGTGGCAACCAAACTCTGACCACCCTCCCCTGCCCGTGCGCACAAAGCACGGCGTCACAAACTCCTCCCGCCGCCGCTCGCCGCAGGCCGGAGCCATGGCCTCGCCGCCGCGCTATTTCTTCTAGCGCATCTTCTCCAGCTCCTCCTCCGAGCCCACCCTGACGCCGACCGCTGTCTTCACCGCCGCCTCCCTCGCGGTGGCCGCTGTGCTCCGCGCCCGCGCTTCGAGTCCCGTGTAGGGTCGAGGATGCGCCTAGAGGGGGGTGAATAGGCGTTTTACAAAATTCGATCGCTCACTAAACAATTCGCTCTAATCAACCCCTATGTCAAAACCTAATCAAATATATATGCGGAAGCGATAAATAGGTTTTGACAATTAAAGCCTAAATCAACTAGGCTCACTAGTGCACTTAACTAAATTATGTCTCTACACAAGAATTGCTATATTGAACAACTAATTAATACTAAGCAATTCTAATACATTCAAGCAATTGATAAATATGCAAAAAGTAAATACTTGAATGTAAAGAGACAAGAGACAACCGATGTTTTTCCGTGGTGTTCGGAGACTTGCCGGTCTCCCCTAGTCCACGTTGAGGCAAGCCCACACTTGGACCGGCTCCCGCTCGAGCACCCGCCTCTTTCCACTAGTCGTGGTTTTTCACGCTCGCGCGTAGGCTCAACCCGAACCTTCACAAACTTCGTCGGAGCTTCTCACAACCTTGAGAGCTCCCGCGCACGACGCCTACGCCGTCTAGGAGTCGGCAACCTCCAAGAGCAATAAGCCGCTCCTTCGCTTGAACCTCACCGGGCACAACGAATGCGCTCCTCGGTGATCACCAAGTGCAACACATGCACAAGGACCTCACTCAAGTGCAACACATGCACAAGAGCCTCTCAAACCACTTCCTAATTGCAACACATGCAATTAGGGCTCACTCTTAGCTCAAGAATCAAATGGAAGAGGGCAACACATGCACACAACTCCCACACACTCACAATAACTCCAGCCTTCAGCCAATGACCCCCAAGGCCTCCTTATATAGCCTCCAAGCCAAAACTAGCCGTTGGGGGTCGAAATGGGCAGAACTCCAGAAAATCCGGCATACTCGCCCTACTAAAACCGTAGCACGGCCACGGGCCAACGGCTACAAAACTAGCCGTTACAGAAATCCGTAGCACCGACCAACTAGAAGCGGTGCTCTCGCTGCCAGAGAGCACCGGCCTCAAGCCAGAGCACCGACCTCAACAAACCACAAAAACACACCCTCTCGAAAAATCACACCGGGTTCTACCGGTGCTACCGCCTCCCAGAGCATCGACCACCATGGCCGTAGCACCGCCCCGAGGCACAAGAATACCCCCTCCGAAATTTCACACGGCCAGAGGCGGTGCTACCACCCACCGGTAGCACCGGGCTACCACCACCGGTAGCACCGGTCTCACAGAGAAAACATGATTTTCAATCCCAAAATCATTTCTCCAAAGACCAAATGCTATTCTTTGAGCCATATGATGATCAACACATGATCATACACACGTGCAAAACACATTTGCACCAACTTAGCTCATGCTCAAAGAATCTCAACCAAATTGCAAAAACACATTTCGCAATCAACTCAAGATCTATTTGCAAATCGTATTAAGCGAATCAAACTCGAGTTTATGAGATTAATTCCCTAGCCATGTGAAGGTCAACACAAGACCCGGTCAACTTGCCAACACCGTTGCAAGCCCCACTCACATGCTCTCGAATTCGGACTCATAAACCTCGGTTTATTCAAGACAACTAACTTGCAAATAACGCAATAAACACATTTCATGCTTGAGCACTACTCTTTGCAACACATGCAAAGTCTAGCTCCAAGCAACATCAAATCAAGATGCATGAACTCTCTAATTGCAACACATGCAATTCTCTAGTTCAATGCAACCACAAATCAAACTTCGACTAAAACCAAAACCATACGTATGAGCTCTTTACTCGCAACACATGCAAGCCTCTAGCTCCATACAAACACACAACATAAAATCATGCTTGAGCTCTCTCCTTTTGCAACACATGCAAAACTTATCTCCAAGCCACCACACGGTTTTAAGAAAGATTTGTTTCGAACCAAAACGTGAAGCTTCAACTAATGCAACACATGCAAAAGTGAACTCCACGCAAAAGCCAACGCATTAGCTTATCCTATTTGCAACACATGCAAATCAAAGCATAATGCAAAACAACCAAGCATAGGCTTAACACATTTGCAACACATGCCAAATGGTTAACCCATATGCAAAAACCAAATCAAATACGATTTGAGCTTTGAGTGAACGCGGATTGAGATCACCAACACATGATGAAGCTCAAGCTAGAGAACGACCCCTCTTAATAGCACGGCGATAAAACCTTAGACTCAAAGACTACAAAAGTCCTTAGCCTATCTAATTATACCTTCGCCGCGCGCGCAAGCAATCCCCTTTGGGGTCTTTATGATCAACACTTGATTTCTCCCCCGGGATCTCCACTCGACTCCACTTCGGGATCCACTCTTGACGCCCATCAACTCATGATGCCGTCCTTGTCCCGTTCTCATCATCTTTGGACCTAACTCAAACATAACTCAAGAAACTTGTTAGTCCAAGATGCATGGTTGTCTCAATTATCTTTTGCACTCCATTAACACATAATGGATGCCTCTAGATCAATTGAGCACAACCTAAATCAATTGAGATGATTAATTGTGTCTTAAGTATAATAATGCAACTCATGCTTAATTATACTTAAGAACTATTCATTTATCCTTAATTAATCAAGGAACACCATCAACACATGATGAAATATTCTTTAATAATTAACACGACAAATGAACTCAATTTAAATTATCATTTAAATTGATATGAGTATATATTAACTACACAAGTTTTCATATACTCATGTTGATGGAAAGTAATGATCCATTATATGTAAATTGTATGTAAATGATCATTACTCTAAATCATCAACTATAGAATAAACTCCACATGTATATGTGCATAAATATGATTGACTTGGATATAATATGCACATACTTACTTTAATCATATTGGAGTATATCCTATATTACCATGAGTATAATTATAACTAGGCAATTCAAATATATACTCAATGATTTAGTTTCTTTGTCTTGATCCTTATGTGTATCAATAAAGAATCGATCAATACAAAGAAACTATCAAGTTAAACTACAAACTCCCCCTAAGTACGTGCATCCATGTGATATATGGATTGTGAAACATGATGCACGTTTTGTGGTTAATATAATGGGGACATTCATATTTTAACTTGACTCCAAAGTATGCAACTAATATTGGAATGAATACGCAAACATACCTTAGGTTTTCCATTTTTCAATGCGATGAGACTAATCAAAGATATTCTAAATAAACAAGTTAGTCTCAATATAAGATTTGTCATTAATAACAAAATCACATTATTGGATAATCTTAATATTAGATTTGTCATTAACACCAAAACCATAACTAATGAAGGTTGAACTTACAATCTCCCCCTTTTTGGTGAATAATGACAAATCCAAGCTTAATGAGCACATTTTGGTTAAAAGTGTCATAATGAGAGAATTTAAGCTAATTGAACACATATGCATATTAATTCTCTATTAATTCTCCCCCTTAATCATATTAAGCTTACTTTTTAACCAAATGACATTATGCAAGTTCTCTTTTTAACCAATATGACATTAAGCTTCCTAATTCTCCCCCTTTTGGCATTAAGCACCAAAAATGGAAAAACTAAAAGATTAACTTGAAATACATTCTTCCTCTTTTTGGCATTTAAACATTTATCATTATTCTCCCCTTTTCGCATTTATCAATTTCTTTTAGGGGTCTAGTTTAATGAAGGTCATACAAGAATTAGAATGCATACTTATGACCTTGGAGTGGAATTTGAAGAACTTAAGCCAAATAAAAACTTGAAGGATCAAACAAGAAGTAAAACAAGTTTTTATTTAAAATATGGTCTAAAAATAAGAAAAGCTCGAAAAGAGACCATATTTGAGTTTGTGGATACCACTTGTAAAACAAATACCACTTGTAAAGATAAGCATGAAAAACGAAGTAAGGGTATCACACGGTTTATTTGAAACACATTCAAATAAAACACTCCTCATTTTATTAGGCTTTGCAATTTTTCAATATGATTCTTTTGAAGAATCCAATAAATTGCCTAATAGGGACAAACGAGGAACCCAAAGGAAATAGATACCACTTGAGAAGTTAGATATCACTTTAATTCTATCTCAAGGGCATAGCTTGAAAATCCAAAAGAAATGAGCATTTTCAAATTTTCATGAAGAACAATGCTCAACATGAGGTTTTCCTCTTTGAAGAATTTCAACTCATAAAGAATCTCACACAGAGAGTTCTTAAGTGGTTGAACTTACAATTTTTAGCTTGAGAGGAAAAATCTTAATCAAGAATGTGGGTATCGCAATAATACTACAAATAGGCAATGAAATACCACTTGTAGGAAATAATTGAATTCAATGATACCACTTAAAAAGAAATCCACATAATCAAGGATATCACATGAGAGAAGATCAATAATAACCATGATACCACTTGGAGAAATGAGAAACTCAAAGATACCACTTTGTAAGCATATGGAATGAATAACTGCTTGATTTGATACCACTTAGGATCAACTCACACGTAATTGATACCACTTGAAAGAATTATCGGTAATATCGATGGGTATCGAGCAATATTCTCGAGCAATATACTCACGGTATCAAAATAGAGCAAGGCTCAAGAAGAATCAATAAAATCACAAAGATTTAGTATCGAGCAAAATAAAGATATGATATCACTTGGAAGCCAATAAGTGCCCAAAACTTGCAATAGATAAACTCCCCAAGATGTTCAACGAATGAATTATGGAGTTATTTGCATTTGAAATGCACAAGTTTTGTCTTTTCGAAAGATCAAGTGAAAAACACTCTTTAAGTCATTTAAATGCTCTTAAACTGATACCACAAGAAAACTCTTTCAAATAAATTCTAGAGCTTTTGAAATTTTGCACAAATGAACTTTGGGATTACAAGAAACTTTTACAAAAGAATTCTTGAAAAAGAGGTTCCAATCAAAAGATATCCCAAAAGCAATTTTGAAAACTCGAAAATTCAGAGCAGACTGTCTGGGCCGTGCTACCGCTCTCATATGGCCGGTAGTACGGACTCGGCTCTATCATCAGATCTTGGCGGTGCTACCGCTCTGACAACTGAAACTTTGATTTTTGCAAATTATAGCAAAAACAATTCAAATGAAGTCCAATTGATTTGAAACTTTTCAGAAATGAACTTTGGACTATTTGGAAGGTTTTACAAAAAGAATTTTCATAAAATGAAATTTATTTCAAAAGATATGGCAATATGCGCTTTGAGGCAAAAACGAAAATCGATTTTCACGAAAAGCCTCAAAATGCACTTCGGTTTGGATTTCATGCAATTTCTTTTTCCATGGCTTAGATAGGTGTATCAAGAATGTTTCTAGCCAAGATTTATAATGAAATCCAACTTGAATGCCATGATTTGAGCTATATGCCTAAATAGGCCTTTTTGGATCAAATCAAATTGTTTTTGAGCCAAATTAGTTTTCAATATAGAGTTTTCAATTTGAACGCTTGTAAAACATTTGAAATACATAATAGAATACTTTTATAAAGCTTTTCTCAAATTTGGGCCTTTTAAATATGATTTTTGACTTTTGACCTAAATAGTCCAAATGAAGAAGCAAAGTCAAATCCAATTAACACAAAACTTCAAATGAAGCAAGGGGTAAGATATAGATTTTTGAATTTTGTGTATGAGTCTAAAATACCATTTTGAATCACAATTCTACACAAGAATGGATCCAAATGGAGAAACTCACTAAGTGCAAGAATATGACCGTTATGGGTCAAGTATAGTTTTTCGGCGAGTTTCAAAATCAAATAACTTTTGATGAGTTGGTCTTTTGAAAACCTTTTGAACACGAAAATTGTTAAGAATGACCAACTCTAGGATTTTCATTTTGGAATTATTTTCAAAATCCTTTTACTTTTAATTCTATGAAAATTATAAGATTAAATCAAAATCAAGATACTAGTAACTAGATTTTGAAGTTAAAACTCACTTTCTTTTGAAATTAGTTTTTGTAAAGCCAAAACCATTGGAAAACCTTTTGAAAGCATTTGTATACATTTTTCAACTAGTTTTCACAAGATTAGTAATAGTATACAAAATTTTGATTTTTGGCTAAATGGTTTGATTTTGAAATTATATATATATGCACTTACATTAATATGGGCACACGTAGGGATGTGATACACATGAATATGAATTAACACTCCCCCTAAATGTGCCACTACCTAACTTGCTCAAGATTGCAATAAGAGAATAGATAAGAGGCGAGAGCAAGTGGCCATAACAAGTAATCTAAATTGATTTTCATTAATACTAATGCATCCAAACCTACACAAGGCTAGAAGCTACATAGTAATCAATTTAAATACTTGTTACCGAGATGGCATTGGCTCATGATGGACTTGATTTTCTTCAAGCTTGACACCACTTGTAGACGAATGTAATCCTTCTCCTCTTGAGTGGCAAGCATCCAATCCATCTCATATCACCTAAAAATCTTTTAGGCGGTTTTTGGTACCCAATCCTTGTTGGGTCCGACAATGTTAGTCACAATAGATTTAGGAACCCATATAGTCCTAATTTTGGTATTTTTAAATTGACTAACATGACTAGGAATAGTTTTGCGATAATGATTCCTCCTAAGCAAAATATTTGGATTTAAGTGAGAGGACTTAGGAGGGCATTGATATTTTGCAAAACCATTTCTAGTTTGATCTCTTCTAAGCATATGATAATTGAAATTATGAAATGGCTTAGAGGATCTAGCATTTCTAGCAAATGTTTTGCTATTATTTTTCCTAAGCATATGATCATCATGATTTTTCTTATTCTTAGGAAATTTAGCATTTTGAGCAAATACATTTCTAGAATTACTCTTCCTATGCAAATGAATATCATTTCTAGTCGGCATAGGGGACTTGACAAGCTTGGCAAACACATTGCCATTCTTGTCCTTCCTAAGCAAATAATTTTCATTAATACGAATAGGCTTAGGAGTTATACCTTTGGGACAATCCTTACCGAATGTCCTTTTCCCAAGAATTGAAGCACGTCACGCTATTTGGTCCTCTCTTGACCGATTTGACTTGCTCCTTGCCGGCTTGCCTCATTGTTGATGTTGTGGCCTTGTTATCCACTTGATTAGGGCACACGGAGGTGATGTGGCCCTTCTTGTTGCATGCGAAGCACTTGATGGTCTTCGTGTGTCGCGCATTGTGCCTCGTCTTGCTATTCTCCCTCTTGGAGTTGTAGCCGAGTCCTCGCTTGTCTTGAGGCGCCCTTGGCTTGCTCAAGATTTCGTCGAGGAGGGCTTTTCCTTTAACGCACCTCTTCAAGTCATTTTCCAACTTAATGACTTGGGCCTTGAGCTCATTGTTTTCCTCTACAAGATTGGCATTTAAAGACATAGAGGAACTAGAAGCAATTTCATTAGAGCAACAAGGTAAAACATCGCTAAAAGTGGATATGCATTTATTAGATGAATTTATAGAATTTGAAGTTGAGCATGGCAATTCATCTACTAAATTACATTGAATAGCACTATCCACACTGGACTTAGAGAATTCCTTGAGAAGGACATTTTCATGATTTTCTTTTAGAACATTATAATCATTTTGAAGTGACTCATGTTCTAACTTTAAAATCTTATATTTTGTTTTCTCCTTCCCAAGATAATTATTGAGCTCCTCTAACATACCCATTAAATCATCATAAGAGGGCTCTTCGTCATCGTCACTTACCTCATTTTTACCTTTTGCCATGAAGCAACGAATTTTTGATGGGAGTGAACAATCGTCGTCGCTTGAGGCGGAGGTTGAGGTTGACGGAGTTGTCGGTTCATCAATTGATGTTGAAGTTGAAAAATCTTCAACCGACACTTCCTCCTCATTGCAAACCTCAATTGATGTTGTGGAAGATTCAAATTTTTCTTGAAGCTTGATCCACATATCATGGCGCCGAGAGGTTGCATATGAGATTAAAATTTCTACGCTCACAACACTAAATAAAGCGTTAGTAGCTTGAGCGTCGAGATGTAGACATTTCTCCTCTCCTTTAGTTGGAGCAATATCATTTATTGGAGAAGAAATGCCGACATCTACGATCCACCATATTTGTGGGCTCATGGATTTAAAATGATTAATCATAAATAATTTCCATGATGAATAATTAGAGCCATCAAATATTTGTGAATCGGTGGAGTGCACTAAACCGCTAGGCGCCATCCTTTTACTCTCTAGCGGTTAAGCCTAAAATGAGAGTGACCGTGGCTCGATACCACTTGTAGGGTCGAGGATGCGCCTAGAGGGGGTGAATAGGCGTTTTACAAAATTCGATCGCTCACTAAACAATTCGCTCTAATCAACCCCTATGTCAAAACCTAATCAAATATATATGCGAAGCGATAAATAGGTTTTGACAATTAAAGCCTAAATCAACTAGGCTCACTAGTGCACTTAACTAAATTATGTCTCTACACAAGAATTGCTATATTGAACAACTAATTAATACTAAGCAATTCTAATACATTCAAGCAATTGATAAATATGCAAAAAGTAAATACTTGAATGTAAAGAGACAAGAGACAACCGATGTTTTTCGTGGTGTTAGGAGACTTGCGGTCTCCCTAGTCCACGTTGAGGCAAGCCCACACTTGGACCGGCTCCCGCTCGAGCACCCGCCTCTTTCCACTAGTCGTGGTTTTTCACGCTCGCGCGTAGGCTCAACCCGAACCTTCACAAACTTCGTCGGAGCTTCTCACAACCTTGAGAGCTCCGCGCCTGACGACGCCCTCGCTGCCTAGGAGTCGGCAACCTCCAAGAGCAATAAGCCGCTCCTTCGCTTGAACCTCACCGGGCACAACGAATGCGCTCCTCGGTGATCACCAAGTGCAACACATGCACAAGGACCTCACTCAAGTGCAACACATGCACAAGAGCCTCTCAAACCACTTCCTAATTGCAACACATGCAATTAGGGCTCACTCTTAGCTCAAGAATCAAATGGAAGAGGGCAACACATGCACACAACTCCCACACACTCACAATAACTCCACCTTGACCAATGACCCCAAGGCCTCCTTATATAGCCTCCAAGCCAAAACTAGCCGTTGGGGGTCGAAATAAGCGAACTCCGAAAATCCGGTGCTACTAGCCCTACTAGAACAGTAGCACCCTGACGGGCCAACGGCTACAAAACTAGCCGTTACCAGAAATCCGTAGCACCGACCAACTAGAAGCGGTGCTCTTGCTCATGCAGCACCGGCCTCAAGCCCGAGAGCACCGACCTCAACAAACCACAAAACACACCCTCTGGAAAAATCACACCGGGTTCGTGGTGCTACCGCTCCTCCTCAGAGCATCGGACCACCATGGCTTGAGAGCACCGCCCTGAGGCACAAGAATACCCCCTCTGGAAATTTCACACCGGCCAGAGGGCGTGCTACCACCCACCGTAGCACCGGCTACCACCACCGTAGAGCACCGGTCTCCAGAGAAAACATGATTTTCAATCCCAAAATCATTTCTCCAAAGACCAAATGCTATTCTTTGAGCCATATGATGATCAACACATGATCATACACACGTGCAAAACACATTTGCACCAACTTAGCTCATGCTCAAAGAATCTCAACCAAATTGCAAAAACACATTTCGCAATCAACTCAAGATCTATTTGCAAATCGTATTAAGCGAATCAAACTCGAGTTTATGAGATTAATTCCCCTAGCCATGTGAAGGTCAACACAAGACCCGGTCAACTTGCCAACACCCGTTGCAAGCCCCACTCACATGCTCTCGAATTTCGGACTCATAAACCTCGGTTTATTCGCTGTGAACTTGCAAATAACGCAATAAACACATTTCATGCTTGAGCACTACTCTTTGCAACACATGCGAAAGTCTAGCTCCAAGCAACATCAAATCAAGATGCATGAACTCTCTAATTGCAACACATGCAATTCTCTAGTTCAATGCAACCACAAATCAAACTTCGACTAAAACCAAAACCATACGTATGAGCTCTTTACTCGCAACACATGCAAGCCTCTAGCTCCATACAAACACACAACATAAAATCATGCTTGAGCTCTCTCCTTTTGCAACACATGCAAAACTTATCTCCAAGCCACCACACGGTTTTAAGAAAGATTTGTTTCGAACCAAAACGTGAAGCTTCAACTAATGCAACACATGCAAAAGTGAACTCCACGCAAAAAGCCAACGATTAGCTTATCCTATTTGCAACACATGCAAATCAAAGCATAATGCAAAACAACCAAGCATAGGCTTAACACATTTGCAACACATGCCAAATGGTTAACCCATATGCAAAAACCAAATCAAATACGATTTGAGCTTTGAGTGAACGCGGATTGAGATCACCAACACATGATGAAGCTCAAGCTGAGAATGACCCTCTTAATAGCACGGCGATAAAACCTTAGACTCAAAGACTACAAAAGTCCTTAGCCTATCTAATTATACCTTCATGCAGCCTCAAGCAATCCCTTTGGGGTCTTTATGATCAACACTTGATTTCTCCCGGGATCTCCACTCGACTCCACTTCGGGATCCACTCTTGACGCCCATCAACTCATGATGCCGTCCTTGTCCCGTTCTCATCATCTTTGGACCTAACTCAAACATAACTCAAGAAACTTGTTAGTCCAAGATGCATGGTTGTCTCAATTATCTTTTGCACTCCATTAACACATAATGGATGCCTCTAGATCAATTGAGCACAACCTAAATCAATTGAGATGATTAATTGTGTCTTAAGTATAATAATGCAACTCATGCTTAATTATACTTAAGAACTATTCATTTATCCTTAATTAATCAAGGAACACCATCAACACATGATGAAATATTCTTTAATAATTAACACGACAAATGAACTCAATTTAAATTATCATTTAAATTGATATGAGTATATATTAACTACACAAGTTTTCATATACTCATGTTGATGGAAAGTAATGATCCATTATATGTAAATTGTATGTAAATGATCATTACTCTAAATCATCAACTATAGAATAAACTCCACATGTATATGTGCATAAATATGATTGACTTGGATATAATATGCACATACTTACTTTAATCATATTGGAGTATATCCTATATTACCATGAGTATAATTATAACTAGGCAATTCAAATATATACTCAATGATTTAGTTTCTTTGTCTTGATCCTTATGTGTATCAATAAAGAATCGATCAATACAAAGAAACTATCAAGTTAAACTACAAACTCCCCTAAGCAATGCGTGCATCCATGTGATATATGGATTGTGAAACATGATGCACGTTTTGTGGTTAATATAATGGGGACATTCATATTTTAACTTGACTCCAAAGTATGCAACTAATATTGGAATGAATACGCAAACATACCTTAGGTTTTCCATTTTTCAATGCGATGAGACTAATCAAAGATATTCTAAATAAACAAGTTAGTCTCAATATAAGATTTGTCATTAATAACAAAATCACATTATTGGATAATCTTAATATTAGATTTGTCATTAACACCAAAACCATAACTAATGAAGGTTGAACTTACATCCCGCCTCCTGTCGCTCCTCCCCCGCGCTCTCCTCTTCCACCCGAGCGTCCCTTTGACCCTCTCCGCATCGTCCTCCCCTGTTCCTCCTCCTCTTCCTCTCCTCCTACCTCCCGCCCCGACGCCACGCTGACCTCGCTGCCTCCTCATGCCTCGACCATTTCCTCCTCGGTCGCCGCTTCGCTCCGTCCGCCGACGACGCCACGCAACTCGCTTCCCACCTCGGCCTCCACCCCTCCCTCCCCGCACTCAACGCCGCATCCCGAGCCGCCCTCCGCGCCGCGCCCCTAGACCTCGTCTTCCGATTCTTCTGCACTTTCTCCTCCTCCCCCTCTGTAAGGGTGGAGGAATGGAGGATGCCAGAAGAGGGCGCCAAAGATGATTCAAGCGGGAAAGAGCAAGATAGCCCAGAAGTCGGATCGAAGGGACGAGAAGAGTCAAGAGGATCTGACGGCGCGGAAGAAGGGAAATGACGCTGGGTTGTTTTGTCGGAAAGTTACTGTAGCCGTAAGATGTAATTTCGAGTGTGCGGTGAATCCTTGTCAAGCTTTATATACTGTAATGATGCAAACGTGAAGGTCAAGAAATGAAATGAGAAATTCCCCATCTTCTTCCTGGAAAACTTTTCTCTCTTCTTCTGCTACTCTTTTTCCCTTTTGCGATTCTCTCTGCTTTTCTCTGTCTCCTTTCTAGTGATCGGATATCACATCTGGTATCAGAGCAAGTTGATCCGTATTCTTCCGCACGTACACCTTTGGTTGACTGATTCGATTTTGAGGGGTAAAATCCCGAACGAGGGTTGGAAAAGCTTGGAATCAAGAAATTGATTCCGGCATTTCCGCACAAACTTTTGTTTCCCGACTCTGATTCCTTCGATCGAAGCAGTCACAGCATCACCTAAGCCATCTGAGCAGACCAAGTTGGTACTGAAGGCGATGGGTGAGGTAAAGGAGCAAGCGGATGCACGTTGGGAACAAATGGATGAGAGATGGGGTTCATTGAAGGCCAATCTGGAGTTTATTGTGGAGAAGATCAAGCCGGTGGAGTCCATACCCGCCATTCAAGCCCAAGTCCAGGAGCATAATACTGTGATCATGGGACTGATGGATCAGTTTCAAAGGGTGATGGCCTCAGTAAAGGATGCGCTGGGAGAGCAATTCTCGAGGCATGTAGAGGATGATCGGTTGAACACTCCACAATTTCATCCGCCGATGTCGTCTGTTCATCCGGTAGGAGACCTGACTGCTCCTACAGCAGGTATTTTGGGCAAAGGTCCGGGACCATCCTGGCGTGGTGGTCTGGAGACGAGGAAACTGGATCATACTCCGTCAACCCAGGTTTTAGAGGCTTGGCCTACTGATAAGAAGGCGTTCCGATGGACTGCTTTGGCTACTGATGCTTTCGAGCAGTTGAAGCAAGCCATGACACAAACTCCTGTGCTAGCCATGCCTGATTTCCAGCGTACATTTGTGGTTGAAACGGATGCGTGTGAGGCTGGCATTGGTGCGGTGCTTATGCAGGATGGCCACCCGATTGCATTTCTCAGCAAAGCCCTCAGTCCGCATCATCAAACACTGTCTATCTACGAGAAAGAGTTTTTGGCTGTCATTCTTGCTGTGGATAAGTGGTGTCCCTATTTGCAACGTGGTGAATTCATTATCAATACGGATCACCGCAGCTTATGTTATTTGGGTGAACAGAAGTTGGTGTCGGATTTGCAACAGCGTGCGATGACGAAGCTCATGGGCCTTCATTTTCGGATTAATTTCAAGAAGGGCATCACTAATTGTGCAGCAGATGCATTATCTCGTATTGGACATTTGATGGCAGTACAATCGGTTTCAGGAGTACAACCATTATGGATTCAAGAAGTGCTTAATACTTATGTTACCGACCGCAAATCTCAACAACTATTAGCCGAATTAGCTGTTCACAGCCCGAATGAACAGGGTTTTGCATTGCAACAGGGATTGATTAAATATCATGGTCGTATTTGGGTGGGTGACAATTCGGCTTTACAAACCAAGATCATCCATGCGTTTCATGCCAGCGCTATTGGAGGCCATTCGGGTATTTCTGTCACTTATCAAAGGGTGAAGAAATTGTTTGCTTGGTCTGGGTTAAAACGTGATGTGACAAATGTGGTTAATCAATGCAATATTTGCCAGCAAGCTAAACATGAGCATACTAAATTGCCGGGTTTGCTTCAACCCTTACCTATTCCGGATGGGGCCTGGCAGGATGTGACGATGGACTTCATAGAAGGTCTTCCGACTTCTGATGGTTATAATTCGATTATGGTGGTGGTTGACAGGTATTCTAAATATGCACACTTTGTACCGCTTAAGCACCCGTTTATTGCTTCCCAAGTAGCTCGGGTTTTCCTGGAGCATGTGATCAAGTTGCACGGTCTACCCCATTCTATTGTGTCGGATCGTGATCGTATTTTTACCAGCTTGTTTTGGAAGGAGCTCTTTTCGGTTATGGATATTCAGTTGAAACTCAGTACTGCATACCACCCCCAAACGGATGGTCAGACCGAGCGCGTCAATCAATGTTTAGAGATGTATCTTCGATGTGCAGTGCATGCTTCTCCAGTTAAGTGGCGCAAGTGGTTGGCCATGGCTGAATTTTGGTACAATACATGCTACCATACTTCGCTCGGCTGCTCTCCTTTTAAAGTGTTGTATGGAATGGAGCCTCGGTATGGTCCTTTTCTCAAGGCTCACACGGTGGAATCTCATTCAGTTCAGGAGTTTCTTCAGGAACGTGCTCGTTTTGATTCGCTGTTAAAACAGCATTTGGCGGCCGCTCAGAATCGTATCAAGATGCAGGCGGACCGTAAAAGAGTGGACAGATAGTTCCAGCTGGGGGAGCAGGTGTATTTAAAGCTTCAACCTTATGCTCAGTCTTCAGTTGTTAACCGGCCCTTTCCGAAGCTTGCTTTTAAGTTTTTTGGTCCATATCGTGTTCTGGAAAGGATTGGCCAGGCTGCGTATAAATTGGAATTGCCTCCAGGAAGCCAAGTTCATCCGGTTTTCCACGTCTCCCAGCTTAAGGCTTACCTTCCTGATTTTACTCCGGTCTTTCGTCACCCACCTAGTATTGTGGATTTGAATCTGGATAATGTTGAACCTGAGTGTATTTTGGAGAGACGTATGGTCAAGAAAGGCAATCATGCTATTACTCAAGCTCTGATTAAGTGGTCAGGTATTCCAGCTGAGCTTGCAACATGGGAGGATCTTTCGGTGGTCCAACAAAGTTTTCCTGCTGCTAGTGCTTGGGGGCAAGCAGATTCTCATGGCAGGGGAAGTGTAAGGGTGGAGGAATGGAGGATGCCAAAAGAGGGCGCCAAAGATGATTCAAGCGGGAAAGAGCAAGACAGCCCAGAAGTCGGATCGAAGGGACGAGAAGAGTCAAGAGGATCTGACGGCGCGGAAGAAGGGAAATGACGCTAGGTCGTTTTGTCGGAAAGTTACTGTAGCCGTAAGATGTAATTTCGAGTGTGCGGTGAATCCTTGTCAAGCTTTATATACTGTAATGATGCAAACGTGAAGGTCAAGAAATGAAATGAGAAATTCCCCATCTTCTTCCTGGAAACCTTTTCTCTCTGCTTCTGCTACTCTATTTCCCTTTTGCGATTCTCTCTGCTTTTCTCTGTCTCCTTTCTAGTGATCGGATATCACACCCTCCTTCCCAGGCGCCTCCACCGTCGCCTGCCTCGCGTGCCCCTGCGCCGCCGACGGCCGTCCGCTCGATGGCCTACGCCTCCTCCGCGACGAGGCTCCCTTCCTTCACCTGCCGCCGCCGCCGATCTCGTCGCGGCCTTCGTGGCCGCCGGCAACTTCGCGAAGGTGTCCGAGACTCTCTATCTCATGATCGCAGCGGGATGTTCCCCAGACGCGGTCGTCTACCAGCGCATCATACGCGGACTCTTTGAGCACGGGATGGGCGGCGAGGCCCTGCGTGTCTTCAACGAGATCAAGCTGCGTGGTTACAACATAGACACAGTCACTTACACGACGGCGGTTTGTGCAAAATGGGCCTCATAGCCGATGCGTTGCAGATGTGGGATGAGATGGTGGACAAAGGAACGGAGCCCAATGAGTATGCCTATTGCTCTCTTGTCGATTACTATTGTAAATCTGGTGCTTTCGGGATGGCTTGCAAGGCTCTCGTCGATTACTACCGTAAATCTGGTGATTTCGGGATGGTTTGCAAGGTGTATGATGAAATGCCTGGGAAGGGATTCAAGGACAGTACCATCAGCTGTAACATTGTCATGACAGGGTTTTGTGTCCATGGGAGGGTGGATGAAGCAGTTGAGGTGTTTGAGGAAATGGTTACAAAGGGGACTAAACATGATATGATCACTTTTAACACATTGATTCAGGGCCTATGCAAGGTTGGGAGCGGCTACTGTCATCTGGTTTGGAGCGAAGTGTGTCAACCTTCGCACTGCTCATTGACACCATGTGTGAGGAAGGACAGGTGGATGGTGCAGTCGAATTGCTTAGGTTGATGCAGGCTAAGGCCTTGGAACCGTTGGTGCAGAGCAATGATAGTGTCATAAATGGGTTCTGTGAGGTCAGGAGGGCTGAGGATGGCATGGCATGGTTGGCAGGCATGTTGAAGAACAATCTGAAACCTCAGGAACAGACATTCAATTCTTTGGTGGAGTCACTGACCACCTCTGGGCGAGTGGATGATGCACTGCTGGTCCTAAATACAATGTTCAAAATTGGATTTGACTTAAGCAGTTTGGCTTGTACTATACTTGTTGATAAGCTATGCACAGACAATGTACCTTACACATGGGTTGGAGGATATTTTGGTGTACATTCAGCTGGTTTGCAAATCATGGAAATGTTCTCTTGATGCCTCCACCATTACAGTATTTTGTTGGTGCTGTCCGAGAGAGTACTTAAATGCCTTCCATACAAGATTTGATGTTGCTGCTAACCTTTCGTTCATATTTAATTTGTGAATCTGTCTTCTGCTGTTCAAGTAAATCCTTGGAGGAGTTTGTGCTCATTCTTGCATGTGCTTTGGAGCTTGTCAAGTGTTGTAGCTCCACTAATTTCACTCTCCAGAAATCTCATGAGGATGCGAAAATATTTGGCCGTCAATCAGAAATCAGAATCATGCTCAAGGCTCAGAGTTTCTGGCAGTGCAAGTGAGCAGCATATGTACCATGCTTGGAAGTTGCAAACTGTATGCCATGATAGCCATCATGCCCATGTCCTCATTTACTCATGGCAAGTATAGTAGAGAATTTTGAGTGTTCACAAATGAATAGCCCATTAGAGTTGTTTGCTGTCAAAGGTTATGGGAACTTTATTCTTGGGCGATTATGGGTTGCTGTTTAGAACTGTTTATCTAATAACCAGTAATCTACATACACCATCACTATTGAAGTTAGGTTTTGTTGACGACTTTTCTGCATGAGCTCTGGAGCAGATTGCGTTTATATTTTCAAGGATTTCATACTAAAAGTAAACTCATTTCATGTGCTGTCTATGATTCCAGTCGAATGGCTGTAGACAAATGTGTGAAGGCAGATAAGACTTATGCAGAGCAGTTAATCAGTTATAATGTTTTCAGGGACAATCTGCTCCTAACTACACCTGGCCGTTGAGTTCCCTTCCAAAGAAAAACATGTGAGAAATGTTATATTACAAATTCATTGCTTGGGAAAGCATAAATTCATATTCCTGCACCTTCTAGGTTGCTATTGTTGCCGTAGTGTGAGCATTTCATTAAAACTGCAATAAGTGTTCCTAAATTGAATTGAATTGAATTGAATGCAGCCATGAATCTCCTATGTGTTCCATAAACTCATGTTACACTAACCCCATAAACTTATCTTTCGTTGAACCATGTCTTGCTAGAATATTAATTCATATCGTTGACAAGCAGTCATTAATCCTTTGTTCTTCACAGCAGCTTCAAAGTTGTTGGTTTTTCAGGCTAATGATGACAACATAGAACTGTGAACAATCTCGTGCGGTGCTTAAGCCAGCAACGTCCCCCAAACGGTAAGATGCAATATCCTTGCGTATGACTTATCTAAATGCTACTTATATATATGACTTAAGTTTTGATTACATCCGCAGATGACAGTCACCTGCGGGCGCTGAGGAGCCCTTATGTTGAGAAGGACAATTACAACTTACAGGAGTGGGCAATCACTGGAGCTCCTCCACTCATAGTGGTAAAGTCGATGGCAGATGTGGTCAATTGATGGATTTGTAGGTTGGGGAAGAAGATGAGCAGTAGAGAGCTACATCGAACAGTAGTGGGGAACAGGGGCGGAGCTACAGGGTGGTCCCGATGGGCCACGGACCACCCTGGTCCAGCCCATTAGCCTTTAAGTATTTTTTTGTAGAGAAAAAAATCGTAAGACTTTCTCAGCCGATGCTTCTTAAACTATCATTATAGGTATGTAAGTTACAGATTTAATACCTTTTATTTTAAGATGCTAGATGGTTATTAAAGTTTTTTATTTGATCATATTGTGTTTGGTATTTTTTTATTTAAATGTTGGTATGCTGCACTTATATTGGTAAAAAAAGTTAAGCTGGACCACTCATGACTAAAATCCTAGCTACGCCACTGGTGGGGAAAGAGACTTGGTAGGTTCCAGAAAATTTAAAATCTATCGTAACGATGTGAATCAATCAGAATAGAAAACCACCCTTGGTTTAGATGGAAACCGACAGTAACTAATTGCTAATTACCAGAAATCTTGGTGGGTACCACCTGGATTTGGTGATTTTAGATGCCTGTTTGAAATACTCCCTCCAATTGCGAATACTTGTCACATTTGACTACTTTATTTGTTCACAAATGCCAGTGTTCAAAAAGTCAGGCTTAGGTACCTATTAACCGCGTTCTGGGCTCTAGTCAGCTGCTGCCCGCCGCAATTTCACGGTAGTCGGCAGCCTAAGCTGGGAGGCTGCCTAGGTGGAGGTAAGACCATCTCCAACCGTTTCCCAGCATTTCATTCCCTTCCCCACCCCTGAAGGGAATCCTATCCCAGATTTCATTCTCTTTCCAGAAAAACACTCTAACAGCATTCCCTTCTCTATTCTCTTCCCACATTAAAAATACTTATTTTATCATCCTCTTCTAACCACCAACTGAACCAAACACACACAAGTGGATTTTTCTGCACTGTGATTGAATTACACCATAAACATGAGATCCACAAAACTAATAATGATTGTAATAAGAAAATATTTTCTAATTCCTTGTTTTTGTGATCAATAGTAGGAGCATGGAAATTCATAAAACAAAAGTTTCATCAAGTCAAATTAAGTACAAATGATACTGTCAAGCTCGTCAAATTCCAAGGTCCACTGGCTCAAGTAGACAACTTTTGTTAAATACATAGTAAGTTAATAGGCTAATGGCTGGTATAAGATAAGCATCTGCTAAGGAAATGGCCCAAACTAATAGTAGGATGTCAGAAATTTTAGACCCACTCTGCAGTATAGTTAACCGACTAAACAATTGGACTCACAAAGGTGGTGATTGTTGAAATCTTAAACTAATGCCACTGAAAAGTTTTGCAGGGCAAAACTTGAAATAATTTGCTATGACAAGGAAATTTCAATGAAGTTTTAGGATGTAAGCTACTGAGGTTAATGCACATTTAGTTAGTTTTAAGATAGAAGTGAATTAACTGTAGCCATAGCCATACCATGGCTCTATTCCAGGAGTTGTCAAGGCTATACTGAGCAAGGACAATCTCTCCCTTCACAGGATTACAAGCACCAATAACCGGTGCATCCTTAAGTTTCAAAGATGCAAGTTGCTGTTGAATGGAAGCCACTCTCTGATCACCTACTGTCTGGACATAGAACTTTCCACCACCAAGGACATCAGTGACAACAACCTGAATAAAATCAAGTGACAAAGCCAGGTTAGTTTCTTCATTTTCAGAAACGACAAGATTGTATTCCAACATTTTTTCCATAACAAACCTTGAGAATTTCCTTTTGTTTGGATTCAGATGCAGATCCATTGGAAACTTCTTCACCCTTCACGTAGTTCTCCCATATCTTGAAAAAAAAAGGTGTCGGTAATATTTTTTATTATATACTTCAAGAAGAAAATGAGATTACCTTCAGTTTCTGCTGCTTTGCAGACTGTTCAGCTCGTGTGAGGACATAAGCATCTGGAATCCTATCCAAGCCAAATGAACTAAGCTTGGCCTTCCAAAAGAGCAGAAGCCATGTTGGTCTTGGACTCCCATATAAGGAACTTAAGAATGTTCCAGTTCTATCAACTGCTTCAACCTCTATCTGCAGAATCACTTGGTATCCTTTAGAAATTCGAAATGGAGATATGGATAAACCAGAGAGAGAGAGAGAGAGAGAGAGAGAGAGAGAGAGAGAGAGAGAGAGCCAATCATACCTCCACATCACGCTGTAGAATCCTCCTCCTCATCAAAGCAATAGCTTCATTCGAGTAGGGCTCATCTTCTTGATTGATCTATATGCGCCGCGCATGAGCTCTTCTCAGGCTTCCTGCCAAAAGGCCTTCTGCCCTTCTTTAGGATCACAACCAAGTAATTCATCCTCCAAATAAAAAACAGGATCAGTGAGGCAAAAAAAAAAAAAAGCTCACAAGAGATCATTCGTAATATTTCCTGCAAAAATGTTCGAGGGACAAAAGGATGCACCTGGTTTTGCAGAATGCAAGAGACAAGCAACTTACTTCTTGCGGTACTGGTTCTGATCTGAAGTATGGAGGGAGTGTACCATCCAGAAGGCCTAAAGCAGAACTCCTGTTGTCCAGTGCATGATACAATTGAGTAATTTTCCTCAAGTAGCATAACATAAAATTAAAATAAATGGCCCAAAGGAAGAACGGTAACAATGAATGACATAATGAGAGGAAGAACTTTACAGGTCCCAAAGTATTTTGTTTCACTAGTTTTTAAGAGTAGAAGAATACAGGTGCAACATCAATAATTGCCTCCAGAAGTGGCTTTGCCTAGACAGCCCCAAAGCCTCCAGAAGTGGCTTTGCCTAGACAGCAAGAACAAGTCTTATATGTGAACTGTTCTTTGGTAATTGTAGTTTCTGTTTCAATCATTGGAGTCTTTTATTGAGGTGAAGAAGGCTGAGCATGCAGTGATCAATTCCCTTCTCCATTCTCTTCTCACATAGCACAATAAACTAAAACACCACCATATTATTGGTGTCCCGACAGCAACATCCCAAAAGCTTCAGATTCGAGCTCCGAAAGCTAAACTCCAACCTGATGGGGAATCAAAAAAAGTGGTGTTCACCATGACCAAGAAGCCCATGACAAAGAAGGCAACCTATATATTGAGGGGTACCCGTGATTTACTTGCTCACCCACAGCTCATTACCAACCTCACCATGAGTTCTTCCAACCTATCCAGTGCTCTGTACCTTTCATCCTCAAGTGATGATGACGAAGACTCCCTTCTCTTGGTTATCGCTGAGGAGGAGGAGATAGCTGTGCAAGCTACCATCCGTCGTTGGGGCTCGGTTCCGGGACATGCGGTTATCAACAGAGGTCACGCTGAAGGTGTGGCAAGACTTTATGCCGATTACTTCGCTAGTTCCCCTGTCTACGACCATACCTTTTTTAGGCGGAGGTACTAAAGCCGAAGACCTCATATGATTCCATGATGCAATGCTAATGTTGTTGTTCTGTTCATTACTTATTAAGTGCAAGTCATTCTTAATAAGCAGGTTCAGGATGAGCTGCTCCCTATTTTTACGCATAGCCAATACTGTGGAAGCACACGACGATTGGTTCCAGCAGAAAAGGGATGCCACCGGCAAGCGTGGTTTGGCACCACTTCAGAAGATGACGGCAGCTATCCGCCAGCTAGCTTACGGTGTCCCTGCTGATGCCGTGGACGAGTACGTCCGTATCGGTGAAAGCACAGCGATTCTAGCTTTGAAGAAGTTCGTCAAGGCCATGGTGGAGGTATTCAATACCGAATATCTTCGTGCTCTAAACGCAGAAGACACGGCTAGACTTCTAACTGTTTCTGGGTGGAGAGGTTTCCCAGGGATGCTTGGTAACATCGACTGCATGCACTGGACCTGGAAGAACTGCCCGAAAGCATGGCAGGGGGCTTTCACAGGCCATACTCGCAAGCCATCTATAGTCCTCGAGGCAGTTGCTTCACAAGACCTATGGATTTGGCATGCTTTCTTCGGGATGCCAGGTAGCTTGAACGACATCAATGTGCTGCACCATTCTAATCTCTTTTGCAGGGAAAATGACGGTAAACGATGCATACCCTGTCACGCTCAGTGGTACCACTCGGATTTAAACCGTCAGTCTGACTCAAAAACCCAGCATATTTGCTCACAGACTCATTGATCAATGCCCAGTGGTTAACCATTCCCTTTATGGACCTTTCCTTCACGTGCTCTTTCTTATTAATATTGAAATACTTCGCAATTCTACTCCAGTAACTATCAGATGATTGGTCCTTCCCAACAATGGGGTCTTGGCTAACATTCAGCTAAGCTGAGACAAGTACCTCATCCTCCTCCGCAGTCCATTTGGTCCTCTCAGTCTTCGTGTATGGTTTCTTTCCCTTGTTCCTTCGTGACGATCGGTTGGGGCCGCTATCGCTAGGTACTGCAATCCTTGGGATTAAAGTGGGTGGAGGGGGAGTATTACCATCCGTATAGTCTCCCATTGCAGGTTGAGGTGACAGACCATGACATTTGACCGGACTCATCGTGTAGGAAGTTCTCATAGAATGGGTCCATTTCCTCCTCCCTGATGAGGTAGAGCACCGAACAAGTTATTTACCAATACGGTTGTGTTATAAGAATCATATGACAATCACTTATATTAATGTGTGCTAGTAGCAGGCAATGCATCTCCACTGTTGCTCAAGGCATGCTGGCAACTTTACACACAATCCTGTTATGTCTATAAATAGGAAATAATCCACATAATGTCATTGATTAAACATAATGGGATTGAAATATCCCGTGATGGAAAAGCAAGAACACCATAAGCACCTACGAAAGTTCACATATAACACAAGTAGTTCACATATAAGCGACAACAACATAATGTTACACAGCTCTCATTGACCACATGTCTAGATAAGCTTAACATTACGAAAGCTTGACAAATTCAATCTGACAGGGATGACATTAAAGTACAAAACACATAACCAACGTCTCAATGATAATAGACCTACGAAAGGTGCCACGAACGATCGGACTCCACGGATGAGATGCTAATTGGAGAGTAGTTGGGGCTATCGTCAACAGCAGGTACGATGTTATCCGGATCAACACCGTCAACACCTCCATTTTCATCATTGACACTGCTAGGAGGTGCATTCCCAAAATCGGCCGTGTCCAAGGACATCTGCTTCAAGCTCTCAGTTATGGCCTCAACCTGTAGCAGTGCCGTATTGATGTCAATGCCCCAACTACCATCACTGTCACTGAAGTTCTCTGCAACGACCTTCATGAGGTCCTCATCCTTCTCCTCAAGCATCTCTCGGAGCTTCGAGATGACGTCTCGTAGGGTCTACGCGTCCATCTAAAATACCACAATAACAATTGGACCTCCCTAGCAGTACTTCCACATTACACAGTACAATGAAAACCACCCAACAAATGCAATATTCACATTATCGGATCAGCAACAAAAATGAACTTAACATGCAGGAATAAAACACACATGTACCATACCACTACATACAAATTTATCAAGTCATACAAAGAAACATTATGCTGGAAAACTAGCACATTGCCGCAGGTAAACTAATTTCATGCATTTACTAAGTTCAGACATTGCCGCATGGTCTAGTAACCGTTTCCCAGACATTGCCGCAGGTAAACTAAGTTCAGACATACAGATTTATCAGCATATATGTAACAATACAGATCCACCACATTCAGATTGGATTTTCTTGAACGAGCAAAAAAGTGGCACGCGGTTGGTCCTGTAACTCGATTTAGGGTTTGGATTTAGGATTGCTATAATTGCAAGATTCGGAGTATCTATCCAGGTTTTCTTCACCCAAATTGGAACCATAAATCGAAACCCTAAATCGAGTTTTCTGCCCCCAAATCGAAGAAACCAGCCGTTCTTCGAAGTACGAATCAACATACGCAATTCCTCAAATCGACATACCAGAAATGCACATACCAAATCCCTCAAGGTGCATCGGGAGACCCTTGAGATGTCCATCCCGCTCGCAATCTCGATTTAGGGTTTGGATTTAGGTTTCCTATAATAACAAGATTCCGAGTATCTATCCAGGTTTTCTTCACCCAAATCGGAACCCTAAATCGACAGACGAAATCCCTCAAATCGACATACCAAATGACAGCAGGGTGCACCGGGAGTACCTTGAGATGTCGATCCCCTTTCGCGGTGTCTGCGTCGGTGGGCGCTGGAGCAGAACAGACGGGTCGCCGGAGCCCTCGTCTGGACACTTACCCAGCCGCACCGACGCTCTCCGGATCTGAGCCAAGGCGCGAAGTCGAGGCCGTTGCTCCACCGAACTGCGTGAGAGGCCGAAGGGAACGGGGAGAGGAACCGGCGGGTGTGGGAATCTCTCTCCTTTCTCTTGCGTCGCCCGGCTAGGAAGGGAGAGCGTTGGAGCGCTCCTCGGCTGAGCATATCGCTCGCTTTCCCATCGCGAAGGGGAAGGGACTCCGAATGGGACGGCGTTGGAGATGGTCTAAGGCAGAAAACAGCAATGCAGAGGTGCTTGGGCGGCAGCTCGGTGGTCTATTTGGCGAAGGGAGGGGAGAAGAAGTGGGTATAAAAGTCGGTCAGGGACGTAGTAAGTTTCCCCAATGTTGAGTCAAATTAAGCTGCAGGCTCTCTGCCCGGTGGTGTCCTTCCGCTAATTCCATTAATTTTCAGCCTTGCGACCATACTCCCTCAGAACCCAAAGGATTTAATTTCTCATAAGGTGTCGGCAGTGTCCTATAAGCAACATCCATCGATCCTTGGTCGATAGTGTTTATGGTTGAGATTAGTGCGGTATTTGATTGTCTTTGAGCCTCTAATTTTCATTCTTTATTAATGAAAACATCCTTTACAAATGCTTTCGTAGTTTTTTGTCTTCCATAAATCCAAAAAATTCAACTTTGACTATGAAAAACAAATACCCCTGACTGTCCCTATTAATCATTACTCTGATTCCGAAGGCCAGCACAATAGGATTAGAATCCTACGATGTTATCCCGTGCTAATGTATCTAGAGTGACGGCTTGCTTTGGGAACTCAAATTTTTCTCAAATTAACGATGCCGCAGGCACGACCAGGAGTGTTAGCAGTAATCACGTCGCCCACATTAGTTCTGTTTGTTTTGTACTTAGTTTGCACGTACTAGCACGTTTACTTTCCATATCTTGCACGTTCTGCATGTATTCTGCATGTATTCTGTATTCTGCATGTAGTCTGCATGGCCTGTGACGTGCGTGTTCACGTCATGCTATGGTCAGCTAAATCCGGAGCTCGTGGGATGGTGCGAGCAACTCGGATCGTGGCACGACGGCCACGTCTTGCATGTTATCTTTCCATTGAGAATAAAAGGAAGAGAAAACCTGAAAAGACGTAGACAGTTACGCGGCACGAAAAAATCTCTTGCTACTCTGTATTCGCTTCTCCAGCGTTTTTGAGTCCATCATCTCTCGCGTGTGTACACAAGCAGCGTTCCAGTTCCAACAACTGGTATCAGAGCCTAGGACGAGCAATCTAGGCATCATGTCCGACGTTGGGTCACGTTCTCCATCACCCAGACGAGGTCGCTCCCACGGCAATGGACGGCGCCGCGGCAACGGACGCCGCAAGCTCGCCAACACAGTCCGTGAAGTCGTGGTTGAGAGGGTGGTGAAGGAGTCGGGGGGCACGGTGGTCTACCCCATGCTGACACGCTCCAACTACGGGGATTGGTCGCTGTTGATGCGTGTGAACCTGCAAGCGCGGGGACTCTGGGAGGCGGTTGATGTCGGCGGCGACGGCGTCGACTACCGCGACGACAGGATGGCTCTCTCAGCGATCTTCGAACTGGGGTGGAGATCGTCTGGCCTTCGCCGTGAAGGACACGGCCAAGGAGGCGTGGGATGCCGTGAGGACCATGCAGATGGGCGCTGAGCGTGTGCGTGAGGTGAAGGCCCAGACCCTCCGTGCCGAGTTCGAGCGCATCAAGTTCAACGATGGTGAGCTGGTAGAAGATTTTGCTGTGCGCCTTACGGGCATGGTGAATGAACTATCAGTTCTTGGAGACAAGATTGACAAAGAGAAGGTGGTGCGCAAGTTCCTGCGGGTTGTGCCTCGCAAGTACTCGCATGTCGCCATCTCCATCGAGACACTCCTTGACTTAAAGACCCTCACGATCGAGGATCTGACGTCGCGCCTAAAAGTGGTGGAAGATCGTGACGAGAACGACGACGAGAACAGCGGCAATGGTGGCCGCTTGCTCCTCACGGAGGAGGAGTGGCTTGCACGTCAAAAGAACAAGGAGTCCGGTGAGGGCTCAAGCGGCAACGACAGTTCTCGCCGTGGACGATGGCGTGGGCGCAGCCACTCCAACACGAAGCGTCAAGGCAAGGAGGCAGCATCACCAAGTGGGACTCGCAACATGTCCAAGGTGAAGTGTTATAATTGTAATAATATGGGGCATTTTTCAAAGGACTATGCATAAGCCACGGCGTGCAAGGAAGGGTGAAGCGCATCTCGCTAAACCGAGGAGGAGGAGCGGCACTCTTGATGGTGAGGCGTGCACTCACATCAAACGCTGAGGATGATCAGCAGGTGGTCTTCTTCAACGAAGAGAAAATAATCCCAGGTGATGATCTTGATGGCGTGTGGTATCTGGACACCGGCGCCAGCAATCACATGACGGGGTGCCGATCCGCCTTCACTTGCCTCGGCGAGTCCGTGCACAGGCACGGTGAAGTTTAGCGGCGGCTCCCTCGTCGACATATCTGTGACAAGGGAGACGTGGTGTTCCAATGCAAGACCGGCGAGCACAAGATCTTGGCCGGTGTATTATATACCCCGATTCTGTGACGATATCATAAGCCTTGGGCGACTTTGCGAGAATGGTACGCAAGGTAAGCATCGAAGGTGGGTCGTGACCATCCACGACCATGAAGCGGCGCGCCGCCAAGGTGCGGCGGTCCAAGCGGTATACACTCTTGCTCGAGTCGAACAACGCCGTGTGCTCTGCATGCAAAAGCAAGTGAAGCCGCATGGCTCGCATGCACGTTATGGGCACATTAATTTCAGGTCTCTACGTAAGATGGGGGTGATGCATATGGTGAAAGGACTCCCACTCATTGTTCACATGGAGCAATTCTGTGATGCATGTGCACTTGGGAAGCAGCACAGGACGCCATTTCCCCAAGCCTCGTCGTACCGTGCGGAGCACGGCTTTGAGCTCGTGCATGGCGATCTGTGCGGACCAATTACTCCAGCGACTCCTGGTGGTAGGCGCTACTTCCTGCTAATTGTTGATGATTATAGCAGATACATGTGGGTGGAGGCTCTCAGTACGAAAGATGAAGCACTTATCTACTTCAAGAAGATCAAGACGGCTGCTGAGAACCAACACGGCGTCAAGCTTCGGGCGTTCGCCTTGGCCGATCGGTGGGGAGTTTAACTCTCGCGTTCAATGACTCTTGCCGAATTTGGGGATAAGGCGTGACACCATCGCACCCTATTCGCCTCGGCAGCAGGGGTGGTTGAGCGAAGAAACCGCCTTTGTGGTAGAGATGGCGAAGTATGTTGAAGGGCATGAGAATCTTTGGTGAGTTAAGGGCGGCGATGAAGATGCGCGTGCATGTTCTCAACCGTCGCCACGAAGAGCTGGATGGTAAGACCCGTATGAAGCTTGGTTCAAGCGCAAGCCTCACGTGCATTATTTTCGTACTTTTGGGTGCGTTACGCATGCAAAGCGCCCGCCCGAGCATCACCAAGCTCGCCGATAGGTCCACCGATGGTCTTTATTAGCTACGAAGATGGCTCCAAAGGCGTCTGAGTTGTATGATCCCAAGACCAAGAAGCTGTGTGTGACACGAGATGTCGTGTTTGAGGAGGATAAGGCCTGGGAGTGGGACTCGGGGGATTCTCACGCCGCGACATCGTCAAGCGGCACGTTCATGGTCGAGCGCTACACCACCTATGCTCCCGTGGACGATCTGGAGGAGACGGGGATGTCTACGGAGGCCACGTCCCCAGGCTTATCAACGGCACACACCACACCGGCGATGACGACGACACCAACCCGAGCCTCACTTACTACAGACTCTCCCGTTGAGATGCAGTGGACTGCACCTCCCTCTACTGCAACGCCTAACTCTGAGGGGGTGGTGCCGCGCTATCGACGGTGGCGAATATTCACAACAACAACGGCCGGTCAATCTGCCGCAAGACCACATGGAGGAGGAGCTAAGCGGCTGTGTTTTTGGCGCCAAGAGCACTGTGGCGTGGGCGGCGTTGAAGGAAGAGTCTTTGGAAAAAGGCCATGATGGAGGAGCTCGCCTCAATCCAAAGCAACGAGCGTGGGATGTTGCCGATTTGCCACCAAACCACAAGGCCATAGGGCTTAAGTGGGTTTTCAAGGTTAAAAGGACCCCTTGAAACATCGTCAAGCACAAAGCACGGCTGGTGGCTAAAGGATATGCACAACGGCAAGGAGTGGACTTCGATGAAGTCTTTGCTCCTGTGGCAAGGATGGAAACTGTGCGCCTTCTCATCGCGCTGGCCGCACACGGCGGCTGGGAACTACATCACATGGATGTGAAGTCGGCGTTCTTAAATGGAGAGCTCACCGAGGAGGTGTACGTGCAACAGCCACCCGGTTTTGTCAATGACAAGCTCAGGAACAAGGTACTCATACTGCACAAAGCTCTCTATGGTCTCCGCCAAGCTCCGAGGGCCTGGAACTCCAAACTGGATGCCTCATTAGTGTCCCTGGGTTTTGAGAGGTGTCCACTGGAATATGGCGTATACAAGAAGTTCACGAGGGCCACGATGCTACTCGTCGGCGTGTACGTGGACGATCTGGTAATCACTGGGTCCAACGCCGAAGCCATCGCCGAGTTCAAGGTACAAATGCAACAACGTTTCAGTATGAGTGATCTTGGCTTGCTTAGCTATTACCTGGGTGTTGAAGTGATGCAATCCAAGGAGGAGATTACTCTGTGTCAGAGTAGTTACGCCAAGAAAATACTTGAAGTCACAGGAATGGCTGACTGCAACTCTTGTGCAACACCCATGGAGAATCGTCTGAAGTTGAGCAAGCACGACGGCACAGGCGCCGTCAATTCCACGGAGTATCGCAGCCTTGTTGGAAGTCTGCGGTACTTGACCAACACCCGGCCGGATATAGCTCATGCAGTGGGCATTGTGAGCAGGTTCATGGAAGCTCAAGCGGCGACATCTTGCCGCTGTCAAGCGTGTGCTCAGGTACGTGAAGGGGACAATTGGCTTTGGGTGTTGCTACAAGAAGCAAGGAGCTGAACTGGAACCTCAGCTCGTGGGTTTCAGTGACAGCGATCTCGCCGGGCGGCGTGGGCGATCGGAAAAGTACCACGGGAATTGCCTTCTGCTAGGAGAGCAGTCTCATCTCGTGGACCTCGCATGAAGCGAAGATTGTAGCACCGTCATCTTGCGAGGCGAATACATTGCGGCGGGCGCGTGCCAAGGTGTGTGGTTGAGCGGTTACTAGGAGATCTACAAGGAAGCGAGCCAAAGAAATTCAAGCTTCGGTCGACAACAAGTCGGCGATAGCACTTTGCAAGAATCCGGTTTTTCACGATAGAAGTAAGCATATCGACACCGTTACCACTTCATTCGTGAATGCATGGAGAAAGGGAATTGATGTCGAGCACATTACAATCGAAGATCAAGTTGCGCACGTCTTGTGAAGGCCCTTGGACGGGTGAAGTTCTTTGAGTGCGCGAAATTGGGCATGAAGGAGGTCAAGGTTGGGCATCGTGATTAGGGGTGATTTGTTGGCGATAATCACGTCGCCCACATTAGTTCTGTTTGTTTTGTACTTAGTTTGCACGCATACTAGCACGTTTACTTTCCATATCTTGCACGTTCGCATGTATTTTGCATGTATTACGTAGATTCGCATGTAGTCGCATGGCACGTGACGTGCGTGTTCACGTCATCTTGTGGTCGACTAAATCCGAGCTCGTGGGATGGTGCGAGCAACTCGGATCGTGTACGGCGACGGCCACGTCTTGCATGTTATCTTTCCATTGAGAATAAAAGGAAGAAAACACGAAAAGTCGTGAAGCGATTCTGCGACACAAAAATCTCTTGCTACTCAGATTAAGCTTCTCCGGCGTTTTGAGTCCATCATCTCTCGCGTGTGTACACAAGCAGCGTTCCAGTTCCAACAAGGAGCGCATCGTCGGCAAAAGGGTCGAATAGGTCGGTGCCATAAACATATGCTATTGGAGTTGGAATTATCATGGCTGCTGGCATTAGATTTGACCTCCAATGGATTCTCATTAAGGGATTAGACTGTGTTTAGTCTAATTACTTGGCACTAAAGCTCCCGATATTGTTATTTATTGTCACTACCTCCCTATGTCAGAATTGGGTAACTTGTGCACCTGCTACCTTCCTTGGATATGATAACCGTTTATGAGGCTCGCTCTCCAGAATCAAACCCTAATTCTCTATCACTAGTCACCACCATGGTAGTGTCATGGCCCCAAATTTCAAAATTCATTTCTTGCGGCTAACATTAGCGCCAACCAAATTTTGACCGCATTTGAGATCGACTTCCGCCTTCCGTAAATGTTCTAAATTCGACACTTTAGAATTTTCAACTTAATGAAAGTTAAGAGCTAGAAGTTTCAGCAGTGCAAGTGCGGTTTTTATCAAATGCAAATTTCAATCATGGCAATAAAATTGAATCCTGTCTGAAATTCAGGACTTAGCCATTCTCTCTTGCTTCCAAGTGGGGTCGGTGTGCAGACATCTAAATGAAATTGGGGCAACAAATAAACCAAATCAGCACAACACATTTCTGATTTTTTCCCAGCACCTCCCTTCTCATTTCCCCAACCAAAGCAAAGAAGACCTCATTTCGTTTCTTCTCCAAGCGCCTCCTCTCCTCAGCCCTCCCCTCATTTCGTTCTTCCCCAACCACAGCCAGCAAGCAGCACATCCAGCCTCCTCCTTGGTGCCTCCTCCAGCAAGCACTCCTCCCGGTGGCGCCTCCTTCCCTCCCCAAGCAGCAGCTCCTCCTCCTCCAAGTGCAGCTCTCCTCTTCCTCCTCCACTCCATGAGGTAAGGCTCCCTAGGGTTTAGGTTTTGATGGGTTATTTCCTGGTCTTGGGTGCTGCCATGATGTATTGGGGGCTTAGATGAGTGGAGAATCAAGGTTTGAATGGGGAATAACCAATCTAGGGTTTGGAGTAAGTTCTGAATTTTCGAGCAGAATTTTTAGCTACTGTTTCGGGCTGATTTGAGAAAATTCTGAGCATCTCCTGCTAGGTTGGCTGTAGAAAATTTGTGGGTAATCAAATTATCTTTCATTTCCAACTGGAATCACCTCATTTTGTTAATCCAGCTGAAAGTTATGTCTATTTTAGTGCTTGCTGCTCTGAAAATGCTGAAGATTTCGGGTAGAAACTTGAGCTGTGAATAAGAATTAGTTAGAGGCCGAATTAGAAATTAATTTTGCCTGTGAAGTTTTAGGAAATTTCATGTAGATTATAAAAATGTCATCCTTTACTCAATTCCATTAAGTATAGCCATTAATATGATGAAATTTGTGCATGCTGTTCTGTAACACTGAAATTTCTGAACTCTGAAAACTGCCCTCTGTTGCTGGCTGAACTGGGAGTTACCTGTGCAGAATCTGAGTGATTGGTTGAAGCTAATTTGTAGGTCTATGTCTTATGGTCGTGTAGGCTCTGAGTTTGCTCAATTTGGCTAAGTGATCAAAAAGTTATGGTCATTTGTATACATGCTGTCCTGAAACCGTGTTTCTGAAAATTCAGACTTGGGACTAAAGTTCAGAGTTTAATTGCAGACCTTAATTTTGTAATCTGAATGTTTTGATGCAAGGTAAAGTTAGATCAACCTCTTGTGGTCTTTTAGAGTCCATGAAATAAAATTTTAGGTTAAGCATTCAAGAGTTATTCTTGATTAGAGGAATGTGCTTGTATTTTCAGATTTTTTCTATAGAATAGAAGTGGAGTTTAGCATTTGTGTTTTTAGTTTTAAATTGAGTTGAATGTTTGCACTTTTGGAGCTAGCTTGGATGATTCATTTGGTGTTTTCATTTCATATGCATTTAGCATTTCATTTCATATGCATTGCATGCATCTCATTCATATGCATCGCTTTGCTGTGTAGAAACGAAACCATGGAGGGTGACGTGGCCGTGGTCGAGGGACATCGGTGGGCAAGTTGCCGTTGAGGATCCAACAAAGCTGCAGCAAGCACCTAAGCATGTTTATCCTTATGTATCGTTATTTTTGAGAATAATGTGATTAATTGAAATGTTAAGTATTGCATTAGGAATTGCCATGTGGGATAGGAATAGATCCTATTTGTTGCACGTACACCCCTTGTATTCGTCAAATATCTCCTTTTGAGCTAGACTATGGGTATTAATGAGTCCGTGCTTAGAATGCTTAGATGTCGGGGTTGGGCCAAGTGACGGAGGGTTACGTCACTTGCGGTTGTTATCATTACACACATACTACTTTATGTCGGACTTGGATTTGGGAAAGGTTTTGGAAAGAAATGAATTGTGGACCCAAAGGGAGTTGGTTCATTTGGATGCGGAGACTCAAATGTGTAGCCCCGTCTGTGTCGATTAAGGACCGATCGTAAGTGGAATAAGATTGAGCACACCCGGTTGGTCGCATGCCCGATTATGGTACGAGAAGTCGCTCTTTCTCTCATATGGAATCGATGGACCGTAACTTCACGTGGTTGGGCGTGGTTGAGGCGAGGCTTAGCCGACTCGAGCGCCAAGCCGGGCTTGGGGCCGCTTCGGGGTGCTAGGTTTTCGGACCGCAGGAGGACGCTTGGCGATTGGGTATGATTGGGAGGGTTGACACTAGGCCCTTGTGGTAAGTGTCGTGCGATCAATGCTTCCTGCGCAGGTTAATTAAGCGATTGAATTGCAGCGCTCTCGGATATGAGCACGCTTGGTCCGAACTTCTTCTGCGTAGTAAACAACTTGAACTTGTGGTTCGCCGTTGGGCTTGAGCTAAATTTTGATATGAGATGACTTGCTTTACATTACATTAATTACAATATCATGCTAGAGGTAGGTGCTTTTACGACTGCTAATTATATTGAGAAAAACTTGAGTAGATGACTAAAATTGAAACAAAGTTAAGCATTTCCGCACTTTTAACCTAAGCCTGTTTACCTTGCTACCGCCAAATGCATCTCCTTTGGAGTCGGTCATATATGGACCCCGGGTAAGTCTTGCGAGTACCTTCTGTACTCATGCTTCTGCTTTGTGGTTTTCAGTGAGGATCGGTGGGCGGATCACGAGTTCGCCTCTTCGCCTCTCGGTGGCCCCAAGGGAGCACCGAGTAGAGGCTTAGCGACATCGCCTGCGCTTGGGAAGTGTTGAGGCGAGAACACTTCCGAGAAGTTTTATTTTGCTAATGTGTTGCGATTTGATTCATTTTTGTTGTATAGTTAGCTCCCAAATCTATGTCATGACTATGTTTAATTACTTGTCTATTTCCGTCGTTGAACCTTGTTGTATTCTCGTGCTTAATTCATGTTTAGTGTTGCTTCTAGCTATGTTGATCCTTATGCTTGTGGTTGTGGTTGTGATATAATTGTTTAGACAATTGTTTCTTCTGTCTGCTGAGTGGATGTCCATACTTCTAGGGCGTCATGCGAAATTTCGAACTTTTATCTTCTTTGTCTAGTCATGTTTTATATGCTTCTAGTATGCTAGATGAGTTGTTTAGTTGGGTGGTTGTCTAGTTTGTCTTTATGCTTGAGTTGGTGTTGTTTTTGTGCTTCGCGTTGCGTGTCGATTGTGAAGTTTTGGGTTCGTTGCCCACTTTATGTGAATTGAACTGATATGGCATTGGAAACCGGTATGCTTGAAGCGATCTGGCGAAGTTTCGGGTTGCATACGGGGAATCTGGGGCGGTTGTCGAGTTCATCGAATGGGCCGACGTTGTCTCTATTGGGCTTGGGTGTTAGCATCGCGGCGCCACCGGCGATCCGTTGCTAACCTCCAATTCGATGTGGACGACGGGACATTCGATAACCCGAGGACGGTCCAGGCGGCTCCTCTCAAGGCCGTATCGAGCAAGGTGCATAAAGACGAACCGTAAACTTGACAACCACTTAGGTGATTAATTAGGATTTATTTAACCTCTAGGTAGCAATTAGCGCTATATTACCCGCCCTATGTCTATAATTTAGGTTGTGTGGGTTGAATGGTGGCGTGGGAGAAACGATCACGTTGGAACCGTGCATTTCATACCATGCATATGAGATCCATGTCATACCATGCATGCATATTTCTTCCGTGTCCTCTTTGCATCATGATCCATGTTTTTTTGTATGTGGGACTTGTAGGATTCCTTGTCTTGTTTTATTGTCTAGATCATGTTTTAATTCAAAATTTTTAACCAAGTCTAAGAACCTATCCCTTCCATGAGGAGTTAGAGTCCATTCCGTGGTTTCGAATACCCTGAGGTGTTCCCAATGGAATTGCGGGGATGCTTTGATCGGGATATTGAGTTCAGAGTTGAACTTGACCGGGGCCGCTCCAGTTTCAAGCGGCCGCATCAATGCCACCCGATGAATTGGTGAATTGAAGAAGCAAGCAAGGAACCGATGGACAAGGGATTTATTCGTCCGAGCTCCTCACCTTGGGGTTGCTTGGCTATCTTCGTGACCAAGAAAGACGGTTCTCTTCGCCTATGTGTTGATTATCGTCCGCTGAACGCAGCCACCATAAAGAACAAGTACCCTCTTCCCGAATTGACATCCTCTTTGATCAACTTGTTTGGTGCACGGTGTTCTCCAAGATTGATTTGAGGCTCGGGTATCATCAAATCAAGATTCGAGCCGAAGATATCCCGAAGACGGCATTCTCCACTCGTTATGGCCTATATGAGTATACCGTCATGTCGTTCGGTTTGACGAATGCACCAGCGTACTTCATGTACCTTATGAACTCCATCTTCATGGAGGAACTTGACTCCTTCGTGGTCATCTTTATTGACGATATCCTCATCTACTCAGCAAATGTAGAAGAACATGCCAAGCATCTTCGCATCGTTCTTGAGAGACTCCGAAAACATCGCCTTTATGCGAAATTCAGCAAGTGTGAGTTTTGGCTGAAGGAGGTATTTTTCTTGGGACATGTCCTCTCCGAGCAAGGTGTTGCTGTCGATCCAAGCAAAGTGCAAGAGGTTCTCGAGTGGGAACAGCCCAAAACTATCACAGAGATCCGTAGTTTCCTTGGGCTTGCCGGCTATTATCGCCGATTCATTCCAGACTTCTCGAAGATTGCCAAACCTATGACCGAGCTGCTCAAGAAGGGGGTTGCATTTAAATGGTCAACGGGTTGTGAGCAAGCATTTCAGACCTTGAAACAGCGCCTTACTACAGCTCCTGTCCTCACTCAACCTGACATTCACAAGCCATTCGATGTCTATTGCGATGCATCAGGTATCGGCCTTGGCTGTGTGCTTATGCAAGAAGGCCGAGTTGTCGCCTACGCATCTCGGCAGTTGAAGCATCATGAGGAGCACTACCCCACCCACGATTTGGAGCTTGCAGCAGTGGTGCATGCCTTGAAGATCTGGCGCCACTATCTCCTGGGGAACAAGTGTAATATTTACACCGATCATAAAAGTCTCAAGTACATCTTCACTCAGCAGATCTGAATATGAGGCGGAGATGGCTTGAGCTGATCAAAGACTACGCTTTGGAGGTACACTACCACCCGGGAAGGCGAATGTGGTGGCCGACGCGTTGAGTCGCAAGGCTCAATGTAATTGTCTTGCTTCTGACCGAGTGCTTCCTCTCAGGCCGACTTCCGAGACTCGGTTTGGAGATGGGCGGCGAGGATTCATAGCTAATATCGAGTTGAGATCCACATTGCTCGATCAGATTCGAGAGGCACGAGCGAAGGATGAAGAAGTTGCCCAAATCCGGATAAATTGAAATTGGGGCAAGTCTGCGAGTTTCGCTGGATGATCAAGGAACCTTGTGGTTCGTGACCGCATAGTTGTCCTGATGACCGTGGAGTTGAAGCGAAGGATTCTTGATGAGGCGATCACTCCTTGCTTACCATTCACCCGGCAAGAACAAGATGTATCAAGACCGAGGCGGCGGTTTTGGTGGGCTCGCATGAAGCGAGGTCGCTTCGCTATGTGTCTGAGTGCGACGTCTGCAAGCGGGTGAAGGCCGAACACCTCAAGCCGGCCGGTACTCTTGACCTCTTCTGTTCGGTTTGGAAGTGGGAGGATGTCACCATGGACTTCATTATCGGCTGCTGGCCACTTCTCGAGCCATGACTCAATTTGGGTGATCGTCGACCGACCGACGAAGTCCGCGACACTTCGGCCGTCCGGACCACTTATTCGACCAAGAGATATGCAGAGCTATATATCTCTCGGATCGTGTGTCTCCACTGAGTACCCAAGCGGATAGTGTCGGATCGAGGCTCTCGGTTTGTCTCTCGGTTACGAGAAGCCTACATGAAGCTTTGGGCACGGTTGCTCCACGATTCAACATACCACCCTCGGTGGACGGTCGACCGAGAGGTCAATCGATCCTCGAGGACATGTTGAGGGCTTGTATTTTGTCCTACGGAAGAAGTGGGAAGAGTGTCTCAGATGTCGAAGTTCGCAGACAACAACAAATACCAAACCAAGATCCAGATGTCTCCGCTCGAGGCACTTTATGGTCGCAGCTTGTCGAGCGCCGCCGAATTGGTCGAAAAGTGGAGAACGCCTCCTTGATTGGGCTGAAAGAGTTGTGGAGGCGAAGAAAAGGTCGACTATCCAGAAAATCGAGGATAGCGCGGTCGCGACGAAGAGTTACTGCCGATCGCCGTAGGAGACCCTCTCCTTGACATTGGCGACTTCGTCTATCTGAAGGTTTCTCCTCTCCGTGGCACCCGCCGATTCGGAGTTAAAGGAAAGCGGCACCTCGCCACGTAGGGCCGTTCAAGATTGTTGGAAAGCGCGCCAAGTAGCATATCGGCTAGAGCTTCCTCCTTCGCCGGAATGGTTCATGACGTGTTCCACGCCTCGGTGAAGAAGTGTCTCCGTACTACGCTCGAGTCTCTTGAGGTGGAAGACCTCGAGTCGCACTCAACCGGATCTGTCTTATGCGGAGCATCCTATTCGGTTACGAAGAATCGGAGCGCAGAATACCTGACGAAGAACTCTCAAGTTCTATAAAGTACAAGGAGTAATCACACGGAGGACGAAGCAACTTGGGAGCCGAAGATCGTCTCAAGAACGAGTATCCCGAATTCTTCCAAGACATGTGAGTATTACTCACGATCCTTCACTTTTCCTCTGTAGTTGTCTTCCTAATCAGACGCTGCTTTACAATCTCGGCGAGATTCCCCAAAGGGGAGGATTTGTCATGGCCCCAAATTTCAAAATTCATTTCTTATGGCTAACATTAGCGCCAACCAAATTTTGACCGCATTTGAGATCGACTTCGCCTTAGTAAATGTTCTAAATTCGACACTTTAGAATTTCCAACTTAATGAAAGTTAAGAGCTAGAAGTTTCATTATGCAAGTACGGTTTTATCAAATGCAAATTTCAATCATGGCAATAAAATTGAATCCTCGTGCTGAAATTCAGGACTTAGCCATTCTCTCTTGCTTCCAAGTGGGGTCGGTGTGCAGATCTAAATGAAATTAGGGGCAACAAATAAACCAAATCAGCACAACACATTTCCTGATTTTTTCCCCAGCACCTCCTTCTCATTTCCCCAACCAAAGCAGCAGCACCTCATTTCGTTTCTTCTCCAAGCAGCGCCTCCTCTCCTCAGCCCTCCCCCTCATTTTCGTTCTTCCCCAACCACAGCCAGCAAGCAGCACATCCAGCCTCCTCCTTGGTGCCTCCTCCAGCAAGCACTCCTCCTGGTGGCGCCTCCCTTCCCTCCCCCAAGCAGCAGCTCCCTCCTCCTCCAAGTGCAGCTCTCCTCTTCCTCCTCCACTCCATGAGGTAAGGCTCCCTAGGGTTTAGGTTTTGATGGGTTATTTCCTGGTCTTGGGTGCTGCCATGATGTATTGGGGGCTTAGATGAGTGGAGAATCAAGGTTTGAATGGGGAATAACCAATCTAGGGTTTGGAGTAAGTTCTGAATTTTCGAGCAGAATTTTTAGCTACTGTTTCGGGCTGATTTGAGAAAATTCTGAGCATCTCCTGCTAGGTTGGCTGTAGAGAAATTTGTGGGTAATCAAATTATCTTTCATTTCCAACTGGAATCACCTCATTTTGTTAATCCAGCTGAAAGTTATGTCTATTTTAGTGCTTGCTGCTCTGAAAATGCTGAAGATTTCGGGTAGAAACTTGAGCTGTGAATAAGAATTAGTTAGAGGCCGAATTAGAAATTAATTTTGCCTGTGAAGTTTTAGGAAATTTCATGTAGATTATAAAAATGTCATCCTTTACTCAATTCCATTAAGTATAGCCATTAATATGATGAAATTTGTGCATGCTGTTCTGTAACACTGAAATTTCTGAACTCTGAAAACTGCCCTCTGTTGCTGGCTGAACTGGGAGTTACCTGTGCAGAATCTGAGTGATTGGTTGAAGCTAATTTGTAGGTCTATGTCTTATGGTCGTGTAGGCTCTGAGTTTGCTCAATTTGGCTAAGTGATCAAAAAGTTATGGTCATTTGTATACATGCTGTCCTGAAACCGGTGTTTCTGAAAATTCAGACTTGGGACTAAAGTTCAGAGTTTAATTGCAGACCTTAATTTTGTAATCTGAATGTTTTGATGCAAGGTAAAGTTAGATCAACCTCTTGTGGTCTTTTAGAGTCCATGAAATAAAATTTTAGGTTAAGCATTCAAGAGTTATTCTTGATTAGAGGAATGTGCTTGTATTTTCAGATTTTTTTCTATAGAATAGAAGTGGAGTTTAGCATTTGTGTTTTTAGTTTTAAATTGAGTTGAATGTTTGCACTTTTGGAGCTAGCTTGGATGATTCATTTGGTGTTTTCATTTCATATGCATTTAGCATTTCATTTCATATGCATTGCATGCATCTCATTCATATGCACTTTGCTTTCGTGTAGAGAACGAAACATGGGAGGGTGACGTGGCCGTGGTCGAGGGGACATCGGTGGGCAAGTTGCCGTTGAGGATCCAACGTGAAAGCTGCAGCAAGCACCTAAGCATGTTTATCCTTATGTATCGTTATTTTTGAGAATAATGTGATTAATTGAAATGTTAAGTATTGCATTAGGAATTGCCATGTGGGATAGGAATAGATCCTATTTGTCTGCACGCACACCCCTTGTATTCACAAATATCTCCTTTTGAGCTAGACTATGGGTATTAATGAGTCCATGCTTAGAATGCTTAGATGTTGGGGTTGGGCCAAGTGACGGAGGGTTACATCACTTGCGGTTGTTATCATTACACACATACTACTTTATGTCGGACTTGGAATTGGGAAAGGTTTTGGAAAGAAATGAATTGTGGACCGGGTGGGGAGTTGGTTCATTTGGGTACGGAGACTCAAATGTGTAGCCCCGTCTGTGTCAGTTAAGGACCGATCGTAAGTGGAATAAGATTGAGCACACCCCGGTTGGTCGCATGCCCGATTATGGTACGGTAAGCCGCTCTTTCTCTCATATGGAATCGATGGACCGTAACTTCACGTGGTTGGGCGTGGTTGAGGCGAGGCTTAGGCCGACTCTCGAGCGCCAAGCCGGGCTTGGGCCGCCGAGGGGGTGCTAGGTTTTCGGACCACAGGAGGACGCTTCAGCGATTGGGTATGATTGGGAGGGGGTTGACACTAGGCCCTTGTGGTAAGTGTCGTGCGATCAATGCTTCCCTGCAGGGTTAATTAAGCGATTCGAATTGCCGCGCTCTCGGATATGAGCACGCTTGGTCCGAACTTCTTCTGCGTAGTAAACAACTTGAACTTGTGGTTCGCCGTTGGGCTTGAGCTAAATTTTGATATGAGATGACTTGCTTTACATTCTGTTAATTACAATATCATGCTAGAGGTAGGTGCTTTTCATCGCTAATTATATTGAGAAAAACTTGAGTAGATGACTAAAATTGAAACAAAGTTAAGCATTTCCGCACTTTTAACCTAAGCCTGTTTACCTTGCTACCGCCAAATGCATCTCCTTTGGAGTCGGTCATATATGGACCCCTGTAAGTCTTGCAGTACCTTCAGACTCATGCTACGCTTTGTGGTTTTCAGTGAGGATCGGTGGGCGGATGCAGTTCTGCCCTCTTGCCTCTCGGTGGCCAAGCGGGGCACCGAGTAGAGGCTTAGCGACATCGCTGCCCTAAGTGTTCAGGCGAACACTTCCGGAGAAGTTTTATTTTTGCTAATGTGTTGCGATTTGATTCATTTTTGTTGTATAGTTAGCTCCCAAATCTATGTCATGACTATGTTTAATTACTTGTCTATTTCCGTCGTTGAACCTTGTTGTATTCTCGTGCTTAATTCATGTTTAGTGTTGCTTCTAGCTATGTTGATCCTTATGCTTGTGGTTGTGGTTGTGATATAATTGTTTAGACAATTGTTTCTTCTGTCTGCTGAGTGGATGTCCATACTTCTAGGGGCGTCATGCCGAAATTCGAACTTTTATCTTCTTTGTCTAGTCATGTTTTATATGCTTCTAGTATGCTAGATGAGTTGTTTAGTTGGGTGGTTGTCTAGTTTGTCTTTATGCTTGAGTTGGTGTTGTTTTTGTGCTTCCGCGTTGCGTGTCTGATTGTGAAGTTTTGGGTTCGTTGCCCACTTTATGCGAATTGAACTGATATGGCATTGGAAACCGGTATGCGGCGATCTGGGCGAAGTTTCGGTTGCATAACGGGGAATCTGGGGCGGTTGTCGAGTTCATCGAATGGGCCGACGTTGTCTCTATTGGGCTTGGGTGTTAGCCGCGAGCGCCACCGGCGATCCGTTGCTAACCTCCAATTCCGATGTGGACGACGGGACATTCGATAACCCGAGGACGGTCTGGGCGGCTCCTCTCAGGTAGCCTCCTATCCTACCAATGCATGACTGCCTTTGTCCCCCCTCCCGGCGCCAAGTCGGCCGCCTTGGTAAATATTGACAAATACTCGACACCATGCTTCCCAATGCTCGACTTCCTGTCTGGCCACCATTTAGTTGCCCCTTTTACCACACATTTGATGGACCTAGGTTCAATTGGATTAGTTGTCGAGGTCATTTTGGTCATTTTTAACAAAAAGGAAACTATTACCTAGGTAACTGTTTTTTGGTCAAACGTGCCAAGTATTTGCAAATGGAGGGAATATTCAAGAACTAAAATTGTTTCATGATTTTGGAAACATAAAAAAATCATAATATGCAACAAGAAAGCCACCTTAACGGACCCTCCAATGCAAACAAAATTTGCATAAATCGGAATTTTTTGTTCAAAAAATTCAAATGTGCATGTCAAATTCAAAAAGATATCTCCATCAAAAGTTGTGAAAGCTTGGATTTCTCAGACAAATCTCACCAAAATCCCCTAGAAAGATCATGGACAGAAGGCTAAACTAGTGGCGACAACACAATGTTGGAGGCGCCGCACGGCTCCTCTGACGTCGGTGGTGTTTGCACCTCAACGCATGTGCCTCCTTCGAGGGCGACATCCTCCGTGGATGTCTCCTCCAAGAAGCGATGTCCTCCTCTCCTCTGGTAGTGTCGACCTTTGATTTGCAACGACGATGAACATGGTTATCACGGCGCCCCGGCGAGGCGAGTCGCCTCTGGGGCGCCTGGACGCCTAGGCGGGCGCCTAGGCGAAGATTAGGCGACCAAAAAAATCCTTTAATCTTAGCCCAGCCCAGCCCAGCCGAGCAGAATAGCCTCTCCCTCCCTCTGTCTCACACACACACAGCCCAGCCCAGCTCTCCCTTTCTCCCTCATCCATTCGCCGCCGCCCCTTGCCCCCTTCACTCTTGCTATCTCGCGACGCTAGTGCGTGCGCCCGCTCCGCTCACGTCGCTCCCCCTCCCTCTCCGCTCACGCCGCTCCCCCTCCCGCTCCGCTCACGCCCCTCCCCCTCCCGACAACTACCGCCTCTCCCAGATCCGGATCTCCTCTGTAGGCGGAGGAGCGACAGGCGAAGGAGGAGGGGGAGGCGGAAGAGGAGCACGAGGCGGAGGGATTTCCGGAGTCGAAGCGCCGGGGGCGGAGAAGCTGCTGGCGGCGGTGGCGGCGCGAAGCTAGGGTTCCTCTGCGCTCCGCCTCTCCGGTCCACGGTCTCGACTCCCCCCATGAGTACCTCTCTGTTCTGGTCTCTCTGGTCCAGGTCGTAGCTTTAGTCTAGTCTGGTCTCTCTGGTCCAGTCGCCCGCCCAGACGAGGCTGACGACGCCTAGGCGTCCCCGCCACGACGCCATGACGCCCAGGCGGCCGCCTAGCCGGCTTCAGGCGAGGTGATGAGGCACGGCGAGTCCAGCCGGCCGACTGGACGCCTAGTCGGCGCCTAGGCGTCGCCTAGGCGACGCCGTGATAAGCATGACGATGAATGGCCTCAACCTCTCGGATGGAGTCCTCACGTTGATGGGTGAGTTTGGGAGGTGTGGGAAGGATGGGATTCAAACTTGTGGCGATCTGTCTAATCAACTCTGGGTAACGACAGTCACACTGCCATTACTCCTGAGCTAATTAAGTCGATCTCGATCCAGTAGTTAGCAAAACATCGGATATCCCGATACTTTATTAGTTAATATACTGTATTCAGAGTATTGCAGCAGAACAACAATTAGAGATTGAAAATAGAACGCTGTATTACATTTCATTAGCCAAGTAGGCTATTAAACATACCATAGTCACAAAGTTCCCGGGTCGACGGGGACGAGGAACGGGGTTGCGGGACGAAGGTCGACACTTGGAAAAAATATGGTATGAAGGGGTATACCCTTTTGGGATGAGAACCCAAAAATTGGTACGTGACTCCGTGGCCTATGGGTCGATGACCCCGGTTCGGACCCTATAGTCGAGGGTCGCGACCCCAAGGGTCAAGGGTCGATGACCCCGGTACGAAGGCTAGGGTCGAGGGTCGCGACCTTTGGTGTCTTGGGTCGATGACCCCGGAACGTCGAAGACAACATAGAGTCATGATCCCAAGTGTTTTGGATCACCATGGCTTGTGCGTTATGCATGAATATGATATTGGCTTATGAGTTTATGAATTATGAGATGATAAAAAATCAAAACAAAATGTATATATACAACCCAAGTCACAACTAAGTTTATTATTCAATACGAAATAAAGACGGTTGACGACTAAAATAGACGTGCTCCTCCAAAGTCCTCACTCCTGAGTCCTGAAGCACTCTGCGCTCCTGTATGCCTGCTCCTTCATTGCTCCTAAGCTGCAATCAATAGATATCAATTTAGTATATACTATGTACTTCTCAACAGACTATCTCTACTAATATAAATTTGCAGTTGGTGGCAGCGGTCCGTTCTTCCTAGCCCCCTCCCACCATATCTCCAATAATGGCAGGTCATTATAGCTAATTATTTTTTCCTGATTTACAGCCACCCATATATCTCTAAATATGGCTGATTATTATAGCAAAATCCCTAATTATTGCTGGTAATTAATAGCCAGTCAATCATTCCTTTTGTATTCTATATATGTTGTACAATTTTCACAGAATCAATCAAGGGAATTCATTCAAGATCTCCCATGTCGTGCCACCGCAGCGAATGAACTCGACAAACTGATCAATAAGTAACGGACCGACGTACATGGCCGCGAGGCGTAGAAGGCCGAGCACCACAGTCAGTAGTAACTGCGGCCAGAAGGACAGCCAGAGCGCGATGCCCACCGGATTCCGTGACCCTAGCGCCAGCCAGTTGGACATGAACAAAGCGTACGACGCTTTGGCGCGGTTTCCCAGCGACACCGGTGGGGCGTCGTCTGCGGTGAGAGAGTCATTGGCATACCCCTTGGAGATAAACGGGTTGATCCAACTGAACGTCGTGAGAGAGAGGAACGACATGGTGACGCACGGCGTGGCGGGCGATTCGGCGCTGGTGTTTTCTGATTCACCTTCATGAGCTCTAACGTCATGGCCAGTGAAGCAAGTGATGACTAGGTATGCCAGAGGTATGGAGACGAGTAGGCCGGTAAAGTCGAGAGAGTCATTTGGGAAGAGTAGCGAACCGTCGGCGCAGCAGACCACCGCCGAAGCGGAGAAGAGTGCGGCGTCGAGAGCGATGGCGATCTAGAAGACGTGGAGATGCAAAGGCTGAGTGGCGGTGGTGGCCCCTTTCTCCGAGGCGACTGACCACGCGGCCATGGCGTGCGCGACGAAGTGGGCGGCGAGAAAGGCGGACTCCATAGCGCCATGGTGTGCTCGGCAGGAGGAAGAACGCGAGCACGAGGAGGACGGCGAATGTCGTGGCGAAGACGACGGATGCCCTTGCGAAGGCGGTGGATGACGAGGACGAGCGAAGCGACGAGAAAGACGAGGTCAACGGCGCCGAGGAGCGCGCGCTGCAGGCATGGCGAGAGGAAGAGGAACACGGTCTGGTAATATAAATTGCAAAAAGGGATAAAAATGATTGATTGATTTTTGAGATTGGTAACATATATTGCTACGTACAATATATTTGTTTTTAATTCATACCGGAGAAGAAACCCTAAAAACTTTTGTAATCGGGAGAAATAGATGTTTGATCTTGTAGCACAGTTTTCTTTTATTGCTTGACCTTTATGTTTCGTTACCAATTTTATTTTTTGTAGCAACGCACGGGCATTGATCTAGTATAGTTAAGGTTTTAAATTGACTAGCATGCCATCATCCTCGAAATTCTTCCAACGCAAGTGCTCAAGCTTCAATTTTGATTCCTCCAAGCAAGTGTCCTCTGGATCATAGTAACAGAATATGGGGTCGAGGCCGCGTTCCATGTACCCGGGTCGCCATCCCAGATCGAGGGTCGGGGTTGACTAGGGTCAACGTCCCAACTCTCAACGGGTCACCGCACCGTTACGGCTGGGATTCAAGACAGAACGAGTCCCAACTCCGGGTGGGTTGCCACCCCATTGCAGCTGAGCTTCAAGATGGGACGAGATGCAAACGAAGAAGAAGGCAGAAGGCTTACGGCTACGGCTCGAGGTTGTGGAGACGAGGCACTAGCACCGCCGTCTGTGGTCCACTAGAGAGGCTGCCTGGCCGGTGCCTCCTCACCGCAGCCCGATCCGGAGGTTGGAGGCCCAGAGAACACCGGCTCGGTGCGGCGCTTGCCCTTGACTGCACGAGGGCGCCTCGCCGGATCTGGCCGCTTGGGCGCTAGGCGCCACCTCGCCGGTGCTGGTACTGAAATTTGGGCATTGGGCGCCACCACGCCGGATGGTGATGGGGAATGGTGCCGTTGGCCGAAACAGAAGAAAAAGTGAAGAACGATGCGAGCGGCAAAGCGGAGTCGGAGCAGGAGCGCCGCACCGCGTGGGAGGAGTGGAGGATAGGAAGGCGATAAGGCGATAAGCGCTGGACTGCTGGAGTGGACGGCTGGAGTACTGGACGGAGATCTTTTATTTTTTATTATTTTATAGGAAGGAAAAAATTAGTATACATAGCATGTAGGGGGAGATTTCCCTCAATGTCCATGCCATCTAAAAAAATTCCCTCCATCAATCTAATTTACAAAAAAAATTGTAAAAGGAATGCATCGAATGCACAACCTTGCGCTCAAAAGATCAGAAAGATACCACTGCAACTCACTGTTATATTTGTATTTACTTTCTATAACACGTATAAGTATAGTCTCCAGTTCTCCACTTATCTTCTACTATGAAGAGGCAAGTGTGCTTATGTACGAAGAGGCAAGTGTAACCATGGTTGTTAAAATCTCAATTTTTTCATCCGATTTCATGACTTTACGATCAGAGTGAGAGGGTCTGATTCTACGATCTAGTTAGTAGAATATACGTTTCTACGATTTTTATGTTTACGATCTATTGATTTCGATTTTACCTAACGTCCTCCAATTCGACTTAGAGTCTACAATTTTGACAACCTTGAGTGTAACTACGAAGAGGTACAATATGTATGGCGAACTAATTATTATATGAGTGAGCTATTAGATCGGTTGTAGGTGACATGGCACTATTATAAACTAGCAGCTAGCTAATTTATTAGCCATGCTCTAATATAATACTCCGTGCGCTTCCAAATTGTAGTTCACGCTAGTATTGTACTAAGTCAAACTTCTTTAACTTTGTCTAAGGTTATAAGAAAGGCTGGTCTCAAAGCGAACCTAAGACGAATTGAACACAAGTAGTCGTGACTCGTGAGCCTTGAGCTGATGATGAGATGAAGGAGAGAGAAGAGAAACAGGATGCACAACCAGCTGAGACACAAGCTCCAAGAAATGTTGTGAGAGAATGGAGTGGGCATGTATTAATGGTACAATATGTATGACCAACTATTATGTGAGTGAGCTATTGGATCGGCTGTAGGTGATATGGCACTAGTATAAAGCCAGCAACTTGCTAAGTTATTAGCCATGCTCTAATATAATACTCCATGCACTTCCAAATTGTAGCTCACTCTAGTATTGTACTAAGTCAAACTTCTTTAACTTTGTCTAAGGTTATAAGAAAGGCTGGTCTCAAAGCGAACCTAGGACGAATTGAACACAAGTAGTCGTGACTCGTGAGCCTTGAGCTAATGATGAGATGAAGGAGAGAGAAGAGAAACAGGATGCAAACTTACAGCCAGCTGAGACACAAGCTCCAAGAAATGTTGTGAGAGAATGGAGTGGGCATGTATTAATGGTACAATATGTATGACCAACTATTATATGAGTGAGCTATTGGATCGGCTGTAGGTGATATGGCACTAGTATAAAGCCAGCAACTTGCTAAGTTATTAGCCATGCTCTAATATAATACTCCTTGCGCTTCTAAATTGTAGTTCACTCTAGCATTGTACTAAGTCAAACTTCTTTAACTTTGTCTAAGGTTATAAGAAAGGCACCAACATCTCAAAGCTTGAGCTTAGGCTTTCTCGAATGGTTCCCTTGATAGCTCCGTGCACCGTTCATACACTGCGAGAGCCATTTGAAACTAGTGCGGGGAGCATTTGTCCCCCCTGTGTGATAAAGAAATGTGTTAGTTGGTTTGTGACGAGATGTATGATGGGGATGATTGGAGTAGGGTTCACAAAACCGTACCACGAAAACCAGTTCGGTTTTCGCGGTACGGTTTTCGCAAAAACCGCTCAAAAACCGTCAAAAACCGAAAGAGTTGAAAATTTAAAAAAATTGAAATTTTTTTTGAAAAAAATCGAAAACCGCGGTAAAAAGGCACAAATCTAGAATAGGATATTATGATTACAAAATTTAAGTATATATAAATTTTGGTTTTGAGAATGGGATAAAGCATTTATTCTTGGAAAAAATAATAAAGAACAAAATATAAGTGTCGATCCATTGCCTTTGACCCTTTGTAACTTGTGCAGCTTTTATATTAGGATAGCTACTAATCAGGCTCGTATCCTTCCTAATCCTGCCGATTTGAATTCCGTAATACGAGTACATATCGTCGTACTAGACCTATACTGCTAGTCCATGACGACTCACGACTAAGGATCGGTCATCGGATGTCCTCTTCTACAGGCGATATCAAGCTTTCAACTTCAGAGATCTCTGTCATATCAACTTCAGGCATGCTGTTCCAGGTACGTATCAATCTCTATCATGCGCGTGAATTCCTTTGATCCTTCTTTTTAGTTACGTTTTATTCCAATTCCAATTACTTCAGAGATCGTAATGGCGTTTGGATCAAAGAAACGCAAGGGGCCTGATGATTAGGTCTGGAAAAAAGCTCACGAAATGCTCGGTGGCTCGTTTAAAATTGCTCGATTACATTCATTTTCTTTTAAAATAAAAATTAGTTGATTTGGAACAAGAGTCAACTTGCTCGGCTCATTATTTCGGCTCGAAGTTGGGTCTCAAACAATACAGGAGACTATAATAAACAAGAATAAATTAGTGTCGAAGAAAGCTCGGAAAAAAGTTCGACTGGCTCGTTTTTCACCCCTACTGATGATGAAGAACGTGAAGCACCACAGCACAGCGATGGTGGTGAAGAAATTGATCCCATTGACGTTTATGAAGGAGGCGAGGACGGTTGTGGTGAAGAGGGAGCTGAAGAACAGAAGACTAAAAATGAAAATCCTCTCCTTCAAGAAGTAAGAATATTATCTGCTGCTAAAGGGAAGAATCCTGGTGGATCAAAGAGTTGGCAATGCAATCACTGCAAAAAGACGTTCAGTAGCAGCACGACAAGAATTAAAGTACATTTTTTGGTGCTCCACCTGGTAAAAAGCACAAATCATCCGTTGTTCTGCATTACAAAATGATCGCGCCAAGTATAAAAAATTGTATGATAAGGTACGTTTAAGTTGTAACATCTATTCGTAGTTGTCCGCTATTCTACACTCTTCTCTCTATTCTAAGTTCATTATTATCTACTATTTCGTATAGGTTCATAACGGAGGTTCTTCTAAGCCAGTGTTCACCAAGAAGCCGAATCCAATTGCAGATTCATTCAGTGTGATGGAAAGTGAAGGATCGAGATGGCGAACAGAGGGGGGTGAATGGTCGCAAATAAATTTCCCCCCAAAATACTCCAACTAAAACCTTGAAAAGATCGTGCAAAGGAAATCATGAAAAACCCGAACAACTAGACAACTATATGTACCCCTAGCATGCATGGATGAGTTCCATAGAATATGAGGGGATTTTTGAGTCACAATTCTGGTTGTCTAGTGTCCAAATCAAGAAGGAATCAAATCTACCCTTGCTTTTAGAAAAAAGATCAATTCAAATCATAAAAGCCACTTTTAGAAAAGCAAGAGCAGAAATTCCAGAAACTGTCTTCACTTTGAATAGGAGTTTGGTGGGTCTCTGCTGCTCAAGAAATTATGAGAGATTTTCTTCCTATGAACAGATGAGTCGTGAAGAACTCCACCAAATTTCACTTTAAAATACCTTACAGAAAATTCATCAAAAATCAAAGAGCACAGACAGTCAGGAAACTTCGAGCAGAGAGTTTGGGGCTCGGTTCTCACCTCATGGCGCCCAAACGGTGCATCAAGTGAACTCCAAACTTTTTATACAGATGTATATAGGAGTTACGCACAAGTTCCAATAAGAATCACTCAAAAATAATTTTTCTATATTTTTCTAAAAATCAAAGACTAACTGCTGCGTGAAGAACAAGTTCTGGACAGAGTTGGAATTTGAAAGAAAAAATGATCTCTACTCAATCAAAGAGTGCAAAAGAGATGTAAAACCATATGAACACACTCAAAAGTCAAAACATCCAAGATCAGCATTTTGAAGGAGGGGAGGCAAATCCAAATTGCATGAATGTAGATTGCGGGAAAGTAAATGCGTAACGTAAATGCTGAATTTAAATTGCGTAAAGTAAAGACATAATGTAAATGCAAAATTTAAATTCACAATAATGTAAAGAAATTTCTTTGTATTTCTGGTGGGAAGGTTTACAAAGCCTCACTTCATATGGGCAAAGCTCAAAGGAGCAACTCAAACCTTCAAGGGGAGGAGGCTAGTTCTCCACCCCTATTTATACTACTCTTGGGCCACATACCACCCTTGGATGAGTCCCTTAACCCTAGAGCACTCATTCAAGGGCTAAGATTAACCCACACACACAGTCATGCAAGGGCTAACCCAAAACCCACACACATACTGGGTTTTCTTGCACGGTTTTCAAAGCATACTACCTAGACCCGCTAACCTATCAATTAGACCGCAATCCAACGACCCTCATTGATCCACGCGGCATCTAGCTAGCATCATCTCCTTTCCTTGTCTTCTTGACTTGCCCGGACTCCGTCTCCGATCATCTTCCGGCGATCTCCCGACCGTCTGGACCTCCGACGCTCCTCGCCTAGTCCCGGTCATCCTCCGCCTCACCATGACCTAGCACCGTCGTCATGCAACCATCAAAGACAAGGAAAACCTTTCACATAGCAATGCCCACAAATATTTTCAATGATTATCCCACAATCATTAATGGATCATAATTGCGCCCAATGGTCCGGTGCTACTGCCCCCAGGCCGGTAGCACTAGGAAAAGCAACCAACACTCAAATTGCTTCAATTTGAAGATCCAATTCAAATCAAACTCAATTTCAAATCAATCCAATCTCAAATCTTGTCAATTACTCATCACACACAAGGATAGACCTCCACATGGTCTTTCAGAAAGGGATGCAGTTGACATGGCAATAATGAGGTGCTTGTGTGCTAATGGAATTCCTTTCAATGTGCTGAGAAGTCCTCAATGGTCTAAAATGGTAGCAGCCATAAACAAAGCACCCAAGGGATACAAATCACCTTCTAGCGAGAAGGCACGAACCACCCTTCTAGATGCATGCAAGAGAAACGTGGAGCAAGAATTATCTCTAGTTAGAAATACATGGTACACAGTTACGCACACACTAACTAAGCACTGCACTGTAGTTAAATTGTTATACTGCACTGTATAATTATGATTTACAAGTACTTCACTTATTACTGTTAATTAGGTACACGTAAGGTGTCTCTATCGTTTCTGATGGGTGGACAAATATGAAGAACAAGCCCTTAATCAATGTCATTGCATCAAATAGCTGTGGTTCAATGTTCTTGTATGCCGAAGATTTTTCTGGAATTGAGAAAACTGGGGAAGCAATAGCAGACTATTTACTTAAGGCCATCGATGAGATTGGAGAATCAAATGTTCTTCAAATAGTGACTGATAATGCAGCAAATTGCAAAGCAGCAGGACGGGAGATTGAGAACATACGTATTTGTCATCTTCTTTTCTTTGCAACTACTAAAATTCTAGAATAGATGCTACATACTTTTTCTTTCAATCTTTATTAATTTTGACAACACTTTTCACTAGGTCCATAAACATATTTTTTGGTCACCATGCGTAGTGCATACTTTAAATATAATATTTAAAGATTTAGCAAAAGCACTTCCCTGGATGGAGGCGACATACCGTGCTGGTAAAGCTCTAGTTACATTCATTCTGAATCACCAGCATGGCCTAGCAATTTTCAAAAACAATTCAAAACTAGATCTCTTGAGGGTGGCAAAGACACGATTTGCATCCCACTATATTTTGCTGAAGAGGCTGAGTGACTGCTGAGAAGCACTTGCTACCACAGTGGTTACCAAGCAGTGGAAGGACTAGATGAAGACCAATGGCAATGATCCGTATGCAAAGGTTGCAGTTGAAACTATTAACAGCGAAGAGTTCTGGACATAGGTTGAGCACATACTTGCTCCCACAAAGCCCTTGTTCCTGATGGTAAAATATAGTGACGGAGAAGGCCCAAAGATGGGTGAAATATATGAAAGAATGGGCACTATGTTGGGAGAGATAAGTGATGTTATGAACAAGGCAGCCTATCCTCACAAGCAAGATTTTCTTGAGGTTGATAAAATCATTCAGACCTGGTGGGGGAAAATGAACATCCCACTCCATTGTTTGGCTTTTGCACTGTGCCCAAAGTTTTATGACATTGGTTATCTGAAAACACCTGCTCCTGGAGGCATTCCTAGAAAAGCTCCAAATCAAGACAAGGAAGTCATGAGAGGAGTGGTGGAGGCTTTTCGAAAAATAGCAGATGGTGATGCTGAACGGAAGATACTGCGAGAAGAATTTACTGCATTTCACATGAAGAAAGGAATGTTTGCATTTCTGTCTGTTCAAACTGATGCAAGCACAATGACACCCATCGATTGGTGGTCGAACTTTGGCTCAGAAACTCCAAACTTGGCCGAAGTTGCCTTGAAAGTGCTATCTCAACCAATCAGTAGTTCCTCGGCTGAGAGAAATTGGAGTACGTATTCGTACATCCATAATGTAAAGAGGAACAAGCTGAATTGGAGAACAGCGGATAAATTAGTCTACATCCACTCCAACATTCGGCTTCAATCAAGATTTTCAGAGAGCTACCACGCAGGTCCTAGCTCCAAGTGGGATGCATATCCAGAGGACACTTGCTTGGAGGAATCAAAATTGAAGCTTGAGCACTTGCGTTGGAAGAATTTAGAGGATGATGGCATGCTGGTCAATTTAAAACCTTAACTATATAGTCTGTTGAGAAGTACATAGTACATACTAAATTGATATCTATTGATTGCAGCTCAGGAGCAATGAAGGAGCAGGCATACAGGAGCGCAGAGTGCTTCAGGACTCAGGAGTGAGGACTTTGGAGGAGCATGTCTATTTTAGTCGTCAACCGTCTTTATTTCGTATTGAATAATAAACTAGTTGTGACTTGGGTTGTATATATACATTTTCTTTTGATTTTTTATCATCTCATAATTCATGAACTCATAAGCCAATATCATATTCATGCATAACACACAAGCCATGGTGATCCAAAACACTTGGGATCATGACTCTATGCTGTCTTCAACATTCCGGGGTCATCGACCCAAGACACCAAAGGTTGCGACCCTTGACCCTTGGGGTCGCGACCCTCGACTATAGGGTCTGAACCGGGGTCATCAACCCATAGGCCACGTTGTCGCGTACCAATTTTTGGGTTCTCGTCCCAAAGGGGTATACCCCCTTCATGCCATATTTTTTCCAAGCGTCAACCCTCGTCCCGCGACCCCGTTCCTCGACCCCGTCGACCCGGGAACTTTGTGACTATGCTCTGTATCTGCATCCCACTTGGAGCTAGGACCTGCATAGTAGCTCTCTGAAAATCTTGATTGAAGCCGGATGTTGGAGTGGATGTAGACTAATTTATCTGTTGTTCTCCAATTCAGCTTGTTCCACTTTACATTATGGATGTACGAATACGTACTCAAATTTCTCTCAGCCGAGGAACTACTGATTGGTTGAGATAGCACTTTCAAGGCAACTTCGGCCAAGTTTGGAGTTTCCGAGCCAAAGTTCGACCACCAATCGATAGGTGTCATTGTGGTTGCATCAGTTTGAACAGACGGAAATGCAAACATTCCTTTCTTCATGTGAAATGCAGTAAATTCTTCTTGCGGTATCTTCCATTTAGCATCACCATCTGCTATTTTTCGAAAAGCCTCCACCACTCCTCTCATGACCTCCTTGTCTTGATTTGGAGCTTTTCTGGGAATGCCTCCAGGAGCAGGTGTTTTCAGATAATCAATGTCATAAAACTTTGGACACAGTGCAAGAGCCAAACAATGGAGTGGGATGTTCATTTTCCCCCACCAGGTCTGAATGATTTTATCAACCTCAGGAAAATCTTGCTTGTGAGGATAGGCTGCCTTGTTCATAACATCACTTATCTCTCCCAACATAGTGTCCATTCTTTCATATATTTCACCCATCTTTGGGCCTTCTCCGTCACTATATTTTACCATCAGGAACAAGGGCTTTGTGAGAGCAAGTATGTGCTCAACCTCTATCCAGATTTAGGACAATTAGGAGGGGTTATAACGCTCTTATGCAATCTTCCATTGAGTTCCAAAATAGCTTAGCGAGGAAAATCGTCGCTACACACCCATCCTGGCTTCTGTCCCAAATAATTTGGTTCTATCCCAATCATCACTAACAAATAGCTTCCTCAAAGCATCTTTATTCATATACATGCTCTGCAAAGTAAGGAAAGAGGTGGCAAACCAAGTAGTCGCGGGTCTCACAAGATCCTTCTGTCCTATTGTATCTCTCATTTTAGCATGAAGTCTCACATGCCTATAAATGAAGGTTGTGACACACTTTGCTTGGGCAATGCACTTCTTGAACTCCTTCATTTTGCTAATATCCTCTAACATAAGATCCTAACAGTTGGCAGCACATGGCATCCAATATAGGATGGGAAACCTTCCATAAGAATCATTCCTACCGCCTTGTAGTTAGCCCCATTGTTGGTACAATTGATACAGAAATTAATTAAGTGATGACTTATCTTGTCTGTCCATCCATTTGACATCAATGAGCAGCCAAAATTCTTCCAAGCCAACTCTTGCTTCTTCCTTATTTCAATAATTTGTATTTTTGTTTTCTCAAGATATGGCACCCTCAACTCATGGTAACTAGGAGGCTTATAGCCAGGGCCATACCGTGCAATGGCCTCAACCATCTCCTCCTAGATTCTTTAGTTTACAATATTGAATGGAATGCCAATTATCATAGAGAAACTTGCCTACATACATATTTGTCTTCTCCCTATCTTCCTTTGGTCTCATGCTCTGTTCGATGCTCATTTGAAAAGCCCCCTTCTAATGTCTTTCCTTTACAACTTCTTCTGGTGTCTTCAAGTACATTTAGGGCACTGTTTTAGTAGCCATCCTGGAGCTTGAAATTGAAGCAGCTTCGGAACTTACTGCTGGAGAAGGACTTGGACGGTAGGCCCTAGATGAAGCTACCCAACCTCAACTTCATCGCCATTGCCACTAGTCTCAGCATCATCTTCCTCATCATCTAAATTAATCTTCATCTTTCTTGAAGTCTTTCTCACTCACTTTTGCACCTCTCTCATGATGGTAGTTATTGTTTTAGGGCACTTCTGCACATCCCCATAACCCTCTATGAGATGTTGCTTCAACCTCTTGCACCTCTCTCATGATGGCAATTATCGTTATAGGGCACTTCTGCACATCCCCATAACCCTCTATGAGATGTTGCCTCAATCTCTTGATCCTCGAGTGCAATTGCTTGCCACAAAGAGAACATTCTACCAAATCTTTGTCCTCAGTCAACCAAAACCTGTATTTCCATCCTAGATCCTTAGACTTCGCCTTCCCCTTTGGATTATTTCTTGGATCATATGCATCGGCAGCACCGGCAGCATCACCGCCCTCAGCAACTTCGACACTTGGTTCTTGATCCGCCATGTATCTAAACAAAGCCAAGTCAAACACATTATCAATCAAGCATCAAGTATTAGTATTCAGTAAGCAAGCATCGAGCCATCAAGCATCAACAGCATTAGTACTTAGTAAGCAAGCATCAATCATTAGTATTCAATAAGCAAGCATCAAGCATTAGCTTCAAGCCATCAAGCATCAGCAGCAGCATCAAGCCAAAGCCATCAAGCATCAAACATTAGTAGTAGCATCAAGCATCAACAGTTCATCATAGCAGTAGCATCAGTGCACCACCATCAGTATTAGCATCAATAGCAGTAGTAGTATCATCAGCACGGCACACCATCAGCAGCAGCAAAGGCAGCGGCAGATGGGCGACAATGGCGGCTGCTACAACAGCGACATAGAAGGGGATTGAGAAGGGGTGTTAGGAAGAGGGATCGGGAAAGGGGATCTAGAAGGAGTAGAGGGGGATCGGGAAAAGGGATCTCACTGGAGGTTCAAAGCTAGCAGCACCGACGGTGGAGGCAACGGAGGTGGTAGCGGTCCAGCGGATCACCTCTCTCTAGTCTCCACGTGGTAGGGTTTGGTCTGCTGTTGCCTTAGATTCAGAGCCTTATCACTTATCCTCATCAGCTGTGAGGACCCGGATTACCAAATCCGACCCCTCTGTGTTTCAACCGCTAGTCCGAGAACAACTAAGCGCTGCACAACATACAATGATGATAACACAGACATATCAAAAGTAAATAACAGTAATAAGCAAAAGAGTGTAACAACATAAACATCCATCATCACCTTATTACAAGTATGGAGCCTTACGGCTTAAGTGAAAATGTAGCAGCGGAAATGTAAAACAAAAAGAACCAATCAGTATGCCCACAGGCAACCGACTAGGGTACGCTCCCTAGAAGATCGAGTCGTCCTCCTCATCAAAGTCTTCACCACAGATGTCTTCATTTGCTTTATGGAATAAGCAGCCCCCGCAATGAAAAGCGAGGGTGAGTATACAACATACTCGCAAGTCTCGGAACTTAATGCAAGTAACTAAATGCATGGCTTGAACAAAGGAAGCATATAGGGTTCATTTGCATAAAGCGAAATTGAAATGTAAATACAAGTAATAATTTCATAAAGCAGCATTTAACAAAATGTAAATAGCATAATTAATTACATTGAAGTATAACAATTTTCCAGGTTCCAACTACCTGGTTGGCTCTAGCCGCCAAACTAAAACCCGGGAGCTCTAGCCGCTCGCGGATTCCCAACCATATTTTTCATTTTAAACCAAATCATCATTTTTTTCCATTTAAAACCAAAAACCATAAAATCTACTATGTGAAAGCGTTCCACACTTGCCCTTGTCCGTAGGCACGGCTACTCAAGTAGTTTTTAAGACTCTGCAGAGCTGGTACACTTTACCCACACGACATGATCAACCCCTTGCGCCATGCAATTAACACACTTCCTTTGGTGTGTCGGCAGGGAGATCATGACAAGGCCTTTCCAATGCACATACCGCTACCGACTTCACCCGCTAAGGTTTCGCTCTCACCCCCTTGTGCCTTGCAAGTGTCATCTGACAAACTCGCATGCCCATTGGCGAAGTCAAATAACGATACATGCAAATTACTTAGCAGTCGTACCCATATAGACATGTGGTTGTCTTGTATAGCATGGCCCAAGGTAACACACGACCGGTCCTTAATTGACTAGGGCGACAATCACATTCAAAAATTTTGTGCATCCCGCACCCGCCATTCAACCAATTCCGCCCCGGTCTAAATCATTTTTCACTTTTAATTTCAAATTAATACCGGCAACACCAATTGCCATAATTTCCACAATTCATTTTGAATCAAGAATGAAATCATTTCCATAATGGTAAGGTACCGACGTGATTAAGCATGGCTAAGCATTTTTCTACCGTTCCCATAATACCAAAAATGATTATTATTAACAATACTTAATTTTCCTAGGGTGTCAATGGTTGTCATAATGAATATCAATGTGGTTATAACAATGTGGCATTTATCTAAGCATTTAAAGTGACATTAAAGTACGATACGTAAATTAAATAGCTTGCAATAATTTAAAAACAAAATAGCATTTCATAAATTTGGGTTCAACATGGTCAAGGAGACTTGCCTTCACCCTCTACCGCTGCTGCAACCTCCGCTGGATGCTCCTCTTGCTCAACCGGTGCGTCGTCTACACGCGAAACACGCGAATCGGGGCAAAACAATAAATAACAGAAATAAATAAAATTCAAAAATTCATAAAAATGACACCAACAGATAGATCTTGATTTTAGATGAATTTAGAAATTTGAATCGTTCAAATCGGAGTTCAAACGGAGGAGAACGAGCCTTCCGAAGTTTCTCGGGAGAGAAAATCCAGAAATTAATCAAGACTGACACGTGTCGCGCTGTGATTCGCTGGAATTTCAAAATTTTGGAAATTAATCGGAAACGGAAAATTATGCTCCTGACAGGTGGGGCCCTCATGTCGGCGACACGGTCCACCGTGAACCGGGTTCACGAAATAGCTCTAGGGTTCGTGGCAAGGCTTGATGACGTGGCGGCCACGCGGCGTTCTAGGGCAGAGTTGGCGGTGTCGTGGCAGTGACGTGGCGCTGACTGGCAACCCACGGATGAACTAGTGCTGACGTGGCGCCGATGTGGCGGCCACGTGGACCTAGGGCGGACGTGGTGACGACGCGGCGACGACGTGTCTGGCACGCGGCGCCCACGCGGCGGCTGACTCGACGCTACTCTGCTGACTGGGACCGCCATTCGGATCTAGGGCTGAGACAGCGTCTACGTGGCGGACCAGGCGGCTCGTGAGACACTAACGGCGGCGTGGCACACACGTGGCTCGCCGCGGGCGCCACGAAGAGGAGTAGGGTTGCGGTGGCTTCGGGGGCGTGTACAATTTGGCCGCGGGATGACGATCCGACGGCGACGAGGTGATGGAGCGGACGGATCGACGTGGCCGAGATCTGCACCGATGAAGACAGATCGGGCGGACGACGCTGAAGGAGGGAGTGCGACGGCGAGGCGGCGGCGCTAACGCCCGGAGATGGAGAAGACGACACGCCCAACGGTGAAAGAGTGCCGGATCGAGTCGAAGGGTTAGTGATTCTGGTAGAGCGTGAAGAGACGAACTCGGCGGTACTAAAAAGGGCGGCGGAGACTCACCGACGGCGAAGAAATCGGCGGCGGAAGGGCTCGGGCACGGTCAGCAACTCCGGCGAGGTAGTGTAGGTAGATGGCGGCGACTCAGAGGGTGAGACGTGGGGGAAAGTGTGCGGCGGGAGGAGGGGAACCTCGGGTGATGTGCGGCGCCAAGCTTTATACTCTCGGGAGACGGGAAAACGACACGGACGCCAAGGACGTCCGCGCGGCTAGGGTTACGGGCGGCGGCGTGGATCGGGGCGACGTGGCGCACGGAGGGCCGCTGGATCCGGATCGGACGGTGGTGCTCGGCGCTAGGGTTAGGGTCTGAGGATGAGGCGGCTGTGCGAAATCACGGGCCGGGCCGAAGCACAGTAATGAGCCAACGGAGGGAACAGTGGTTTCGGCCCGAAGGAAAATAAGGAAAAAGAATTTAATTTCCGAATTAAAGAAAATCCATAAAATCCGAATAAACTCAAATAAATTCAGATAAATAGCAAATAAATTCGAAAAAAAATCTCCAAAAATACAGAAAAATCAAATGAAATACAAGGAACCCAAATAAAATAAGAAATAATTAATTTGAGGTATAAATTATTCAAATTAAATCCTTGTTGACTTTAAAAATTCAATTTAAGCTGTATTTAATTCGAAATTTTTTTTCCCGGGTTCGGATTTTGACATTCGAGTTCAAGAACTTGAAAAACAGAATGTTACATCAGCCATCACAGTTCGGCGCCCACCGCACTGCTTCTGTCGCAACGTCCAGATGTCTAGGCGACCGCCTACTCCCTCCAGTCGAGGTGGTTGGTCCAGGTGTCCCCTCCGACCATCAGGATGCCTAGGCGTTGCCTAAGCAACGCTGCGAGAAGTATGATTTATGCCAATCTCAACATTCTCCTTGTTGGCTCTTCCTGCTGCCGAATCATCTCCGGTCCTCTCTTCCTGATGTCGAATATTCTATGGCCACCATTATCTCTGGTCGTTGTCGTTGTCTCTTGCAGTCAGTCGACTCCGCGCAGCGCCGCCAGTCGCTTCCTAGGCTGCCTTTCTCAGCGTTGTGGGATACAACATTATAAATGCTGCAACTCAACCATTTTACCTTCCAATTAAAATATTCTTCTTACATTTATGAATCATGAATTGTTTATGATTGCAACACATTATGAAATATAATAAATTAATTATCCAATGTGAAACATAACCTCTTTGATGAATAATAAAACTTGACTCAAATTATGACTTCTCAGAGTACACTTTCGTACTAAAGTTCATTCTGCAATAATACGACAAGCCAATATCAGAAAAGAGAAAGAATTTCATGCTTCATTGCAAAAGCTTGGTGTTTCTGCCCTAAACAGCTTCATTTACCAAGATCTATAATGTGTGCCAGAAGATAATGAAAGTAAACATCTTATGTAGGAGCATATTGAATCAGTTCACAGTTACCTAAGACCAGGATTCAAGATTTGTTTCAGAGCAAAAATATTTATGCAGTCTTTATAAGAAATTTCTTCAGTTACTTCATTTCAAAAGACCTTATCATTTCTCCCTTAAAGCATAACTTCAGAGCGTGATGATGTAAAATGTGTAACTTTGATTCACATGTGGGTGTTAGCCTGATGATCTTTCATCAACTGGGCGGAATAAATGCCTTAGGCTTCTATACAAGCTATATCTTTTCCTTCGCTAGTATCAAATGCCTAAATAATTATGTTATTTTACTGATAAGAGGAGCTTTTTGTAATTGTTCTTTCCCAAAACTTCAGGGTTTTCTGGAAAACTTAGGACCACCTTGATTGGCATTATTCAGGTCATAGACCATTCTATGTCAATGACAATAACTGGCTATAACAATTTGTCTATAACTATAATTATTTTGAATCCTTTGCTTTATCTGGCCCCTGTACCTCTTTATTTTTTTTGGCAAATCTAGCCTCTCCCCTCTGCGCACGCATTTGCAAAATTGGGCCCCTCTCCCACCGCAGAAGGCATGGTAAGAAACACCTGTCACCTGTTGCTAGGAGAGCACTTAGGGTGACTTGCGCCGCAATAGTGCGAGGGACCTTGGGAGAAGGACTCGGGGACCCGGCTCAGCGCACAACGCCTCGCTTCCAAGACCGGAGAGAAGGAATCACGCCACAGTGGGCCAAGCTCCTGGGGCTCCTGCCACTTGCCACGCTCCCCAAACAAGGCAGGTGATAGGTGGCTCCTTTCGCGGTGGGGGAGGTGGACGCAGGGGGAGTCGGGGCTAGATTTGCACCAAACAAAGAGAGGTCAAAGGGCTAGATAAGTGAAGTATTCAATTATTTCACATTCCAGTCATGCAATAGCATTCTTTGATGCCTTCTCATGGATAGGAGTGGAAGGAGAGCCCTTCTACTGGTACAGACGCTCCAAAACTGAGCTGATGTACCCAAAGGATAACTACTTAGGGTGTGTTTGGCAGGGATTCAGTTTCTCCAAATTCGTGAATCTGGTGAAGCTGAAAATTCTAGCTTCACCAGATTTGTGAAGCTGAAGCTGTGAGTACATTAAGAGTGTTTAGATAGATCATCTTGTTTACATTTTAGACCAAAAATATAAACTTAATCCACTTTATTTTAGCCTATAAATTTCAGATTTCAGGTGAAATTGGAATCTGGAGCTCTACCATGTTTTGTGAGATTCTTCTATTATTTAGGCCTCTTCATCTGGAACATTTCTTATCTTCTTTTTGACTGTGCTATCATTCTACTTTAAGTAACCATAAACTTTTTAGTCTATCGATCTACAATGGAAAAGTACAATTTGAAATTTTGAATTGGCAAGTGGCAATCATTTGTAAATGCTCATAGAAGCCCTTGAGAAACATCTGGAAGAAACTTATCACAAACGACGTTAAGATTTAGAAAAAAGTTAGCTGTCAAACTTTTGTAAGAAGTTCTAATTGTTCTCTGTGCTCGTGTATTTTTTATCCTTCAACTCTAAATCGATTTTCGTCCCCTTGTATCTGTATCTCACGAACCACAGAAATGGGAGGTGAACTGTTCAATTTTAATTATCTGAGACTGAGAGTACTAGTGTTTGCATGCAGCATGTAAGGTAGGTGCATTTATCAAAGTATGTCTACCTCGAAGTCTTGAACTTCTCAATTTTTTAAGCAACTTATATTTGATGGTAGGACAAACAATACCAGACCAACATTAACACACACACCAACTTCCTATGCATGAGGCTCTGTAAATAATGCGATGGAAGTGTGAAATATCAACAAAATGAAACTAACCATCCCGACAAAATTAAAGATTTGAATAAACCTGAAATAAATTTACAATTTTGTGTGTTCATGGTCTATCCCTATTCTTTTGTCTAGGAAACACATTTGGTAAACAGAGTATTTAGCTTTTCCTCTTTTGTCTTTTGATCATTTCATGATCATACAGGCACAAGGATTGTACACACAGTTGGTTACAGAAATTACAAGCACTAAAACTTCTACAATTTTGTGTAATTTCAATGCGAAATCACTTACATATTTCACGGCTATATAGTCAATTCTTAAATTAGTTCTGTACACTGTAAGATGGGTATTTTCGGATATTGCAAAAATAGGTATACTATGCAGTGTACTCAATTGGACTGGGACTTGTTCCTTGGTTTATCATGTCTGAGGTATTAAATTAACATGAGGTTATTTTTGGGCGATGCTTGTGATCTTGGGAATGTGAGGAACTCATATTTGCAATTAATTGATCTCTCTTGATTTATTTGTACAGATATTCTCAATTGACATGAAAGCAATAGCCGGAACCTTATTAACTCTGGTTCGTTGGATGGGTTCCTTCCCAATTTCCTACTCATTCAACTTCCTGACGGATTGGAACTCTGTAGGTAAGCATCTTTGTGCTTGTGTAAGTAGGACATTAAGAAAAGAGAGTAGAACATCTACCATCAATTTCTCACGGGATAGCTGAATGGTATCTATATATCTATACCTATAGTAATTAGGCACTCCGAGGAAGCTTCCATGTTAACTAGAAAAGATCTGGGCATCTATTTTAGATACCTGTGTTATAACGGCTTAGATTAAAAAGAAGAGTGTGTCAAGCACAATTCAAATTAACTAAACTTTGAAATAAAAAAATCATATACTGATTAGGCACTCCGAGAAAATTCCCATGTTAACTAGAAAGATCTGGTCATCTATCTGGTGAACCTGAGTTATAACGGTTCAAATTAAAAGAAAGGGCCTATGTCAAGAACAATCCAAATTAACTAATATTCATAATAAAAAATAAAGAAAAATTAGCAATTTGATTTTCATAGGGCTTCCAAGGGTAACATCCATAAATAACTAAATTCGGAATAATAGTTAAATAAAAATTAGCGCATTAAAAGAAAGAGTTCATTTCAAGTACAATCCAAATTAAATAAATTCGGAATAATAAATAATAGAAAATTAGCAATTTGATTTCCATATGAATTCCAAAGTAAATCCCTAAAAGATAAAATTTGGAATAATAATTAATTAAAATAGAGGTTGGATTTTTATATGAATTCTATGCTAGTATTAAAAAAAAGATCCACCCCAAGTATGACAAAAAAAATGCAAATTCGGAATAAAAATTATTAGATGATTAGAGATTTGATTTGTATGTGTTAAAGTATATGTGGATTGTCCACCTTTTCTTATTAACTTAAGTTTTTAGGTGAACTGGCTGGTGATACAACTTAATATGGTATCACAGCCAAGAGGTCTTAACTTCAAGACCCAGTTGGCGCAACTAAAAAAAATAATTGCAACCCACTTCTATTTTACGTCCTAGGCCTAAGGGAGCTTATATGTGAGAGAGAGTGTTAAAGTATAAGTGAATTGCCCACCTTTTCTCATCAGCTTAAGTTTTTGTGTGGACTGGCTGGTGCATGCAACTCAATAGTATGCGAATTCGAAACCTAAATTCCAAAAATATTAAAATTCATAATAAGATATATACCTATTCTAATTATAAACTACGAGAAAATTTTCACATTAATCAAAAAAAGAAAAGAGATATCATCCATCAAGCATACCCAAGTTATAGCTGCTTAGATTAAGCAATAGTGTCCATGTCAAGTACAATCCAAATTAATAAAAATCTTGAATAAAAAAGGATATTAGCGATTTAATTTTCATACAAATTTGAAAGTAAAATCCGTAAATAACTAAAGAGTAAATTTAACAAAACTACATATTTCTTCTACAAATTATCATAAAAACACATGTTTTAGCTTCTATTTCACAAAACTACATAGCTGAGAACTTATTTCACAAAACTACATAGCTGAGAATTAATTATTTCTTGTAATAAGTCTGATCCCACGTGGTAGCCTCCTGTGCAAGTGCAAATCTCAAACAATTTTGCAATATACGTCGAGTGGCCATAACCATATCTTCAATTTCCATCTTTTTTATTATGACCGCAATCAATCTTTAACTGCTGTCTGTTAGGTTGTCATGTGAGTCATTTGTCTATTCGGATCAAGCAGTTCGCATATTGACAGTTCTAACTTCAATTCAAAGGAAAAGGTTAATCTGACACGGCCAACTCATATCATATTTTATATACTTACTACTATTGTGCATTGCCTGAATGGAATCAAGTAGGCATAGAACTTTACGTGGAACTATTCAAGCGTTAGCGGAGGTGTACGTCTGCAATTCTGCATATCGAGTCGCAGCACCAGTGGCAATTTTTCTGTCTACTAATGCTTCAGATTATCTCTTTTTTGCCTCTCAGCTTCGTGGTTTGCGCATGACCAAAGAAAAGCAGGGAACCAATGCTGAGCTCTTGCATGAAGAAAATATTCTACATGCATGGGTTTTCTATACTACAAATGATCAAGCGAAAAACTGTTATAGACGATCATAGAAGAGGGTGTACCGTGCAATAACATATGACTAGCCATGTGCCCGTGCATTGCAACGGAAGCTCAATTTGCGATAAAAAGTTTATTTGCAAAGAGCACTAACAGTGGCAAAGGTGGGTAATTAAAAAGCAGTGGCAAAGGTGAGTAATTTTGATAAAGTGACGTGGGAAGAAACTCTCACTTTATATAGTAGAGATTGACAGGGACATCAAATTTGGTTCCTTTAGTGAATCGTGCAGTCAAATGGAGTGGGTATTGAAGCATCATGTTGATCGTGAGACATTTACACACTACTTTCATGCATGTGAGAACTATGATCAGCAAACTAACGGACCCTGGATCTTACAAGATGTGAACTATCACTACTATTATTGTGAAGATGTCAACAAGGAATGACTAGTGAAAGAGAAATATGAATGGAACTCCGACAATCATAATATTCTCGACATTGAATATACTGTTGAAAAAGGATACGTTGGATATGTTTTGTTTCCTTGGATTTCATCTCTACAGAGGTTCTCTCTGAATATATCATCGAGTAGAGCAATGGCCTATCATTTGAATAACTCAAGGTTTCAGAACTTGGGCAACTTGTGTCCAAAAAATTACGATGAAATTGCTGGCCAATGCGCAGGAATAGTTGTGGCTTTCCTGTACACGCCTTGCTGGATGGAAGAGTTCCCTGGAAACAATTTGGAAGCTCAACTTGACGATTAGCGCATATTGGTTGCATGCTGTTGGAAACATGGAACGGATTTCATACCTATGTTTGAAGTTCCCGTTGTTTTAATGTATATAAAGTTTGATTTCTATTAGAAAAATAATCTGAGTGGCCATCTGCAGTTTCTTGTTCTTTTTTATTATGGGTACAATCATTCTTTAATTGTTCGTGATTATCTTATTGCCAAGTAGTTTGACATATGAGCCCAAAGTTATTTATTTGTGCATTTGAATCAAGCAGTGTAGGATATTCCACCTCTACGCCTCTACGGTTCTATAGCTTCTAAGAAAATGTTATCTGACTCGACCAACCTATATCATATACTATATATCTATTACTATTGTGCGTTGCATGCGTCGAATCAAGGAGGTTATAGAACTGTGGAATTATTAGAGGTGCTGGCGATTTTTTCTATATAGTTAATGCATTTGATTATCTGTGTTGGTTGGCTCTGTGGTTTTATGGTTTGTACGTGACCAAAGAGAAGTAGGAAACCAAAGCTGAGCTCGTACATGCAAAACTTGGTAATGAAATGATCCAGGTGTTCTCCTGCTTCGAAGTATTTGCAGTACTAGATGAAATTCCGCGCGTTGCAAATTTTTCTTTTAAAAACACTGTAGCTATATAATGTGGAAACTAGCCAAACAAAGCCTAAGCGGGATAGAAGACATCCCGGACAGCGCGTGTTTGACAGTAACAAACTAATTAATCGGTTAATCGGTGACTGATGGGTTAACAACTTTATTTTTCAATGTCCGTTTTACATTACAAAGTTATAATGGCCTCATGTACTTTGTCGAAACATACAGGAACAACTATACTCTTACGAGAAAACATAAGTTGTTCAGGAATTATGAATAAAATGATTATCATGTTGCTGGAATTCAAACCCTGTTAGGACCAGCCACTATTGTCAGGTCTTGAAATCCAAACTTCTGTAGTTCTGTTAGCCAGGGTTCGCCTAGTACGGCAAACCTCGTGTGAGGAGCACCAGATCGCTATGATCTATAGCAAATAATTTCTTACACAAAATCCGAATAGAAAAAGGACCACAGATTTGAACGCTCAGAACCAAATTTGAATGACATTAGGATGATATTATCAGAATTTACCAAGATGATATCATCAGAATTTGACAGTGCTGTGGCAAACAATTGTCACTAAGATAAAGAATACCACCAACTCTGAACCGAACAGCCTTCTAGAATTATCTCAGATAGGCTTCTGAAATGAAATATACATACAAGTAGGCTTCTAGAATTGCCATAGCACCAGTCCAGGTTACCTCCATGGCTCCACTATCTCAGATAGTCTTTCTTTTTCCTTTTTAACTTTAAGCAACCTTTATGTTCCACTTTTCAACCGTTTCAGGCAGTGATGTACACCACACAATAATTAGGTACCGTAAATACCTGGAACTTTATATAAGAACGTCCCTAGCTTCTCTGTTTTACCTGAAGAAAAAAATGAATGAAATGAAAAATCTCATTTTGGGGAAATCAGAAAATCTATCGTGGCGGCTCAGGAGTAAGGCACCTTACAAACTACAAACCAATTCATTTCTGCTATGCTGGTTGATAATTCATGTTTCTTTTATGCATGCAATGCACAGCATGTTTGATATTCTTGTTTGTATAGCTATATGAAAAATTGTAGCATCAAAGTAAACCTCAAAATTAAGCGCATTCCAACAGGATCAGGGTAGTTATAGAATATCCTGTGTTGAAAAATAAGAATCTACAATATAATCAATACTGGATCCTGGTGACAAAAGAGAAACTTTATTAAATCAGCCAAATAGGTGAATACCAGAAATTAAACCAAAATGTTTACAAAGATAACTGGATATTTTTTTTACTTTTGTTCCATTAGTATTCTCATGGATATAATTAGTTCCTTGAGCCAATAGGTTTTGCCTCTTGCAAGTTCCCTGTGCTTGTATCATGCTAGTTAGCATACCATTTTGGTCAATTAGGTTATACGAAATTACAAATATGATAGACAGTGGTGAGTCAAGACCACTCTTTGTGCATCAAAAAGGTAAATTAAAGATATAAACAATAGAAGACTTCAGGGAAAATCATAAATCGCTAAGGACCACTGTGTAAGCACTGGAAAATAATGAGCAAAGGAAAAGGGCAAAATTTTCAGTTTTATAAACTGTAGAGGGTACAACAAATCCAACAAAACAATCTACATTATTAGGTTGGCTATACTACTACTACAAGAGTAATCTGCAGGAGATATGAAAACCAAAGAAAACTTAATATTGACAACAGAGCGAGCTCATATAACTAGTTAACTACTGATGTTTCGAAGGGAATCTACCAAATTTGCTATGTCTGAGCATTTGCTGTGCCAGGCAGGCCAGGCACTGAAAAGCCCATTTATTTTAGCTTGATCTTATCAGGCCTGACATAGGCCTAAACACCTAGACACATAGTCAGGCCGGCCAGATCAGGCTACACCAACCAGGAGGACATTTTTTTGAGCTAGGCTGTGCTGGACCCAACTTGCCTACAATTCTAAACCCAGCTTGGCTGCAAAAAATGGGGCCAGATCAGGCCAAGTTCGCTAAGGTTTTTACCAATTACACATACTTCAGAAAGCAGGTCACCCCACAAACCAGTAAGAGAATCTACCTTCAATTTATTCTTGTAAGTAAATGTCAGTGACATTTTTTTGCAAAATAATTTATAAAGGAGCCGATATTATGTGTTCTGCTGAAACTTTATGATTAGCAGAGATCCACTTTGCCAATATTAAATTCATAGCAACACTCACATTAAATGACATGAATACCTTAGTGGTTGCTCATGTTTCAGTAAAAGATTTTTTTTCAGACAGACAAACCGACAGAGCAAATTGGATTTCATCGGCACATTGGCAGAGTTGGCACTGGTAGGGATTTCAGCAAGTAGCAATAGATACACATGAGATAATCAAGCAGAATCTGACTTACAGCTGCAATGGCAAATACTTGGGAGAAATTGTTACAAATCCTAACCAGGAGCTAGGTATCCAACAATTTATCCTGGTTCTTGCTTGCTTCTTGCTTATTACTTTCCTCCCTTATGACGCGCTTGAAGTTACTGAGCTCCACAGAGTCCTCACCATACACCATCTTGATGTTGTCCACACAAGCACTGCAAAACATAGGGAAATAAATCAAATCACCACCTTGAAGAACTAACCTGCAGATGCATGAACCAGGACAGGAGATCGAACCTGCAAGCCTCCCTGTCGAATCTGCTGCGTGGCACACCAAAGAACTCATCAAAAACTTTTGGTTCCACCCTGCAGAAGAATGGCCGGTCTACAATTGCCACAAACCAGCCAGAATGGCGTCAAGTTAAATATGCATTGCGCAGAAAGTAAAAGAGGATTCCTGAGTTTGCGACTACCTTGGTAGATGTTGCACGTGCGAGTGGATTTGTCATAGTTGGTGCACCATCCATCAGAACCAATCATGCTCTTGTACAGCTGCAGGCATGAACCATCACTAACATCGATCTCTTGATTTACGCGTAACAGTAATGCAAAGCCGTGAGCATCCTTCCGTTGCCCGCATTTTTTTACAGTAAAATGCTAGGTTATATTAACCGAAAATTTGCATCTTTGGACAAGAAATGCTTCCATTGTTTGTTGGTTATTGCGAAATGCTGCAGCCATGGGTACCTACCTACCTGGAGGTGGTCGGGGTGGTCGGAGAAGATCTCCTCAGGGGTGGGGAAGTCGGGGCCCTTGTCCAGCTTGCAGCACGCGCCGCACCCGCTCGCGCACTTCCACCGCACCACCCGCTGCTGCTGCTTCTTCCTCACCTCACTCTCCTGCCTCTGAGGCCCTTGTGCCTCCACAACGCGACCCTCCTTGTCGTCGGCCGGCCCCGCGTTGCGCTTCTTCTTGCTCGGGATCTCGCCGTGCCGGGGCTGGGGCTTGGCCTCACCCCGCCGCTGGCCCTTTCTACTCCTCCTCCTCCCACCCGATGATGACGACGACGAGGAGAAGCCAACGATGGCGGTGGGTCGAGTGGGCGTCGTCCTGACGGCGGCAGCCACCGCCGCCGAGGCGGCCCGAAGCAGCAGCATCCTCTGCTGCCTCTGCTTCAACCTCGTTTATCCTTCAAACCCTTGCTTGCCAACGACAAGCTAGCCTGCCTTGACATCGGCCTGCTGCTTGCCGGCAGAATTGAATGACTCAATTCGGGCCTGCACATGTTTAGGCCTGCCATCACGCGCCGGCGGCCCGCGTAGGCATGACCATCCGCCGTCCATGGCAACACGGCTAACAACTCTGGAAGGCTTTTTAAACATATTACTGGTTCCTCTCAAAAAAAAATAAATAAAATCATTCAGTTTGCTTATGGTTATTATGAGATAAGATTTTCATGACCATATTTGGTTAGACTCTATCTTTTATATGTGAGTGAATATAAACTTATCTCTTGCTATTTTCTTATATATTGGGCATTCACATGTACAAGAATCAATCTAATAAAACGATATAGTTTTTTCTCTTATATTATGTGTGCTCCTTCTATTATTGATTTGATTGCATTGCTATATTGATTGATCGAATACGGGTGAACAACTACATTTTACAATATGTTATTAGTACGAAGCTCTACCGAAGCTACTGATCGTGATCGTCTTTGCAGATTAATTGTATAGAAAAATCGCTAGCTGTATATGCATCCTGTTACTATTCATGATGATTATTGTTCATAACTAATACATGGAAAAATCGTCGCCATCCTTGCTTGTCCCAAAGGCAATGCCTATGAGTCTCGGCAGCTGTGCCCGCGCTGCACGGCTGCGCTCGAGCTCGCCTCGGCGGCCACCTGCTCAGATTCCGCGCCAATGCATGTCATCGCATCACCGTGGCCACTGGCCTCATGTCGGCTCGCTGGCCATGCGCCCGAGAATTTTTTTTATTTAATATTTATTTTTAATCGTTTTTTCAGAACTAGTCGTCCGCGGGAAAAAATTTCAGAAATACCCTCCCGTCGCCCCGCTGGGTATCGCCCTGTCTGAGGCGACGGCGGGCTGCCCTAACGGCAAAACTTCATGAACGTATGCTATGAGAACTAAAAAATATAAAAAATGTAGTCTTGTAGATAATTTTTTTGAAAATTTTTTTGTTGTAAATTGTTTGTAGAATTGTTGTATTGAATCGGGACGAATTAGAAAAAAAACTTATTGTCATGTAATGAATCGGAAAAATTGTTTTAGTTCGTTAGTAATACACATCTCACTTAGGTATTTTCGTAGCCTCGTAGGGTCCGCCGAATCTGGCCGAAAAAATCTGGGAAAAATCAAGGGTGGCCTACATAGCGCGAGCTCGACTTTCGTCGGGCGAGATGGCGGACGTTGCCCGCATTTTGTTGCGAAAATCGGAAAAGGCACTCGCATGACCACGAAACCACGCGAAATCGTGGCCACTTAGGGGTTTTCGTAGCCCAGAGGCAGTAGGACACGGTCAAAAAATCTGGGGAAAAATCAAGGGCGGCCCTCGCAATGTGAGCACCCGCCACGTCGGGCGAGATGGCGGACGTTGCCCGGCATTTTGTTGCGAAAATCGGAAAAACACACTCATGACCCGCGAAACCACGGAAATCGTGGCCACTTAGGGTTTTCGTACCCCAAGGGACAGGCGGACACGGTCAAAAAATACGTGAAAAATCAAGGGCGTCCCATAGCAACGCGAGCTCGACTTTCGTATGGGTGAGATGGCGGACGTTGCCCGGCATTTTGTTGCGAAATCGGAAAAGGCACTCGCGACCCACGAAACCATGAAAACTTTTACGAGGTCAGAAAATTTTGAAACTTTTTATGGAGGTTCCTGATAAATCAGTGATTTTACCATAAAAATTTCAAATGATTTTAATATATGAGGAATTTTTTAAAATTCAAACAATACATATATAAGGGCATATACAAAAGTTCGGATGATAAAATAAGCAATAGATTAGATTATATTATATTACATGGGCATTACAACAAAGTGACGAGGTTAATAAGGTAAGCATTGTTAGTCGTGGTGGAACAAATGATCGTTCGCCTATCTGGGTACGACGAATGATGTAAGACATTTTACGCATATTACGACCGTTCTAATATTGCGACCAGTCCTCGGACACCGCTCAATCCCTACTATGAAAGAACTCCATGGGGTTCCGCATGCTCCCAAATTGCGCCCATTGGGTGGCCTATGCCGTGCGTCTCGGTGTATAAGACTTAAATTTTGGTTGTTGTTTATGTGGATTACGCCTCCCATATGGGCATGTCATCCCGATTCGGCGTCCCTATGTTAATACCACGGGTTCCGGGTGGTCCGCGAACGCTGCGAGGATTTGTTGCGTGGTGCGGATCTCGGCATTGCTTCCCTTGTCCCTTCTTCTTGAGTGGAGGAACCCTCCCAAGACCTCTCTTTGTGTTGGCCGTTGGCGGAGACATGCGAGGCGCCTGCTCTGTTCGCTCGCACTCCACTATATGGTGCGGGAGGTGTGTGTTGGGCTTATGCTTGGACAACGGAGCGTGCCTGCGATCAATGCAATATGCCCTTTGGTGGTTGCATAACACCGTGGCGTACTGGTCAGCTTTTACAGGCGATGGTGGCACCACGGAGAGGTTGCTCCCCGGTTATCCCATGCAGGTTGCATGAGATGTGGGTGAATGCGTCTCGGGTCCACCAGTTGAAGTAGCCGCCGCGATTCATCCTCGGGCAAGGGCACCCAGAATCTCCGTCCGCTAGATCACCGTGGCGGTATCAACCATTGCCTCCGAGCCATGTTCATAAGCGTCGGGACTTTCGGGTGGCCTGGAGGAGGTTCCTCCTTTGACTTGTTGATGTTGAAAGTGTCCTTTTGAACTCTGTGTGCGATAACTGGTTTAGCACTACTACTTTGTGAGTTTAACATGAGTATGTCGCATGAAACTCACCGTCGGTTAACCCCTTGCACACCGGCCCTAAGCTCGGTCGATCTAGAAAAGGTACATATCTGGCGGCCTCTCCCACGGGTGAAGTTCTCGGCGAAGCGGGTTTGGCGTCGTGGCGGTTGTAGAAATTAAGTAGTCGCGTCGTTCGGCCCATCGATCCATTGGAAGAAGCAACACGGTCCTTGTCACGAGAAAAGAAAGAACGAAGCATAAGATAGTAGTGTTACCTGTATTGTGTGGACACGGTGAGGTTTACCTTGTAGGTGCGAACACAGTGATGAGTGTGGCGTGCCCGTCGCTCCATGGGTAGATTGCTCCATCTTCGCGGTGGGTTGCGATCGCATTTGGGTCGGGCAACTCCGTGAAGCGAGGCGTCGGCGCTCTTGGCATCCGGATATTCGGGCGGAGGACTTCGCTTCTTTGAAGGCGACAGTGAAAAGCGACATTGTACTCTCTCCTTCTCTTCTCTGTTGTTCTTTCTTGTTCTCTCATTGCTTTGGGTATCTCGAGGCGTCTTGAGCGATGATTATAAAGGGTAGATATCGCTGGGTATGGGGCGTCGCCCCATTTCGGCGATATTTACCTTCGGCGATGTGCCTCGACATATCGAGGCTATCGCCCCATTTTAGGGCGAAATTTACCTTGAGGCGATGTGCCTCGACATATCGAGGCTATCGCCCCATTTCGAGCGAAATTACCTTGGGCGGTGTGCCTCCTTACATTTTCACACAAGCTTTTTCATCGTTTATTAATAGCCAATTATACATTGTCGAGCTATGCGGACGTTGCTCGCACGAAGTTGCGAAAATCGAGAAAAATAAGGTGAACGATATGGCTAAGAAAACATAACCTACGCAAATGCAAGCACTTAGTTCGAGATAGTTAGACAACATGGTCTTGAAGATAAATAAATTACAAAAGTACAATTGTACAATAAGTCGATCCGGCGACGCCTCGATCTGCTTTCGGTGGGTATGCGTGAGTGGCGGCGGCGACGGACGACCCTCCTAGCCCGCCCGCTCTGAGGGGTAGCGTAGTATGTCGGCGGCTCGGGTGTCTCTTTGGGGTGGTGGCCGTGCTCCTCGGTCGACATGAACTCGTTCAGTCGAAAAGTCGGATCTCGTCAATGTCGTCGTACCTCGGTAGTCGGCAAAGACCGTCTTGTTGTCTTGCAGACGAAGATCGCCCGCGTCACCCCACCACGACACTGCGGTTTGTCGGCGAGAGACGGCGGCCGCGTCACCCCACCGTGCCCTGCTGCGTCGTGGAGGAGGACCCGAGGGCGCGTCTTGGGTGACGTCGGGCGATGTGGGCCGACTTCATTTGGGCGAGGTGTGGGCACGCCTCCACTAGGCGGGGAGTCTTGGTGGCGGGGCACCACGTCTCGGCCCCGGCAAGTGAGTAGGCCGCACATCCGCCCCATCGTGGCGCGCCACCGACCAACCGCTTTCCGCTGCTGAGCGGGGTGGCGCGACGTCCGCGTCGAGGCCCGCCAACACGGACTCGAGCTCCCCGTACATCTGCCTGCGCAAGACGTGCACGCAAGTAATGCCGACTTGATATGAGTTAATTTACATAAAAACATATGTGTAGGGCTTTGGGGTGACCCTTCATAGCGTTCTCCCTCGGGACATCTGTGAAGGGTGCGTCTCCGACACCGATGCCGAGCCGGACATACTCTGCTGGTGTGTACCCAACCCTAAGCCGAAGTCGTGGCCGCGAACCGATCCATGTAATCGTCAATGCGTGCTTGCGATTAAATGCCAGACGGGGTCTCGTCCACCTGTCCCTGCCCGCTGGTCCCACCGCATCGACCACGGTATCATGCGGCGTAAGAGCGGAGTGCCTAGTGCATGCCCGGCCAGGTCATCTGCAAAGCAAAAGCGGCAATTTACATACAACATTCATTCATTTGGAATGGTAAGTATTAATGCTCGGGACACTTACTTGTCTTGCGGCCGTGAGGCGATGTGAGTAGTCTGCGGGAGGAAAGTCCGGAAGAGGTCGAGCGCCGAAGCACCAGTCGGGCGAGTACTCCTCGACGCCTGAGTCAAAGAGGAGGACCTTACGGGTGAGCAGGCGATGGTCACGCCCGAAAGCTCGGACGGCCCGTGAGGTGCTTGGACTCAGGCGTCGCAGTATTGTGACACGGTGTCCACCGCGTCCTCGTCGTGCGACTGTCAAACTCCCGAGCGAACTCGAGTGCGACTTCTTGATCTGGCTGGTGGGCGTACACCATTGCGGAACAAAAAGTAGTCGTCTTATTAAAGTGTCTAAATTAGGGGTTAGATACAAGGGGCATACACGCCATTTGGACCCGATGAGGCCCATAGTGGGCGGTCGATCTGGGGAGGCCGTGGTCTGAGCCTGTGAGTCTGGCGCCTCGTCAACCTCGGGCCTACAGAAGGAGAAGTGCTCGGGACCACAGTGCGCGATAGTAGAACGCGGCCGTCAACAGCGCTGTTTGGTTACCTTGGAGACGACCTCGCCTGAGACCCTGTCGTGCCGCGAAAGCAGCGAGCCCGACCATTGCACCATCGTGTGCAGCAGCAAAGTTAGACATGTCTGTCGTAGAGATTTTAACAAAATGTGTTACAGGTCGCCGGGTGTCGGCGATAAAGCTGGCGAACTTCGATCGGTGTGCGGTCCACCGTGTCCCGTCGCGAGGCGGGAACATGTACCAACCGAACAGACTAGCAGATGCGCCTCGGTGGCGTGCGAGTCCTCTCGTCGACCTCCGGTGGAGAAGCTCGGCTGCGGCATTGATGCAGTATTGTCGGCAGCTCGGTCGCGTGTCCGTTAAGTTGCAATGAGCGAGTTACTAACAGTGAACCGGAGCGACCACGCTATACGGACTCTGTGCTTCTCATCATCTTGTGGGGCACGCGTCTGGGCGGCATGCGGGGTGTCGGTCCACAGGCGGCAGCGCCTCCAGCGCTCCGCCAATCGAGGCGTCGTGCGGCGCAAGCTGCAGAGACCAGCGCAGGGAGGCCAAGGAGGTATGACCGTCTGCGGCGTGGGAGCCATCTCTCCGCCTGGCGGAGTGGAGCGTGTGTCTCCGGTCTCCACCGGTCCACGAGGCGGTCGGCGAGGACCGGTCGTCTGAGAACCGTGTGACGTCGCGGGCCCTCCACGATCGTCTGCTCCACCATCCGTGAGAGCGGAAGTAAGCGGCAGCTCGTAACCGCACGCGTAGTGTGTAGCGTCGTTAAAATTCCATTAGCGAGTAAGTAAAATAGTCGAAAACTTCGTGACTTCTTTGTGGAACCCGGTAGCGGTCGATCCGAAGAAACTCGTTCGGCACCGAGACCGCGATGTCCCCGACCGCCGCCCTCAGCTGCGGACAACCTAGACCGGTGGGTCAAGTCCACATCTTTGGTCTAGCGGCTCGGGAGTAGCGTCGGCAACGCCCAACTCTCACCATCGTCGCTTTGTACTGCGTGGTTACAAAGCAAATTCATGGTTAGAAAGCAAATTAAGTGGTACACGTTGCAACTTCTAAAAATTAAATGAAAAGTAATGCAATGTTCCATATTCAAATATTACATTAAGGGGATAACAAATAAGCTGGTACATACAATCGAAAATACATTGGCGGGATAACAAATAAGCTGGTACATACAATCGAAAATACATTGACGGGGACAACAAATAAGCGGTACATAGAATCGAAAATACATTGGCGGGACAACAATTAAGCTGGTACATAGAATAGAAAATACATTGGCGGAGACAACAAATAAGCGGTACATAGAATTGCATTATCCACAATTACGGCGCGCCTCGGACTCGTCCATATCGTTCTTATCTGCCGTGTCCTTCGACGCTTGACCTACCTTCAACATTCGGATGTCGGTACCCATCGATGCCTGGAGGGGGCCATGACGATCCATCGACTTCGGTGCCGTACACCTCGTTATGCCGCGTGTTGAGAACACTTTGCTTGTAGTAGTAGTGGGAGATGTCACAGACGACATGGTGGTGTGTCTACTTTCTTTGCGGCAATCACGTCGAAACACGGCAAGTGCACGGCGTAACCTGGCGAGAGCACTCGCGGTCGGCGGCTCGAATGCGCCGCAGATGGGAAGTCCTCTGCGGTGGGCACCTCTTGACCCGGTCACCGCGATGCACGTGGTACCTCCGTTCCACGCCACTCTCGATGTCAGCGATGTGTGCATGCCTTTTCGTGTCTTGTTTGCCATGTGCGTAGAGACAACCGTCGAGTCTGACGGCGATTGTCCGAACATACATGCAGCGGAGGCCTTGTACCGCTCAACGAAATATCTTTGGGTGCCTAGTAACACACCTCAACAATGCCCTGGCAGGAGGCATCTCGCGCTTTCATTACCCGGTTGTAAATCTTCGCGAGTTGGTTGTCATTATTCCATAGCGGGAACCGCCCTCGTCATCTTGAGAATGGACCATTTCTCCAGCGGCTCGTGTCGTATCCGGTCCGTGAAACTCTTTATGCTTGCCCGACCTCGCCGGATGTTTGGTCGTCGGTCGGGGCGCACACAAGGTGTGGGGTCATCTCCTTGCTCGTGGTACACCATAGGGTTCCTTGAGCGAACTAAGCGCCATCCCTTGGATTCGATGATTGCTTCTTGGTTAGTTCATCCAACGTCCTCCACAATGACTCGAACTTCCTCATTGGTTCTGTTTGCCTGGCCGCTTGAACATGTTCATAAGTTCCTTGTTCTGGCCGCGGAAAAATTGGCACCCATGTGCCTCATACCACTGCTCTTGGTCAGCCACTTCTTTGCTCCCACGACGTCGGACCCTTGTTGCATATCCACGATCGCCCTCGGCAACCTGCATGTCGGTCATGGATGACACATACATCGGGCGGTCTTGCATGCCATCTTGACTCTTTCAAGAAACCAATACCGACTCTCGTGTTTCCCCCTCCACGAAGGCCAATCGGCCAGGTAGAACACGGTTGTTGGCGTCCACCGCGATTCTTGTTAGAATCGGCCCTTGTATTTCCTGTGAGGAATGTGCCGTCCATGCAAATGGCCAAGGCGGCAGTCTTGGGAAGGCATTAATGCATCTTGTAGAGGCGAAGGCCCATTGCAAGACCCACTTACCGCGCCGCACCATCCGCGGAAACTCCATAAGGTCGATGGCCGTCATGGGATTCCTACTTGATATTGCCACGAGCAAGTGTGGAATATTCTCGTAGAAGCCTCGTATGTCGAACCGTATTTACAAAGCTGTTCTTTTGCTCTCCAAGCCTTTCGTAGCTAATCTTGTCTTGAAACCTCTCCTCGGCGGCTCGATAATGGATCGAGGTTGCGGTCGCGGATTGTCGACGATCGACCATAAAACACATTTGCCACCCAAGTGGACGACAGCCATTACGGTGTTCTGCTCCGCTTCCTCCGATTAGCGATTATGCTCCGTCACTATGGAACATTTCAATAGTCCCTCCACTTCCCCTTGTATGCATGCACCGCCATGAGCACGAATCAACTCGCACTTCACGTCGTAGTCTTTTTCTTGGACTTCACTACCACGAATTGGCGCCAAGAGACATTGACCATGCTTCACCGCATCCATCACGGCCTCCTTGTCTTTATATATGGCCCCTGCGTGACCTCGTTCTCATGATACTCCCATGCATCTCTGTTCCCTTCATTCATTGTCGGTCTTGAAATTATATTTAGTCCACGCAGGGGGCAGCACCTCAGAGTATTGTCCTCCTCGTCCGGCGTTAGCCATCGAGGACTTCCTCATCCGCACGGTCCTCCTCCTCCATCAACTCAACTATGTGCTCCACCTCCTCCCCTCGTCGGCCACCCGCGCCTCCACGGTGGCTCCTCGCCCCCTCGATCCGTCGCCACCGCCAACCTCGCCACCACCTTCATCATCGCGTTGTTGCATATCTGTATTCCTCCTCCGTAATATCTACCCGACATCACGCACCTCCGACACGATGGAGGTACACAGTACCAATCTACCGGCAACATGAGCGGCCAACCCGCTCTACAACGTATCCAACATAGCTCCTCCATGCGAGGTCGCGTTAATAGGAATCGACTCTCCATAAAAAAGTCCTGCATACGACTTACTCTTGCTCTAACCCTCGGTAGAACACTCTGGGCATCAAACCGAACATCAAAATATAAACTCCATCAAACCCTGTATGTCCTATCTCTCGGCCTAGATATGCCTGTGTAATTGCTTGAAAATCCCGACAAATCGACTCCATTAAATTGTGCTATCTCCCCATCTCCATAGAATATCTGAAAATACAATGTCTCCGACATCTTGCCTACAACGTCGAGCAGAAAAAATCATCATTTCTCCACCTAACAGCTATACAAATGTCACAATATATTGTCGTCAAATTTTACCCTCTTGATTTGTAGCGCACGCCATGTTTTTAAATATACTAATTTTAAGCGTAACACGGTCATTGACTATAAATAAGTAATTAGATTACCTATATTACATACATAAATACTAAATATTAAATCTCTAAAATATTAAATACATAAATACTAAATATTAAATCTCTAAAATATTACATACATAAATACTAAATATTAAATCTCTAAACATTGCCTAATATTTCTACTATCCAATCCTAACTAAATTAAATTTCTAAATACTACAATCCTAATAATTCTAAAACTACATTAAATCTCTAAACATTGCCTAATATTTGTACTATTCAATCCTAACTACATTAAATTTCTAAATACTATATTAATTCTCAACATCTCAATCCTAATATTTCTAAATACTACATTAAATCTCTAAATACTACATTTCTACATTTCAAAAATTATACAATACTAACATTTCAAAAATATGAGTACAAAATATTGAATTTACCTTCAAAAAAGCAGCGAATATTTTTTTTTCCTCTTTTCTTCCCTCCTTTTTTCCCTCCCTCTTTTTCCTCTCTTCCTTTCCTCTTTCTTTCCTCTCGCTGCGGCGGCGGCTTCGGCCGACATGCAAATGAATCTTTGTTGCTCGCGTCGTTTTAAATCACCGATCGCACCACCTTGACGTCGCCCTGCGACGGCGGCCCTTGACTTCGACAGCGTGTCAAGCTACCCATGTGACCTTCGAACGGCCTTCGTCGGTAGATTAACCGGCAGTTAGTGGGACCGCCGTTCGCCGTCTGAGCGTCGCCCGGCGAAGCGGCGGGTATTTTGAAATTTTTCCATGGCGACTAGTTCTGAAAAAGCGATTAAAAATAAATATTAAATAAAAAAAATTCTCGCCGATGCAACCCGACGGCATGCGGCGGCCCAGCCATCTTGCGATGTGGCCCAATGACACGCTGAAGCGACCCAATGGCGCATCGCATGACCGATCCATCGCCCGGATGTGCTTGCGAGAGCGAGGGGCATTCGATTATTTGCCTGAAAGTTGATATGTAATTAGTAAAATATCTAAAGTTGATGTGTTTTTAATTGTTTACTCTATATGTGTCTATAACAGGCATTGGCGGAGCCAAGGGGGGGCGTGATGGGGCTGGCCCCCCCCCCCCCCTTTGGCCAATGAAATGTTCAATAGACATTTATCAATGGAAATACAATAGTAAGAAAACAAATTAGATATAAAAAGTAAATAAAATAAAGGCTTATGTTGGATAGGTATGACATAAATCCAGTCAAAAATAGGATTAAGAAAGAGGCAAATTGTGTCTAAATAATTAGGCAATGAGGATACTAGTGATCCTGTCCTACTTTTTATTCATTTAGTTCTTGATTAACTCAAAATTCCTTCTTTTCTTTACTCAAACAAGCATGAAGCGTATGTTTGCATATTAGTTCATAGGGCAAATCGGATATGTAATTATTGGAATAATTGTTGGAGACTCAAATGATGGATATGCAAGCATGATAACTTATATGTTGTTCTATATCTCCATGAATCTAGGAACTTTTGCTTGCATTGTATTATTTGGTCTCGGTTCGCTCATGTTTGGCCTTCTCGAAAATCAAGCATTGGATGGATGCGGGCATTGAATATGTGATTGGTCTCTGAAATTGCTAGGGCGTCCAATTTTTCGGATATTTTTGGTCTTTGATCTGATACTATTAAATCTAATCCACAGGCGTTAGATCTTGTGTGCTAAGTGCTAACAATAAGCATCGGTGGTGACGATCGGAGACACCATTGCTTTCACGCTTCTTTCGTCTGCCCGCCACTTCATTCTTAGGCCCCTCCTTTAGAAATTTACGGCTCATATCGATATGAGTGGGTCCTAGATCCACGATCATGGATACATACAGAGAAGCGAATAATCGAAACACATCAACTTTAGACATTTTACTAATTGCACATCAACTTCAGCGCAAATAATCAAATTTCCCCGAGAGCGATGGCTGCGCGGCTCCACAACACTCACGCACGACGCACGAGCAGCGGCGGCACAGCCTCTTCGACTCACGCACTCGCGTCCCGAAGCGGCGGTGGAGGCGCTACCACACGACACCCTGGTATCCAAGCCCGGAGCTTCGAGTCCTGCTATCGGCGGCGCTCCTGCGCAAGGTAATGACGGCGCCCGCAGCGTCCATGGTGCATGCCCCGGAGGCGACAGTCGCATCGGAAGCGGCGACTGCCTAACGGCCAATGTCTCGGCAGTGACTAGCGTCAAAGCACTCGACGCACTCGCTACAGCAGAGCCATCTAGAGGCTACTTCGCATGGGACTATGGGAGACGAGCGAGCGGCGACTAGGGTTAGGAAACCCTAGCCGCCCGTAGAAGAAGTGTCGGCCGAATGGCCCAATGGGCTGTAAAGGGCCCAAAGGCCAAAAGGCCCCGTAACCTAAAAAAAGAAACAAATTAATACCTCTCCAAAAATTGATTATAAATTCTAGAAAATTAATTTCTTGCTATATGGGCCTCAGTAAAAATTTGGAAATTTTGATATTTAAGCACATTGGTAGTTTCATCCTCTGAGTTTATTTTCTAGCTTTATGCCATGTTTAATATGTGCTAAAATTTATTCTCTGTTATTTAAGTAATTCTAAAAATTGCTTGGTAATTAGCAGAAAAAAATATGAAAATGCTAGAAAAATTCTAAAAATGAGGAAGTTTAGGACCTGAAGTCCCATATCTAAGTGCCATAGGAGCACTTATGTATCTTGCGAATTGAACAAGACCTGATATTACATTCGTATTAAATTTGCTAGTAAAACATAGTGCAGCCCTATCCAGAAGATATTGGATTGGTGTCAAGACTTTACTGAGATACCTCCAAGGTACTCATGATCTTATATTGTTTTTCCAAAAGAACCAAGATTTAACCATGGTAGGATATACGAATGCTGGCTATCTGTCTGATCCTTATAGTGCCAAATCACATACTGGTTTTATATTTCTCTACGGTGGTATCGCCATTTTTTAATGGTCTTGTAAGTAAACCTTGCCACCTTGGTAGCTACTTCTACCAACCACTCTATCGCTTTATTAGATTGATTAACCATATCCAGAAGTTATGTGGTCTTAACACTATCAATACCCCATAATTATCTATAAAGATAATGTTGTTTATGTTGCACAAATGTAAATGAGTTATGTAAAAAGCAATATCACAAAGTATATTACTCATAAGCTTTTCTATCCTCATGAACTCTAGAAGAACGGTGAAATAAAAATTTTGCAAACTAAGTCATGTGAAAATCTTACAGATTTATTCACTAAGTTCTTGTCTAAATTTATATTTCATAGATGTGTTAAAGGCATTGTGTCGACGATCGGAATCGCCTGACCACAGAAATGAAAAGGGGGTTAGTACGTATGAGGGACCCAAAAAGCGCTTCGGTCAACAATGGCGTAGATGAAGGTCGGGCGAGGCGTCAACGAGCAGGAGACAGGAGTTTATACTGGTTCGAGCCCTCACGAGGGTAATAGCTCTACGTCCAGTCTTCTCTACGGGCAGAGGAATTCTCTAACTGTGAGTACAAAGGGTGTTTACAGCTCGAATCTGAGCACTGTGTGTGTGAAGTTATTGCCGGTGATCCTTCTTTCTTGTACATATACCTTGCGTGGTTTATATACCCCCGAATGGCGCTGCTTGCGGGAGAGATTCCGGAGAGGTGCTTCGTCGCGTTGAAGGCGACCAAAACCGCTCAGGAAATGTCGCCCACTCTGCCTTGACGCCATCATTTTAGGTCTTAGTAGCATGGGGTCAATGCATCCCCCGTCTGGCCGAAACCGCTGACCAAAAGCTAACCTCCGACCCGAGCTAAGGAGGTGCGAAGCAGACCACTGGTCGGGCGGGCCCAGTCATGCGAGACCGCGCGAACTAGGTCGTGGCGAAGACCCTTCTTAGGGTTGCCGGGCGAGGATACTACTGTTGACCGTGCGTTGACTTGTCAGAAATCTATCAGTCCCCGACACATTAGAATGAGACGACTTAGAAATATGCAAAGTTCAGGAAAAGTAAACCCTTGAACCATGACCCTTATTATGATTCTGAAAATTCTAATATAAATCCAGAAGATTATAAGTTATACTCTTTTTCTCTTAGTAAGTTTAGTTGAAGTTTTCTCACATGAAGATTTTTTATAAGACAACTAGTGCAACATAAAGTGCGAGTACAATGTACTCTTTCCTCTATCTTCTTTTTTTCTATTGGCTTTTTGAGTGGAATTTTTAATGAGACATGTGTATTACGTGGTATTCACCCAAAGGAAAGTGTTATGAGATAAGATTTTCATAACCATATTCGAGTTAGACTCTATATCTTATTGTAGGCAAATTCGAACCCATCTCTTACTATTTCTTTATATATTGAGCATTCCTATGTACAAGAATCAATCTAATGAAGCGAAAATTTTTCCTTCTATATTATGTTTGCTCCTTCTATTGTTGCTTTAATTACATCGCTGTGTTGATTGATTGAACGCAGATGAACGACTACGTTTTACAACAATGGTAGACAAAACAGGATCAGCAGTTCACCACTGTGTTTGTGCTAATGAAAGGAAACCAAAACCAGATTCAACAGAGATGTGTAATATCTATCCACTGTGTGGCTTCTTCCCTGCAAAGTACACAGCACGAAGACTACAATTCACTCATTTGCTTGTCTGTCGACCTCCTTCACTGCCAGGGGTTCATACCAGGCAGGCTCGAAGCCAGCTGCTTTCCTCGCCTCCGTGTTGAAGGGGGGCTTCAGGGGTCCTCGGAAATATTCTCTGACGACCCTGTGGAAAGTCCTAATGACTGCTGCTTCGTCGTCTTCACCGTTGTCGCCTACCTCACACTTTGCCGGTGCATCCTCCACCTGTTGAACCGTCTTATTGTGACCGTTAACGCCATGTGCCAGCCTTTTTGTCAATCCATCTTCCACCGTTTGAGAAGCCTTATCATCACCGGTACCTTCTTCTGGCCGCTCAGTGCATTGGGGTTTAGACTCAGGAACTGAATGTGCAATTGGACCACCATTGCCAGGCCGGAGGCACAAGTATCTGAACCATCTAACACCAGCCGCGCAATGTGTTATCTCCTCAGGATAAATAATATCTTCTAGTAGTTTGGCCGTTTGCTCATCCCCACCAGCACGGAATCTTGATATGGTGGTTGGAAGGACATCTAATCCCCTAGCCTGTATTCCGAATGGGCATTCATCAGTCATGAATATGTACATATGGTTTATCACAGGCAGGAAATTAGGGATGGTGATATATTATACAGAACAGATACATGCTGATTGTTCACATCATTCCACAAAATAACAGGCCTGTAAAGCTGGGGGAGCACTTAACGCATTAACATTATAAAAAGCAATATCCGATGGACAGTTACCTGAAAAAAAGGCATCCCAAGTGTAACAAACCAACAAAATGTTTAGCTTGGGAGCTCTCAATTGTAAGTTTACTGAAGAAAATTCATTGCAAGGATTACTTGTTTTCCTGGAGTAAATGTTGTGCAGACTAAACAATCCAAAATCTTGATTTAGAAGGTCATAAGATCCGCCCGATACCACAGCCCAAAGTTCAAATACTTTCTGGACCAATCAGAATTGAAATATAAGAAAAAAAAAGTGTATCAATCAATCAATCCTTACCTCTGCTTATTAGCCACAGTCAGTTGTTGATCTATTTCAATACAAGTCAGTCCTCATGCTTATGCCACATATGACTTCATTCCATCTACATTTAACTTCAAGAGAATAGTATGCTTCATTCTTTTCTGAATATACTTACAAGAATTAATCGGTTCCATTCATACTGCCATAATGGCATAATCGTCGAGACATAACAGTAATAGGTGCGAATTAGTTCAGAAGAACTGTGCCCATCCCAATTCTAACTTTTTGCCTGAAAGTTTTTGCCTATCAGAAAAGTCATGACCAACCAGTAGGAGGTCCCGGGGTTATGGCAGGTAGCTCATTTTCTTGCAGTAAGATTACAAGAAGATATAGAGGTTTCATAATCCTTATACTGGACCAGTCACAACAAAGTATATATTACTTAGTGCAAATAAATATTTGGTGAAACCACGGTGCAACCCAACTAAGAAAAGTTTCAAAAAATTCTGAAAAAAATCATGGATGTACATGTCAGCTTACCCCATCTACATATAAAATTTCATGATCAAATTTGTCCTGTGCTAAGAGTAATAAAAAGACAAAGTTGATCATGAGCGAGGCTGATTCCTATTCATGATGAATAGGAACTGTTCCTATTCATGATCAACTTTGTTTTTTTTTGTAACTTCTAGCACAGGCGAATTGATCATGAAATTTTATATGTAGATAGGTAAACCGAGATGTACATCCATATTTAGAATTTGAAACTTTTTAGTTGACATTGCATCGTATTACTAAACTTTATTTGCACCGGATATGTTCCCAACTTAGACATTAGTAAGACCTAACTCCTAAGTATGACAGTGTGCCGATACAACAACATAGGTTAGAAACTAAAGTTCTCTAGTAAGCTTTCGTACCTATTAGTATTTAATTTAAAGATTCCAAGCTTCGACTAGAGCAATAACCTTCCTTTTTTTTGAAACGCAAATCAGGAAGAAAATGAAACGATGATTAGTTTATCGACGGAATTTGGTGAAAGGGATGTTTCATGGCTTTGGCTGTTTAAGGCTTAAGCATATGATTGTTTGTCATATAGATAACCTCTAGCTCTCTAATAATCGTGTTGACTCGATCTGGGAAATGATACGCTGATTAGTGTCTTCATACTGATATGTCCATGAATCAGAAGTAAATAAAGGAGATTGACGGACTAGAGAGGCTGTGCTCCTCACCTCGTGGACGCAGTGCTCGACGGCGAGGCGCGCGAGGAGGCAGTGCGACGTGCGCATCGCCGAGTCCCAGAGCCCGTCGTGCGCGGCGAGCGCCCCGTAGCGCGACCCCAGCTCCCGCAGCCGCGCGGAAAGCACCGTGAAGTGCCGGCCCTCGTCCTGCGCGACGCGGGCGAAGTCGTCGAAGAACTCGCGGGGCATGCGTAGCCGCGCGCCGAAGCGGGCGACGATATCCCAGGAGAGGTCGACGGCCCAGCTCTCGGTGTGCGCCAGCGAGTGCAGCAGCGCCAGCCGGCTCTGCACGCTTCCGCCCTTCCCAAGCTTCGGCGCTCGCGACGGCGGGAGTAGTCGCACCGCCTCGCTCCGGGCCGGGCGATCCGGCGGGGCGCGCGGGGGCTGGACAGGGTCGTAGGGGAGCGGGATGGCGCCGCTGAGCCACCGGGTGGCAGCGAGGTCGCCCAGGCGGGCCTTCTCGTCGGGGTCGGCCGTGTCGAGGATCTCCAGCGCCCAGTCAACCAGCGTCTTGGGCGTCTGCGGCTCTTCTCGGCCGCCGCCGAGTACTCTTTCAGCGCCACGCGCAGCCTCCATCTGAGCGATTCCGCAGCCCGCAGCACGGCGCGGAGTGGATCTCGGAGTTGAGCCGCCGCCGCCGGCTGCTGCGGTCTAGCCGTCTAGGTGTTTGAACGGGCTGCTGAGCCGTCTGATGCAGCGTGGAGTGGACCGGACCGCCGGATTGGTATAGACTTCCAAAAACAGAAAATTTCCATGGATTCCACTTAAAAAAGAAGCAATTTTCCATGGATCCCATCGGAATTTGTGTAGGTTCCGTAAATTTTGTATAATTCAAGCATTTAGATTGCATCTGTATCGTGAATTGGCTTTCGACATGTGATAGACTAGCTTGCAATCATCGAGCTTTCCCTCCGGTTTGTTTCCTGATTCGGTTTTTTGTCGTTCCTTTTTCGATTCGGACAAGTGGAGTTATTTTTCCTCTCAAACTATGGTGGAATAAATTTAAAAAAAATCTAATTTTTCAGTGATATAGAAAATTTTTATCGATAATTTTTTTCGAGAAATTGATTCAAACGAGATGGCAAAAGCGCATGGTTTGAATTTTGAAATATCGAAATTGGCGTGTTTCGCTAATTGAAAAATGGAAGCGGGTATTTTTCAACTCGGATGGCGAATTCAACTCACATGGCGAAATTGGACTGATGTTTCGAGATATGGTCACTTTTGTTTAAGTTTGCGAAAGCAGATGTCGGTTTTGTTCAAGTTTGCGAAAAAGAGTCTGAGAAAGCAATTTGCATCGCGAAAATTTGCGGTGAAAAAGCCACAAATTTTGCCGAAAAAGAGAAATTTTTGTATTTTGTATAACATACTCGGCGTATTCACGAAATGCACAATACTTTCGCGTATTTCGGACAAATTGTAGGATGTGCCTTTGCTTGATCATTTAAGCCTTTTGGGGAGATATTTTCGGACAAATTGTAGGATGTGCCTTTGCTTGTAATAGGCCAATTTAGCCTTTTGAGTTTATCGAATGCTTGTTTCAACTCTAAATTTTATCATTGTCAAAATCTGAATGATTTTTTCTACATTTTACAATTCTTTTAGCTCAAGGTATATTTCTCGCTCTCCTAACTCTGTAAAAAAAATCCATTCGTCGCTGACCGTGCAAAATAAGAATCTCACCTACCCCAGCTTGAAATAATATTGTACACTCGATCCTTTGAATTATCGGGATTTCATCGCGACCATACCTATTTTTAAAAAAATTATACACAAATAAGGCTACTACACTACAAAAATTGCGATCGTTTTTTTCTTAGTGACAAATAAGCGGAATCAATATGCTTAAATTTTTTAGTGACAATAGACATCCGTAATTTTAGCGAGTCAAATTTATCACTCCTTTGAAAAAGAATGACAAACAATTATATGAAATATAAATCGATAAATATGAATTTTTCTAAATTTATAAGTAGGCTATTTTAAACTTTGCATCGAGTTTCAAAATAAAAGCAGACTTTTTTTTTCCCACGGAAATCCGTATTTAGGAAAGAAAATCGCAGCATGTAGCGTGAGCTCAATCGGAAAAACCAAAAAAAATCTGCACGGCACTGTAGCACGTGTACTGTAGCTACGCGGAATTCTGCTGGCCTGAACCATGGAAAAATTTTAAAAATTAAAAAATTATTAAAAATTATTCATTTATGCGTCCATGAAAATTAAAAATTAATAAAAAAATATATTCATGATTGCGTCATGAAAATTTTAAAAAATCAAAAAAATTCATTGACCGATCCATGGATTTCTTTGAGAAAAATAATAAAAATTATTCCGCCGATCGGGTCATGCGGAATATCGAAAAAAATAATAAAAATTATTCCACCGATGGGTCATGGAATTATCTTTGTCTGAGGCTAATTTTGCAATTTCACGTGCCACGGCTAAATCCGTAAATACTTTTTCAAATTCGGCTAGAAGAGTAAAAACCTCTCGAAAAAATGGTAACCCCCGTGTTGTCTTTCATAATCTTTTTTTTTCGTTCTTGAGCATAAAAGCAAGGCTAATAATATAGCCAACTACGGGCTTTATGTTGTTGATATATCATCTATAGCCAATCTAATAGCTCACTTATATAATAGTTGGCTATACATACACACTGAGCATTAATATCTGACCCACCTTTCATCCTCTTATTCTTTCACCAACTTTTTTGGAGCCCGTGCTGCAGCCGGCTATTAGTTTGCAGCCCGCTTCTCTTCTCTCTCCCCTCCTCTCTCCTCCAACTCATCTCAAATCTGACGTGACGACACCTATAGCTCGCTTACGTAACCTTATTATACTTGCTCTAAGGTGGGATGAATAGCAGTATAGCACGAATTGGTTTGATTCATGAGTTCGTGGGTTCCAATCCCCACCTCCTACTAATTTACATAGTTCCTTCTATGGGACTCATATTATGTTATCACTCATATTCTGATATGGATTAGTGTTCACGAGATAAATATCATCCCTTCGATCGTGTTCATAGGATGTTAGCTTAAAAGGTTTTTAAGGCTCATTTGAAATTCTTGTATTCCAAGCTTGCTCTTGAAAAAGAGTAAGATTTTAGAAAACAGGGTGGATGCGGCCGACGGTGTTGCTGCCCAATGCTTCGAGACTAATCCTCCACGAAAATCAACGATGAAGCATGTAACTAGAGTGCTATCTTCATTCAAAAGATGTGTGGTGACCGTGATTATCTGCAAAGCGAGCTCTTCATTCCAGCTTCCTACCACAAATGAATCTTCAAAGTGAGCTCATCACTCCAGCACAAAATGAATCTTCAAAGTGAGCGGCGTGATGAACCTTCGGTACCTCAAATGAATGAAGGCTGCCATCTTCTAGTTTCCCATCAGGGCAGTACCTCAAAAGGTTGTCAGTGTCTTTGTCTCAAACTTCTGCTGTATTATTTGCTCTGTTTCATTAATGCATGATAGAGTTCCTGCCGGTTCTTTACAAAAAGAAAACAGGGTGGAGAACGATAACGCATGTGTTTGATGTATTTTCAATGGATCGCATGAACAAGTTGTACCACTATAGTAAAATACAAATAGGGAGAATTGAGCTACAATAGTATAAAGTTGTGCCAGTATAGAACTATGGCAGTATCCTCTACCTTCCTGAAACCATACACATACTGAACTCCCTATTCTCTTAGCTTCTTCATCATTTATATGATTTCTAATTCTAATAGGAGAGAGATTTCTATTTGCTTTGGAGGAGAATTAAAGAGGCTATATAAACCTAAGGGTGGTCAAACAACCAAAAAGCCACAAACAACTCATCTAGAATAAAAGGTGTACGAGGGGATTAGAGCAAGGTTAGAATAAAAGGTGTACGAGGGGATTAGAGCAAAGTTATTTTTTGGCACTATACTCTTGTATAGAATAAGGATCCAAGGGTCATAAAAAGTTTGAGAGGTTGTAACATCCCAAAGTTTGCTCTTCAGTAATAGTTAATAGTGTTTTATTGCAATTTGTGAGTTTTGTGAATTTTCTAGATTTATTGGATTTTCTAGGATTTATTGGAATTATTTAAAATTAAGTATATTGGCCTTTTGTTGAAACTAATTAAATATAGATAAAACCTAAATAAAGTTTGTCCAAAAATATTTTATTTGAGTCCAGAATTTCTCAAAGTATCTTTGAGATTTTTCTTGGATTTTTCTGGTGTTTTTAGTGCCTCAAATAAATTAAAACTATTTTCTGTAATTAATTTAAAAGAAAACCCGAGTAAAAGTAGTGAACATTGTTGGGCCGAGCCCAAAACTGTTGCCGCGCAGCCCACTTCTAGAAGCCGCACCACAGCCGTTGGATCAAAATCGGGCGAACCTTAGCAAGCCACGTCGCAACGGGAAACCCTAACGCCGTCGCCGTCAGATTAGCATCGAACAGTCATCGTTTATCGGATCGAATCAGAACTCTAGCCAATCCCGGCCGTTGGATGCATTGAGCGGATGAGATCGTGGCCTGGCGGGGAGTTCAGCGTGGTATTCGTCGAGATCGTCGCGATGGTATCGTCGTCTCAAGAGATCGGATCTTGCATTGTCTGCGTTTCCAGACTCCGCCGCCATGACAGTTGAGATTCCCGAGCCCGTATGCGTCGCTCGAGGGGTATTTAAGGGCCTCGACCCCTTTTTGAGATTCATCAGCATCTGCCGCAACCATTCGCCGAAGCGCCGTCGGAAGTGCCAGAGCTCACGCAAGACCTCGCCGGAGTCCGCAAATGTTTCGCCGCGTTTTCCTCACCGCCCAGACCCTCTTTCGCCGCACCAGTTCTGGATCCAAGTTCCTCGCGTCAAGCCGCCACCTCTTCGTCGTCGAAGAACGCTGCAACGCCATGCCCAAGGTCATCGTCCTCAAGTCCGGCGAAACTGCACCGCCGCGTAGCCATCCGCGAGATCGAGAGCTTCCGACCATTGGATCATCATCAGACCGCCAGGATCACGCCACATCACCGTCAGAGCAGTAAACGCCTCGGGTAATCGATCGTCGTCCGATTGTAGATGGACGCTTCGGATTGTGCCACGTGGGAGAACGATCAGTGGTCATTGGATCGTGATGAGCGATCTAGATCGCATCTCGGGTCGGACCAATCAGGAGTTGACGCGTGGCGCATGATGTCAGTGATGACATCAGTGGGTACACAGCACAGTGCCGTGGGTCTACGGTGAACCTATCGCACGGTGCACCGAGTCCATGGAATAGTACCGAGCCACGTATCAGTGCCTAATTTGGCCGATTCAGTGATGACGTCAGCATGGCACAATAAATCAAATTTCTTTTATAAAAAATAATTCGGATATTATTGATTCTCTCAATTTTATGATTTTTATGATTTTTGAATCTTCCGAGAGCTCGTTCTCCCCATACGAATTCTGATTGAGGTGAATCAAATTTCTAAAAATTTATAAAATTGAGATCTATTTAATGGATAATTCTATTTGATTTTTGTTTTTTCTTTTCTCTCTATTTTGGTATTTATTTGGTTTTTCCTCTTGATTCGCATAGACGTTGAATTGTGCGACGCTTCGGAGGAGGATCCGTCGACTCAAGACCAGTTTCTAGAGCAAGACTAGGACCCTTACCAAGGCAAGTTGTGCTTTGATCATGTTGAATCCATGTTTATAAAGTTGCTATTTTGTTTTACAATATCGCATGCTATTTCATGTGTATAAATGCTTTCAATCTAAATTGGGATTTAGCTACCATACCTGTGGGGGATATATACCCCGGGGGCCCACAAGGCAAACCTGCGAGGCCCAACCAGGTAAACTTAAGCCAGGCCGACTACGGAGGACTGGAGGCATACTGGGCCTGGCGAGATATGAAGAATCGGAACAAATTCCCGTTATGGAAACCGAGTCGTATTAGGCAAAGGATGATTGTAATCCAATATGATATAGAGTCGAATAGATATTAGGGTGTAGATTTCATCTCGTATCCGAGTGAGATTCCCTATTGTAACCGCCCATCTCTGTTATATAAAGGGAGGGGCGGGGAACCATAACACACAACATCATCAGCAAATAATCTAGCCAATCATAATTCCAGAGCACAGGACTAGGGTATTATCTCCACTGCGAGAGCCCGAACCTATATAATTCCTCGTGTCTTGTGCTACCATCGAGTTTCCGATCCAGTGCTTAGCCCCCTTTTAATTATTATCGGTAACAAACCTCGACAGTTGGCGCGCCAGGTAGGGGTTGCGCTAGGATCAATCTTGGCGGGCTCGATGGCGATCTTCGTCAAAAGCATGACCACCTTCGCGCCCCGAGCGTTCCGTTCGAGCTTTGGACTTCATCGCCAGCAATTTTGGTCATCTTACCCTCTCGGGTTCGGATCAGATCCAATCTGAAGGCAACCTTGAGGTCCCTCTCACGATGAACCACTCGGATCGGGAACAAGCATGGCCATCGTCCTGGGCGAAAAGCCAAAGCTTGAACCTCGTCTAGAATTTGAGTCGTAGATGGCGGATCCCGAGTGGTCAAACATCTTTGGAGAACCACTCGGATTTAAAGATCGGTGCAACCCATCTTCTTGTTCCTCGATTCGGAGGATGGGGCGGAAGATTTCGAGCTTCGCAGCATTTTTGTGATAGAAGATTTGCGAAGCGGAATCGGCAACAAAAGATGCAGCGAACGCTGCGAAGAAAAACGTCAGCAGCAGGGAAGGCCGTCGCGAGACTCCTCCGAATAGAAGCGCCGCGTTAATGAAGAAATCCTGCGGAGACAAAGGTGGGGAACGGTCGGTTTTCATCGCCTCGTGAGAACATTGTGGCCTCCAGCGCTTCTTGATACTTTGGGGCCTTTGCTTGGTCGGATAGCCTGCGCTCCGATCGTAGCCGAGTTGAGCTATGGTGGCGTGGCGGCGGTCAGCTAACACCAGGAAGAGCCATGTCGAACTTGCCTCGTCGACTCGCAGGCTGCCAGCAGCAACACGGCTCGCGATCGTCCTGGCGAAACTCGGCGAGGAAAGACGCGACACGCATCAACCGTGACCTCGCATGGATTTAAATGCCGAGCGGCGTGATCGGGAAGATGAAGAACAACGTAGGCGCAGAGATAACTACGAACGTTTTGGCATTGGCCACGGCGGCCAGGAAGATCTCCGTAACAACCCCCGCTATTGTGGAGGGGAAAACGAAGACCGGCGGGTTAAATCACCCTATCGGCGTTCTCCACGAAGGCGCAACGACGGCCCTATCGAGGGCATCCGGGCTTTCACCCCTCACCTTCGCCGAGTGGTCTGGCCCGAAGGATTCAACCCGAAGAGCATCACCAAGTTCGACGGAGAAAGAGACCCTAAAGCTTGGCTCCAAGTTTACTCCCTGGCAATCATGGCTGCCGGGGGCGATCGCAATGTGATGGCCAATTACCTTCCGGTCATGCTCACCTCTTCGGCCTAAACTTGGCTTCTGAGGACTCCGGCCAAATTCCATAGATTCTTGGGAGGATCTTTGTGAGCAATTTATCACCAACTTCGGGGCACTTCTGGCGGCACAGAGCGCAATGGGACTGTACAGGCTCGCGAGAAAAAGAATGAGGCGCTCGAGAATTCATCGGCGCTTCATGCAAAAAAATCTGTCGAGGGACATCTCGGAGGCAGCGGTCATCGCGGCATTCGGAAGGGTGTCAACGACCCGACTTGATCAAGAAGATGTCTCAGCCGCCGTCCATCGTGAGGAGATGTTGGTTGGCGGACCGCTCTGTGACGACCTCGGGCGCTCTCGCCGGCGGCGGGATGATCGCCCGACAAAAAGACAAAAGGGATTCGCCGAGTCATCGAGACAACGCGACAGAGGCGAAGCTTTGAAAATAGTGGGCTGCGGCGGAGCAAGGCCGTCACCAGCGACGCGCTCAAGCGACTATGATACGGTAATGGAGGCTATTTGTCCTTTTCACCCAAAAGGCAAACACGCCGCCAAAGGCGCTTCACCTTGAGAAGATTTGCCAAGGAATCGAGCGACCAGGCGGGCGAAGCAAAGAAGAAGATAAGAAAAAGCAAGATTCCCGGAGGATGATGAAGGCGAGTACCAAAAGATGGAGCGAGCTCAATTACATCTCGGAGGATCAATGGCTTCTGAGTCAAAGCGGAAGCAAAACTCCTGACCGGGGGCGTCAACGCCATCATGCGGCGACACCTCGGTATCTCCGATGGTCAGGGCTCCCATTACCTTTGACCGTTCGGATCATCGGATCACATCCCCTATCCGGGAAGATTCCGGGTGTTGGACCGGTGATGCATAGCGTTAAACTTAAGAGGTCTTTGGTCAATGGAAGCGGCGGGCTCAATGTTCTCTTCTCCAAAACTTTTGGCGACATGAAGATTCCCGTTCAGAGTTAAGCGGGGCTCATCCCCATTCCATGGAGTAATTCCGGAACTTCTTCGGTGCCACTCGGACAAATCACCTTGCCGATCCGTTTGGAACCAAAGAAAATTTCGGTGAATACCTCAACTTTGAAGTAGCGACTTTCGGGCGGCATATCCGCCATCTTAGGGAGACCGGCTGGCGATTCATGGCCGTACCACATTATACATATCTCGTAATGAAGATGCGGGCGAAGGGTATCATCTCCGTCGTGGCGATGTCAGCGATCGTTAAATGCGCGACAAGGAAACTCTGAGATGGCGAAGCCCAAGAGCGGCGAAGACGAAGAAGATCCGTGACGACCGCGCACCAAGAAACGAGGCGAGGTGCGGCCAGCGATCGAGGCAAGCCTAAAACCTGATGAGGGGTCAAAAAGGTAATCCTTGATCCATCCAACTCTGCCCGAGACAGCTCGATCGGATCGAGCCTCGCCTCCAAATAGGAAAACGCTTTCGTCACCTTCGCCAGACCAGCAAGACATCTTGGCGTGGAAACCATCCGACATGCCGGTGTACCCGGAGAGGTGATCGAGCACTCTTTAAACGTTGACGAAAAGGTCAAGCCCATCAAGCAGCGGCTCGAAGATTAGCTCAAGGCAGAAAGAAGCCATTAGGGAAGAAATCACAAAGCTTTTAGCGGCGGGTTTCATAAAAAGTGTACCATCCCGACTAGTGGCGAATCCGGTTCTTGTTAGCAAAAAGAATAAAAGGCTGGCGCGTGTCGTTGATTACATCGATCTCAACAAAGCTTGCGAAAGATCCTTCGGTGCCTCATATAGACCAAGTGGTGGATTGACGGTAGCTGCGAACTCTGAGTTTTACGGGCGCATATTGGGATACCACGGATCGAGGCTAAAAAGAAAGAAGATCGTATCAAGACTTCGTTCATCACTCCATTTGGCGCGTTACGCTACATCACGATGCCATTCGGTTTGAAAATGGCGCAACTTATCAGCGCGATCTGGCGATGTTTTCCTCCCAGTTAGGCATAGCGTGGAAGCATATGTTAACGCGTCGTTGTCAAGACTTCGTCGAAGAGGACCTCATATCGACTTGGCGGAAACCTTGAAAGCTGAGGGCTTACAAAATGGCTGAATCGAGAAAAATCGTTTTGGAGTCGTCGGAAAATTACTCGGGTTTATTGTGTCTACAACGTGGCATCGAGGCAAACCGAGAAGATCAATGCAATTCTGAAAATGAAACCTCCAACGGTCGGAAGGGCGTCCGAAACTCACGGGTGCATGGTAGCACTCGGCTGATTCATCTCCATTTGGGATCGCGAGAATGCCTTTTTCAAACTTCTAAAAAGCGGGGTAACTTTCAATAGACCTCGAGGCGCAACAAGCTTTCGAAGAACGAAGACATTCTTATCATCTCCACCGTCTTTGGTCCCACCAATGCCGAAGAACCCTTTTGCTCTACATTGCCACCACGACTCATGTAGTCGGTACTTAATCGTCATGAGCGGAAAGAAGAGGGCACCTCCGGAAAATCCAGCGACTAGTCTATTTCATCGGTAGTATTGGGAGAATCAAGGTTCGCTACCCACAGTACAAAAACTATTATGCTGTTGTGTTGCTCGCCTCAGCATAAACTCAAACACTACTTCCAAGAACATTCAATTCGGTGATCACCACTTTTCGGCAGGGACATACTTCTGTCGGGAAGCCACGGAAGGATTGCCAAATGGGCAATCGAGCTCGGGACTTTGAAATCTCTTCGAGGCCCACGACGGCGATAAAATCTCAAATATTGGCCGACTTCACGCCCGAATGGACAGAATTACAAATTCAACAACTCTTGAAGAAGCTGAGTCTTGGGCGATGTATTTCGACGGCTCCCTCATGCTCAGCGGCGGGAGTGGCGTGGTCCTCATCTCTCCAACGGTGAGCACATGTCGTCCTTGAGATCCACTTTCGGCATCAAACAACACCGCCGGTCACGAGGCACTCATTCACAGGCCGCATCGCGATATCCCTCGGTCCGTGACTAACTATTAGGGCGACTCCATCTTTGGTAATCAATCAAGTTCAAAAGGAATGGTCTGTGTCGAAGAAAACATGGCGACCTATTGCCGGGAGATGCGGAAGATGGAAGGCAAGTTTGGCGGTGGAGCTCATCAACGTGCTCGGCGTGACAACGGCAATGGACGAATTAGCAAGGCTAGGGTCTACTCGAACATGATGCCGGTTGGTGTGTTTGTGGAAGAAATCCATAAACCTTCAATAAGCCGAAAGCAGGAGCAAGGTAAGCGGAGGAAGCACTTCGTTGAGGAAGAGGTCTGGTCATCAATGTAGATTGAATGGCTCCTTTCCTCAATTACTGTTGAAGGATGAACTTCGGAAGGCCAGGACGAAGCGAGCGAATCTCACGGTAGCGGCCAGAACTATATGATAGTAGGTGAAGAATTGTTAGAAAAAGTGCCTCTGGAGTTCTAAGGCGATGCATATCGAGAACAAGAAGGAAGAAACCTACTCGGAGAAATCCACTCGGAATCTGTGGGCATCACGCGGCGTCAAGCACTCTAGTGGGCAAGCCATATCGACAAAACTTCTTACGGCATTGCTAGTGGTGATCACGAAGACATCGTCCGAACACATGAAGGGTGCCAATTTTTAACTCGCCAAATACATGTGCCGCCGAAGCTGCAAACAATTCCGATCCTTGGCCGTTCGCGGTCAGGGGGCTTGACATGGTTGGCCCATTGAAGAAAGCTCAAGGCGGTTTCACTCATCTCTTTGTTGCCGTCGATAAATTCACCAAGTGGATAGAAGCAAAACCAGTAGCTACAATCATAGCGGCCAAGGCCAAAGAATTTTTTCAGGAGATCGTCGTAAGATTCGGCGTACCAAACAGGATTATCACGGACAATGGAACTCAATTCCGAGGAGAAGAATTCCAAGGCCGGTGTGACGAGCTTGGCATCAAAATTTGCTTCGCCTCGTGGCTCACCCAAAGAGCAATGGTCGGGTAGAAAGGGCAAATGGCATGGTGTTGCAAGGCTTAAAACCGCGCATCTTGATCGGCTCGGACCGTATGCCACCCGATGGGTAAAAAATTGCCTTGATACTCACGGGGACCGAGAACCACCCTAGTAGAACAAGCTGGCGATCACCTTTTTCTGGTCTCTGGCTCGAAGCAGTTCTACCCACCGAGTTGACTTCGGATCCCTCGGTCGGAATTTGAGAGAGGCTGAGTCGGAGGAAGCGAATGGAAGACATTGATCGCTTGGAGGAAGCAAGGAAATCGCCCATGATCGGTCGGCCAAATACCTCCGAGCCTGCTTAGCTATCACGGCAAAGCGTCCAAACCGAGAGTGTTCTCCAAGAGCGATTTGGTCCTAATAAAACGAAGCATGAGCACAAGTTGTCTCCGAATTGGGAAGGACCCTACATCGTCGTGAAGTGACACGACCGAGAGCTTCTGAGGCTTAAGCGAGAAGGCAGGCGCCATCATCGGCAATTCATGGAATGTAGAGCGACTCGATGTTTTTACTCTTAAAATATTCAGGAGTATTGAATCTTTCCCTAGACTTGCTACTCAATTGTTGCTCAATTAAGCGATGAAATCGGGGCTACCTAATAGTGTTAGCATGCGCAACTCATTGAAGACTATTTGTTCAAAGAGATGTTATATATCAAGATTTTTTCAATTGACTTGCTACTCAATTGCTTCTCAATTAAGCAGTAAGTCGGGGGCTACACCTAATAGTGTTGCACATGTGCAACCCCGCGTGCGTATCAAACTATTATCCTTTCCCTCTTCCTTACGATCACGACTAAAATCCGAGTGCTCTATACCCTCGATTATGAAACCCCGGACGAAAAAGTCTAGTTACCTAAAGGCATGCCCGAGGGAAAAGGCCAAAGCGCCAACTTCGCGATGCTCGGGGCTATACTAATACGCGCGGGCGTTTAAACATAAGGGAGGATGAAAACCACTCGGGAAAAGTCGAAAAGATTTAAGCAAGGAACAAGAGAAATAACAAGGTTGGAGCTAAAACAATCTTACAAAAGGTCCAGCATCGTTCAAAGACCATAAGGGCGAAATACACCAAAAGCACTATCTAAAAAGCGACAAAAGTCTTGCCTCCTTACGAAGATAAAAAAAAACTACTCGGCCTGGCCTTGACGCCAACAATGAGGCATCCTAGCTCGATGAGCCTAAGAGCGACCTCGATCGAGGCGTCGGCAATGGCGGTATCGGCGATGGCCTCTGCTCATGACCTCCGCCATGGCGAGGTCAAGCGGCCCGAGCTTGGCGTGTTCATCCTCGAGTTCGCGAGGCGTCGTCGCTGAAAGCTGATGAGCAGTCCTCGATCCTGGCCGACCGCGGACACAGGACTCGGAGGAGAGACAGAGGAGAAAGATCCTCGGAAGAAGAAGAAGAATCCATGAAGAAGAAAAGAGTAACCTGCAAAAAAGGTGAACGATCAAACCAGCGGTCACAGTTTTACAAACACGGAAAGTGAAGAAATTAAGCGAAGAAGAAAACTAATGGGCGAGTGTTTCAAAGAAACAAGAAGAAACTCGAAGAGCGAAGAAAAACGAACAAGCGGAGAATGGTAGTCTTGTTGCGAATCGCTCAGTCGAGGCTAAGTACACTCTTATCGAGCGGCCTTTGTCTCGGAGAGATTCACTTCAACTCTGGCGGCGCTTGGCGTGGGGCGGGAGCGATTCATCTTCCGGTCTTGTTGAGCGTGGCGTCGCCGCGTTTTTCGAAGATTGTCGGACTCCATGATGATCCAAGACTTGAGAGACGGGCCAAGACACCAAATTTGCCTCCTAATGGGCGAGGCGGTTGCTAAACACTTTCGGGAAGCAAATTAGGGCCTAGAAAAACCGTTTTCCAACACTAGAGCAATTATCCGAAGGGTAGCAAAAAGCACAAGATAAGTGCAAGCGAAGATTACACAGGACTCGAGGTCGGGTTTTAACCAAAAGCGAAGCGATATCCTTAACCGTCCATAAGAGCGGCGCTCGGTCGTCGTCAGCGGTCGGAGCAAATCCTCCTTGAGCGACCGAGCTCCACCGCGGATATAAGGACTTGGTGATCGCCAATGCTGGCGGCGCTTGTAATGCGATGTCCTCCAAGTCTTGCGATCGGCTTCTTGGGGCTTCTTCCGGCCTCTGAATTGTGACATCGAATCATAGGGAATACGGCGGTGCGGCTTCATCGGGACCGAGATTAGCGGCATCCTTCGAGCCAGTTGAAGGCAGACAATCCTTGCTTGATGCTTTTGATCTTATCATCAAAGGCACATGCTTGAGCTTGCGAATTGATCCGATGCAACTGCGGGATACGGTCGGGTAATTATGAGACTGCGAAAGAGAAGGATAATAAAACAGAAGATGAGACCGAGAGTGCACCTTCCAATTCTCTTATCGACAGCTACTGTTCCTTAGCGTCGCTTGACCTTCTTGAGTTTTCATTACGAAAGAGAGCGAACTTCTCCGGAAGTCAGCAAAAGGATGAAGGGCGAAGTCGGAAGACAAAGAACAAAATCGGGGCCTAGGGCACTTTCGGATGAAAGGGTTACCATCGAAAAGAGTGGTTAAATTCAATTTCTCTGCCTCGAGGATTGGATACGATTTGAAGTCCTTCGGTTCCACCCGGCTCTCCATGCGGGTGCGTGTAAGATCAGCCTCAAATTCATTGCGAATCTGCTCGACCTCCTCAGCATAATCCTTCCTCATCTTCATCCTCGGAAACAATTTTTGAAGAAGGCAGTTCCGGTCCTCGGCAAAAAGATGGCGGTATTGGAGGCGGTAAAAGCAATGTCGAGCCCGGAAAAAAAGGGCTTTCAAAAGAAAGTGCGGCGCAGACAACTCACCTGGCCAAGACGCCAACACTCACGAGCAGCATCAAAGAACGACTTCCAATCTTGACCCTCGATTTCGCCATCCAACAACACTATATCACCCTCGTCATCGATAAATCGGCCCGCCCGAGATTTCAGGAGAGGCGGAGAATTTCAATGCAGTGGTGGTGGTGAGGAGGGTAGAAGGGTCTTCGGTGGTAAAGCGATAGCATCAACGAGAGCCTTGTGTGAAGCGATCGGCTCAAGAAAAGCAGCGACAAGGAATCACTCGGCTCGAGGCGGCTTTGTTACTGTGGCCTCGAAGGCTGATGGAAACCTTTGTTCGACTAGTTCGGAATAGCCTTGGGTGTGGGAGGCCTGACATCGATCGGCACCTCGGCCTCCTAACACGTCGGTATTGCCCTCGTCAGCAATTCTTTGGAGGCTCGGGGGTAACACCTCATGAAGAACTTCGTGCAGGATCCTACAGAAAAAGCGGTCGGGGCATGATCCAAAGGAGCAAAGAAAGGCGGCAAGGAATCCAACTGTTGGACCTTGTTATCTTCCATTTCAAACCCCTCGGGTGGAGGGATTGCTAGAGAGTCCCAGGCGCCTGTCTCGCGGAAGACAGGAGTCAGGTTAGGTAGCGGGAGAAGGCACATTCTTTGTTGAGGTGGGGCCAGGGCTTGAGCATCTCGGGTTCCTTGGCCCTCGAAGAAGAAGAAGAAGAGGTCGCGGGAGGAGGTCAAATGCGGTAGTGGGGTCCCGAATCTTTGGACCTCCGATCGAGGGTACACCTTTATCCGATTGCTTCAGCAGCCTTGCGAACAATTGGAGCTTTTCCCTTCCTGGATGGATCATCATCAGGCGTGCTCGTCTTGCTTCGCTTCACACTTGGGGCGGCAGAAGGAGTGCTGGCTGGGAAGTTTCGCTTATCACTTTTATGGACGGGAAATTCGAGTGGCGCGCATCGAAAAGAAGGCTTCACGTTCCTGCAAATATGAAAGCTCATCCACATCATGATTCAGATAAAAGTTAAAAGAATCGATGTCGAAGGCAATGAAGATCCCTTAGGGGAGGCGTTGGGTTCACTTTGTGAAAGGTCTTGGGTTCTGAGGAGCGAAATCTTCTCGTTTGGGCGAAGAAGTCGAGAACACGGCACAAAAACACCGCGAAGTAATTTCTTCAGAGACCTCCCGAGTGGGATCATTGGAGCCCTCATATTCATGCCCAGGATGAACTCGGTCCTTGAGGGGCTGAATCCGGCGGATGCAAAAATTGGCAATGATGGCCATACCAGTAAGCCCATTTTCCTTTAGCTCGACAATTAGCCCCATAAGATCAATCACTTGGTCCATCCCATCGTCCTTAGGGAGCGACGTCCAGTCAGGAGAGGGCTTGGGTGGTCTTCCAGAAAAAGCAGGCAATGGAGGCTCAGGATTGGCACAGTAGAACCACTCTTGGTGCCAGCCTTTATTCGAGGTCTTAAAAGGAATGTTAAAGTAAGGTTTTTTCATGCCATCCCTTAGCTGAAACCCGGCACCTCCGACCACTTTGGGGGAATTCTTGTTGGGAAAGGGCTTGAGAAGGAAAAGGTGGCGAAAGAGATTAAAATGGGGACGGATGCCAAGGAAGGATTCGCAAAGATTGACAAAAGCAGCGATTTGAAGAATGGAATTGGGGTTGAGATGAGTTAATTCAATCCCGTAGAATTCAAGAATGCAGCGGAAGAAGGGGATCTTTGGGAGACCCAATCACGCATGAAAAAGGATTCAAGACAACCACCTCCTCGGCGGGGGTTGGGCGAGAATTCACTGCGCGAGGCGGGCGGCGAGCATCACCGATGTGAAAAACACCCATACCGACCAAATCTTCCAACCGCCTCTCCGTCGTTACGAGGTAGCCCAATCCTTGGTCGAGGCGAGGCGGGTGAGCAGTTGAGGAGATGGGGCGACATCCTCGAACAAAACAACCTTGCGATCACGTGAGATTGAGGATTAACCCTAGCGGCGGAGGTCGCGAGAAAAAATAAGTACCAAAGGGGTGAAAAAAAACGATTAAAGACACTTAGTTCATCCTATATTGCTAAGGAGGCGGTGCCAACTTTTGCCTGGCGAAGCTGCTTCACCCTTCCTATGCGGGAAGGCGCCTAGGGAGCACTTGAGGGTGGGCAGTGAAACACGCATGTCGTGCACAATTGCCAAATGGCCCAACAAAATAAATTGGGAAAAAGTCGCGCCCAAGATGGGCCAAAAGCCAAGGATCCGTGACAATCGGGATCATGGGTACCACCCAGAAAAACATCCTCTTATGGTATGCCTCATGCTAGGTCACGGTGATAGCGTTCGAGGAATGAAGTCGGATACCATAAAGATGACTCAACAAAAAACAGACGCCCACAGGGTACGAGGCTCATGTAACCTTAAAAAAGGTGACGATGGGTACCAAATAGGCAGGATGAAAAGCGCTCTGTAAAAAAGCCGGGGGTTGTGTGCTCCAACGCACCAATACCACTCGGCTGAGTACAGATGTGTGCTGAAAACATACCAAGAAACGAGTCGGCCTGATAAAATTGGGTCGGAGACAGCTCGGAATAGTTATATAAAAAGAATTTCGTCGAGTTCTTCGTGACCTCCTTGCCAAGCAACAAATCACTCGGCTATGAGCACTCGGGAAGACTTGGTTGCAGAAAGGCACTTTCGATCGCGAAGCACTCGGGAGACTCTTGTGGGGATATATACCGGGGCCCTAAAGGCAAACTGCGAGGCCCAACCAGGTAAACTTAAGCCGGGCCGACTACGGAGGATTGGAGGCATCTTGGTAGGCGAGATATGAAGAATCGGAACAAATTCCGTTATGGAAACCGAGTCGTATTAGGCAAAGGATGATTGTAATCCAAACTGATATAGAGTCGGATAGATATTAGGGTGCAGATTTCATCTCGTATCCGAGTGGGATTCCCTATTGTAACCGCCCGTCTCTGTTATATAAAGGGAGGGGCGGGGAACCATAACACACAACATCATCAGCAAATAAGCTAGCCAATCATAATTCGAGCATAGGACTAGGGTATTATCTCCCTTTGCGAGAGCGAACACATATAATTCCTCGTGTCTTGTGCTACCATCGAGTTTCCGATCCAGTGCTTAGCCCCCTTTTAATTATTGTCGGTAACAAACCTCGACAATACCTTTTGATCTATACCCTGCCTTGTCAATTGTACGCCATGATTTATTTGTCACCTTAGATTGGTTCACTATGGTTGCAAGTTAATACTAAAATCCAACATGGATGGTTAGACTGGATTAGATTGCTTAGCCATGCCACGTCATCACATGTACTCAAATCATTGGTCATTAATCTTGACTAGTGGATTATGGAACAATGATGTAAACTTGTGTGTCATGTGTGGTCACACAAAGAGATTGTGTTGTTGTGGCAAGGAGGTCACGCAACGATGTTGAATTGTGGATAGCACGTGGTGCTTGGTAATCACTTAGATCGGAGCAAAGTGGCAAGAGCAAGTATGCCAGGGTGGACCCGATGGGCAGAGGGTATATGCAAGTCTTGCTTTGATCAACCTTTGTCTCACTGGTAACCGCATAAGCACAGAAACCAGAGTAAACAGAAGGTGTTAGTTCTCCATCTTCGTATGATGATGGGGTATAATTCAGATCTTAGAGAGATAATTTTCCGAGGTTGAACTTTTCAAGAGATTATTATTGCTTTTTGAGCATGTTTATTATCAATCTCCATAGAACATACTTCATGGGCATCTTCCTTCGAACTCGCTTGAGGAATGACTAAAGATTTACCTTTTGATTCTTTAGGTGATTGTTCTTCTGCTTTAACCTCCACTGTAATCTTTGCCAATTCTGCTTCAGAAACATACTGAAGGACCATGTGGAGGTCTATCCATGTTTGTGATGAGTAATTGACTGGATTTGACCTTGGTTTACTTTGGAATTGAGTTTGATTTGAATTGGATTTTTAATTTGAAGCAATTTGAGATTTGTCTGTCTTTTCCAGTACTACCAGCCTGGGGGTGGTAGCACGGGACCTTCTGAGTGTAATTGATTGATTAATGATTTTGTGATAATTATTGCATATCCTTTTGGGCATTGCTGTATGATGGGTTTTCCTTGTCTTTGATGGTTGCAGGATGACGGTGCTCGATCATGGTGAGGCGGAGAATGATCGGGACTAGGCGAGATGCGTGGAGGTCCAAACGATCGGGGATCTCTGGAAGATGATCAGAGATGAAGTTCGTGCAAGCCAAAAAGACAAGGAAAAGAGATGATGCTAACTAGATGTCTCGTGGATCGATGAGAGCCGTTGGATCGTGGTCTAGTTGATAGGTTAACAGGTCTAGATAGTATGGTTTGAAAACTGTACGAGAAAACCCATTATGTGTATGGGTTTTGGGTTAACTCTTGCATCGCTGTGTGAGTGGGTTAATCCTAGCCCTTGTATGAGTGCTCTAGGGTTGAGGTACTCATCCAAGGGTGGTAGGTGGCCCAAGAGTAGTATAAATAGAGGGGGAGGGGTAGCCTCCTCCTCTTGAAGGTTGTAGAGGTTTTTGTGCTCCTTTGAGCTTTGCCCACTTTGTTGTAAGGCTTTGTAAAGCTCCCCTTTCAGAAATGTAAATCTTTTTCATTCATTCTTGAATTTACATTAAGTATTTACTTTATGTCTTAAATTCAGCATTTAAATTCCTGCAATTTACTTTCTCGCAATTTGGATTTGCCTTCCCTCCTTCTAAATACTGCTGATCTAGGATATCTTGAGTGTTCTTATATGGTTTTTCATCTCTCTTGCACCCTAGAATAGACTAGAGATCAAGTTTTCTATTACATTGCAACTCTGTCCAGAACTTGCTCTTCGCGCAGCAGTCAGTTTTTGATGTTTAGAAAAATTTAGAAAAATCATCTTTGAGTGATTCTTATTGGAGTTGGTACATAACTCCCGTATCCATTTGTGAAAAAATTTGGGATTCCACTGGATTCACCGTTTGGGTGCCATAAGGTGAAAAACCGAGCCCCAAACTTTCTGTTCGAAATTCCTGACAGACTATGGTATTTGATTTTTCTACAAGGGTTTCTGAGGTGGTTTTTGGTGTAATTCTTCATGATTCATTTTCTCATAGGGAGAAAACTTTCAAAAATTTTAAAGCACCAGAAGTCCACCAACCACCTGCTTGAAGTGAGGACAATTTCTGAAAATTCTACTTTTGCTTTTCTGAAAGTTACTTTTGTGATTTGGCTTAATCTCCTTTCTAAAAGTAAGAGTTGAATTGATTCCTTTTTATTTTGGACACTTGACAACTAGGATTGTGACTCAAAAATCCCCGCATATTTCATGGTTGTCATCCATGCAAGCTAAGGGTACACATAATTGTCTAGTTGTTCGGGTCTTTCATGATTTCTTTTGCACGATCTTTTCGAGATCTTAGTTGGAGTATTTTTAGGAAAAAATTTATTTGTGACCATTCACCTCCCCCCTCTGTTCGTCATCTCGATCCTTCACATACTCGAATAGAAATCACACTTACAATCTTCTTCCGTTGGATAGTCTTCTTCATTGAGATCAGCACAGTCGGTGAGAATTATGCAATCTTGATTACCGAATGGCCCTCCTTCTAGCACCAACTGTAGATGTCCAAGTCATAGGGTTTGTTAATTGAACTTACAAAAATATAATTGTGGGCTCCTAGTAGACAAGATGAGGAAATCATTATATAGGGATTGCTTCTTTATTAGCCAAGCAACTCTACAGAGTATACAAATTACAAAATGAATGCTCTCAGGTGTTTATTGCTTATTCTGGTTGCGATTTAGATCTTTGATGCTTTCAACAGTATGGATCGGCTCCCTATTTATATCGGTTGAAGAGGTGGTAGTTGTTCTTCATAAGGGCATCGTGTAGCTAAGAGGTGTCTTCCCACTAAATGGAGTCTTCTCACCAAAAGGGTGCCTTTTCAGAAAACTTCTGGGTAGTTATGTATATTTGTTAGATAATTCTCCACACGGAGACATGTGCGGGTGTAACCGCTTGTCCCTGACCAGTAACCGCTTATCCCTAACCAGTTCACTAGTCAGGGTCACTATTTCACTGGTTGGGGTGACCAATTTGAAGCAAAGTTTATTAACCATCTTGGTAGGCGGTGGAGACTTAACCGTTCGGATAAAGGTAGGTTTCATTCTATATATTATGGACTTTATGTATTGTAGACCCATTAATAGAGTATAGTCATGAATAATTGAGGGTCCAAATAAGTGAAAGACTTTTAATCCTCACCATATACATCAACAAAAACTATTATATAATTCTTCTCTTGTTAGGCTCAAATGTACTTAATGTGTTCGTTCTTATGGGAAATGCTTAGATTCTTAGTACTAGGCTAGTTAGGGTTTATGGTTGGGTACTAATACTAACTTAGGGTTTATGGTTAGTACTACTAACTTAGGGTTAAGGTTTATGGTTAGGTTTAAGTTAGAGTTTAGGGTTAAGGTTACATAAATTGTATATATATATATATTTTGTAAAATTTCACATGTATTCCTCATAAAAGGTATTATAATTCGTCACAAAAAATTGGGTGCTAAATCCAGTTCTACAAACATGAGAATCGATCGAATTTGTGGTCATCTCGGTCCAAAAACCCAAAATCTTGTCGAAATATCCCAAAATTCCCAAAACTTTCAACATATCCAATCCATCCCAAAAATTGTAGTTAACATGTTTGCATAGTCTAAGTTAGAGCTTAGAGTTAGGGTTCATGGTTACATTCAAGTTAGGGTTTAGGGTTAATGTTACATAACTTGTATATGCATTTTTTAACAAAATTTTTACATGTATTCCTTAGAAAAGGCATTACAATTCGACACAAAAAAATTTGACGTTAAATCTGGTCCAACAAACATGTAAACCGGTCAATTTTGTGATCATCTTAGTCAAAACCCTGAAATTTAGCTAAAAAATCCCAAAATCACTATAGCAATTTGAAAATTTTCAAATTTTTTATCCCACCGAGATTTGAAATCTCGGCCCTAGACAAAAACTAAATTTCAGCTGAGATTTCCAAAATCTCAATGAGATTTTGAACCCTGAGTGTTATGGAAAGAGATCCAATACAATCCCAAATAGGACTACAAGTTTGTAACTTAAATAGATGTGTCGGTTCAGATCTTTCAGAAATATGTGTCAAAATAAACTTTGCCTATTTGCACTATAGCACGGCACTATAGTAGCCCACTATTGGATGACCTGGACCGTTCATTGGCTCAATCGGATAGCTCTGAGAACCAATGACTACATAAGTTGCAATCTCCATTGGAACTGCAGGGGACCCGATCCGTAGTGCTATATATGTCTACCAGCTACATACTGGATCAGTCACACTCAGTTAACTGGTTGAAATGCTGGTCGAATGCTAGCTAATGCTACTTGTGCTGTAATGGTGTGCCTAGCTCTCGCTAACTATTAGGGGTGGGCATTCGGTTTATTCAGTCTAATTAGTTTATTTTTTGTTTTAAAATAATTTGGTTTTTGAAAGCTGGCTACCGAATTTCTCGGACCAAAATAAAAAACTGAACCGAATTAATCGAAATATTTTGGTCGACTAATTTGGTTTTTTGGTTAATTGAAATATAAATAAATACTAGATAGATTAAGTTTGGTCCTCCTTGTATCGCAACATAGAGTAGAGATAAACCTACATAATATCCATAGATCATTATAGTATAAGCATAGTAGAATATACGAACATACCATGTATATGCATAAAGATGTTAGAACATAATAATTGTTTGGTGACTTTAAAAAAACATTATAAAAGTGGTATTGTATATGGGCTATTCGGTTATTTCGGTTTTTAGAAGCGAAAAACCGAGCTGATCACCGAAAACTAAATTATACCAAAATAAATATCAAACCAAAAACAAAAAAAAAAACAAAATAATCAATTAATACAATTTTGGTCTAAAAATACCACCCCTACTAACGATCCCTATTTAGCCTGCCAACTAGCTAGCAAAGGATTGTAATGGTTAGGATAAATAAACATAAGAGTAACTTCACATAAATATATATTTTTTACAAACTATTATAAAACTATAGGTTTTAGCTTATATTTCGTAGAACTACATATTTTAGGAGACACTTATATTACAAAACTATAAATGTTAGAATTAACTGTTTCTTATAACTAGTCATATAGTGTAAGCCCACATAGCAGTTCGTAAAATTATAAAGTTTAGGAGAAACTTGTATTACAAAACTACATGTTTTAGAATTAACTGTTTCTTGTAACTGGTCATATAGTGTAAGCCCACAAGACCATGTGGGTCTATACTGTCATACTAGTTATAAGGAACAGACAATTTTAAAATATATAGTTTTATGACACAATTTCTTCTAAAAATCAATGGTTTTGTAAAATTAGAATAAAAGCTTGTAATTTTCTGATAGTTTCTAACTTATAGTTTTATAAAATTTATTCGTAAAGTAATTATGCTCATGAGTGATCGTGGCTTAAAAAATGAATTGGGAAGCACGGGGGAATGGATCCCGTGTAAAACAGGGATACGCCTTTCCATTTTTTGCCAATAGTTCCCCAAATAGCTAGGATGCATGTATGTCACTTTCACGTGCGGAACATAATTTATATAATCCAAGTTGATGATACAAGTTTAGGCCCCGTTTGGTACAGTTCAGATTCTAGTAGAAAGAAAGCGGTTCCGGATTCTTGGTAAAGCGTTTGAGTAGAATCGAATCCGGAGGAGCGGGTTGCTAGCCGATTCGACCACGGCGTGTAAAAATCAAAGCGATTCGCTTTGAAGCGTTCGAGTCCTATTCCGTTTGATTGAATTTATTTCAGATTCTAGAAGAAACAGTTCGATTCCAAGTTGCCAAACGGGGCCTTAATTGATCCGCATCGCTCTTGTCTGACTTTTTCTAGGAAAAAGATTTTACACTGGTTTTGATAGTGGGGCGGTGAAAATTGGACGGATTAGTAGGTTCAGGATGAAATTTGAGCCTTAAAATAGTTGAGGAGTGGTAAAATCTATTTGCTCCTTCATTTAACATGCATTGCAAAATTTGTCTTTTTGTTTCTATCGAGCCGCAGAGTTTTTACACTAATTATATTTGCTACCGCTATACTGATTTTTATGGTTTCTTAAAAAAAATTTCGTGATTTGTAGAATAGCGTGATGCCAATCAAACCTCGATGTGAGATTGATCCGATGGGTTGTCCGATCTTTCACGAAGGTGATTCTCTGATAAATATGTGAAGCATGAATTACAGGATGCAATTCTTAGGGCATATATAATAGTAAATGTTAGTTGTCTGTAAGACTATATCACGTAGGATTTTAGATGATGTGAAGAAGAAAAAAGAAAGAGAGAGAAAGTTGTTGTCTACTATTTAATAAATGAACTTATAGACAGCTTTCTATTTTGTGTATCATTGTATAGATAACCTATTAATTGGATAAGAGACCATTATAGACAGCTATATAGACAATCTATTATATGAGTTATTTTTAGTTATGTCTATAGATGGTATAGAGATATATTATAAATGCCGTAAGATAGATAACGCCCGTAACTGCACGCACCACAACGCATGACCTAGGACAAGAGGATATTACGGTCAAGCAAGCAAATACCAACCCACAGTAGGAACCCTCACGCCAAAATGAAATCGTAGATATCCTCACCCCCCAAGATGCAATCCTATATAGGAATTCAACAAACACAAGAACACAATACAGGGATCATCCCAAAGGCTTTGCTGACTAAACTCTCAATTATAACTCAAAATAACCAAAGTTTTACGTGACGAACAGGGGTGGGTTTGGCCAAAATTTTGAAAAAAAGCTACAAGATCACCTTTTCAATAAGCCAAATTTGTTTATTGAATTGGTTTTGATTTTGATGGGTTGGGATTTTTAAAATCTTAGAACTATTTGTATTATACTGTTAGCAAATTTCAAAATATATATTTTGGATTTATGATGTTACAAAATTATTATATGATAATATAGAGTTATATATGTGAAATATGTACTTCCTCGGTCACAAATAGTTGTTGTTTTAGATATCGACACGGTCTACAAAACATAACTTTGACCATTAATTTCTATTACAATATATTCATAAAATCCATTAAAATTATAATATTATGAAAGTACTTCTCGAGACATATCTACCCATATGATTTTGTTATATCCAATTTAAATATTTAAAAAGATATTGATAGTCAAAGCTTCAAAAGTTTATCTGCAATTATATCTAAAATGATAATTATTTTTAACCGGAGAAAATACAAATTTTTATAGTTAGTCGCTACTCACACCCCGGCTTTCATAGCCAAACACACAATGAGGCCTGCATGGACGCACACATGCGATAATTGGAGTCTGATCGAAACTTCCTAACCATACGACTATATAAGCATTCCTAACTTGAACTAGACTTGAGTTCCTTTTACATCTCGGACACCTTTTCCTGATGCAAGTAGCAGAGTAATATTAATAAATTAACTGAAGTATTTTCTGGTGCGGCGTCTCCAGTATATTGCATCGACTGCTGTGGCGGGGGCGGATAGGACAATTTTCACAGTATAATTTTATAGTCTTTTATAATAGTTTTAAAATATTATAAATCTAACACATATATTTAAATTTTGCTAAAAGTATGACATAAATAGTTCTAAGGTCTTATAAATCTAAACCATCAAAATCAAAATTAATTCAATCGAAAAATTTGATCCACTGAACAGGTAATACCTTAACATTTTTAAATTTTTAGAGGTACCGGTGTATATCTAACACCCCACCTAAATCCTCCACCCCTGACTGGTGATCCCTATCCTGATACATACGAGGTCTGAACTTTTCAGGCTTCTCCAGCTGAAACAAACATGGCATGCAATCCCTAATCGTCTCCCTCTTTTATAGTACGCTAAATTTAATTTAAAAAATTTGTCTTTTTTATTTAATAGATAAGATTAGTTAATATTTATGTATATGTTCTCTGGTAGTGAAGTAGATGCGTGCGGTGGACTCTTTATCGTTAACACATGGAAACGGGCAGAACTGACATTGCAATTTACAAGGTGCGTGCAATCTGCAGTGAGAGCTCGATCCAAACTTTCATCAGGAGGCTTCCTCTCGATGGAGGGCCGGTGGAACCACGATACACAGTTTATAGTGGTTACGTGCCTCTTTACAGAGCCCATCAAAAAGCAAGGGAAAGACGAAGTTGGATATGGGTTAACTGTTCTCATCTGAGCTGCTGCTGTGTCACTAGTGTTGAAAGTAAAGAAGAGATTGAACTCGAGAATGAGACGTTGCTTTTTATTGTACATACGTTACATATGTATATAAGCTAATAGGTGAAAGTTGATGGTGTCCAAAAGATACCCATTCTAAGAGTTGGTAGTTAATTACCCACTTAACTCCTTAACACTCTCCTTGGATAAATAATACAGTCTTCGTGTACTTTGATAAACTCCTCCAAAAGCTCTGTTAAAAAATAAGAGGAGAAATTTGTTCTCACAATTATGTCATCTAAAACTCCTTTAAAACCTAACGGAAAAAATATAAAGAGAAACTTTATGGCATAATTTATGTAAAACTCATAAATGAAAAGAGTGCAACATGTTCTAGTACAAAAGTTAACTCCTTAAACTTTGCAACTCACGAATTCATCTCATACCGATCCCTGAACACATCTTTGAAAAAAGGACGTTGGCAAAGACTTAGTGAATAAATCAGCTAGATTTTCACATGACTTCATTTGCAAGATATTTATCTCACCACTCTTTTGAAGTTTGTGAGGATAAACTAGCTTAGGAGCAATATGTTTTGTTATATTACTCTTTGTATAGCCTGTTTGCATCTAAGCAATATAGGCAGCATTATCTTCATAGATAATGGTAGGAAATTCTAATGGATTAATACTACACGATCTTTGTATGTGGTTAATCATTCTGCGAAGTCATACGCATTTACGTGATGCTTCATATAAAACAATTATTTCAGAATGATTAGTGGAAGTGACTACTAAAGTCTATTTACAAGACTTCTATGAAATAGCAATACCACCATAAAGAAAAACAAATCCAGTATGTGGATTAGCACCGTAGAGATAAATAGATAGCCAGCATCTGTGTATCCAATTAAAGTCATATCATGATTTTTCTAAAACATCAAACCAAGATCTTTTGTACCATTAAGGTACCTGAGGACTTGTTTAACACCAGCCAAATGCCTTTTTGTTGATGATGCGTGGTATCTAGCCAATAGATTGACTGCAAGTGCAATGTTAGGCTGTGCAATTTGCAAGATACATTAGTGCTCTAATGGTACTAAGATATGAAACTTCGGTTCCAATATCTCTTCATCCTCTTTCCTAAGTCTGCATGGGTCTTTATCCACATCAAGAGATCTGACGACCATAAGTGTTTTCATTGGATACGATTTATCCATATTGAATTTCTCCAATATCTTCTGGATATATGCAATTCTGGTGCACAAATGTTCCTTCAAGAACATGCTAATCTGTAAGTCTAAGCAAAATTTAGTCTTACCCAAATTTTTCATCTCAAACTCCATCGCAAAATTGTTACTTGCCTCTTCTATGTCCCTTGTGGTTCCGATGATATTTAAATCAAATCATCAATATATATTGAGATGATACAGAATCCACTTTGGGATTCCTTTATAAATACACATGGATAATCATCATTATTGGAGTATCCTTTTTTCAAAAGAAACTCACTTAGTATCTAATGACCATTACAAATATACGGTCACTACATCCATTAACTGTATTGATACTTTCATATTAACTGCTAGAGATATTAGTTATTGGAACGTTATTCCACTCATAACGGGAGAGTATGTCTCATTGTGATCGTTGCCGGATCTCTGTGTGAACCCTTGGGCTACACGTCTCGCTTTGTATCTCACTACTTTATTATTTTCATTCCTTTTTTGACCGAAAATTCATTTGTTTCCCACAGGAAACATTTTAGGAAGAGTTAGTGTTACTAGACCAAATATCTCCCTTTTATTAGCGAGAGCGATTTTGCTTCAATTGCTTCCTTCCAATTGACCCAATCTAAGCGCTTCATGCACTCTGTCATGGTTTTCGGTTCTGGATCTAGTAGAAGGCTCTCAGCAATCTTTAAGGCAAAATGTACATCAACAATTGTAGTATCTCTTTTATATAATTCTCTCGAATTGACATAATTTGTGAAAATTTCATCATTTACATCCTCTAACTCCTTGTGATTTCCCATAACAACAGAGTGTAGGGGTTTGATGTTTTAGCATCTAAATTTGAAAGTAGAGAGGAGATTAAACTCAAAAATGAGAGATCATTTTTTTATTGCACATGTGTTACACATCTATACAAGCTAATAGATGGAAGTTGATGGTGTCCAAAAGATATCCATTCAACAAAAGATACCTATTCTAAAAGTTAGCAGTTAATTACCCTTAACTCCTTAACAACTAGGCATGCTCAACCAGGGTTCGATATCTTGTTTGGGAATCGGTGATATGGACGAAATGCTTCCCCCGTTCCAGATCCCGCTGTACCCCAACGCACGAATGAAAATTTTGTACGCGCGGTACATCTTCATGTCTACAACTTGGGTGTTTTGTCTGTAAGTTGCATACCTTGTCGAGTTACAAAGTAATTAAGTAGATTAAAGTCAAAACTGGCTAGCCGAGGACAAAGGCACGCACGCATGCATGACCCTTGTTTATTGCTGTATATAAATCAACAAAGCATTTGATGTGAAACACAGAGCACTTGCAGTTCTAATGGAACAGATTCGGTTCCCATGCCAGGCAAAGCAAGTTACACGCTGAAATTAACATGACACAGATATGCATATGTTGACTACAGCGATATGTAAATCTTGGCAGGATCTTATTCATGGTTTTCTACCGGTTTCCACAGTTTCAGACCAGGCAATTTCACCCAGACGGAGAACCCGGGAAGATGAATTAGGAGGCAGGAGTAAACTTGATCGAAACACTGTTCACGCAGTGGCGCTCATCAGTAGGAGTCTTGAAGCCTTCTCCTGTGAACACGTGGCCCAAATGCCCACCACAAGCTGTGCATGTGATTTCTATCCTCCTGCCATCAGGATCCGGCTACAAGAAGGGAATACAATATCTAGTCATTATGTCATACAATAGTGTAGGTGTAGAAGGGAAATGAAGGTGTAGAAGCAATCGGCAAATGGCAACTGAAGCATACCGTTCGCTTTATGGCTCCTGGAAGCCCCTCAAAGAATGCTGGCCAACCACAGCCAGAATCAAACTTGGTGGTGGATTTGTACAGGGGTGTTCCGCAGCCAGCACAGTTGTAAACCCCATCACCATAGAACTTGTTGTACTCACCAGTTCCAGGTAACCTGGACAGCAGTGTCAGTTTAGTTTGAAGACACATACTTTAGCATGTTGGCAACAAATTCAGAAATCATTTTTAGGCATCAAGTGGCAAGCCTACAAGTTTGCCTTCATAGCTCCCGCTTGTCTGGGGACAAGAATCGCGTGTGTGATAGAGTGTTTCTGCCAAACTAAAAAGATAATATGCTAGCTAAGTTGTCAGTATGGCCTTTGCAAGGTTGCCTGCACATTTTAGTTCATCCTTTAACAGCTTATTAATTAAGAAGCCACAATTGTCTAAAACAGCTTGATCACGCACTCAGAATTCAATCAAGCAAGTCAACTCCTTGGGTGTGTACTTGCGCCAGTAATCCAAACACACTTTATTTCTCCCCTCTTATAGTGGAGTTCATAAAGCATCATCTGAATGTCTTAACGTGGTAATGTCAGGTCAAACTTGGTGAAATGATTTTTCCCACAAGAATTAACATGGATTTACATTTTTTTTTTGTGGAACAATGGATTTGCAAATGATAACAGACTGTAAATAAACCCTCATAAGCAGTATGCTGTAGGCAGTTTTTAACTATTTCCTACGCAACTAAGTTCCATAAAAAGGCGGACATCTTATTTTTGGAGTGACACATGCTCGGCATGGTGTATTATCGACAAGACTAGCTCTCACCCGAATAAAAGGGAAGCAGATAACATACGGCCTAAACTCTAGCACCATAACTGAAAATAATGACTGGAACTGCTACTACTTTACTTCTTTAAGCAAAAATATATGATTCAGAATGGGTCTTAATTCCAGAAATAGAGTTCCATATTGGTGGACAATTTGACACTACTGGGCAGTGTCAAGTTCCTTGTTCAAGCTATATGCCTATCTAACTAGTAGTCAGGAAAAGGGATAAGTGGAATATGATGGTTTCCAGAAAGCTTCTTGAAAATGTTATAGGCTTTTAAAGCCCATCAACAGATTTGACTTCCCACAAAGATGTTTTAGTAACAGAATTTCTTGCATTATTCCCAAGTAAAAGTATTTTTCTTTTCTTATTTGACATTCTACAGAGCAAATATCTGTTGCAAACTTCCAATAGAGTGACAAGAGTTCTCATTACCCTTGCCAGGTTGTTTACGCACTGTGCCCCTGTTTGGCTGTTTAATCTGTAAGATTGTAACCCAATGTCCAGAACTGCGCACTCATGAAATATTGCTTCAAATTGAGAAAAGAATCAGGTTGTAACCCCATGTCCAGAACTAGGGCTGTAAATGGGTCGGGTATTACCCGACCTGTACCTGAATGCAAAATTACCCTAATGGAAAACTATTTTACACTACCCGCCAGGTACGGGTACGGGTAGTACCCGGATAGGTTATGTTCGGGTTCAGGTCGGGTACAGGATCGGCAATACCCGGCGGGTACGGGTCGGATTTGAGTACTCGAATAATTCTCACAATCTGGGTACCCGGATATAATCACAAGGCGTCAAGGCCCAAGCAATGATAAGAAGATGTTAGAGTTGGATGTGTACATGAGTGAGGGACTATTGAAGTTTAGTGATGGAGATGGAGAATTTGGTGTGATCTCATGGTGGAAGGGGCAAATGACAATTTTTCCTATTCTTTCATGTCTTGCTCGTGATGTGTTATCTATGCAAGTGTCTACAGTTGCTTCAGAGTCAGCATTTAGCGCCGGTGGATACGTTATTGATCCATTTCGTAGTCGTCTTGATGCCAACATTGTTGAGGCTTTAATTTGTACAAAGGAATGGATGATTGTTTTACAAAAAGGTAAATTTTTATTTTATTTATGTGGCTTCGCTAATGCATTAAGGAAATGTCTTGGTTCATAACCATAGTCACAATGTTCCCGGTTCGTCCGGGTCGAGAAACGGGTACGCGGGACGTGGATCGATATCTTCCATGTTCCCGGTTTGAGTGGGGGTATACCTCTTCGGGACGCTTACGAGATGTGGAACATGTACTAATTATTTTCGGAACGATAATATGAGACGATCCATCTAATTTAACCATAACACCAGTATTTTACTATATTAACTTTTGTTAATAAATATTTTAGTTCAAACTTAATGCATATGTTCTAATTTTGAGGGTTTATATACAAGTCAGTGCCTTCCTGGACAACACAAAAGGCCCAGCCCAGTTGGTTTCCACGTCTCTTCGCCTAGCTCACCGACCTGTTATTCACAAGAGGCCAAACAACCAACAAAATGCCCGACCCTAAACCCTAGCTCCCCAGACGGCCGCCAGAAACCAAGTCAGCCAACTCGCCGGCGTTGACGGGAGGAGCCAGCGAGAAGGGGCGCGGCCGCGACCTACTCCCCTGCGGCGCTGCTCGCTCGAGCTTCATTTGCGGCGCGCCGCGACCTTCTCCTCAACTGTCGGCGCCTTCATACCTCTCCTGTTCCGGCGGGCATTAGGACGATGTCCCAGCTTCCGTTCCAAGCGTCGACCTAGGCATCGACCCGCATCGAACCCGTTCCTCGATTGGGGATGAAGATCCCGGGACGCGGAACACCAGACCGTACCGCGTTCCGTGTGACTCAGTTCATAACTACTAATTTCTTGTTTACCCATTTCAGATTCGAAGAACAAAATAGCAACCTTAATTGAAGATTTGAATGCTATGGAGACGAATGACGATGTTGAGACTTGAGATCTTGATATATGCTTGAAGAAATTTATTTTGTATAATTTAACTCTATGTGTTGAACTATATATGTGAATTTCACTTCATGTATTGGACTTTGTGTGTTTATTGAACTCCATGTGTTTGATTATGTACTATTTGAACTCTTTGTTGAACTATATATGTTTGTTAGACTATACGGCATTATCTATTGTATTATGTGATATCCTAGTGTGATGGATTATTTTCATCGTATGTTTTGATCTTAGGTATTTTGTGCACTACCCGATGAAGTAACCTTTGTTTGTATTATACCCATCTGCATACTATCCGGAACCCGATTTCTACCCATTCGTAGAAAATGCTACCCGTTACCCGTACCCTACCCGATTTTTAGTACCCGTGCCCGTACCCGGAGAAAAAATAATAAGGTAGGGTATGGGATGATCTACTACATGCCCGTACCTGACTCGTTTACACCCCTATCCAGAACTGCGCACTCATGAAATATTGCTTCAAATTGAGAAAAGAATCAGGTTGTAACCCCATGTCCAGAACTGCGCACTCATGAAATATTGCTTCAAATTGAGAAAAGAATCCGTTTGCTGCATTATTTGCAGCATGCTACTGTTCTTTTTTTAACGGAACAACGCAACTTTCTTTCTATATACCCAGAGGCCAGAGACTGAACCGTGTACAAGAGGGCACATGCTAAGACATGGAACGCATCATCATGACAAATTAGCAGTGAAAAATTACTGGGCATGTTAAGTGACATGTCTGCAAATTTAGATGCATGGCATGGGTAGGATTAACATGTTGGCACCATACAATCCTTTTTTAGCTAGAGATTCCTTCATATCAGAAGTCAACTTGGACAAGCTGGCTTACAAGAACTAAAAGCCAACTTGGAATAGTTTTAAATGAGGATCCTAAATGCACTGGCTTGTTCCACAACGAACTAGGCTGAAAAACCGCCGGCGCAAAGAGTCAACGAGCGAGCCAGAACCGCTCAGGCTATTTACAGTGCATTGTATCTTGCCACAATATCTAAAGCTGTCATGTCATATGATATTATAAAAGATATATCTATCCCAATGCATGGTATCATAGATTGTTTCTTAGTCTCCACAAGATAATTAAATGCTAGATGTGTATGAGAATATGAATTGTGGGTCACTTAGATGATTCAAGTTTCAATGTCTATGATTTCGTGTCTAAATGGTATCTTCCTCAAGATACATTTTTCTTCTCTCCCCTCTTAACTCTCTTGCCACATCATCAAAAAATGCTTATGTGGCATGCATTAAATAGGTATGTTACCATGCATTGGGAATAGCCTCATGTGTAATTCGGGGACCGGCTCAAAAACCTAAGAAACCGACCAATCGAGGGCCATGGCCTCAACATCGATCTAAGCCAACGCTCCCTAGCGAGCCGAGAGAAAGAAAGGGGATATGAACATCAAGGGCAGGCACAGATCAATCCAGAAGATGGCTGTCGCCGAACACGACGTTTCGGGGGGAACTTTGGCATACCAGGCGATATCCCTAAGAAGATGGCGGCGGCCATGGGCGAACAAACAAGATTCGATCGAGCTCGCAGAGATGGCAACGGGAGGGAGGAAAACTGAATGGGGGGAGAGAACGAGGGGTACTGACTCGGTGCCCTTGAGGCGGAGGATGCGGAACTGCTCGGGGGAGAGGACGGCGCGCCACTCCTCCTCGCTCCTCTGCTTGGTGCTATCCCCCGACGCCATCGCAGCGGTCAACGAAGGCGACACAAGAAACGGGAGAGGCACCGAGGATGCAGCGAGGGAGGAATCGAAGCAGAGGAGGAGAGGTAGCACTAGCGTGTGTGGTGGCGGCCGACTGCCGATGTTTTTTTAAAGCCAACACGGGCACAAGTTGGGAAACGGGCCTCCTTTTTGCCACTCAAATCAAACGGATTTCCTAGCATATTTGTACGGGATTTGATAAACATCAATCGGATATTTTTTTTGGTTGAGATCACTCAAATCTAGAACCGTTGGATCATTGTTGAGATTCGGAAGTATCGATTACATCCGATCCTATGATTTGATTCAACGGCCCGGTGAATTTGGATGTTAGATCCAACGGCCCGGTAAATTTGGATGTTTCAGGAGTACTATTTGCACAGGCTATTTCTGAAAATTGTTGGGATTTCGTCCCGTAATTTTTAATGTCTATGTTTTCTTCTTGGATATGGTCAGTTTTATTATACTTCAGATTAAATCTTTTAGTAAATTACGTTTTGCACCTGGTAAATTGTATCTAGTTTCACTTCGCACCACCTTTTGCAAATACGGCCACGTAACACCACCATTCAACAAAACTCGTAGAAAACACTAGGGTCCATTATTCTCAGTTGCTTGTAGTTATGGGTAAAAACGGATCAGATACAGAGAGATAATAGTTTTGCTATATTTGTTTTCATATTTTTTTTCTCGGATGCGGATACAGATACGGTTATGAATACAAATAATATTGAATATGGATATGGAGCAAATATAAATCTATTTGGATATGGTCACAAATATTTATCAGAACACAATAAACCCTTAGATTGTACACAAATTTTTTAAAAAAACTAGTTTATTTGCTCAAACATTCACGAAGAACATGTAATGGCCCAAAATTTGTATTCTTTGTTGAATTATATTTAAAATAATAAATTATGTATTTATGAGTTTTTATGCATTTGCTACTTATTTAAAATATTTTCCTATTAAGGACAACAATTTTAAATTTTAAGAAAATTTGAAAGCTGGTAATATCTTAAAAATAATTTTGTTAAATGATATATTGTGTTAGAAACTTCATAGAAAAATTTCGTAATTTTTGGAGCCGGTTTGCTCATTTTAATAATTGAAATTTGATTTGTGAATTAATTAAATTAGAAAATAATTTTAAAATTCAAAAACCTTTTTGGGCCAAAAGAGTAGGCTTGGCCCAGCCCGCATGCATATATGGATATTTGGCTCATAAATATACGGATTATCCAGATCCATATCTATATCTGATGGATAGTGAGCTACCGAATCCGTATACGTATATGATCCAATATTATCCGACAAATATCCGATCTAACAAAATTTGTATCTGAAAATTATCTGGATCGATTGTAAAGTATTCGATCTGTTTTTATCCCTACTTGTAGCAGCATCCCACATGTTAATTTTGGAAGCCTGAACAAGTGTAACTACAGCCATCCTCAACTGTTGTGACTAAGGGTGTGTTTGGCAGGGATTCAGCTTCTCCAGATTTGTGAATCTGGTGAAACTGAAAATTCTAGTTTCACCAGATTCGTGAAGTTGAAGCTGTGAGTACATTAAGAGTGTTTAGATGGATCATCTTGTTTACATTTTAGACCAAAAATATAAACTTAATTTACTTTATTTTAGCCTACAAGTTTCAGATCTCAAGTGAAACTGGAATCTAGAGCTCTACCAAACAGGCCCTAAACGTTGCAAACTCAACCGGTCCCACGTGTAAACCAAATACTCTTCCTTCTTTTTCCTTAGCCCTGTTCTTCCCCATTCGCTCGATGAAGCTCCCTACCAACCAGTGGTAGAACTAGGAAATTTTGGAAGTCTGGGCAAGCGTAACTACGGCTATAAAAGTAAACAAATCCATATAAACATCGTGCAAGAAAAATTGAGAAATGCAATAAACTTTTTTCGGAAAGCATAGTCCAATACACATGTAAACATTCATAGATGTAAACAAAAAAGATGTGACAAGTACCTCACTACAACACTACCAATGCTTTGATGATTCACCAATAAAAGTCCAATCACACATCAAAAGAGATTCTTAAGACAAAAAATGGTTGATTAGTGTATCATATAACACAAAAATATCTTCACACTGAAGTACTGAATTAGTGCATCACATACCACTAATATGCTAATCACGCCTAGTATGAGGCTATCGGGGACTGAGAATTCTCTGACAGGTCAATGCACAGTCAACGGGGCCCCTAACTCGGGGTTGAGCTGCAAGAGTCTCCGACCACGACCTAGACTGCGCGGTTCCCGCACGACCTCGAGCTTGGGGGGGGCAAGGATTCAACTCCTGCACGACCTCGACCTAGGTTTCAAGGCGTGCGCTTACTCGTGATTACCAAGACCTTGAATCTGGGAGTTAAAAGCGGGCGTGGGCGGCGGATCTTGGGGCGATTCGACCCACCTTGGTGCGCATCATGCCACTACTCAGGAATCTCTCCTGACCGTTTTTGGTAACCGCCGGGAGAGATATAAAACCCCCTGAGGCAGATCGGGATAGGCAGGCAGTTCCAGCAACAAGGCAATAGACACCATTAACATAGAATTCACCAGAGCTCAAGCTAGAGAGCGAACACTTGTACTCAAGCATAGTAAATTCCTTGCCCCCGGGCAAGACTAGAGTAGAGCTTTTACCTTCACAGGGGCTCGAACCAGTATAATTCCCTGTATCTTGCTCGTTTTCCTCCTTCCTCGACCAACGGAGTAACGAACCTAATCCTTCGGTGAGTGAAGCTCGTTTTGGGTTCCGCATACACGACTCACCCCCTTTACTTTTGCGGTCCGGCGATCCCGATCGTCGACAGAGGCGAACTAATTTTCTAAGCCTTCATACTTTGGAACCGTCGCATAATGGTAACATCATTGAGTGATTTAAATATCTCCCTTTTGATATAGCAAACAATCAAGTAATTGAACCAATCACCATTAATCTTGTTGCACAATTTAGACTTGATAATTTTCATCGCTGAAAAGGCTCTTTCAACACATACTACTACAGAAAGGACTATAATAGACGCTTCATCGCAGACGGTTTTCAAACACCATGCGAGTGCCGAGTACATTAATAGTGTCTCTGCTTTTAGAAGAGTTACAGAGTGAAGGATCGAGATAGTCGCCTAGAGGGGGGGTGAATAGGCGTTTATAAAATTAAATCTTAAATCGCAGCGGAAAAGAATCGGATTATCCGACATTGAATATCGGACTATCCGATATGTATCGGACTTTCCGATATGCACAATCGGATTATCCGATCAGAGCGAGAGCTATCAGATTTAACACAAGTCAAAGCTAAACAAGAGTAAGCAACAAGGAGTAGATGGCTAGCTACTACAATTACTTCAAGATCAATTTAAACAAAGCTACGAGAAAAGACCAAACCAAGGATTTTATGCACGGTTGATTTTTTCCCGAAGTTCGGATCCTTGAGGAGATCCTATGTCTCCGTTGAGGCGGCTCGGTCACACTTGAGCCGGGGTCTCTCTCAACTCTTTTCCTCCCGGTGTTGCACAAATGCACTCGCCGGTTTCACTCCTTGATCCCTTTCCTTGCGGAGGTGGAATCAAACCTTCACAAACTTTCGAGGCTCACCACACGATGTCTTGGTGGCTCCCGGCGACTCCTAGCCGTCTAGGAGACCTCAATCTCCAAGAGAAACAAATGGAATGCAGATCCGATCTTGGAAATCGATCTAGTGCTCAAATGAACTTTCACTGTTTGAAAACTTAGCACACGAACTCAACTTGCTTCAACTCTCAACAAATATCTCAAAGAGAACTCAAAGAGAGAGCAAGAGAAAAGCCTAGAAGCAATAAATGTTCAGCACAAGGTCTACGCTCTTAAATGAGGGAGGGGGTGGAGTATTTATAGCCAAGACACAAAAACTAGCCGTTATGCACTGTGTCAGACACACATCGGACTATCCAATATGGAACATCGGACTGTCCGATATGTGTAAATTTCTAGATTTACTCCACTTCGAAATTCAAATTCTTTTGACCAACAACACAGATCGGACTATCCGATAATAAACATCGGACTTTCCGATAAAACCAGAGAGTGCTGAAAAAAACTCAATCACTTTGAAAATTTTCCAAGTGTATATCGGACTGTCCGATAATTCCAGAGAGTTCCCATTTTCAACAAAGGTTCAAAATCTTTCTAAGTCCATATCGGACTGTCCGATATTAAACATCGGATAATCCGATATTTCCAGAGAGTTCCATTCTCAAGTCCTTAGGAAAAAAATGACTCTTCAAGTTCTCATCGGACTATCCGATGTCAACTTATCGGACTGTCCGATAATTCCAGAGAAGGACCTGGTTTAGAACACACACTTACAACGGAAAATCCGATAGTATCGGACTATTCGATATTTTACATCGGACAATCCGATAAAAACAGCAAGATGAAAACTGCGATGTGAGTGTCGTGCTTCGAGTATTTTAAGACTAACTCTGTAAAATGAAATTCATCTGAGCATAGACTTTTCTTAAGCATCCACATTCCATCCCTCTTGATAGTACGACGATCCTATTGACTCAAAACAAATGAAAAATCTATACCGAGTCAACACCGTTCTTCTTTTCCCTTTTTGAGGGTTATCCACGTCCGTAGATGCGTTTCACTTGGGACTTTTTACCTGTTCATAAACTCATTGAAACTATTAGTCCCCTTAGACGTTTGTCATTAATCAATCAAAACACAATTAGGGGCCTAGATGCACTTTCAATCTCCCCCTTTTTGGTGATTGATGACAACGCGATTAAAGCTTATCCATAATGAATGAATAATAATTTTGTGAATACATAAGATATGTTGGGCTCCCCCTAAATATGTGCATTAGAGATTTGAGTTGAGATCAAATGCACATTTTAGCGAAGAAAATCTCCCCCTATATCTTTGCATTCAGGTAATAAAGCTTTATATGATAATATCATATAAATGCAACACAATTGTCGGGATTGAATATGCGTGTAGCAAATATAGCCTTCCTGCGAACTCAGAGCATATGAATGCTCGGGGTCCACCAGGGAAGGCTCTCGGGTCACCCGACCTCGAACCAACGCATCCTCGGTAAATCGCCCCGAGCATGACTATGCTCAGGGTCCCCGACTCAGCGGGCGGAGTCAGCGGAGGAGCCTCGAGTTTCTCCCAAAAGCGAGCACGATCTCTGAAGAAGGCGTGGCATTAATCGCTAGCAGCCACCCGTGGTCTGCTGCGCGCATATCTCGCCTCTCGTGCCCGTCGCGTGGTGCGGCGGGTGGTGCGGCAACAACTCGCCGTCCGGCCTGATGCGCGCCTATGTAATGCGCTTTATGCTTTGTAATCCCTATATATACCTCCTCCCGCGAAGGATTCGAGGTTCGCATGCATCTACTTTCCACACTTGTACACGGAACATAGCGCATTGTAAGAAACCTTCACACATCAGTTCAATCACTGGACGTACGGTTGTTATCTCCTTAGCGAGAGGCCCGAACCAGGCAAAAACGATCTCCCTGCTCGTTGCGATTGTCTTTGTAGCTCGGTAGGGCCTCGGAAGCTATACCCCCCGCGAAAAAGGGGCCCTAGGTTGATCCCTCATTCAACAAGTAAGCTCGGCGGGGGACCGGTTCCCGAATCGTCGATAGCTGGCACCGTCCGTGGGGATCGACTGAGTCCTTTCGCGAGGAGTCCCTGAGGATGACGAACTCACAAGACAATGAAGACCTCGTGTGTCTTCGATGGCGTGGAGGACAACGGCGAATACTCGCCGGCGATGGCGTGGGTGGTGCGATCGACCGGAAGGCCACACCAAACAAGGAGTCTTTCCTCGGTGGCGCGCGGCGAGAGCGTTTCTCGCTTCGCGGCCGGATACCCTCGTTTACGTGAGGAAGGTCGCGACCCGTGGCGAATGGGCGCTCCGACCGTCTCGAGTTCAGCCTAGGGACCACGGCGCCACGACACCGCCGATGTCGCTGCGCAGTCTTGATGCTCCTGCAGCGTCAACATGGCGGGAAGGGAGGGTGATCAAGAGGAGTGGCGGTCTCCAGCTTCCCCACTCGCGGCACAATCTTGGCGAGATCTCCGGAGTTGTCCTGGCGAGAACGGTGATCATCCATCGCCAACCTAGCGGGGGCGGGTGCTGGAGGGCCGGGCGTGAATCCATGAATACCACTCCACGGAACACGTCTTGTGCCGCCTTCAAGGTCGCCCGTCGCTCCCAGGCGCTGAGCGCCTTAGCGCCATGGCGGCAGTCGTCTTGGGTCTCAGAACTTCTCCAACCAAGCGGACCTGGCGGCCATGGGGGCGCTCGTGGCTAAAAACCTGGAAAAGCTCACCGCCGATATAGGGCTTCTAGGACCGCCTGGTGTTCAAAGGCCCCGGAGCATTTCAAGGGACCATAAGCACCACTCCCCGGCTAGCACCTCCCGAAGTCCTGCTCGGCAGGGCCGCGGGAAGCAACACCAGCCCCGTGAGGACATCCGGAGCGGTTCCTGGATGGCCTCGCGGGCTCGCGGGCATGCCCGTCCACGGCGGTCAGAGTGTTCCACCGAACTGCGTTGTCGCGCCCAGGCGGGCATATTCTCTCGCCTCACCCATGCGCAAAGGACCGTCTGGGCCTAGGCGCGATGATCACCATGCGGAGAGGTCGCCACGATGGCCCGGCATTGGTGCCGAGCCTTTGGCGTCCTCAGTAACGTCTCGTGGCCGAGCAAGTTCAAGCCCGGCCACATCGAGCGGTTCAATGGGACTCAGAACCCCGGCGAGTTCCTCTCGATCTACTCCTTTGCCGTCGGTGGTGGAGGGACGAGGGTTATAACAAATTACCTCCCCACGTCCTCGATGGCTCGCGGACATATGGCTCTTCAATCGAGAAGGAGAATCGATCCGTTCATGGAAGCTGACTCTCAAAGCCCTCGAGCAAACTTCAAAGCTGTTATACTCGGCGAAGACACGAAGCGCGACTGGAGAGGCGATCGAGACGGACAAAAAACTTTGGGAGTTAGTCGAGAGATTCATCAAGGTGAGAACTCCATCCCAAGCATTTCGGATGAAGCGATCATCCAGGGCCTTCAAGTTTGGGGTCGCGATGTCCGCCTCACTCAAGACACAGAGATCCACCCGATCATCGGCCAGCGAGTTGTTCCGTATGGCCGACCGCTCGTGAATGCTGGCTGCCGTGTGGAAGAAAATGATCGGCGAGGGCAAGTTTGCCGCAAATGGGAACTGGAAGGCCCTCGAGCAAAAAGCACTTGGGCTCCGTCGAAAAGAAGATCAAAAAGAAGAAGAGGTCGCACGCGTGCAGGCGTGGTAGCGCCGTTGATCGCCGTCCACGCGTGCTCGGCCCGCTCGGCGTATGAGGCGAAGTGGCGGTCGCCACGACGGAGGTCACGACGACCAATATGACAACGACCAAGGCCGCGGTGATCAAGATCGCGACGGCCAAGGTCGTGGCGACGAAACGCGGGGCGGGTCTTGTCTCGGGCATCCGCCGCCCATTCCATCGGTGACGGCCCGACCTCATAAGCTGCGGACTTAGGCGTCCGCTGGAGAAGTTCTACAATGGCGAAGGCCCATGCGTCTGCTGCGAAAAAAAGGGGCAATGGCAAAGGCAAGGGCCCATAAGCGGCAACAACGGCGACATGAGCTACCGAGAGCCCGCAACCACATAGCCGTCATATTCGGGGCTCCTCGGCCTATAAGTCCTGCGGGGATCTGAAGGAGGCCGCCGCAGAGGTCGGCCATATCACTCGGGGCAAGCAGCGCGTGCAATGACTCAAGTGGTCGGCGCCCTTCACTTTCTCCAGGGCGATTGTCCCTTGGAATGACCAAGCCCCAAAGGCTTCCGTTGGTCATGAGCCCGACCATCAACAATGCCAAGGTCGACCGTGTTCTCGTCGACGGCGGGAGCTCTTTGGACCTCATATCCGCCACGGTCCTGGACGAGATGCAAGTCCCTCGTTCCAAGATCAAAAGCATAGCCGTCTCATTCTACGGGATCATCCCCGGCACCTCGATCAAGCCTCTTGGCGGATCGTTTTGCGTGGCCTTCGAGTCTCGCGAACTTCGAACCGAGCTAATCAACCCGAGGTCATTGACTTCAAGTCGGCCTACAACGCCATCTGGGCAAGCCGTCCCTCTCCGAGTTCATAGCACTCGCATCACGCCTACTCGGTGCTGAAGGTCCCGGACGAAGGTGCTATCCTTGTCAAAAGCGACCACAGGCGACCTGAACTGTGACGAAAAGTTGCTCGATATGGTCGGGCAGTGCCTCAGTGTGACCCGACCAAGCGCCGGCGCACTCTCGTCCTAAGATTGCCCTCGGCCGGAGGAGAAACCAAGCGATCCTCTCTACCAGGCCGACCCGTCCAAGGTCTTCCATCAGGATCTTCCTAGATCCCAAATAGGAACTCGAGCTCGCCACTTTCCTCCGGAGGAGGCGGACATGTTACTTTGGGAACCGTCGAGACATGCCCGGAGTCCCAAAGAAGTGATTGAGCCTGAGGCTAGGCTATTGGCGATAAAAGACACATGTGCGAAGCTCGGCGATTTTCCCCGGAGAAACAGGCAATCATCCAGGAAGAACTCGACAAACTCCTCAAAGCCGGCTTCATCAGGGAAGTCGAGCATTCGGAGTGGCTGGCAAACCCGGTCATTGTCAAGAAGAAAGGTGGCAAGTGGCGCATGTGTGTCGATCACACCGGCCTAAATGCCGCCTGCCCGAAGGACAACTTTCATTGCCCGCGCATTGACCAAGCGGTCGGCGCTATGGCGAGTCCCGTGATGAGCTTCACGGGCGCCTACTCGGGGCTATCACCGGTTAGCTTGTTCCCGGGGACAAAGAAGACTTCCTTCATTACTCCATTCGGCACATTACGCTACGACCATGTCTTTCGATCTGCGGAATCAGGAGCAACTTTCAACGCTTGATCACGAAAACTTTCCGGGACCAAATAGGTCGAAACCTAGAAGTATATGTAGATGATATCGTAGTTAAAAGTAAGCTCATCTCAGGTCATATATCCGACCTGTATAAGCGCTTTATGCTTTGTAATTCCCTATAAATACCTCCTCCCGCGAAGGATTCGAGGTTCGCATGCATCTACTTTCCACACTTGTACACGGAATATAGCGCATTGCACTACTACAGAAATCATTTATGCAGGTAATTGGTAGCGCATCTTCACTGGCGTTTTCGCATCCACTTTATGGCGAAGGTGCAATGCAAATCGGTATATTTTCACGAGCGTTTTTAGGTGCCTTAGTAAAATGCATTTATGCTGGTGATGCAGCTAAAAACCGCTGTACAAATAAGCATTTATGCAATGGGTTCTTAAGCCATCCTTTGCACAAAATGCATTTATGCAGCGGATGGCTTAGAACCCTTTGCATAAATCGTTTTCTTGGGTCGGGTGGCTTAAGCACCCTTTGCATAAATAAGCATTTTCACGGTATGAGCTTAAGCCGTCACTTTGTCTGAATCGAGAATCTTTTTAATAATGTTATGTTAATTATATTATAATATTAATAAATGCATACATTCTATCAATCACTTCATTTATTCGGCACAAATCCATACATAACAATGACAAGGATTATATATCTGAAGCGAGATATAAATCATAATTGCATTATGTATATATATACAAGGTTATATACACAAGGTTATATATATATACTCTCGATATTCTCCTTGTAAAACTCTCCGGTGCGATATCCTCGCCATGTACTCCTCGATATTCTCTATCTAATATAAATTACAGCCTTGGTGTCTTTCAAAAAATATATATATCGGTGTTCACGGTCCATCTATCCTCATCTCCCAATTACAAAGTGTAGCATGCTTCGCCACTTCACCTTCACGGTAAAAAAAACTACCTCTCTCATGGATGACTTCACGGCGAATGAGCGGCACATGTCCTTTTGCACATTGCAAAGGTCATCATCGATGAGTGCCAAAGTGGTCTTTGCAATCTTCACTGCGATAATAAAGTAGGCAATAAAGAGGTTAAACAATAGTGAAATCGAGAATCGGACAATAAATAATCTTGAATCACCAATTTGTATATAGGCTTACGTCACGGGGTTTATACATACCTCCGTTGATCTGAGAAACTTCATGAGACGTAGTATCCACAAAGAACCTTTGCACGAGGTTGCTTGTGGCACTTCAAATCAAATAATAATGTATGGAATTAAATGCAGTTGGTAATTCCCTTCCTTATTACTAGTGCAATTATGTTGAAGCATTACAAGTGTCTTCTTACCCATGGGTGGACATAGCAAAGCATCTTATCGACCCCTTCGCAGGATCATGTTGCCCCCGCTTTTTGTTTGCGTAATTCTTGAAAGCCCTACTCGAATGTCAACAACAACAAGTAACTATCATATCATAAAACAAATTACGTTATATATGTTATGTATGTTTGTGTATATATATTTCTTACGCATTTAAGGCGTGGGTGAATTCATTGTAAGATTCGGTGGGGTTACGGATGAGTCAAGGACCATATATCTGCTTTCTGCTTGGTCTGACATGAAACAAATAAAGTGATCATTTAGCGAAAACTTATATATGTAAGTTTCACAGTGATTATGGTGCAAACTAAGCTTTTAGCAACGATTGATGAATGAGAAGATTACTTAAAATTGTAGGGAGCCATTATGGCGTCCTTGTCTTGCATTTGGAACATTGCTTTTGATATGTATAGCCCACATCTACTTGGCGTTCTCGGGTCGGGGACTTTCGCTTTTCTTCTATCTCTGTTTCCGTCATCCCTTATTCTTCAACGCCTTTTCATTGAGTCTGCTCTTAAGCTCGGTGGCTAATCCGTGAGGGTCAAGGAACCCGACACGTTTTCCCATCTTTTAGCATCGGTATATTGCATTCTACGAAGACAATGGTCAATCGACAATTTATATCTTGAATCTTTGGGAAACATGACATTTTGGAAATATCGATTTTGGCAAAATGCATCTTGTTCGACAATTTGGCGAAGTTAACTTTACTAAAAGGAAAAAACCACACTAAAATCGGCCAACTTACGATTTCTTGAAAATTATATGGATTACGCCAATTTTTGAATGATCTAACAAGCCATTACTATAAAGAGGAACTCAACTTGGCACTCAAGCGCTATACATTTGGGGTTTTCTTTATTATGCTATATCGAAATGCAATATAATGATATTATGTTGTCATAATTAGTTATATCGGCACTTGCTCTGCAAGAGCGATATAATTAACAATGTAAGGTAGGTCAATGGCCAACTTACGGGCACCACCTGCGATCATGTTGATGTCGAGTTTTCCAAAGCGGAACATCTGTTGCAAGTCACCAAAATCGATCGGGCGTAGTGAGTATCCTCGTGTTTGTAGATATCTGGGAGGGACGGCGGCTTGAATGCCCTTCACCCCAAGGCGAGATGCCCTCAAGTACCGGTCATGGAATCTCTTCAACTCCCATGGTCCTTTGTTGATCTGCTCCATGGGGAGAAATGGCTTGCCATGCTCATAAGTCTCTAGTGAAGGCATGGTCTATGCATGCAGTGGAGTTGGCACTCTGTTTGACTTGGTGGTACTCCGTTGATTGCAATCTACTTCTTTGTTTTCTTTGCAACCAACCACGGAGATCTTGTATGTGGTGAAAGCGCCAATGGCGAGAAGATCGCGTTGTGGTGAAGGCGCGCCGGGCGAGAAGATCTGGCGTTGTGGTGAAAGCGCCACGGCCGGAGAAGATGTCGCGTTGTGGTGAAAGGCACGTGGAGAAGATGTGCGTTATGGTGAAGAAAAGATGCGGTTTGTGGTGTAGGCAATTTTGGAAGAGGTAGGTCGGCGTCTTGACTTCTTCTGGCGCGTCTCGACCTCTCTTGTATCAATGCAATATCTTCCTTGGGCCATACAATAAATGACCAAAGCGCATCTTGGATGGTCTCTACATCATCGAGTCTTGAATGGTAGCTTCCACAAGCCAAGGCAGGAACAAGCACGATGTCCACTTGCACCTTTGCGTGACCAATCGGAGACGGGTTGGTTGTGTATCCACGGTGCGGATATGCCATGCCCTCATAAGCTCGGCGACCAAGCCCTCTTGCTCGGATGTGCCTGAGCTTGCACTTGGTTGCCTCTGTGATATCATCCACGGGATATCGGCGTTGGGATTAGTGCGGACCCGGCGCTACTCGGATCTGGGCGGGCTCGGGTTGTCATCCGGCCGCGCTTATAGCGCCCTTCGCCTCCTTCTCTTCCCACGGTCTTAAAAACTCTTGTTGGGCGGTTGTCTTATTGTATCGGCCATGGTCCTCTTATATCTTTAATGCGACTTGTATTGGTCTTGATATTAGGGAACCCATGCTTGAAGCCCACTCGACTTAGGCGCCACGAGTGCGACACAGGTGTTCCTTGGTTCCCCAAAATCGTTAGGTCGTCGTTCTCCTATGCAGCACGAAAAGATCCCTCCGCTTGCTCGTCACGAGATCTTGGCTGACTTAGCGAAACTTCGGGACCGCGAGGTCCACCGTGCTTTGCGACCCTTCTTCTTTGTTGGGTTGGCGAGCTAGGACCCAATTACGCCTCGCTTCGCTTCTGACTCGTCAATGGGTTCTCTATCGGCCAGGGGGCTTCCTCTCTTCTTCTCCTCCACTCAACAATCTTAGGGGCATACCCACTGTGCCCGGTGATGAGGGTACTTGTTCTTCTTCGCGAGAACCTTTGTACACCTCGCTCAATGCTCTGGCCGCTTGTGGTCTTCTGGGACAAACTCCGCCCATTCACCCACGGTGATTTTTCCATATTTACGGAATGGTGTACGCTCCGTCTTCACAAAGTACTTGTTCAGCTCATACCTCCGATTCGGAAGCTCTTCCCCATCACATCAAGGCATTCTTCTTAGCGATGGCCTCATACTCAGGGGAACCTTATGATTTTCTGCATTTCGGTCCACAAGTGCGCCTTTGTCGCGTCGGCCACCTTTGTCCGATTATCAATCGTGATGGAGACATTGTCCTTGACAAAACAGACGCGACTATTTGAACTTGGATAGTGCCTCGGGGAGGTGCTAGGGGCTCTCTAAAGGACCGACCTCCGTGATATACCAAGTCCTGCCGGTAACTTGTTCCTACTTCGTTCCCCGTTTTCGTTTATGCGAGGTCGTGGTTGTTGCAGCGAGAGAATCACGGGGAACATGCGGAGGTATCTTCAATTACCTCTTGAGCTGCAGCTAGTCGGCGTGATCGCCTTTCGGCCTCTTCATAGAAATAAACACGAGGAATATATCATAAACATAAGGAAATGCAATTATGTCCACGCCAAGCTACAAATAAAACAAGCTCACTCTTCTTAATACCTCTTCATTGGGATCGTGAGTGGTCGATTTCCCCGTCGCCGTTACGGTCGTGGGCATGGAAGCTGAGCTAGGGCTCTTGTGCGATGACGAGGAACCATCGCTGCCAAGGACAACGATGGGCTCGGTGTTCTTTCGGCCCGCGTGGTTGCATCATCCTTCTCGGCCAAGTCTTGCTGCCTTCCGGCATCGCCCTCCTCTTGCAGCGGCGTATTACCACCGAGCTCTGCAAGCAGGCTCCTCTTACGCGCCTTCTTGTCGAGCAATTCTTTATCTCCCATCTTACTACAAAACAGAAGGTTTAATCCTCAATGGTTTGATGAGTTTGGGAGTTGGCTTGAGTATAGCGAATCCAAAGATAGAGCATACTGCTTTTGTTGTTTCTTATTTAGGGACCGCAACAAGAAGGAAATTTGGGTATGATTCGTTTGTTATAAATGGTTGGAATAAATTTGGAATAAAAAGCAAAACTAAAAGAGCATGTAGGAGGTGTCAATAGTGTTCACAACAATGCATTGAAATATTGCCTTGATTTGTTAAAGAAGCGGATGGCGGTTGTTGCGATATGTTGATAGTTGTGGAATTGTGAAAGAGAGATTTGTTGGTCTAGTTCATGTAAAAGAGACCACTTCTTCCTATCTCAAGTCTTCTATTGACTCGCTATTTGCGAGAATATAAGTTAAGCTTGAAGCAAGTTAGGGGCCAAGGTTATGATGGGCATAAGCAATCTGCGAGTGAGTTTAATGGCTTCAAATCATTGATTATGAGAGAAAATAGTACAGCATACTATGTCCATTGTTTTGCTCATCAACTTGAGACATTAGTTTGGTCGACATACCACATCCAATTTGCTTGTTTGGTCATTACTTCTTTAAGTCCAAGAGACTCATTTCATGATTTCAACTTGGATAATCGATGAGCTTAGCTAAACTCTATCCAAATGATTTTAATTCTTTGGAATTGATCGTTTACAACATGCGGTTCAAAAACTATCCGTAGAGTATTCATCGTCCATCAAACCGACTCCACAAACTTTGGTAACTCCAACTTCAACCGATTTTATTAATAACTACTTATGATATCTCAAAAGAATTGCTCTATGTTAGTGCGATGATACTCATACTCTATCAATCACCATCTACTTTGGACATATCTTCGAAACTTTTTTACATAAAGATAACAAGAAATAAGGGTGGTCGGATGCACTTGCCTTGCTAGGCAGCGGCGGCGGCGTCGGCGAGAATTGGGGCCGGCGATTGATGACCCGCGGAAAGATTCGTCGGGGAGGCGAGGCGTGGAGAAGTCACGGAGGCGGCGGCGTGGACGAAAGGCGGCAGCGGCGGGCGGTAATCGTGGCGCGAGCCTGCGGAGAATCACCGAGCGGGAATGGTTGTCGAGGCCTTGAGCGAGGATGTGATCACCGATGGCGGCGGCATGGAGGTGTCGGCAGAAATGGCTTTGCCGCTTTGGGCGAGGAACAATTCGATCTCCGCCTAGAGATATTAGGGGTTAAGGAATTTCCACAGCGGTGCACAAGATTTACAGGCGGTTCCAATGATTTATCTGATGGCGTCGTATATCGGTGAGACGATTACCTGAGCCGGATGGTCCGAGTCCATAGTTTGGGGAGAGATTTGGTTATTGCCACTTTAAACATGTGGCCATAAAATTGCCACTTGGACCTACATTTCATTGACTCATACGGTCCCATATTTCATTAGCTCAAGTGGCATCATATCCAAAAGGTCAAATCTTTAAGTGGCAAATGGACAAAAAGCCTTGAAAATCGACCTCTCGATGGTACAAACCAGGAAGATCTGTCTAGTCAAATCTTTAAGTGGCAAATGGACAAAAAGCCTTGAAATCGACCTCTCGATGGTACAAAGAGGATGATCTGTCTAGACAAATTTGACTCAGCGCTTGGACTAGTACCAAAAAGATCGAGCGAGTGAGTCTTCCCTATCGACCTCGCGCTCAACACCGTCGGCGTCGGCTCATCGAGGTTCTCCTCACATTTGTAGCTTTAGTCTCCTCATGAGGGGCCTATGAACTGTTGGTGAAGGGGTCGGACAATGCTCAAGGAAGTGCGATGGGCACATGCGTCGCAATGTCGGGGTTGGTCGGATCCACAACAACAGTATCGACAATATTCTCGTGATTTGAGCAATCACAGACAATGTGTGTTGAGTCAGGAGGCGATGTTCTATACATGTTGGTGCGGTGTTATCCTCATCGGGGGCCTCGAGGGCATGGGTGAACTCACGAGGAGCACACTCGGAGGCAATGGCGGATCGTCGTCAACTTGAGAAGTCGGCACGCTTCGATAGGTCGCGAACTCAGCGATACTACACTCTGAGCAGCCATCTCGTCGGTCATGTCGGCATGCAGGACGTATGTTGATCTCGGTCGAGCACGAGGCGAGCATGGTCGATGTGGGTGCATCCGCTAAAGTAGGTGGAGTAGTGGACAGCGGGCGGATGCCCTATCATCGGTGATGCGGAGAACATCCTGTCAAGACCGTAGGAGTTGGTGGGAGCGTGGACACGGGGTGGGCGAGAAGCCCCCAGCGAAGCAAGTGGGGCGACAATGCGGTGGCGGGAGGTGGGCTGGTGGCGGTGGTGGTGCAAGACCAAGCACATTGTACAAGCCGACCAAAGCGACTGAGAAGAAAGTGAACATCTGAGCCATTTGCATCGACCGTGTACCAAAAGTTGCTGGGTCGTCTGTTGATGCAACCTCATCTCCTCTAGTAATTGGGTGCATGTCTCCCATTGTTGGGCAATTGAAGCTGCACTGAGACTTCGCAACTCAACAATCGAAGCAAATCGTGGAAGTAAGCTTCGGTGGGGCTGAGAAAGCGAAAAGCGAGTCACCGGTGTCACGTCGGGAGCTGGCAGCCAGTGCAGTTGAGTCGTCTCGGTCCTCGGTCTGAGCACGATCCACTGCCTCGTGGTCGTGGGCTCGTCTTCTTTGGAAAGTACTCGAGGTCTTCCTCCTCATCGTAAATCGTCATCGATCAATATCAATGATCGCGCCAACCCGGCATGCTCCTCGGCCTCTGCTAGTGCACAGTCCTCCCCTTGGCGGTCTCTCTCGGTTCCTCGGTATCTGCTCTGAGCCCTCCTCATGGAGCGTTGTCCTCTGCGTCTGTCGTCAAGAGATGGAGGCATGTCTTGTGAAGACGAACTTCGCCCTTCGGTACTCCTCACGATGCTCAAATGCGGAGGCGAAGGTCTGCATATGTAAGAAATTATATGCGCAAATGGTTGTTGTCTGCCCAAACTCATAGCATCTGCAATAGCATCTTCAATCTCACGGATGATAAAGTCGAGAATGTCGAGCGGCTCGTGAGATAGGATCGAATAAAGTAGCCCTTCTTTGCAAACTAGTGATCGTCTCGGCATTCCCAATCCTCGACATGATGACTTCCTCAAAGCCATGTGGACCGCCTTTGCCTCGGGGTGAGGCAGTGCGGATGGCGAAGGATCAACGAGGCAGTTCTTTGGAGCGAAGCGAATCTGGTCATCTGTCGGGAAACACCCTCCGGCCTTAGCACGACGAGGCAGTGTGCTGTCTGCGTACACCACCTGATGCAAAGTTCGGGGCTCCTCCTCAAAACCAAACAACTCAAGCAAAGTGGCCCTGTACACCCTCTGGGGTTCTCCGTCGTGCATGAATTGAATGTATCTGTGCTCTGGGTCGATCCAAACTGTAGCGTAGAAGTCTCTGACCCACTTTTCCACTACCGTGTCGAACTCTGTCAACAGCCTGGTAAGACCTTCGAAATGGTCGAAGTGTCTCTGAACGTCCACCCCACCCGCGGCCCTCTGCAAAGAGGCGAAGTTGAGCGTCCTGTGCATGCTCAACTGGACCCCAAGCTCTCTGTACGTAACAAAGAAGCTCTGTTGAAGAACCGTCCAGAACCTCCTATTAACTCCAAATTCTCTGGCTTGCGGAAACCAGACATTGATATCAGAGAAACGAAGGGTCTTTACCCTCCGGGATGAGAGGTTCCGAAGGTCTCTAAGTCTTATCTCAGGGTCAGGATGTGGCACATGGTACTCCTCGTCCTCTTCCTTTTCATCGCCAATCTCCTCCTGATGCGGAACTATGTTGGGACGAGCACGCACCTGGGAAGATGTCGAACCACCACAGTGCGCATGCAGCTGCTAGAGCAGCGAGGACATGCCGCACCACCCTCTGTGAATTGAGTGCCCCCTCCTCTCGACCCCTCTGCTGCTGACTCTGTGTGTCTCTAATCTACAATTGGCGGCCACGCCCGCATACTGAGCCAAGTTAGCATCTGCAGCCATCTCGGCTCGCTCTGCGCATACATAACTTGGACTTCTTAGCCTTCTCATTTCGCACAACAACTTCTTTTCCCTTCCTTTTTCACGCCATCTGCAAGTTGCGGTTGAATGTCAGAACTTGCATCGTATTCATATGCATTTGAATGGAGTCAAAAGAAACGAGAGGATGTGGATCTCACGCTTACAAAGTGAAGGAGAGTGGATTACTTGACCAGCGGGCTCGGTTGTCGTGGCGACAAAATGGGTGGCATGGCGCGGTGTGTAAGCGCCGAGGCGGTGGAGGATTGGAGTATGGCGTCGCAAAACGCGAAGCAGGCTGCGGCGCAAGGCGGCGTGGAGAGGAGTAGTTAGGTGCGGTCGATATCTGAGGTCCTGAGCGGTCCTCTGAATGTCGGCGTGTTTTGGATAAGGTTAAGATCATCATCTGGGATGATCCGTTATCGAAACATCACTGGCCGGATCAATGCCTCTGTTCGACTTCGGTGGCGGGATGGTCCGACCTCTTGAGAAAAAAAATCGGATCATCTTGTCTAGCGGTGTGCGGCACTAGCGATCACGATAACGATGAGGCGGACAATCGAAGACCGGACGATCCGTATAGGAAAAGATAAAGCGCTCTCGAATCACGGACGACGGAGGCCTCGAAGCTAAGATTCACATACCGGACGTTCCGTTAAGTAGAAAACAACCGTCTGGGATTATTGTCGGACGAATAGTGCTTGACTTCCTTGACCTTTGTTGGCTTCAATTTCTGAGATGATCCGGCCTAATAGCGAATTACCTACCGTACCATCCTGCACTTTCACGCATAGCAGTTTTACTCAATTCCAATAAAAATATAAGTTCTATTACATATTAAGTTTTTACACAGCGTGTCCCTATTTGCCTTTAACAACTTTTTTCGGCGCAATCATCACGCATATATGGCATCATTGAAATATCGAGGGTTTCTTCTACAAGTTTGATCCTCTCGGATCTCCGAAAGCGGTAGGTCGTCGAGCGATTGTATTACGCCTCGTCGTGCACATTGTCAACTCAACGATCCTTTGTTTTCGGGAACAACTATGTTCCTTTTCTTATTCTTGGGGTCACTATGTAGAAAACTTGCGAGACTTGAAGCTAGTATCCGTCGGTTTGTGTCCAAGATTGTTGAGGTCGGCAGTTGTGAACCCATAGTTGTCCACCTCCACACCATTAGGATGTTTGACCCGATTCTTGTGAAATCTGAGGGATCTGCATATCCCTTCCATAGTCGAGTTCCCAAATTTCTTCAATGATTCCATAGTAGGTGTTCTTCTCCTATCGCATCTATGGCTTCTACGAAGCATACCTTTTTTTGGGCCATCGTCTTCTTGTCCTTTTGAATGGTATAAAACGTGTACCCATTGATGTCATCGCTAGCCATGATGTTACCGGACTTGATGGGCCATGAGCCAACATTTTCAATGTTTACGTTTCTTCGTCCTCACCATCTGGTATGTTTTGGTTCTTGAACCATGTAGTAAACATATCGCTTATTCTCTTCGGGATCCAATCAACTTGGCGTCTGGATTTTCTCTTTCAAGCTCTTCGGTGTTGCTCCACATCGGCTCCACTATCTTTAATTTGTTGCAAGATGGTGAAATGTGCTTGGTCCACATTCTTGTACTCATGGTCGATGAATCTTTTCTTTCCCTTAGTCCCTTTACAGTCAACCTCCCCTCATGTCGAGGGCAGGCACACCAATCGGCCTTTCGTGGGCATGAAGTAATCCGTGCAACACTCAATGACTTCCTCGATGTTGTAGCCCTCAATAATGGAACCCTCTGGGTAAGCCGATTCCGTTGTAAGCTCTTAAGCAAGCCCATCCACCTCTCAAATGGAAACATCCGATGTAAGAATCTTGGTCCCGATACCTTTACCTCCTCGACAAGGTGAACCAAGAGGTGCGGCATGATATCGAAAAAGGATGGAGGAAGCACATCTCAAGTTGGTTTATAGTCTCCACTATGTAGTTCTGCGAGATAGCTCAATTGTTCATCATCGATTACCTTCGTGAAATCGCATTGCGAAATGACCTGGTAGTGTGATGGCCACCTTTACAAATGTTGAGTTGATACCCTGATTGCAATTGGGAGCATTTGTGTCATCATGGCGTGGCGATCGTGAGACTTCATACCACTTATCTTTAAATCTTTCATCGATACTAGGTTTTGATGTTGGATGAATAACCAAGCGGGACTCGACCCCACGTAAGCACTTGCACACGATCTTTTCTCCTCGGTTTGTCGAGTAGCTTTCTTTGGGGAAGGTAATACTTTCCATGTGTTCTTTCTTGAGGTGTAGTTCTTTCTGATTTTAAGTACTACTAAGTCTTCTGAGCTTTAAGACCATCCTTTGTCTTGTCTTGAATGTCCAACAAGAGACCTATGCGCTTTCACGGACATTCTTTATGACATGCATGGCATCGATGCTATGGCGAATTTCCAAGTCCTTCGATGGGGCAAATACTTGTAGAAAATTGACATCTTTTGAACAGGACAACGGCGGAGGAACCTCCTCATCGGTATTCTTCCTCTTTCGACCCCTCTTTTGGCCCTGCATCGGCTTCTTCCCGAAAACCACCTTGATGTTATGGACCATTTCAAACACTTTTTTCCCGCTACGGCGCTTTGGAGCCACACCTTCCTCAACCGTATTGTCAAAATACTTGCCCATCTTCGCGGTATTTGTGAGCTTTCGATAAAGCGGCGGTGCCGCATGTACACTAACCTGTGAGCATGGAAGGAGCGTCGACCGCAGTTTCATCCATGCATACTACACTAATTGTCTTCCTTTAATCGACCCGATAGGGCTAGCGAGTCGGGGTAATCAGCGATGGTAACAAAAATAATGGCTTTTAGTGTGAAATCTTGTTGTTGGGCCGATCCCACACGGACCCCATCGTGCCACAACATGGCCATATCTTCCATCGATGGTTAGAAACACATCAATATCTACTCGGGTTGTCTCGGACCTTGGATAAGAATGGACAACATTAGGTACCTTCTCTTCATACATAGCCATGGAGGAAGGTTGTAGATGGACGGGACTCTTGGCCAAGTGCTATGTGTGGCATTCCATTCACGAAAGGATTCATACCATCGGTACTCGGTCACGAACCTTACATTCTGGGTTCGTTGCGAAATCTGGATACATGCGATCAAAATTTCTCCATTGTCTACCATCGGTTTGGTGTGAATCTTTCCATCTTTTACTGCGCTTGTCGAATGCCAACCCATTAGTTGAGTCCCTCTCATTCGAGTACAAAGCGTTTGATGACCAATAAGCGGCAAGTACCACATCACCAACGAGGATTCTTTTCTTCTTGTCCGTGCACGAAGACTGTCATCTTCGTTATTACCGTAGTACTATTCTTGTTCTTCTTATTCTTCGTAGTGCTAGGTGAAGAATCATCATCGTCGTGGGAGTCATCATTCTTCTTATCTTGGCTCGCCTTGCACAGGGCATTGATCCAAGTCCGTGTAATCTTTACGGAAGAGGATCGATGGTTCGGACATGCATGTATCTTTTGCACATCAAATGACATCGGGTGATAAGCTTCTTCAGCGAAATAAGTGCTCGTCGGCAAGGTGGGCAATCCATTAGCCTTGAATATTTACGCCAAGAGCCTCAACAGATCGGTGAAACTCTTGTCCGACCATCCATTGCTAGCCTTCAAGTAGAAGCATCGGCACCGTATGCAACACCAGTAAACTTTGGAGGACAACCCTTGGATTCCTCATATAACGAGATCATTATTTGCTTTGTGTAGCGCATCGACATTATCTAAACTGTCATCTCCTTTAAAACACGTGGTTCGGCATGGCGCAACATTTCCTCTACATCGGCGATCGACCATCATCTAGCAAGCGAGCATGCGCGTGAGCTTCATCTCCCAAACCATCGATGTAGCCTCCGGCGCCGATCATCCACAAGATCGGGATCAACATCATCGGTTGTTTGCGATGTACGTTGCTCGCCATGGTTGGACCAACATGTGTAATCCTCTATAAAACCTCTCATGATCGGTGTGTTGTGATTACACTTAAATCTCCCCACCCTACATTGTTCTTCGGTCTTTGCATGGACAAAGTATTTCCGTTTCCTTCTTAGTCGAGCGTCATACGGCGGCTTTAATAAAAGTTTGAGCTCTTTGAGAATACACCCTTATTTCTTGGGGCATTGTACATCCATGCCCTTTCCATCTTGAACACGAAATAGAAAATCAGATTGAAATGTCAATTATTTAGATAGAACTTTAACAAGAGAACCTAAGTTAAATACTATAAAATGATTTTATTAAAATCACGAAAGAATGTAAGGTCCTCTCCTCTAGATCTAGAGAGGGGATTCTCTCCCTCTAGAGAGGGAGGGATACAAGATCTGTCTCTGAGATCTAGAAGGTGAGGGCTTCAGCGGAAAATTAAATTAGTCGATGACACTCAATTCGTTGGTTTTGGTGATGTGTCTATGACATGTGGGTCCATCTGAGTCTATGACGGTGGACGAGGGTGTCAAAAAGTGAATCCGAATTTTAAAGAGGCGCCAATCTCCCATTCTTCAACCCTCTCCCATGCACATTCTATCTACACTACATCTTCCTCTCCACAAGATATATAAACCTCTACAAATGTCGAGAATGAGATGCTCTTACCTTAGAGAGTTAACTATTCCAAGGATTTCAAGTTCAAAACCTAGCTCCCCCTTGTTTTCACAATTTTGGGGCCACTGGAATACTGCCATGAGCGATACATTCGGACTTTAAAGCGAAGTTTCCACAGGCTCCCTAAGACAACGACTGCGAGAAAATAATAACGATCAAGCAAAAGCGGCACTCTGGGATGATCCGTCAAAGGAAAAAAGAACCATCGGGAGTATTTTACGGGCGTTGGATTTCTCTGTGTAGTGCCATTGTTGTAGCGTAACGGATGATCCGGTATCTCAATAAAAACTCATCTGGAGTATTGCACGGGCGTTGGATTTACGTGTTTTGCGGTATTGTAGAACAAAGGATGATCCGATGCGTACATAAAAACGCATATCTGGCATCTCCTTCGTCACAAGATATCTTGGACAAACATTTACAAAATTTGAATGAGCGGTTTGTTTAAGAACTACACCTTTAAAGACTTAACATCACCATAGGGGTTCCTTAATTAATTAGGGGCGTCAATATAATTAATTAACTAAAGTGCGGTTTAACGTCACGCTTTGTGGAAGCTGCGATTTCCGCATGCGGCCGTAAGAAAGTCGGCTGTGTAAAGATCGCCTCTTCCCCAGGCGGTTCCTTAAGAGAGCTGCCTGGGAAGAGGATAGTTTCCTGACGACATCTAAAGGGCACCGCTGTGAAGAGATCAATATTTTCGCGTGGGTTTCTTCGAGCCGCTGTGAAGATACCTTTACACAGGCGGTTCTTAACCCCAAGGACCACGATCAGTCATTTGAGGCGGCTCTCCTTTTAATCCGCTTGTGGAAAGAAATCCTTGGTGTCTAGGAAAATCATTTCTGTAGTAGTGTTGTAAGAAACCTTCACACATCAGTTCAATCACTGGACGTAGGGTTGTTATCTCCTTAGCGAGAGGCCCAAACCAGGCAAAAACGATCTCCCTGCTCGTTGCGATTGTCTTTGTAGCTTGGTAGGACCTCGAAGCTATACCCCCCGCGAAAAAGGGGCCCTAGGTTGATCCCTCATTCAACAAGTAAGCTCGACAGGGGACCGGTTCCCGAATCGTCGACAATAATATATCAGAGCTGACGTAGACAAGCATCAGAGCAACCACATCAAGCATTGATACACCAGAGCTTGGCAACAATTTGACAATCAACATAAGATGATAATATATTGAAATGAAGAATAAGTACTGTAAACCAACAAATTCGAAAGAGACCAAAGTTTTCCAAGATACCAAAAGTGTTCACAGCTCACAAGACAGCTCACAAGACACAGGATAAAGCTTTTCTCTCCCCCTTTGGCATCAAGGCACCAAAAAAGGAAAAAGAAACTAAGAATAGAAAACTAGTCTTCGCTGCCTTCAGATTCATCTCCTGAACTCGTGGCACCGTCTTCGGAGTTCGATTGAGCTGCATCGGCCGGAGTGGCAAACGGATCCTCGATCTTGTCGTCGTCAGAGCAAGGAAGGTTCAAGTGCCTATGAATGGCCTTTAGCCGCTGAGCATTCTTCTTCGCCATCTCGACAAGAAACTTCAGAACTCGATCATTTGTGGTGGATGACTGCGAAGGATCGGTGATTTCTTGAACTAGGAGGGGCTGAGGCGGATGGGTGACCTAGGAGGGTCACTGGGGACCACTTGCTTTACAGGCCTGATCTGCAGTCCAAGATGCTTCATGTCATACTCGAATTTTAGCTTGGTGACACCCTCAATGACTCTCATGATATAAGGCGCAAAGCCACAACTGCGCTTAGGGTCCAAAGAGTTGGCATGAATCTCATTCCACAGATATAGAGCGACCATGAAAGGTCTACCACCCGATTGCATCCTCTTGAGAATATCACGAGTGTAGAGAGAGATATGGGGCGCATCACCTTCCTTGAATATAGACTTTACGAGGAGTCTATTTCTTGTGGCGAGCATTGGCTTTAGAAACTTTGTATGTCCTGGCTCGAAGGCAGAGTATTCAACATACAGAGAATTAAGATTTTCAGCGATTAGCGATCTGGTGTTGTGGAGATCATCTCTGTCCATTGCTTCGGCGGCTTTGAAACCCAGAAGTTGTCCAAACCTGCCAATGGACATTCTGTAGCGGACACCTTCAGTCATCCAATTCATATATTCTGGCTCGACGAAGAGGATCTCGTAGAACTGAGCAATTACTTCAGTGTTCCAGTCTTGCTTCAACCCAATGATCCTTTTGATCCCAAGCCTCTCATTGGCTTCGATGACTTCGTTAAAAACGGGATCGTCAAGACCTTCCATATACTCCCAGTCTATCCATTGCATGTTGACTGTGGGACTTTTCCGAGAAAAAATAACCGTTTCATAGAAATCTTGTTGAAAGAAATTCCAAAACCGATGATCCGAAGAGAACTTGCTTTTAGACCAAGGATCAACTAATCTCTCCTTCTTGACTAATGCTGACTTGCCCTTATAGCTCACCACATTCCTCTGAAGATCGGGACGCCTAGATGGCTTGCTCAAAATGGGAAAAGGCAAAAAATCTTCTTCTTCTTCTGCAGCCGGTCCCTTACCCTTGTCGGCTTTAGCTGTAGCACTGGAGGCAGCCTCTTTGCCCTTCCTTGAAGGATTAGGAGCAACAGAGGGAGGAGCATGTGCAGGAGGAGCGTCACCCTGACGACTGGGTTTAGAAATAGTAATCCCCTTTAGCTTAGGCCCTTTGGAGACAACCAGCTTCTTTGATCTTTCGGCTCCAGGATTTGGGGCTGTGACAGCATCCATTTCAGCCTCATCTTCTTCAGACACAGCCGCTGAGGAGACAGGGGGTTTTCCTCGACTGGATACAACTTTAGTTCGTTTGTCAGTGGGAGTCTTCCTTTTGAATTGGCCCTTGTCATCAGAGTGGAGCATCCTCTTCAGCTTCTCACCCTTATCATCACCGGCTGACCATGGCGAAGATCGAGACAAAATCCAAATGACAGAGAGGGGAGGTGATAATCCTCGAGATGAAGAACCAATTTGGTGGAGTAGATCCCTTGCGATGCAGATGGGGGGCTTGGAGCTTCAAAATCGCCAAGAGAAAATGAAACTAGAGAATTAGGGTTTAGAGTGAGCACAGGGAGAGAGAGAGAAGACCCTCGGATTTACTTAAAGTCTCCCTTCATCGGATAGTCCGATAAGGACATCGGATAATCCGATGTGTGCAAACTCACAGATATAGGACAGTCCGATAATGACATCGGATAGTCCAAAGAGTGCAAAGTCACAGAAATATCGGATAATCCGATATAAGATATCGGACAGTCCGATATGAGGAGATTTCCAGCAGACAGAGATTTGGAAAGGGGGGGAATGAGCTGATAAGAATTGTGAACACTTTAGGTGTCTCCCCACTTAAGATCAGCGAACACGCAAGCACTTAGAGCAATGATCACAAGTGGTTTGACTCAACCCAAGAATCAAATCAAATATTTTTCAAATAACACACAACTTTTGAAAACCCATTTTAGATGAAAACAAAAGAGTACAACACACAACATATAATGTATGCAACCTTTCAAGCCAAGTTCCGAGAGTCTAATATGTTTAGTCCACTCCTCAAAACACAAAATCTCTTTTCATCTAGGGGTTTGGTGAAGATATCAGCTAATTGATCTTTTGTACTCACATGTTGAATATCGATATCGCCTTTAGTGGAATGATCTCTTAGGAAATGATGTCGAATATCGATATGCTTTGTACGGGAATGTTGGACGGGATTGTTTGCAATTTTTATGGCGCTCTCATTGTCACACAAAAGTGGAACATGGTTATAGGTTAGGCCATAATCATTTAGAGTTTGTCTCATCCAAAGCAATTGGGCGCAACAACTCCCGGCATAATATACTAAACCGGTGTGGATAGAGACTCACGAATTTTATTTCTTGGAAGACCAAGAGACAAGGGACCTACCAAGGAATTGACAAGTCCCTTAAGTACTCTTCCTATCCACTTTGCAACCGGCATAATCCGCATCGGAATAGCCAACTAATTCAAATGATGAACCTTTTGGATACTAAAGCCCAAAGTGAGGAGTGTGCACTAAATATCTTAAGATTCTTTTTATGGCTACCATGTGGCACTCTTTTGGAGCGGCTTGAAAGCTTGCACACATGCACACACTAAGCATGATATCGGGCCTAGATACACAAAGGTAAAGGAGAGAACCGATTATCGAACGATATACCTTTTGGATGACCAGTTTACCTTCTTTGTCGAGGTCTAGATGCCCGTTCGCGCTTGTTTGGGTGTTGATTGTTGTTGCGTTTTCTCTATCGAACTTCTTGAGCATGTCCTTGATGTACTTGGTTTGGCATATGAATGTTCCTTCCTTGAGTTGCTTGACTTGAAAACCGGTAAGAACTTCAATTAAGTCCATCATGGACATCTCGAATCTTTTGGTCATTATCTGCTAAACTCCTTGCATAGTTGTTCATTAGTAGACCCAAATATAATATCATCAGCGTATATTTGGCAAACAAATAAATCATTGTCAATGTTCTTAGTGAAGAGAGTAGGGTTAGGTCTTTCCGACTACAAAACCTTGTTCGAAAAGAAAATCATGAAAACACTCGAACCATGCTCTTGGCGCTTGTTTGAGTCCATATAGTGCCTTATGCAGGAAATAGATGTGGTCTGGAAAATTTGGATCCTCAAAGTCGGGTGGTTGCTCAACATAGACCATCTCGGAGAGTGGTCCATTTAGGAAGGCGTTTTTCACGTCCATTTGATAAACTTAAAATCATGGTGAGTAGCAAAGGCAAGTAATATTCTAATAGACTCAAGCCTAACTACGGGAGCATATGTTTCATCGAAATCCAAACCTTCGATTTGCGTGAAGCCTTGGGCAACCAACCGGGCTTTATTTCTAGTCACTATTCCATTCTCGTCTTGCTTGTTCCGAAATACCCACTTGGTTCCAATCACGTTTTGCTTGGGCCTTTCGACAAGCTTCCATACTTGGTTCCGCTCAAAGTTGTTTAGCTCTTCTTGCATAGCCATCACCCAATCCGGATCTTCGAGTGCTTCTTCCACCTTAAGAGGTTCAAGAAAGGAAACAAAAGAGTAAAATTTACAAAAATTTGCGACACGAGATCTAGTAGATACTCCCTTGTTAATGTCTCCAAGTATGTTGTCGACCGGGTGATCTCGTTGTACGCTTTGATGAACTCTTGGATGAGGGACGGTCGCATTGGTTCTTTGGATTGCACCCGCATCGTCTTGAGCGGTGTCCGAGCCATCTTGAGCTTGCATTGAGGAAGAGGGAACATCATCCGGAGCATCCAACGTCGCATCCTGAACATCTTGTGTTGAAGTGCTTGGAATTACTTCTTGCTCAAGTGGTCTCACTTCTCCAATTGCCAATTTCTTGATTGCCTCGCACGATGGTTCTTCCCTGTCAATCACAGCACGATCAACTTGTTCTACTTGAGAACCGTTAGTTTCATCGAATGTTACATCACGCGAGATTTCAACTACACCGGTGGTGTTGTTGAGAACTCGGTATGCATAAGCATTTGACCCATAACCAAGTAAGAAACCCTCATCTACTCTCGGAGCAAACTTAGAAGACTTAGCTTTCTTGTTGAGGATATAGCATTTGCTTCCGAAGACTCGGAAGTAAGAGACATTAGGTTTCTTGCCGGTGAGAAGCTCGTACGCCGTCTTCTTCAAGATCTTGTGGAGATATAGACGGTTGGTACTATGGCACACAGTGTTGATAGCCCATGCCCAGAATATGTCGGAGACTTTATACTCGTCAAGCATCGTGCGCGCCATCTCGATGAGTGTTCGATTTTTCCTCTCGGCTACCCCATTCTGTTGTGGAGAATAGGGAGCTGAAAATTCATGCTTCATCCCTTCTTCGTCGAGATACTCCTCCACACCAGTGTTCTTGAATTCGGTGCCGTTGTCACTTCGAATTCTCTTGATCTTCACTTCAAATTCATTTTGTGCCCTTCTCATGAATTTCTTTAGGCTTCCTTGGGCTTCACTTTTGTCATGCAAGAAAAATACCCAAGTGAAATGAGAAAAGTCATTAACAATAACTAGACCATATTTGTTTCCTCCAATGCTTATGTAGGTTATTGGACCGAATAAATCCATATGGAGCATCTCCAGAGGTCTTGTAGTAGTCATCACATTCTTGGCGGGATGAGAGGCTCCAACTTGCTTTTCGGCTTGGCATGCACTACATACCCTATCTTTCTCAAAAACAACATTGGTTAATCCAAGAATGTGATTGCCTTTAAGATGTTTGTGGAGGTTCCTCATACCAACATGGGCAAGTCGGCGATGCCATAACCAACCCATGCTAGATTTAGCCATAAGACACGTTTCAAGGTTAATTCTATCCGTAGTAAAATCTACAAGATAGAGGTTTCCTTTTAAGCGTCCCTTAACGGCTATTGAACCATCACTTCTTATGACATCCACACCCTTATCACTAAAGACACAATTGTAGCCCGCTTCACATAATTGAGCAACGGACAACAAATTGTAGTTTAGTGATTCGATAAGCAAAACATTATTCAAATAAAAATCATTTGTAATAAGAATTTTACCTAAACCTACTACTTCACCTTTTCCATTGTTGCAAAAAATGATGCTTTCACTATTCATTCCATTGGCGTCCAAATGAGCGAACATTGCCCTTTCTCCGGTCATGTGGTGTGTACATCCGCTATCCAAGATCCAACTTGATCCACCGGAGATGTAGGCCTACAAAATAAAATTTAGTTTTTGCTCTTTGGTACCCGTACTTGTTTAAGTCCACGCACGTTAGTGACAAGTGATTTGGGGACCCAAATAGATCGCTCACTAGAAGCATTTTTGGGCTTACCCCCAATATGACAAGCAACTATTCTACCAAGGCTAGTCCTTTTTAGAACATAAGAAGCAAAGAAAGTAGAGTGAGCCTTATACTTAGAGGTTCCTTCGCCTTTAACGAAGTGGATGGGCTTGTTCAAAGGAGCAACCACGATGTAGCTTCCTTTGCCCTTGGGTGGAACATACCCAAGCCCATGTTTCATAATGTTACCTTGGCGCTTACCGAGGAACTCCTCTAATCCCTTGCTAGCCTTATAGGACTTTTGAAGTCCATCTTCAAGCATTCCCTTGAGCTTCTCATTTTCATGAGATAATACTTGCAAAGTCTCAAGGTTAGTGGCACAAGCGTTAATATCAACATTAAAGCATCTAGCACAACCATTGCTAGTAGAAGCTATTGAAGCGTTGGAGTTAATGGTTGAGATGATTGGAGGGCTATTCTTGAGATCAACAAGCTTCAACTCAAGAGCCTTGCAAGCATCCTTTGCCTTTGCAAGTTCCTCTTCAAGTGAAGCGTTGGTGATCTCGAGACTAGTCATTTCGGATTTGGTCAGTTTTGCGCTCTTAACCAAATCCTCATTTTTCTTTCTTTCAAAAGATAAGCTCTTCTCTAGCTCACGATTTTTCTCCTTTTCAAGGATGAGCAAATCCTCTTGAGCCTCGAGAGTGGCTTCCTTTTGCTCTACAACTTCCTCTAATTTTTTAATATCTTTTAAAAGCAAATCTAGCTTATGAATATCGAAATTCTTAATGGACTTCAGCACAGTATCAACATCATCATCATCACTATCACTATCGCGCTCATCTAGATAATCATTAACAATAGAGGGAGTAGAGGCTATTGATGATACCTTGTGCCCCTTTGCCATAAGGTACATTGGAGTGTCTTCATCGTCATCGCTCAAGTTGTCGAAGAGGCCCTTCGACGTTGTTGAGGTAGAAGGCATGGCGATGGCGACTGAGGCGAGTCCACCCTCATCGTCGGAACTAGATTCGAAGTCAGAGTCGGAGTTGGAGTCCCACTCCTTTCCAATGTAGGCGTGGCCCTTCCCCTTGTACTTCTTGTTCTTCTCCTTGTCCTTCCTCCAGTACTTGTCTTTCTTATGAGGCTTGTCCTCTTTCTTCTCCTTTTGTGGGCACTCGGCAATGAAATGGCCGGGTTCACTGCATTCAGAGCATTTTCTGGTAGAGTGTCTACCCCTTGATTTTCTTCCAAAGCTCCTTGAGTTACCTCCTTGTTTGAAGCTCTTCTTTTTTCAAGAATTTGTTGAATCTTCTTACAAATAAAGCCATGTCTTCATTGGTCAATGGGCCACACGACTCCTCATCCTCACTAGTGCTCTCTTCTGCTTGGTGCACAGTCTTGACGGCCTTCAATGCAATGCCTTTCTTCTTTCCGGATTTGAGCTCTTCCACCACTTCGGCCTCTTTGATCATCATTTCATCCATCATTAGCCTCCCAATCACATCATGTGGAGTGAGAGTATCAAAGTTTGGTCGATCTCGAATGAGTTGAACTAAATTGCGGTTGGTGGGGGTGATCACATGAAGGATGATCTTGACGATGGCTTTGTCGGTAAGATCAGAGCACCCAAGACCCTTAGCTTGATTCACAAGCACCATCAAGCAGTCAAACATTTTTGTATATGATTCTCCTTCTTCCAAGGTGAATCGACTTAGCTCACCAATGATGAGCTCGATCTTTGATTCGCGGACACTTGATATCCCTTCATGAGTAACCAAAAGTCTATCCCAAATTGCCTTTGCCTCTTCAAGTCCATCGACTCGGTTAAACTCGGAATCACTCAAAGCGTTGAATAAGGCATTGACGGCCAAGTCATTAAAATGTTGAGCTTTGTCTTCCTCGGGAGTGAGATTGTTTGGATCAATGGGCTTGAAACCTGTTTCTACAATCTTCCAAATAAAAGGGTGAAGCGATCTCAAATGCATTTTCATCTTGTGTTTCCATGCGGCATAGTGAGTGCCATCGAAATGAGGTGCTCTTCCGGAGGGCACGGAGACATAAGATGAGGAGCTTGAGACACCAAAGTAAGGATAATCATATGGAATTGCAACCCCACTACCGGAGCCCGTAGCCTTAGTTTGGTTCTGACCTTGGTAGCTTCTCTATTTCAGACATCCTAAATTCTCCAGCGGTTAAGCCAAACTACGAGATTTGGCTCTGATACCAATTGAAGGATTGAGATAGTCGCCTAGAGGGGGGGTGAATAGGCGTTTATAAAATTAAATCTTAAATCGCAGCGGAAAAGAATCGGATTATCCGACTTTGAATATCGGACTATCCGATATGTATCGAACTTTCGATATGCACAATCGGATTATCCGATCGGGCGGAACTATCGGATTTAACACAAGTCAAAGCTAAACAAGAGTAAGCAACAAGGAGTAGATGGCTAGCTACTACAATTACTTCAAGATCAATTTAAACAAAGCTACGAGAAAAGACCAAACCAAGGATTTTATGCACGGTTGATTTTTCCCGAAGTTCGGATCCTCGAGGAGATCATACGTCTCTGTTGAGGCGGCTCGGTCACACTTGAGCCGGAGTCTCTCTCAACCCTTTTCCTCCCGGTGTTGCACAAATGCACTCGGCGGTTTCACTCCTTGATCCCTTTCCTTGCGGAGGTGGAATCAAACCTTCACAAACTTCCGAGGCTCACCACACGATGTCTTGGTGGCTCCCGGCGACTCCTAGCCATCTAGGAGACCTCAATCTCCAAGAGAAACAAATGGAATGCAGATCCGATCTTGGAAATCGATCTAGTGCTCAAATGAAATGAAGGATCGATAAAGTCGCCTAGAGGGGGGGTGAATAGGCATTTATAAAAATAAAACCTAATTTGCAGCGGAAACACCAGAATATCCGACCTTGATATCGGACTATCCGATATGAGAAGTCGGACTATCCGATCAGAGCGCAAGAAAACCCTAAAAAGTAGATCTGAGCAATTTGGAGGGCTAGATTGCTAGCAAATGAAATTTCAGAGTTAAGACAACTTCCAGAATATTAGATCACACCAATATCTACTGCAAGAAGCTACCAAATACTTGAATCCCCAAAAGATTAGGCTAAGCAAAAAGGGAAACAAGTAGACAACTCACAAACCAAAGGGATCGGCGATTTTTCGAGTTCGGATCTTTGAGGAGATCCTCGTCTCCGTTGAGGAGGCACAAAGCCAGTCCCTCTTGACCACTTTCCTCCGGTGTTGCACCACGCTTCGCCGGTTTCACTTCTTGATTCCTTCCCTTGCGGAGGTGGAATCGAACCTTCACAAACTCCGTGGCTTCCCACGAAGATCGGGAGCTCACCGGTGACTCTAGCCGTCTAGGAGACCTCAATCTCCAAGAGTAAAAAATGGAGTGTAGACCCGCTCTTGAAAGTCACCCTAGTGCTCAAAAGAACTTCCACGATTTGCAACAAAGCACTAGAAAACCACTTGCTCAAATCTCTCAACAAATATCACAAGGATGAACACAAGAGAGAGCAAGAGAGAAATAAATGCTCAACACACTAGTTAGGTCGGCAGTAAATGAGGAAGTGGGTGGGATATTTATAGCCAAGACACAAAATATAGCCGTTCTGCCCTGTGTCAGACTCCACATCGGACTATCCGATGCCAGACATCGGACTATCCGATATGTAGAAACTCCCAGATCAACTCCACTCGAAAATTCAAATCCTTTGAGAGAAAACACACATCGGACTATCCGATGAAGGACATCGGATGTTCCGATGATTCGAGAAGATTTCAACAAACTCGCAACTTTGAAAATTTTCCAAGTGAATATCGAATTTGTCCGATATGGGACATCGGACATTCCGATAATTCGAGAGAGTTTCGAGCGAGAACAATTTTCAAAATCTTTCTAAGTCCACATCGGACTATCCGATACCTAACATCGGATTATCCGATAAATCCGAGAGTTCAGCTCGGGGACTTAGAAAAATTTGAACCACATCGGACATTCGATATTGACTATCGGATAGTCCGACTTTTCCCGAGATCTCCAAAACCAACAACTACACTCACCGGAGAATCCGATACTATCGGACTATCCGATATTCACATCGGACATTCCGATAATATCAGCACAAATGAAATACAAGGTGAATGTCGTGCAAGGTGACTACCAAAACACTTTTTAGAAAAAGATGTTCATCTGAGCACTGAGGTCATTTCTAAAGCATCTACATCCATCCCTCTTGATAGTACGGCAATCCTATCGACTCAATTAAATGAAAAATCTACGCTAAGTCGACGCCGTTCTTCTTTTCACTTTTGAGGGTCATCAACGTCCGTAGATGCGTTCCTTTTGGGACTATCACCTGCTTATATACTCACATAAGCCATTAGTCCCTTAATCGTTTGTCATTAATCATCCAAAACACAATTAGGGGCCTAGATGCACTTTCATGAACTTTCACGGTTTGAAAAGTTAGCACTCGAACTCAACTTGCTTCAACTCTCAACAAATATCTCAAAGAGAGAGCAAGAGAAAAGCCTAGAAGTAATAAATGTTCAGCACAAGGTCTACGCTCTTAAATGAGGGAGGGGGTGGAGTATTTATAGCCAAGACACAAAACTAGCCGTTATGCACTGTGTCAGACACACATCGGACTATCCGATATGGAACATCGGACTGTCCGATATGTGTAAATTTCCAGATTGACTCCACTTCGAAATTCAAATTCTTTTGACCAACAAAACAGATCGGACTATCCGATAATAAACATCGGACTTTCCGATAAAACCAGAGAGTGCTGAAAAAAACTCAATCACTTTGAAAATTTTCCAAGTGTATATCGGACTGTCCGATATCAAACATCGGACTGTCCGATAATTCCAGAGAGTTCCCATTTTCAACGAAGGTTCAAAATCTTTCTAAGTCCATATTGGACTGTCCGATATTAAACATCGGATAATCCGATATTTCCAGAGAGTTCCATTCTCAAGTCCTTAGGAAAAAAATGACTCTTCAAGTTCTCATCGGACTATCGATGTCAACTTATCGGATTGTCAGATAATTCGAAGAATGACCTGGTTTAGAACACACACTCTAGCGGAAAATCCGATAGTATCGGACTATCCGATATTTTACATCAGACAATCCGATAAAAACAGCAAGATGAAAACTGCGATGTGAGTGTCATGCTTCGAGTATTTTAAGACTAACTCTGTAAAATGAAATTCATCTGAGCATAGACTTTTCTTAAGCATCCACATTCCATCCCTCTTGATAGTACGGCGATCCTATTGACTCAAAACAAATGAAAAATCTATACCGAGTCAACACCGTTCTTCTTTTCCCTTTTTGAGGGTCATCCACGTCCGTAGATGCGTTTCACTTGGGACTTATTTCCTTTTCATAAACTCATTGAAACTATTAGTCCCCTTAAACGTTTGTCATTAATCAACCAAAACACAATTAGGTGTCTGGATGCACTTTCACAGAGGATAATATGTTTAATAAGGAGGTGCTGTTTATGTATGGTCTATGCATTGACTGTGAGAATTTGAGGATATTTCTAAACTCATCGCAGATCGAAGCACACTTAATTCAAAAGGGTTTCAAAAGGAGTATACATGTTGGACCAGTCACGGTGAAGAGCAGATTATACAACAAGCAGGTAATATTAACATCATCGATAAAATTAATGATATGCCAGATGATATCGATTGTGCTTCTGATGAGGATAGGTTGCACGATGACAATCTGGATTAGATGCTGCATGATGTAGAAGGGAATCATGATGAGAGAGAGTATAGTAAATTCCAGAGCTTGATGGATGACTCAGAGAAACCTTTATTTCTAGACTGCAAGTTGAAATACACATGATTTTCATCCGTGCTTGAACTTCTGAAATTGAAGGCAAGCAATGGTTGGTCCGACAAGAGTTTCCGCAGTCTTTGTTAGGTCTATTAGCAGACATGTTTCTAGAGAAAAACGAGTTGTTGACAACTACCTACAAAGCGAAGAAGGTTCTTTGTCACTTGAAAATGAAAGTAGAAAGAATACACGCATATCCGAATGATTGTATTCTCCACCGTAAAGAGTACACAAACTTACATATATGTTCAGTGTACAACATATCCCGGTATAAACGTAAGAATCAATTAGATGATGATGATGAGGGCATCGAGTTGAAGAAAGAACCTCCTACTAAGGTAACGTGGTATCTGTAACATCCCAAATTTTGATTTTACTAGATTTATTATGCTTTTTCTTTATTTATGATTTCTTGTGATTTTATTTAAATTATTTTGAATTTGTTGAATTAAGCCTTTTGCTATCTTTTATTTATTTAGTGAAAAGTACTTATGATCATTTATTGAAAATATTTTATTTGAGTTCTAAATGTCTTAAAGTATTTTCTAGAATTTTTTTTGGATTTTTTCTGGTAATTTGCCATTTTATTTTGCTTATTCCATTTTGCTGGTTTATTTTAATTTGGAAAGGAATTAATAATCGTCGCATAGTGTTTAGGCCGAAACCCAATTGGCCAGCCCATTTCTCTCTACGCCGTTGACTTGTCAGCCCATTTCTTCGTGAAACCCTAACCCTATGCCTAGCGACCGTTGGATTTGATCCAACGGTTGAGATATCGTTGCGTCGTCGCATGCTGTTGGTCACCTAATTGGACCCGCCTGGATAACTACGATCGTGCCACGTCGGCTCGTCCAAATCCGCCTTACCTCAGCTCATGTAAGGTCTTTCTAGCTCACAAGAAAGTTTACTAGTACACAAGAAGAGAAGACCCCTTGGACTCTAAACTATTTGACAGTATAGAATTTGAGACATGCAGGGTAGCATAAAATTGAGCAATGACCTCGGTGTTCCAATCTTGCTGCATCCCCATGATCCTTTTTATTCCAAGTCTTTCACATGCTTCAATGACGTCGTTGAAGACAGGGTCATCACAAGACTACATGTAGTCCCTGTCAATCCACTGCATATTGACAATAGGATTCTTGCGAGGAAGGATAAGCGACTCATAAAGTCTGTTGAAAGAAGTTCGAAACGCTTGTCGGAGGAGAATTGCCTTGAGATGTACGGATCAGATGCCCTAGCCTTAGTGACCATCCCAGACTTGCCTTTATAGCTCACTACCGCTCTCTGAAGATCAGGACGATGACTAGGCCTAAACATCATCGGAAAAGGAAGATAGTCTTCGTCTTCTTGAGCAGGACCTTTACCCTTGTCATCTGCTGAGGGGGCACTGGAAGAGGATCCTTTGCCCTTACCTGATGGAGTGGGAGGAGGACGGGCAGGAGGTGCATCATCTTGACGACGAGGCTCAGAAATTGTGATGCCCTGCGACTTGGGCTTGGAGACAACCTTCTTCTTTATTTTGCCCCCGGTAGGAGTTGGAGCAGGAGCAGTCTCAACCTCAGGTGGAGAAGTCGACACATCCAGGAGGATTTCCTCGATTAGCCGCTGCCTTGGTCACGGTGTTAAATCAGTCTTTCTCTTGAATTGCCCTTGCTCGTCGGTGTGGAGAGCCCTCTTCAATTTCTCTCCTTGTCGTCTCCGTGACCATTGCGAAGGTCTAGAGGGGACGACGAGTTGAAAGTGAGATGATAACCGAGGGAATCGGAAAGAAACCCACAATTTTGTAATTCCCTGGAAACATCGGATAGTCCGATATTTTGGGTCGGACTGTCCGATGATGAGGTCGTACAGTTCGATGCCAACGATCGGATAATCCGATATTTGCGGGAGAATGCAAAAAAGTGATTTCTTGAAGATTGACCACGCATTTCGCAACAAATTCGTGGGATACAATCCTAGGGATAAGTAGAACACATCTACCGAAGAAGATTGAAAAGAAAATTAAGGGAGATGAGAAACCCTAGATCTAGATGAAATGGGTTTACCTTAAGAGCAAATCCGAAGGGAGATGAGAATAAGAGGATGATCCTTCGGCAAGGGAGATCAAATCCGCGGAGAGAGAGGCCCTTGAGATGAGGAAGATGACCTTGGTGCTCCAAAATCGCCAGAAGATGAGAGACCCGAGAGGATATGAGAGAAGTAACCGCAGGGAGAGAGAAAAACCCCTGGACTTCACTTGAACCTCCCCACATCGGATAGTCCGATAAGGATATCGGACATTCCGATGTGTGCGATCACTCAGATATCGGATAGTTCGATGTTGACATTGGACGATCCGATATGTGCAAATTCTGAATCGGATAGTCCGTCTGAGAAAAATCAGACGATCCGATGCGTGTAAATTTCTAGCACAAGGAGAGTTGAAATTGGGGAATGGCGGATATGACTTGTGAACACTTTTGCCGTCTCCCACTTGTGATCGTGAACATAGAATCAATAGGAGCTATGATCACAAGTAGTTTGACACAACTCAAGAACCAAAATCAAACCGATTCCTTAAAGAAGCAAATAACCCTTTTTGAGAAACATTTTGATTGAAACCAAGCACACATAAGATATGAAGCATGCAATCTTTCAAGCCAAGATCCGAGAGTCTAAAATATTTAGCCCACTCCTTAACTTCATGAAATCTCTTTTTAGTCAAGAGGCTTGGTGAAAATATCAGCTAATTGGTCATTTGTGCTCACATCTTTGGATGTCGATATCACCTTTAGTTGAGTGGTCTCTTAGAAAATGATGGCGGATATCGATATGCTTTGTGCGGGAATGTTGGACGGGATTGTTGGCAATTTTTATGGCGCTCTCATTGTCACACAAAAGTGGAACACGGTTATAGGTTAGGCCATAATCATTTAGAGTTTGTCTCATTCAAAGCAATTGGGCACAACAACTCCCGACAGCAATGTATTCGGCTTCGGCTGTAGATAGAGCTACGGAATTTTGTTTCTTGGAGGACCAAGAAACAAGGATCTACCTAAGAATTGGCATGTTCCCGAAGTACTCTTCCTATCCACCTTACATCCGGCATAATCCGCGCCGAATACCGGAGCTAATTCAAAGGATGAACCTTTAGGATACCATAGGCGAAATGAGGTGTGCACTAAATATCTCGAGAATTCTCTTCACGGCCACCATGTGGCACTCTTTAGGTGCGGCTTGAAATCTTGCACACATGCATACACTAAGCATAATATTGGGCCTAGATGCACAAAGATAAAGTAAAGACCCGATCATCGAACGATATACCTTTTGGACGACCGGTTTACCTTCTTTGTCGAGGTCTAGATGCCCGTTGGCTTGCATCGGCGTCTTGATTGGCTTGGCGTTTTCCATACCAAACTTCTTGAGCATGTCCTTGATGTACTTCGTTTGACATATAAAAGTTCCTTCCTTGAGTTGTTTGACTTGAAATCCGAGGAAGAACTTCAACTCGCCCATCATGGACATCTCGAATCTTTTGGTCATTATCCTGCTAAAGTCCTTGCACAGATGTTCATTAGTAGACCCGAATATAATATCATCAATATATATTTGACAAACAAATAAATCATCATCAATATGTTTAGTGAAGAGAGTAGGGTCGGCCTTTCCGACTACAAAACCTTGTTTGAGGAGAAAGTCACGAAGACATTCAAACCACGCTCTCGGTGCTTGCTTAAGTCCGTAGAGGGCCTTGTGTAAAAAGTAGACGTGGTCCGGATGATTCGGGTTTTCGAAGCCGGGTGGTTGCTCAACGTAGACCATTTCGGAGAGTGGTCCATTCAAGAATGCGCTTTTCACGTCCATTTGATACAACTTAAAATCATGGTGAGTAGCAAAGGCAAGTAATATTCTAATAGATTCAAGCCTAGCTACAGGAGCATATGTTTCATCGAAATCCAAACCTTCGATTTGCGTGAAGCCTTGAGCAACTAACCGGGCTTTATTTCTTGTTACTATTCCGTTCTCGTCTTGCTTGTTCCGAAACACCCATTTGGTTCCAATCACGTTTTGCTTGGGTCTTTCGACAAGCTTCCATACTTGATTTCTCTCGAAGTTATTTAACTCCTCTTGCATTGTCATCACCCAATCCGGATCTTGGAGTGCTTCTTCTACCTTAAGAGGTTCAAGAGAGGAAACAAAGGAGTAAAATTCACAAAAATTAGCTAAGCGAGATCTTGTGGATACTCCCCTGTTAATATCTCCAAGAATGTTGTCGACGGGGTGATCTCGTTGAACATTTTGATGAACCCTTCGATGAGGCACGTTGCATTTGACTTTTGAATTGGGTCCTCGTCATCTTGGCGGTGTTTGAACCATCTTGAGCTTGCATTGAGGACGATGGAGCTTCATCCAACGGTACATCTCGAGTTGGAGTTCGCAGGGCTTCTTCTTGCTCAAGAGGTCTCACTTCTCCAATTGCCAATCTCTTGATTGCTTCGCATGGAGGTTCTTCCCTGTCAATCACAGCACGATCAACTTGCTCTACTTGAGAGCCGTTAGTTTCATCAAAGGTTACATCACGCGAGATTTCAACTACACCGGTGGTGTTATTGAAAACTCGATAAGCATATGCATTAGACCCATAACCAAGTAAGAAACCCTCATCTACTTTAGGAGCAAACTTAGAAGACTTAGCTTTCTTGTTAAGGATATAGCATTTACTCCCAAAGACTCGGAAGTAGGATACATTTGGCTTCTTCTTGGTGAGGAGCTTCGTCTGCCGTCTTCTTCAACAACTTGTGGAGGTATAGGCGGTTGGAGCTATGGCACTTGTGTTGATGGCCTCCACCGAAGATGTCGGAGACCTTGTACTCATCTAGCATCGTCGCGCCATCTCGATGAGAGTCCAATTCTTCCTTTCGGCTACCCCGTTCTGTTGGGGAGAATAAGGAGTCGAAAATTCATGCTTGATGCCCTCTTCATCGAGAAACTCCTCCACACCGGTGTTCTTGAATTCGGTGCCGTTGTCACTCCGAATTTTCTTAATCTTCACTTCAAACTCATTTTGTGCCCTTCTCATGAACTTCTTTAAACTTCCTTCTGCTTCACTTTTATCATGCAAGAAAAATACCCAAGTAAAGCGAGAAAAATCATCAACAATGACTAAGCCATACTTATTTCCTCCGATGCTTATGTAGGTGACCGGGCCGAATAAATCCATGTGTAGCATCTCCAATGGTCTTGAAGTAGTCATCACGTTCTTCGCGAGATGAGAGGCTCCAACTTGCTTCCCGGCTTGACATGCGCTACACACCCTATCTTTCTCAAACACAATATTCGTTAATCCAAGAATGTGATTGCCCTTAATGAGTTTATGAAGGTTCCTCATATCAACATGGGCAAGCCGGCGATGCCAAAGCCAACCCATGCTCGATTTAGCCATTAAGCACGTTTCAAGGTTAATTCTATCCGTAGAAAAATCTATGAGATAGAGATTTCCTTTAACAGGCCTTAACGACTATCGAACCATCATCTCTCTTAATGACATCCACACCCTTATCACTAAACCGCAATTGTAGCCGCTTCACATAATTGAGCAAGATGACAAGTTGTAGCTTAATGATTAAACAAGCAAAACATTATTTATATGGAAATCATTTGTGATTAGAATCTTACCTAAACCAACCACTTCACCTTTTCCATTATCGCCAAAAATGATGCTCTCACTATTTGATCCATTGGCTTCCAAGTGTGCGAACATTGCCCTTTCTCCGGTCATATGATGTGTACATCCGCTATCCAGGATCCAACTTGATCCACCGGAAGTGTAGGCCTACAAAATAAAATTTAGTTTTTGCTCTTTGGTACCCAAACTTGCTTAGGTCCACGCACGTTAGTAACAAGTGATTTAGGGACCCAAATAGATCGCACATGAGGGGAATTTTTGGGTTTACCCCCAATATGACATGCAACTACTCTACCGAGGCTAGTCCTCTTAAGCATATATGAAGCAAAGAAAGTAGATTGAGCCTTATACTTAGCATTTGCTTCCCCCTTAACGAAGTGAATGGACTTGCTCAAAGGAGCTACCACAATGTGGTTTCCTTTGCCCTTGGGTGGAACATACCCAAGCCCATGCTTCATGGGGTTACCTTGGTGCTTACCGAGGAACTCCTCTAATCCCTTGCTAGCCTTATAGGACTTTTGAAGCCCATCTTCAAGCATTCCCTTGAGCTTCTCATTTTCATGAGCTAGTACTTGCAAAGTCTCAAGGTTAGTGGCACAAGTATTAACATCTATATTGAAGCATCTAGCACAACCATTGCTAGTAGAGGGTAGTGAATCATTGGAGTCTTTGTTAATGATTGTGAGGGAGCTATTAGAGATCAACAAGCTTCAACTCTAGAGCCTTGCAAGCGTCGTTTGCTTGAACAAGTTGCTCTAATAGTGAAGCGTTGGTGATCTCAAGACTAACTACCTCGGACTTGGTCATTTTTGAGCTATCGACCAATTCCACATTTTCTTCTTTTCAAAAGATAAGCTCTTCTCTAGCTCACGATTTTTCACTTTTTAGGATGAGCAAATCCTCTTGAGCTTCGAGTAGCTTCCTTTTGCTCTATAACTTCCTCCAATCTTTCAATATCCTTTAGAAGCAAGTTTAGTTTGTGAATATCAAAATTCTTCATAGACTTAAGCACGTGTTAATGTCATCATCATCACTATCGCTATCGTGCTCATCTAGGCAATCATTAGCAATAGAGGGAGTGGAGGCAATTGATGATACCTTGTGCCCCTTTGCCATAAGGCACATTGGAGCAACTTCTTCGTCATCGCTTAAATTGTCGAAGAGGTTCTTTGACATTGTCGGAGTAGAGGGAACGGCGATGGCGACGGAGGCAATTCCTCCTTCATTGTCGGAGTTTGACTCGGAGTCGGAGTCGGAGCTGGAGTTGGTGTCGGAGTTCCACTCCTTTCCATTGTAGGCACGACCCTTGCCCTTGTACTTCTTGCTCTTCTCCTTGTCTTTGCTCCGGTACTTGTCCTTCTTGTGCGACTTCTCATCCTTATTCTCCTTATGCGGACACTCGGCAATGAAATGCCCGGTTTCGCCGCATTCATAGCATCTTCTTGTGGAATGTCTCCCCTTTGATTTTCTTCTAAAGTTTCTCGATTGACCTCCTTGTTTGAAATTCTTCTTCTTGAAGAATTTGTTGAATCTTCTTACGAATAGGGCAATATCTTCATTTGTTAATGGACCACAAGACTCTTCATCTTCACTTGTGCTTTCTTCGGCTTGGCGCACAACCTTGACGGTTTTCAAGGCAATACCCTTCTTCTTCCTGGACTTGAGCTCTTCCACAACTTCCACCTCCTTAATCATCATCTCATCCATCATTAGTCGGCCAATTACATCATGAGGCGTCAAAGCATCGAAGTTTGGCCGGTCACGGATGAGTTGAACCAAATTGCGGTTGGTGGGGGTGATCACACGAAGAATGATTTTAACGACAGATTTGTCGGTGAGATCGGTGCACCCAAGACCCTTCGCTTGATTTACAAGCACCATCAAGCGGTCAAACATTTTAGTATATGATTCTCCTTCTTCCAAGGTGAACCGACTTAGCTCACCAATAATGAGCTCGATTTTTGATTCCTTGACACTTGATATTCCTTCATGTGTGACCATGAGTCATCCCATATTGCTTTAGCTTCTTGAGTCCATCTACTCGGTTGAACTTCGAGAATCACTTAAGGCATTGAATAAAGCATTGGCGGCTAGATCGTTGAAGTGTTGAGCTTTGTCTTCTTGAGGTGAGGTTATGCGGATCGGCGGGTTGGAAACTGTTTGCACAATCTTCCAAATAGAAGGGTGAAGTGATCTCAAGTGCATCTTCATCTTATGTTTCCATGCCGCATAGTGAGTGCCATCGAAATGAGGCGCTCGGCCAGGAGAACGCGGAAACATATGAGGAAGAGCTTGAGACACCGAGGAACGATAATCAAATGGAATTGCAACCCCAATACCGTCACCGTACCCTTAGATTGGGTAAGGCCTTGATGATCTTATCTCCTTGCGACATATTGATTCTCCAGCGGTTAAGCCAAACTATGGAATTTGGCTCGATACCAATTGAAGGATCGATAAAATCGCCTAGAGGTGAATAGGCGTTTATAAAAATAAAACCTAATTTGCAGCGGAAACACCAGAATATCCGACCTTGATATCGGACTGTCCGATATATATCGGACTATCCGATATGAGAAGTCGGACTATCCGATCAGAGCGCAAGAAAACCCTAAAAAGTAGATCTGAGCAATTTGGAGGCTAGATTGCTAGCAAATGAAATTTGAGTTAAGACAACTTCCAGAATATTAGATCACACCAATATCTCTGGCAAGAAGCTACCAAATACTTGAATCCCCAAAAGATTAGGCTAAGCAAAAAGGGAAACAAGTAGACAACTCACAAACCAAAGGGATGCAGCGATTTTTCCGAAGTTCGGATCTTTGAGGAGATCCTACGTCTCCGTTGAGGAGGCACAAAGCCGGGTCCCTCTTGACCACTTTCCTCCACAGTGTTGCACCAAGCACTCATGGTTTCACTTCTTGATTCCTTCCTTTGTAGGGTCGAGGATGCGCCTAGAGAGGGGTGAATAGGCGTTTATAAAAATTCGATCTCTAGCTAAACAATTAGCGCTAATCAACCCTAAGTCAAAACCTAATCAATTTATATGCGGAGGCGATAATCTAGGTTTTGACAATTAAAGCCTAAATAAACTAAGCTCACTATGTGCACTAACTATTTTATGTCTCTATGTATGAATTGCTAAATTGATCTAACAAATAATACTAAGCAATTCTAAGTCAAGCAATCATGAATATACAATAAATGTAATTACTTGAAAGTAAAGGAGACAAGAGACAAGCGGCGTTTTTCCGTGGTGTTGGAGACTTGCGGTCTCCCTAGTCCACGTTGAGGCAAGCCCGATGACTCGGACCGGCTCCCGCTCGAGCACCGCCTCTTTCCACTAGTCGTGGTTTTCACGCTCGTGGCGTAGGCTCAACCAGAACCTTCACAAACTTGCAGGGCTTCTCACACCTTGAGAGCTCCGCGCCACAGCGCCCTGGCCGTCTAGGAGTCGGCAACCTCCAAGAGAATAGGCCGCTCCTTCACTTGAACCTCACCGCACTGTGAATCGCTCCTCGGTGATCACCAAGTGCAACACATGCACAAGGCCTCCTCAAGTGCAACACATGCACAAGAGGTACCCAAACCACTTCCTAATTACAGCGAATGCAATTAGTCTCACTCTTAGCTCAAGATGCAAATGGAGAAGAGCAACACATGCACACAACTCCCACAAACACTCAACAATGCAACAACAACATTAAGCCCAAGCCCCCAAGGGGTATTTATAACCTCCACCAAAAAAACTAGCCGTTTGGGGTTTGAAAGCAGGCAACAAAAAACCGGTCCAGCCGGACCTCTCCGTCCGGCCAGGACCTCCACGATAACGATCGGAAAAAGCACAGATTCTTGTGACGAATAAAGGCAGTCCGACCGCCCGACGATCGGTCCAACCGCTAACAAAGACCAGCATAAACCCAAAAACCACCTCTCTGGAATTTACACGCCCAGCAGGCAGGTCGCCAGACCGATGCCAAACCCTAGGGCGGTCGCACCTGCGCTGGCGGTCGCGCCTGCTTGTCTGTGCGATCGCATAGCATAACCCTAGGGCGGTGTGACCGCACCAGGGCGGTCACCGCCCTTCACCGGTTGCACCTTCTGAAAAAAAAACAGCGCAAAACCCAAGTCCGGTCCAGCCGTCCAACAAATGGTCACACCACTCAACCATTGGTCACACATAATTAGGGTTAGCACACCATGGCGGTTGCACCACATGACAATTGGTCACACCACTCATGGGGTGGTCCAACCACTCAAAACCAGATTTCAGCGCAAACTCATTTCCAAAACTCCAAGCACAATTCTTTGAGCTTCTAGATAATCAACACATGATCATACACCGTGCAAAACACATTTGCACCAATTTAGCTCATGCTCAAAGAATTCAACCGAATTAGCAAAACACATATTTCACAAATCAAACCTTGAACTTACGCGTTCAACCCTCTAGCCATGTAAGGATCAACACATGATCCAGACACTTTGCAAAACACATTTGCAAATGCCAACACATGCTCTAGGATCAAAGCATATAACTCCAACGCTCATTTGCAAAACACATTTGCACAACAAACAAATCCAAATGGCGAAAACACATTTAGCCAACAACTCAAGATCTATTTGCAAAAGCGTATTAAGCAAATCAAACTCAAGTTTATGAGATTAATCCCCTAGCCATGTGAAGGTCAACACAAGACCGGTCAACTTGCCAACACCGTTGCAAGCCCCACTCACATGCTCTCGGGATTAGGACTCATAAACCTCGGTCTATCGCTGTGAACTTGCAAATAACACGATAAACACCATTTCATGCTTGAGCACTACTCTTTGCAACACATGCAAAAGTCTAGCTCAAAGCAACATCAATCCACGATGCATGAACTCTCTAATTGCAACACATGCAATTCTCTAGTTCCATGCAACACCAAAACCAACTCCACATCAAAACCAAATCAACCGTATGAGCTCTTTACTACTTAACACATGCAAGCCTCTAGCTCCATACAAACACACAAACATCAAATCATGCTTGAGCTCTCCTTTTTGCAACACATGCAAAACTTAGCTCCAAGCAAACTCACGGTTTTTAGAAAGATTTATTTGAACCAAAGCGTGAAGCTTCAACTAATGCAACACATGCAAAAGTGAACTCCACGCAAGAGCCAACGCATTAGCTTATCCTATTTGCAACACATGCAAATCAAAGCATTATCTGAAAACCAAATGCATATACTCTTTCATCTTTGCAACACATGCAAATCCGAGCATAATCTTGAAACAACCAAGCATAAGTCTTAACACATTAGCAACACATGCCAAATGGTTAACCCATATGCAAAAACCAAATCAACATAAGATTTGAGCTTTGAGTGAGCAGCGATTGAGATCACCAACACATGATGAAGCTCAAGCGAAAGAGGCAACCCTCTTAATAGAGCGGCGGTAAAACCTTAGACACAAAGACTACAAAAGTCCTTAGCCTATCTAGTTATACCTTTAGCGCCGCTGAAGCAATCCCCTTTGGGGTCTTTATAATCATCGCATATTTGCTCCCAGGGATATCAACTTGACTTCATTTCTTGGGATCCATTCTTGGCGCCCATCAACTCATGGCGTCGTCCTTGTCCGTTCTCATCCATCTTTGGACCTAACTCAAACATAACTCATGAAACTTGTTAGTCCAAGATGCATGGTTGTCTCAATCATCTCTTGCACTCCATTAACACATAATGGATGCCTTTAGATCAATTGAGCACAACCTAAATCAATTGAAATGATTTAAGTATGTCTTAAGTACAATAATGCAACTCATGCCTTATCATACTTAAGAACTATTCATTGTCCTTTCTTAATCACGAAACACCATCAACACATGATGAAGTGTTCTCTAATGATTAACACGACAAATGAACTCAATTTAAATTATCATTTAAATTGATTCTTCAAGTTAGAGTGTGAACTCCCCCTAAATATGTGCATCCATGTAATATATGGATTGGGAAACATAATGCACATTTTGTGGTTAATATAACAGGAATATTCATACTTTAACTTGACTCCAAAGTATGCAACTAATATTAAGATGAATATGCAAACATACCTTGGGTTTTCCATTTTTCAATGCGATGAGACTAAACAAAGATATTCTAAATAAACAAGTTAGTCTCGATACAAGATTTGTCATTAATAATAATATCGCATTAGGGATAATCTTAATACTAGATTTGTCATTAACAATAGATTAGATTTGTCATTAACATCAAAACCACAACTAATGATGGTTGAACTTACAATCTCCCCTTTTGGTGATTAATGACAAATCCAAGCTTAATGAGCACATTTGGATTAAAACTAACATATCGAGAGAGTTTAAGCTATTTGAATACATATGCATATTTTCAACAATATAGGCATTGACAATTTTAGAATGCATATGAGAATTAATTCTCCCCTTAATCATATTAAGCTCTCTTTTAAACCAAATGCCAAATGAAATTAAGCTTCCATAATTCTCCCCTTTTGGCATTAAACACCAAAAATGGAAAACTAAAAGATTATCTTGAAAGACATTCTCCTTTTAAACATTTATCATTAATAAGATTTATCATTATCTCCCCTTTTGGCATTTAACTTAAAAATAATTCTCCTTTGTATTTCATTTTTCTCCCCTTTTTACTTTAATCATTCTCCTTTTGGCATTTAATAATTTCTTTCGGGGTCATATCTCATGAAGGTCATTCAAAATTTAAAAGGATACTAATGACCTTGGCAATGGAATTTGAAAAACTTAAGCCAAATGAAAAAGATAGGCAATGAAATCCCAAATGAAAAGGATATACGAGGAATAAAACGAGTTTTCATTTGAAATATGGCCTGATACTAAAAGGAGAAAATTCGAAAAGAGACCATATTCGGGATTTTGGATACCACTTTGAAGGAAGAATAAGCGCTTGCAATTATGGATACCACTTATAAAGATTTGCATTAAAATATGGATACCACTTGTAAATACAAATAAGCATGAAAAGCAAATAAGGGTATCGAACGGTTTATTTGAAATATTAGAATGTGTTTCAAATAAATAAATCACTCCTCATTTTATTAGGCTTTGCAAATTCTCAACATGATTCTTTTGAAGAATCCAATAATTTGCCTAAACGGGTCAAACGAGGAACCCAAGAAGAAATAGATACCACTTGAGACAATTGATACCACTTGTAAAATTAATCTCAAAGGCTTGCTTGAAGATCCAAAAGAAATGAGCATTTGAAAATTTTAATTTGAAGAACAATGCTCAACTTGAGATTTTCCTCTCTTATGTATTTCAACACATAAAGGCTCTCACACAGAGAAATCTTAAGCGGTTGAACTTACAATTTTAGCTTGAGAGGAAACTCTTACTCAAGAATGTGGGTATCGGAGTAATGCTACAAAGAGGCAATGAGCATACCACTTGTAGGAAATAATTGAATTTAACGATACCACTTGAAGAGATTTATTTGACCAAGGATATCACTAGAAGGAATGAGCAATGACCTTAATGATACCACTTGTAGAAAATAGGAACTCAATGATACCACTTAAATAAAGGAAATCAAATACTCAAGGATATCATTAAAAGAAATGAACAATAAGATCCATGATATCACTTGGAGAAAAGAATCTCAATTATACCACTTGTAAGCATATGGATGAATAAATCCTCAATTGATACCACTTAGGATCAACTCACGAAGAATTGATACCACTTGAAATAATTATCGATAACATCGATGGGTATCAGAGCAATATAATCAAGACACTATACTTACGGGTATCGAAAACTCAAGAACAATCGATAAAATCCAAAAGATTTAGTATCAGAGCACAATAAAGACATGATTTCACTTGGAAGCATTTAAGTGCCCAAAACTTGATATAAATAAACTCCCCAAGATATTCAATGAATGAAGCATGGAGTTATTTGCATTTGAATTGCACAAGTTTTGTCTTTTCGAAAGATCAAGTGAAAATTACTCTTTAGTTCAATTAAAGTGCTCATAACTGATACCACTTGAAAACTTGATCAAACAAATTTTAGAAATTTTGAAATTTAGCACAAATAAACTTTGGGATCATAAGAAGCTATTGCAAAAAGAATTTTTGCAAAAGGAAGTACCAATTAAAAGATATCCCAAAGCGAAGTCGAGAAAAAATCTGAAAAACTCAGAACCAACTGAGCCATGGCCGGTCTGACCGCCCTAATGGCCGGTGCAACCGCATGAGGGTCGGTTGGACCGGCCCTGACAGGCTGAAGAACCTCGACTTTTTGCAATTTTAGGCAAAAACGATTCAAATGAAGTCCAAAAATTATGAAATTTTGCAGAGATGAACTTTGGACTAATTAGAAGGTGATGCAAAAAGAATTTTCTCAAAATCAATTTTATTTTGAAAGATATGGTAATTTGCGCTTTGAGGCATAAAAGAAAATTGATTTTCACAAAAAGCCTCAAAATGCATTTCGGTTTGGATTTCATGCAATTTAATATTTCATGGCTTAGATTGGTGTATCAAGATTGTTTCTAGCCAAGATTTATGATGAAATCCAACTCGAATGCCAACATTTGAGCTATATGCCTAAATAGGCCATTTTGGATTAAATCAAATCGTTTTTGAGCCGAATTAGGTTTCAACATAATATTTTCATTTTGAAAGCTTGTAAATCCTTTGAAATACATACTAGAATACTTTTATAAAGCTTTTCACAAATTTAGGCCTTTTAAATATGATTTTTGACCTTTGACCTAAATAGTCCAAATTGAAGAAGCAAAAGTCAAATTCAATTAACACAAGAGATTCAAATCAAGCAAGGGTTAAGATATATGGATTTGATTTTTGTGTATGAGTCTAAAATGCCATTTTGAATCACAATTCTACACAAGAATGGATCAAAATGGTGAAACTCACTAAGTGCTATAATATGACCATAATGGGTCGAATATAGTTTTTCGGCGAGTTTCAAAATCAAATATCTTTTGATAGGTTGGTCTTTTGAAAATCTTTTGAACACGAAAGTTGTTAAGAATGACCAACTCTAGGATTTTTGTTTTGGAATTATTTTCAAAATCTTTTTACTTTTAATTCTATGAATATTATAAGTTTAAATCAAAATCAAGATACTAGTAACTTGTTTTTGGGCTAAAACTTATTTTCTTTTCAAAATAGATTTTTGTGAAGCCAAAACCTTTGAGAAACATTTCAAAAGCATTTGTATACATTTTGCAACTAGTTTTTCACAAGTTTACTAGTAGTATACAAAATTTTGACTTTTGGCTAAATGGTTGATTTTGAAAATATATATATATACACTTATTATTAATATGGGCACACGTAGGGATGTGGTACACATGAATATGAATTAACACTCCCCTAAATGTGCCACTTCTAACTTGCTCAAGATTGCAATAAGAGAATAGATAAGAGCGAGAGCAAGGTCTTACAACAAGTGATCTAAATTGATTATTCATTTATATCAATGCATCCAAACCTACACAAGGCTAGAAGGCGTAATAGTAATCAATTTAAATACTTGTTACCGAGATGGCATTGGCTTATGATGGACATGATTGTCTTCATGCTTGACACCACTTGTAGATGAATATAAACCTTCTCCTCTTGGTGAGCAAGCGTCCAATCCATCTCTTTATTGCCTAAAATCTTTTAGGCACTTTTGGTACCCAATCCTTGTTGGGTCCGACAATGTTAGTCACAATGGATTTAAGAACCCAAATGGTCCTAATTTTAGCATTTTTGAATTGACTAACATGACTAGAAATAAATTGCAATAATTATTCCTCCTAGGCAAATGATTTGCATTTTTATGAAATGGCTTAGGAGGGCAATGATATTTTGCAAAATTATTTCTAGTTTGATCTCTTCTAAGCAAATGATAATTATAATTGTGAAATGGCTTAGAGGATCTAGCAATTCTAGTAAATGTTTTGCTATTATTTTTCCTAAGCATATAATCATCATGGTTTTCTTATTCTTAGGAAATTTATCATTTTGAGCAATTACATTTCTAGAAATACTCTTCCTATGCAAATGAATATCATTTTTAGTAGGCATAGGGGACTTGACAAGTTTGGCAAACACATTGCCATTCTTGTCCTTCCTAAGCAAATAATTATCATTTACAATAATAGGCTTAGGAGTTATACCTTTAGGACAATCCTTACGAAATGTCCTTCTCCCGGCAATTGAAGCACTTTACTCCGTTTGGTCCTCTCTTGACCCTCTTGTTGTGCTCAGCCGGTTTGCCTCATGTTGATGTTGTGGCCTTGTTATCCACTTGATTTGGGCACACGGAGGTGGCCCTTCTTGTTGCACGTGAAGCACTTGATGGTCTTGGTGGCGCGTTGTGCCTTGTCTTGCTATTCTCCCTCTTGGAGTTATGTAGGAGTCCTCGCTTGTCTTGGCGCCCTTGGCTTGCTCAAGATTTCGTCGAGGAGGGCCTTTCCTTTAACGCACCTCTTCAAGTCATTTTCCAACAATGACTTGAGCCTTGAGCTCATTGTTTTCTTCTACAAGATTAGTATCTAAACACATAGAAGAACTAGAAACAATTTCATTAGAGCAACAAGGCAAATCATCGCTAAAGTGGATATGCAATTATTTGATGAATTATTTGTAATTGGAATGGAGTGAGGCAATTCATCAATTAAATCACATTGTATAGCAATATCCACACTAGCTTTACTAAATTCCTTGAAAAGGAGTTTTTCATGATTTTCTTTTAGAACATCATAATCATTTTGAAGTGAATCATGTTCGATTTCAAAACTTTGTATTTCTTTTTCTCCTTTCCAAGAAATTCATTTAGCTCCTCTAATAAATTCATAAGTTCATCATAAGAGGGCTCATCTTCATCGTCACTCACCTCATTCTTACCTTTAGCCATAAAGCAGCGAATTTTTGATGGGATTGAACAATAAATGCGTAAGCTTGAGGCGGAGGTTGAGGTTGATGAGTTATCGGTTCATCAATTGATGTTGAAGTTAAAAATCTTCAACCGACACATCCTCCTCATTGCAATCCTCAAATGATGTTGTGGATGATTCAAATAATTCTTGAAGCTTAATCCACATTTCATGCAGCTTGAGAGGTTGCAAATGAGATTGAATATATCTATGCTCTGGCGCTAAATAAAGCGTTAGTAGCTTGGCGTCGAGATGTAGACATTTCTCCTCTCCTTTAGTTGGAGCAATTTCATTTAGTGGAGAAGAAATGCCGACATCTCGATCCACCATATTTGTGGGCTCATGGATTTAAAATGATTAATCATAAATAATTTCCATGAAGCATAATTTGAGCCATCAAATATATATGAATCGATGGAGTGCACTAATCCGCTAAGCGCCATCCTTTTACTCTCTAGGCGGTTAAGCCTAAAATGAGAGTGACCGTGGCTCGATACCACTTGTAGGGTCGAGGATGCGCCTAGAGGGGTGAATAAGGCGTTTATAAAATTCGATCTCTAGCTAAACAATTAGCTAATCAACCCTAAGTCAAAACCTAATCAATTTATATGCGAGGCGATAATCTAGGTTTTGACAATTAAAGCCTAAATAAACTAAGCTCACTATGTGCACTAACTATTTTATGTCTCTATGTATGAATTGCTAAATTGATCTAACAAATAATACTAAGCAATTCTAAGTCAAGCAATCATGAATATACAATAAATGTAATTACTTGAAAGTAAAGGAGACAAGAGACAAGCAGCGTTTTTCCGTGGTGTTGGAGACTTGCGGTCTCCTAGTCCACGTTGAGGCAAGCCCGATGACTCGGACCGGCTCCGCTCGAGCACCGCCTCTTTCCACTAGTCGTGGTTTTCACGCTCATGCGTAGGCTCAACCCGAACCTTCACAAACTTGCGGGGCTTCTCACACCTTGAGAGCTCCGCGCCACAGCCTCTCGCCGTCTAGGAGTCGGCAACCTCCAAGAGAATAGGCCGCTCCTTCACTTGAACCTCACCGGGCTGTGAATCGCTCCTCGGTGATCACCAAGTGCAACACATGCACAAGGCCTCCTCAAGTGCAACACATGCACAAGAGGTACCCAAACCACTTCCTAATTACAGCGAATGCAATTAGTCTCACTCTTAGCTCAAGATGCAAATGGAGAAGAGCAACACATGCACACAACTCCCACAAACACTCAACAATGCAGCAACTTCAGCCCCAAGCCCCCCAAGGGGGTATTTATAGCCTCCACCAAAGAAACTAGCCGTTTGGGGCTGAAGCAGGCAGGCAACGCAAAAACCGGTCCAGGGACCTCTCCCGATCGGCCAGGACCTCACGACCAACAGTCGGAAAAAGCAGCAGATTCTTGGCGGCCGAATCTAAGGCGGTCCGACCGCCCGACGATCGGTCCAACCGCACAACAAAGACCAGCGCAAACCCAAAACCACCTCTCTGGAATTTACACGCCACAAGGGCTTGTCGCCATTGCCGACCCTAGGGCGGTCGCACCTGCGCCTGGCGGTCGCCGCCGCCAGATGCTGGCAGTCATAGCGCAACCCTAGGGCAGTGTGACCGCACCAGGCCGGTCACACCGCCCTTCACCCGATTGCACCGCTGCGAGAAAAAAAACACGCCGAAAACCCAAGTCGGTCCAACAGTCCAACAAATGGTCACACCACTCAACCATTGGTCACACCGCAATTAGGGTTAGCACACCATGGCCGGTTGCACCACATGACAATTGGTCACACCACTCATGGGGTGGTCCAACCACTCAAAACCAGATTTTCGCGCAAACTCATTTCCAAAACTCCAAGCACAATTCTTTGAGCTTCTAGATAATCAACACATGATCATACACCCGTGCAAAACACATTTGCACCAATTTAGCTCATGCTCAAAGAATTCAACCGAATTAGCGAAAACACATATTTCACAAATCAAACCTCGAACTTACGCGTTCAACCCTCTAGCCATGTAAGGATCAACACATGATCCCGACACTTTGCAAAACACATTTGCAAATGCCAACACATGCTCTAGGATCGAAACGCATAACTCCAACGCTCATTTGCAAAACACATTTGCACAACCGCAACCAAATCCAAATGACGAAAACACATTTCGCCAACAACTCAAGATCTATTTGCAAAACGTATTAAGCAAATCAAACTCAAGTTTATGAGATTAATCCCCTAGCCATGTGAAGGTCAACACAAGACCGGTCAACTTGCCAACACGGTTGCAAGCCCCACTCACATGCTCTCGGGATTAGGACTCATAAACCTCGGTCTATTCGCTGTGAACTTGCAAATAACACGATAAACACCATTTCATGCTTGAGCACTACTCTTTGCAACACATGCAAAAGTCTAGCTCAAAGCAACATCAATTCACGATGCATGAACTCTCTAATTGCAACACATGCAATTCTCTAGTTCCATGCAACACCAAAACTCAACTCCACATCAAAACCAAATCAACAGTATGAGCTCTTTACTGCAAACACATGCAAGCCTCTAGCTCCATACAAACACACAAACATCAAATCATGCTTGAGCTCTCTCCTTTTGCAACACATGCAAAACTTAGCTCCAAGCAAACTCACGGATTTTAGAAAGATTTATTTGAACCAAAGCGTGAAGCTTCAACTAATGCAACACATGCAAAAGTGAACTCCACGCAAAGAACCAGCGCATTAGCTTATCCTATTTGCAACACATGCAAATCAAAGCATTATCTGAAAACCAAATGCATATACTCTTTCATCTTTGCAACACATGCAAATCCGAGCATAATGCAGAACAACCAAGCATAAGTCTTAACACATTACGCAACACATGCCAAATGGTTAACCCATATGCAAAAACCAAATCAACATAAGATTTGAGCTTTGAGTGAACAGCGATTGAGATCACCAACACATGATGAAGCTCAGCGAAAGAGGCAACCCCTCTTAATAGAACGGCGGTAAAACCTTAGACACAAAGACTACAAAAGTCCTTAGCCTATCTAGTTATACCTTTAGCGCCGCTGACAATCCCCTTTGGGGTCTTTATAATCATCGCATATTTGCTCCCCGGGATATCAACTTGACTTCATTTCTTGGGATCCATTCTTGGCGCCCATCAACTCATGGCGTCGTCCTTGTCCCGTTCTCATCCATCTTTGGACCTAACTCAAACATAACTCATGAAACTTGTTAGTCAAGATGCATGGTTGTCTCAATCATCTCTTGCACTCCATTAACACATAATGGATGCCTTTAGATCAATTGAGCACAACCTAAATCAATTGAAATGATTTAAGTATGTCTTAAGTACAATAATGCAACTCATGCCTTATCATACTTAAGAACTATTCATTTGTCCTTTCTTAATCACGAAACACCATCAACACATGATGAAGTGTTCTCTAATGATTAACACGACAAATGAACTCAATTTAAATTATCATTTAAATTGATTCTTCAAGTTAGAGTGTGAACTCCCCCTAAATATGTGCATCCATGTAATATATGGATTGGGAAACATAATGCACATTTTGTGGTTAATATAACGGGAATATTCATACTTTAACTTGACTCCAAAGTATGCAACTAATATTAAGATGAATATGCAAACATACCTTGGGTTTTCCATTTTTTCAATGCGATGAGACTAAACAAAGATATTCTAAATAAACAAGTTAGTCTCGATACAAGATTTGTCATTAATAATAATATCGCATTAGGGGATAATCTTAATACTAGATTTGTCATTAACAATAGATTAGATTTGTCATTAACATCAAAACCACAACTAATGATGGTTGAACTTACACCCTTGCGGAGGTGGAATCGAACCTTCACAAACTCCGGCGGCTTCCCACACGAAGATTGGGAGCTCACCGGTGACTCCTAGCCGTCTAGGAGACCTCAATCTCCAAGAGTAAAAAATGGAGTGTAGGCCCACTCTTGAAAGTCACCCTAGTGCTCAAAAGAACTTCCGCGGTTTGCAACAAAGCACTAGAAAACCACTTGCTCAAATCTCTCAACAAATATCACAAGGATGAACACAAGAGAGAGCAAGAGAGAAATAAATGCTCAACACACTAGTTAGGTCGACAGTAAATGAGGAAGTGGGTGGGGTATTTATAGCCAAGACACAAAATATAGCCGTTCTGCCCTGTGTCAGACCCCACATCGGACTATCCGATGCCAGACATCGGACTATCCGATATGTAGAAACTCCCAGATCAACTCCACTCAAAAATTCAAATCCTTTGAGAGAAAACACACATCGGACTATCCGATGAAGTACATCGGATGTTCCGATGATTCTAGAGAGATTTCAACAAACTCTGCAACTTTGAAAATTTTCCAAGTGAATATCGGACTGTCCGATATGGGACATCGGACATTCCGATAATTCCAGAGAGTTTCAGAGCGAGAACAATTTTCAAAATCTTTCTAAGTCCACATCGGACTATCCGATACCTAACATCGGATTATCCGATAAATACCAAGAGTTCCAACTCAGGGACTTAGAAAAATTTTCGGGCCACATCGGACATTCCGATATTGACTATCGGATAGTCCGACTTTTCCCGAGATCTCCAAAGCCAGCAACTACACTCACACCGGAGAATCCGATACTATCGGACTATCCGATATTCACATCGGACATTCCGATAATATCAGCACAAATGAAATACAAGGTGAGTGTCGTGCAAGGTGACTACCAAAACACTTTTAGAAAAAGATGTTCATCGAGCCTTGAGGTCATTTCTAAAGCATCTACATCCCATCCCTCTTGATAGTGCGGCAATCCTATCGACTCAATTAAATGAAAAATCTCGCTAAGTCGACGCCGTTCTTCTTTTCACTTTTGAGGGTCATCAACGTCCGTAGATCTCGTTCCTTTTGGGACTATCACACCTTATATACTCACATAAGCTATTAGTCCTTTAATCGTTTGTCATTAATCATCCAAAACACAATTAGGAGCCTAGATGCACTTTCATGAACTTTCACGGTTTGAAAAGTTAGCACTCGAACTCAACTTGCTTCAACTCTCAACAAATATCTCAAAGAGAGAGCAAGAGAAAAGCCTAGAAGCAATAAATGTTCAGCACAAGGTCTACGCTCTTAAATGAGGGAGGGGTGGAGTATTTATAGCCAAGACACAAAAACTAGCCGTTATGCACTGTGTCAGACACACATCGGACTATCCGATATGGAACATCGGACTGTCCGATATGTGTAAATTTCCAGATTGAATCCACTTCGAAATTCAAATTCTTTTGACCAACGAAACAGATCGGACTATCCGATAATAAACATCGGACTTTCCGATAAAACCGAAGTCTTTGAAAAAACTCAATCACTTTGAAAATTTTCCAAGTGTATATCGGTTGTCAGATATCAAACATCGGATTGTCCGATAATTCGAGAGAGTTCCCATTTTCAAAGAAGGTTCAAAATCTTTCTAAGTCCATATTGGGTATCAGATATTAAACATCGGATAATCCGATATTTCGAGAGAGTTCCATTCTCAAGTCCTTAGGAAAAAATGACTCTTCAAGTTCTCATCGGACTATCGATGTCAACTTATCGGACTGTCCGATAATTCCAGAGAAGGACCTGGTTTAGAACACACACAACGGAAAATCCGATAGTATCGGACTATTCGATATTTTACATCGGACAATCCGATAAAAACAACAAGATGAAAAGCTGCGATGTGAGTGTCGTTGCTTGAGTATTTTAAGACTAACTCGTAAAATGAAATTCATCGAGCATAGACTTTTCTTAAGCATCCACATTCCATCCCTCTTGATAGTCTGGCGATCCTATTGACTCAAAACAAATGAAAAATCTATATCGAGTCAACACCGTTCTTCTTTTCCTTTTGAGGTCATCCACGTCCCGTGAATCGTTTCACTTGGGACTTATTTCCTTTTCATAAACTCATTGAAACTATTAGTCCCTTAAGCGTTTGTCATTAATCAACAAAACACAATTAGGTGTCGGATGCACTTTCACGAGAGGATAATATGTTTAATAAGGAGGTCTTTGTTTATGTATGGTCTATGCATTGGTTGTGAGAATTTGAGGATATTTCTAAACTCATCGCAGATCGAAGCACACTTAATTCAAAAGGGTTTGAAGGAGTATACATGTTGGACCCGATTCACGGTGAAGAGCAGATTATACAACAAGCAGGTAATATTAACATCATCGATAAAATTAATGATATGCCAGATGATATCGATTGTGCTTCTGATGAGGATAGGTTGCACGATGACAATCTGGATTAGATGCTGCACGATGTAGAAGGGAATCATGATGAGAGAGAGTATAGTAAATTCGAGCTTGATGGATGACTCAGAGAAACCTTTATTTCTAGACTGCAAGTTGAAATACACATGATTTTCATCCGTGCTTGAACTTCTGAAATTGAAGGCAAGCAATGGTTGGTCCGACAAGAGTTTCACAGTGCTGTTAGGTCTATTAGCAGACATGTTTCTAGAGGAAAACGAGTTGTTGACAACTACCTACAAAGCGAAGAAGGTTCTTTGTCACTTGAAAATGAAAGTAGAAAGAATACACGCATATCCGAATGATTGTATTCTCCACCGTAAAGAGTACACAAACTTACATATATGTTCAGTGTACAACATATCCCGGTATAAACGTAAGAATCAATTAGATGATGATGATGAGGGCATCGAGTTGAAGAAAGAACCTCCTACTAAGGTAGCGTGGTATCTCGTAACATCCCAAATTTTGATTTTACTAGATTTATTATGCTTTTTCTTTATTTATGATTTCTTGTGATTTTATTTAAATTATTTTGAATTTGTTGAATTAAGCCTTTTGCTATCTTTTATTTATTTAGTGAAAAGTACTTATGATCATTTATTGAAAATATTTTATTTGAGTTCTAAATGTCTTAAAGTATTTTCTAGAAATTTTTTTTGGGATTTTTTCTGGTAATTTGCCATTTTATTTGGCTTATTCCATTTTGCTGGTTTATTTTAATTTGGAAAGGAATTAATAATCGTCGCATAGTGTTTAGGCCGAAACCCAATTGGCCAGCCCATTTCTCTCTACGCCGTTGACTTGTCAGCCCATTTCTTCGTGAAACCCTAACCCTATGCCTAGCGACCGTTGGATTTGATCCAACGGTTGAGATATCGTTATAAATGCATCTTTGTTGGTCACCTAATTGGACCCTTTGGATGATCGCGATCGTGCCCGTCGGCTCGTCCAAATCCGCCTTACCTCAGCTCTTGTAAGGTCTTTCTAGCTCACAAGAAAGTTTACTAGTACACAAGAAGAGAAGACCCCTTGGACTCTAAACTATTTGGCAATATAGAAGGCAAATAAGAAAAGGGAGGCACAAGCGCTGCTAACAGACACCTGCCCTAAGGAAGCCCCCTGAAGACTAGTCCGGGTGGTGGTCTGGACACCTAGGAAGCCTTAGGCAATGCCAATACCACTCAAAAAAGTATTGGGCGTTTGCCTCAGTGCCCTGGGGCAGGCCCTTGTGCACTTGCCCCACTCATGGGGGGCTAGCAACATGGTTTACGGTGGGGCCAGGATGAGAATGTCAGACTGTGTGCGCCTATCACTACGATAGCTCACTACATGGGTGGTTGGTCTGAAAGCATATATGGCTGACTTGGACGATGGCCCAAGTGTCCAGGAAATGTGGGGTGTTGCCCGTACCGCCCGGGCAAGAGGGTGTGAGCCTTAGTGCCCTAAGAAAACCCCGCCATTTTCGCCACACCCTAGGGACTATGTGACACGATCATGCTGCGCCTGAACCAAATATTAACTGCATGGTTGTGCCTCGGCCACATGCTCAACACCCGAGGCACCTCCCCTCCATACATGAGTCGTCGAACCATGAAGCTGACGGGCAACAAGCCTAACGCCTACTGTCCATCCCCATCGGGTAAGTGGGTCCTCGAAGTTCCAACGCATTTGAATGACCAAAGTCGCCCCAGGATCCTAAGGGACATCAAGCTTGGCTCCAAAAAAGGTAATCAAGTCCTTACCCCTAAGGCACTTCCTAAAGCGCCTAAGGGACATGGGGCATGTGTTGAGGGAATACCCTTATTCCTGGTGGGCTCTCCTAGAGAGTCATGAGAGAAGGCTCCCCTTATGCCCCACAAGTGTACCCCGCAAGAGGTCCTTGAGCCCCGCTGGCGTGCCTCCAGGGCATACCCCGTGGGAGGTCCCTTCAAGCCCTACTAACGTGCCTCTAGGGCACACCCCTCGGAAGGTCACCAATGCCCACGGACATACCTCCAGGGCATACCCCGCAGGAGGTCTCTTCATGCCCGTGGACATACCTCCAGGACATGCCTCGCAATTCACCCTCCTACCCCGCGGGTATAGCCCCAGAGGGTACCCCTCGGGAGGTCTCCTCCTACTCCACGGGAGTCTACAGGAGACCTCCTACTACCCCCGCAGGAAGTCTATAGGAGACCTACTCCGCAAGTGTTTACAGGTGACTCCCCCTACTCCGTAGGAGTCTACGGGAGACCTCCTACTCTGCGGGCGTCTATGGGTGACTCCCTCCTACTCTGCGGGAGTCTATGGGAGGAACCCTTCTACTCCACGGGCGTCTATAGGAGGTGCCCCCTACTCCGCAAGAGTCTACGGGAGACCTCCTATCTGCGGGCGTCTATGAGTAACTCCCTCCTACTCATGAGGAGTCTCACCAGCGCCCCTACTCCCACGGAATCTCTGAGCGCCCTCCTACTCCACGGGCGTCTACGGGAGGCACCCCCTACTCCGCAGGAGTCTACGGGAGACCTTCTACCCCACGGGGCATCTACGAGTGATTCCCTCCTACTCTGCAGGAGTCTACGGGAGGCGCCCTCCTACTCCGCAGGAGTCTACGGGAGACCTCCTACTCCGCGGGCATCTACGGGTGACCCCATCCTACTTGAGAGAGTCTCGGAGGCGCCCCTACTCCTTGAGAATCTCGGAGACCTCCTACTCATGAGCGTCTCGTGAGACCTCCTACCCCGCGGGCGTCTATGGGAGGTGCCCCCTACTCTGCAAGAATCTACAGGAGGTGCTCTCTTACTCCACGGGCGTCTACGGGAGGCGCCCCCTACTCCGCAGGAGTCTACAGGAGACCTCCTACCCCGCGGGCATCTACGAGCGATTCCCTCCTACTCCGCGGGAGTCTAAGGAGGGCCCCCCTACTCCGTAGGAATCTACAGGAGACCTCCTACTCCGCGGGCGTCTATGGGTGGCTCCCTCCTACTCCGCGGGAGTCTATTGGAGGCGCCCCTACTCCGCAGGAGTCTACGGGAGACCTCCTACTCTGCAGGACTCTACGGGAGGCGCCCTCTACTCCGCAGGAGTCTACGGGAGACCTCCTACCCCGCAGGCGTTTACAGGTGACTCCCTCCTACTCCGCGGGAGTTTACGGAAGATGCCCTCCTACTCCACGGGCGTCTACGGGCGACTCCCTCCTACTCATGGAGTCTACAAGCGCCCCTACTCACTTGAGAGTCTCTGGAGATCTCCTACTCATGGAGTCTCGGGTGACTCCTCCTACTCGTGGGAGTCTCTGAAGCACCCCCATACTCCACGGGAGTCTACGGGAAGCCCCCTACTCCGCGGATGTTTACAGGAAGGAGACTTCCTCAGATCCCTCATGGGCTCTCTAGAAGAGGTATCTGGGGAGTCATCAGTCCCCAAAGGGGTCTCACCAAGCCTCCTGGCCATAGGCCGCTTGGCAAGCCCTCTGGCCATAGGGCACTTGGCAAGGCTCCTGGTTCAAGAGGGCACCCCCCAGATGCCCATGGAGATAGGTGGGCACCCTTGGGTGCTTGGGACCAATCGCCGAGTGGGGTCTCGGAGTCAGAGGCCTGCTCCTACGAAATGATGACATGTGATCCACTACCTTCACCCAGGAATGACCAAGATGTCCTTGCCTAAGCCATTGTGATAGGGGTAGGATGGTATTTTATGTAACAGGCTAGGCGCCTATAAAACCCCTGCTGTAGCCTCTATATGTAACCCGAACTCTCATTGAATACAAAATTAATTAACTGGTGTGTTCCTCGGGAGCCTGGACCAGGAGCCCTCCTGCTCCCCCTAGGGAACACACCGACAGGAGTAGGACGCTTCCTTAAGCGCTCGAATCTGTATAAATTCTTGTGTCTGCTTTGTCTCTTTTGGACGGTGGCCCATAAGATGGCCAACGTCCCCCCCTCTCTCTCATGTCTTGTTCTTAAATATACAACAGTAGAAATGAAAGATCAAATTTCTCTTCATATGCTTTCCCCTCTAGGGATGGCAATGGGTCCGGGTACCTCCGGGTCCAACCTCCGTGGACCCGAACCCGAGACCCGAAGTTTAGACCCGGACCCGGACCCGAAGTTAGTCACGGGTCCAAACTCAGACCCGGACCCGAACCCGATGGGTATCCGGACCGAGCAGTGCCGGACCCGAGCAGTGCAGGACCCGTTACCAATGCTAGTTCATCTGCAACTGCTACTGGCGTATAAGAAGTGTGGCGGCTGAGCTCACCTCGTCAACAGCAAGCGGTGTGGGACTAACATCCTACCGCTCCTACCGCCCGGTCTTGTTTGTCCATAACAATCGCAATGTGAAATTTGCATTCTTTGGTTTGCCATACAGCCTGAGCACCGAGAAGAAAGGGCGCTTGTGAAGAAGCGAAAAAGCGCGCATTCAAATGCTCTCCTACCGCCCAGTGCAAAAGTTCAAATCGCCAGCACTGGCTCCTTTATTTGCATGCATGCATACATCGATCCAAGCACTAGCTCCTTTTTTACTTCCCAGTGCAAAAGTTCAAATCACCAGCACTGGCTCCTTTTTTACTTCGCAGCCGCCTAGATTTTTTTTCCATGCATGCATGCCCATTTAACAGTCCGGATGCAGGTACCCACAGGTCCAAATGAGACCGGACTGAACCGGACCGAAATAGTATACCGTGGGTCCAAATTTGGACGGACAGGACCCATCGAATTGGTGCACCATGAATACCGGACCCATGGGTATTTTTGCCATCCCTATTCCCTCTAGTTTAAATCTAAAGTTTGCTCCAAAATTTACTACTAGTATGTTCACTCTGATACAAATGTCTGTTGTACCTGCAGATTCTTCAAAAGTTAGTTCACATACAATTTTTAAAAGAAAGATGGATGCAAAACTTCAACATCTTAAACAAAGCGGTAAACAAGTAACCGTCAATCTTAAACTTTTCATGGTTTGGAAGTGTAAATAGTTATGTATATATAGCCCAAAAATATAACCGTTATAATAAATTTTAAATTCCTACAATTAAAAATAGCCGTTCGAATTTTTCCCAATAAAAAATAAAATCGTTGCTCATATGACAGTTATGAAATATCATTATAATATAGAAGAGAGAAAATAGAGTGGGATTTGAAGAATGCTATTGGAGAGGGAAAAGACATATAGAAAGAATCTTTTTAGAGAATTCTGTATATAGAGATATAGAGATCTAGATTTAAATAATACTGTTAGAGATGGTCTAATAGGTGTAATGGTGGATGGAGCGACCAGTGTCCAGTGATGATGTTGTCAGGTTTGGTGAGCACTGAGCAGATTGATGGGAAGGAGGTGCGTAGAGAAAGGATTATTTGATAGATTTCAAGATTCGTGCTGTGTCACGTGGCAAAATGTAGAGACTGGGCCTCTAGCGAGTTCAAGAATCAAGACCCTCCAAAGTCCAAAGACGTGTGAATTCAAGAGAATTTTTTTTATTTAATATTTATTTTAAAACATATTTTCAGAACTAGTTGCCCGCGGGAAAAAATTTCAAAATATCATCGCGTCGCCCCTTGATAATCGCCTATCTGGTGGCGGGTCCCACTAACGGTCCGCTAATCTAATGACAAGCGTCGTTCGTCGCGTCGGCGATGGACCGCGTCGCCCGTCTGGCGATCGTCGCCCGAAGCGGCGATCGCTAAGGCGATGCGACCAGGTCATTTAAAATGCCCCATGAAACAACGATATTCATTTTGAATTGCTTTCATGAGAAGAAAGAAAGAGGAGAGGAAGAGAGGAAGAAAGAAAGAGGAGAGGAAGAGAGGAAAAGAGGAGGAAAAAAAGGAGGGAAGAAAAAGAGGAAAAAATATCCGTCATTTTTGTGAAGGTAAGTTTGAATATTTTGTACTCATATTTTTTGAAATGTTAGTATTGTGTAATTTTTGAAATGTAGAAATGTAGTATTTAGAAATGTAGAAATGTAGTATTTAGAGATTTAATGTAGTATTTAGAAATATTAGGATTGAGATGTTGAGAATTAATATAGTATTTAGAAATTTAATGTAGTTAGGATTGGATAGTACAAATATTAGGCAATGTTTAGAGATTTAATATTTAGTATTTGCGGTATGTAATATTTTAGAGATTTAATATTTAGTATTTACGGTTATTTAATATTTTAGAATTTAATCTTTAGTATTTGCGGTATGTAATATTTTAGAGATTTAATATTTAGTATTTATGTATTTAATATTTTAGAGATTTAATATTTAGTATTTGCGTTATGTAATATAGGTAATCGAATTACTTATTTATAGTCAATGATGATATTACGTTAAAATTAGTATATTTAAAAACATGGTAAGCGCCGTTACAAATCGGTAGGGGTAAATTTGACGACAATATATTGTGACATTTATCTGGCGGTTAGGTGGAGAAATGATGATTTCTTCGTCTCGCCACGGCCTCCACGCAGCCTTGATGTACGGTGGGGTAGCAGGCGATCTTCGCTCTCGCCTGCACCCGCGATGTCGAGGTGGGGTGACACGGCGAGTCCGCCGCAGTCTTTGTCGACTACTCGAGCTCTGACGACATTAGCGAGGATCACGAGTTTCGACTTGGACGATTCATGTCCACCGAGGACCACGGGCCACCACCCAATGAGACACGAGCCGCCAGACACACTCGCTACCCCTCGAGGCGAGGGCGGGCTAGGAGGGTCGTCCGTCGCCGTCGCCACTCACGTACCCCACCGAAGCGGATCGAGGCGTCGCCGTGGTGACTTATTATGCAGTTGTACTTTTGTAATTTATTTATCTTGACACCATGTTGTCTAACTATCTCGAACTAAGTGCTTGCATTTGCGTGAGGTTATGTTTTCTTAGCCATGTCCTTGACTTATTTTTACGATTCTCGCAACCGTCTTGTCGAGCAACATCCGCATAGCTCGCCAATATATAATTGGCTATTAATAAACGATGAAAAAATAGCTTTCTGTGAAAATGTAAGGAGGCACACTTGCTCAAGGTAAATTTAATACTGAAATGTGGCAATATACGATATGTCGAGGCACATCGCCTTGAGGTAAATTTAAGCCCTCAAATGGGGCGATAGCCGATATGTCGAGGAGCACACGCTTGCGAAGGTAAATTTAATACTGAAATGGGCGATACCCTGATATGTCGAGGCACACCTCTGCCAAGGTAAATATCGCTCGAAATGGGGTGATCGCCCCATACCAGGCGATATCTACCCTTTATAATCTTCGCTCTCGCCGCCCCCTCGCATACCAAAGAGAGAGAACAAGAAAGAACAAGAGAGAAGGGAAGGAGAGAACAATGTCGTTCTCTGTCGCCTCTTGACAGCGAAGTCCTCCCGCCAATATCCGGATGCGATGGCGTCGGCGCCTGATTCTGCGGAGTTGCCCGACCCAAATCGATCGCGCAACCTCTGGTGAGTTGATGCAATCTACCCATGGAGAGACGGCGCCGCGCTCACTCTGCTTTGTGGCCGCGTCGTGAGGTAAACCTCTGGCGTCCCACACTGAGGTAACACTACCATCTCATGCATCGTTCTTTCTTTTCTCGGCCACGAGGGCGGTGTTGCTTCTTCCAATGGATCGGCGGTGGAGCAGCGTGACTACAATTTCTCAACAAGCGCCACGACAACTACCCCGCTTGCCGAGAACTTCACGGTGGGAGGGCCGCCAGATATGTCCCTTTTCTAGATCGACCCGAGCTTAGGGCCGATGTGCAAGGGCCAACCGATCGGTGAGTTTCATGCGACATACTCATGTTGAACTCACAAAGTAGTAGTTCTAAACCGTTCATCGCTACAGGAGTTCAAAAGGACACTTGCAAACATCAACAAGTCAAAGGAGGAACCTCCTCGGGGCCACCGAAAGCCCGGCGTTTGCGTACATGGCACAGGCGATGGTTGATACCGCCACGGTGATCTAGCGGACGGAGATTCTCTGGGGTGCCCCTTGGCGAGGAGGAATGGTCTTTGGTACTTCAACCGGGTGGACGGAGGCGTACCACCCACATCTCGAGCAACTTTGCATGGGATAGCTCGGGGAACAACCCTCTCCGTGGTGCCACTACCGCCCAGAAAAGCCGGACCGAAATGCGTTCACGGTGTTATGCAACCACCAGCGGGCATCTTGCATTGGCGCAAAGGCACGCTTCAGGTTGTCCAAGCATACGCCCAACACACACCTCCTGCACCATATAGTGGAATCGAGTAAAGCAGAGAAGGCGTCTCGCATGTCTCCGCCAACAGCCACACAGCCGAGGTCTTGGGAGGTTCCTCCTCTCGAAGAAGAAGGGACAAGGGAAGCGGCCGAGGTCCGCACCATAACAAATCCTCGGCGTTCGCGGACCATCCGGAACCGGGTGGTATTAACATAGGGGCCGCCGGAATCGGGATGACATGCCCATATGGGAGGCGAAATCCACATAAACAACAACCAAAATTTAAGTCTTATACACGAGGCGTCACGGTATAGGCCACCCAATGGGCGGCATTTGGGAGAAGCTGCGGAACCCCATGGAGTTCTTTCATAGTAGGGATTGGCGGTGTCCGATGACACGTCATAAAATTAGAACGAATCGGGTAATATCACGAAAATGTCTTACATCATTTTGGTTTGTACCGGATAAGCGAACGATCATTTGTTCCACCACGACGAACAGTGCTTTCCTTATTAACCTCGTCCTTTGTTGTAATGCCTATGTAATATAATATAATCTAATCTATTGCTTATTTTATCATCCGAACTTTCGATTGTATGTGACCTTATATATGTATTGTTTGAATTTTAAAAATTCCTCATATATTAAAATCATTTGAAATTTTATGGTAATATCACTGATTTATCAGGAACCTCCATAAAAGTTTCAAAATTTTCGAACCTCGTAAAAGTTTTCATGGTTTACGTGGCGAGAGTGCCTTTTCGATTTTAGCAACAAAATACCGGAGCAGCGTCCGGCCATCTCGCCAGACGTAAGTGGTAGCCCGCATTGCGTGAAGCCGCCCTTGATTTTTCCGTATTTTTTGACCATGTCGGCTTGTCATGAGCTCTGAAAAACCGCTAAGTGGCCCACGATTTCCGTGGTTTCGTGGCCGCGAGTGCCTTTTCCGATTTTCGCAACAAAATACTGGGGCAACGTCCGGCCATCTCGCCCGTACGTAAGTCGTAGCTCGCGTTGCGTAGGCCGCCCTTGATTTTTTTTTCGTATTTTTTGACCGTGTCCTTTGTCATGAGACTCTGAAAACACCAAGTGTCCACGATTTACGTGGTTTCGTGGCGCGAGTGCCTTTTCGATCTTGGTAACAAAATGCAGCCAGCGTCCGGCCATCTATACCACGCTGAAGTGGTATCCCGTTAAGAGCCGCCGCGTTTTTTCCGTATTTTTTCGGCCGTATTCGGCGGATCCTTCGGCGCTACTGAAAATACCTAAGTGAGATCGCGTATCACTAACGAACTAAAACAATTTTTCCGGTTCATTACATGACAATAAGTTTTTTTTCTAATTCGTCCCAGTTCAATACAACAATTATTGTACAAACAATTTACATCAAAAAATTCAAAAAAAATCTCTCTGGTGATACATTTTTATATTTTTTATACTTGATTAGGTTGTCGAGTATTAGTTAAGGCGCTTACTTTATCGCGTCTGATAGGCGATCGCCCTGGCGACGACGGACGGGTATTTTCGAAAAATTTTCCCGCGGGCGACTAGTTCTGAAAATATGTTTTTAAATAAATATTAAATAAAAAAATTCAATTCAAGACTTACCAAGCGGGCTGATCAAAAAAAAAAAAAAAAACTTACCAAGCGGGGTTCGAAAGCCCATCCCCATCGTGAGCCAGAGAGGATCTCCCAGCAGCGGCCGCCGGCGATGGAGAAGGGCAAGGGTCTCGCCCGCCGCTGGGCGGTGGATCTCCACGACGCCTCCTCCTCCCCCGCCGTCCCCGACCCCCCCGGCTTCACCAGATCCGCCCCCGACGCGGTACGCTCCTCCCCCTATCTTAGCTAGCTGCTTTCTTGGTTGCTCGATTGGATCGTGGGATTCACGTGATTCCCTTGGCTCGCAGGACGACGCCACCGGCGCGCGGCAGCGCAAGGAGTCCGAGGCTGTCTGGAAGGCGCAGGTTCGTTCGATTTTTCCGACGCGTCGTAGCTTCATAGGGCCGATATATCCGGAGTGTAGATACTACCATAACTGTTGTGCCGATTCAGTGTGACTTGACGAACTTGTGTTAAACCAGCATAGAAATAATTGAGGAACCGCATCTTGATGCCTCGTTGTCTCGGCTGATTGTCCAAAGTTCACTTGCTTGCTAGTCTCTAGGTTTTGGGTGTGTGTCAACTAAAGTACTAAACTGCTTGTGGTCTTGGTGCGAGCAGAAAGCGTGGGAGGTGGCGCAGGCGCCATTCAAGAACCTGATGATGATGGGTTTTATGATGTGGATGGCTGGGAGCACCGTCCACCTGTTCAGCATCGGCATCACCTTCTCCGCTCTGTGGCAGCCCATCAGCGCACTCCGATCCGTTGGGAAAGGTACTGTCTTGTGGCAAATGGGTTCTCGGTATGGGTTGCTAATTTAGCTGAAGGGATTTCCTCTTATTACTTTTTGGACCCTTTAGTTTAGCACTTCCGATATGTTCTTTAGCTTGTTACTGGAGGTAACAATGCTAGCAATTAGTCTGGCTCTGCATGCATCTTTGGTCTTCCATTTTCTGATATATATTTTGTTGATCACCTGATGCATGAACACGCTAAAGCATTCCTAACTGTTGATACACCAAATGTGTGCTCAAGCTAAATCATTATTTATGTGCAAACAACCTGTAGGCATGCTTTACTTATGAAAGAAGATAGGGTACTTTTCTGTAAGTTATATCCCTCATACAATAGATGTATACTTATGTGTGTTCATATTAAATTATTCTTAACATTAGAGTTGCTAATGTAGCTATTTTTCTTTGACTTTTAAATACTGTATTTTGAACTATTGCAATGAACTGAGACAAGATGAATGCTAGAGATAGGATATATGACTGATTGTCAATGCCGTTGGTTTTTAAGCTGGTTGGTAACTAATGCCACTGTTACAGAGTGGCCTCACTTCTTCTTTTTTAAATTGAGGGTAATTATGTTTTTACTCGACCAAATTTTCCTTCTAGCAACTCTAATTTTCTAAGAGATCTGGTTGTTCTCTTTTATAAAGTACAAACACATAGTTAAGAAATATTTAGTTGCTAATATGTGATATGTCCCTTTAAAAGAATGCAGTGTTAGCATTAGTTTGTCACTGTTTGATCCATATGCACATGTTAATGTAGGATGGGTGAAAGAAGAGCAATAAGGTCTTCCAATATCTAAATTTTAATAATTAATTCAGGTGGCATAATAGCCTCAGAGTTCAACTTGCATGCCACTTCAAACTATGCATTTGTTTTTTTTTCTTAGTAGTCAAAAGCTTTTCGAGGGTACATAGCTATGTATCACTGATATGCAATACCGATACGGCAATACCGGTATGGTGATACGGCGATACGCAATTTTCCAAAAACATGAATCTGGCGATATGGTGAGTATATATGTATTAAAATTTTTAAAAATGTAAATAGGACAATAATTAGTTTATTACCTTTATGAAAAGTTGAAAACAATACATTCGTAGCCTCCTTTCCTCTTCATACAGAAGGGGGGAGCAGCAAAGAGGAGGGGGGGGGGGCACAAAAGTGAGGGGGAGGCTGCAGGATTTACGGCGATGGTAGGAGAAGGGGGGAGGGGTGGCATGATTTGCGGTGGCGGGAGGAGTTAGCAGCGTCATGATTTGTGCCAGCAGGAAAAGGGGGAAGCGGCGGTGATTTGTGGCACCAGGAGCGATGTTGCACAACCAGTTCACAGGGGGCTATGAGAGAGAAAGATTTAGGGTTAGGATTGATGGGTTGGAATGGGCTTTTCCTTTGTTTGACCTTTGTGTTATGGGCTTGGAGGTATTGGGGAGGATCATGGAGTATCGGAGAAGAATCAAGACTTTTTTAATTAATTTTTTATGTTGAATTTCACCGATCCTTGTCGATCCGGTATTTGGGAGGATCGTGGAGGATTGGAGTATCCGATACTGATACGACATCTTTGTGAAGGATCGGTGATTCGTAGGTACATAGCAACACAAAGTTGCTTGAACGAATGAACATAATATATATTGGGCATGCTTTATGAAAAGAACTGATCAACATAAATTATAAATTATCACCAGGACTAGATAACCAGAGTGATTTTTATTGATATAATAAATGGGAAAAAATAGTAGTTCTGCAAGGGCACTCCCAATGGTCCACCACCTCACTTGTATCCAAGCCCATACCACATCAGATTTTTGGTGAGGTGGAAGAGGGGGAAGAGAGCTTGCTTGTATTTTGCATGAGATACAAGTCTTTTTAGCAAACCAAGACAAAAGGTATGAGTGGATATTGCATTTGGGAGGGCTTGTATCTAAAAAACACATTAGATTTGATAGATTCATGCATCAGTTAATAAATCGTGGGAACCTTTAGATACAAACTAATGATACAATTCATTTGAGTGATTGTATCTAAACCTCATTCAACCATTTACCATACTCGCTTCTCCTAGATACAAGCTAGGATACAAACTATTGGGAATCTCCTAACACTCCGTGGCTCCTCGCTGTTTGATTCTCTTGGAAACATGAAATATATACACCTATGTGCTACTACCAGCTTGGCATGTATTAATGAGCTTCTTTAGGTTGTATCTCTACTATTTTTAATTAGGAGTTGGTGGTGATACGTCCGTTCTCCACCACCAACCCATGTCTAAACCGTGAAAAAAAATCGCCAACAGAAAAAAAACCGGACCGGCCGACGGAAAAAAACCTAAGCCGTTTTTCGCTCCGTTCCCGACTTCTCCATAAACACGACAGCCGCCCCATCTGCGAGTCCAGATGTTTTCCCCGGTGCGCCCCCGCTCCTATGTAATCGGGAGAAATAGATGTTTGATTTTATAGCATAATTTTCTTTTATTGCTTGACCTTTATGTTCCGTTATTAATTTTATTTTTCGTAGCAACGTACGGGCATTGAACTAGTTGTAGCACATATTTTAGCCAACATGCGCCAAAAGAGTGATAACATTGGTGTCATTCAGGATTATGTTGTTCAATGTCCAGGCATCGAGTATTTTTTGTTTCTTAAGAAACATTTGTACTTCTTTCTTTTTTGCAGTTTTTGAACCATTTAAGGACCCAAGGGTGGACACTCTTGCACCTAAGTTGCTCTTTATTGCTCTGAACTTGGCTGCTATGGGTTTGGGCGTATGGAAGGCAAGTTATGATAACATGGTTAAACCAGAATTTTCATGTATTTCTATAAGCACTTCAGGCACTTAATTACCTGTTTCTTCTGCAGCTCAATACATTGGGTCTTCTTCCAACAAATGCATCAGATTGGGTATCTTCGCTGGCTCCTGCTCGGGTATGTTGCTGACACCATTTAAACTACTTCTTGCTTCTCAATGTTAGGTTTTAGTTGGTTGTAACTAAAAATGCATATTACTTCTTTATTTCCTGTTGGCAGTTGTTGTTGTTGTATTTCCTGTTGGCAGTTACTAATTAGTGTTTTGAAACTGGTCCTCAACTTGTTGCCACTAGTTGTTTGTACTGGTTTCAGTTATGTATAATAGCCATATGGAACACTGGTCCATCTGTTCAGGGCAGCTGCACCTTGGCTGTAACCTATGAACTGGCTCAATACTATCAAACCCTGGACAATCTCAGTGAAACTCATTTTGTTCGAAGGGCAGTGTGAGATTGTTTTTTACTACATGATCGGTATGAAAGCTCGGCCAGAACCATTCACAACTGTCAAGCAAAATTAAAGATCTCTTCCAGAGCTTCCCTATGGCCCCTATCTACCAAATAATGATCCTTGCCAGTAAAAGAGGCTAGTAATTAGATCTTGGGACTCCAGTGCTAACTATGTTATGGTAAACATTTTTCATTGCTGAAGACTATAGGTAAACAAGATAGATACCACTGCTTTTGGCTCAACTAAATGTAAAATCTAAAAAAATGCACATTAAAACATCTTGAGGTAGATAGAAGTACCTATAGCTTGAAATATTACCCTTCAAATATTGCATGGTAAAATCCATGCTGAAGTGGTATCTGCAATTCTGCATTATAGTTCCTCTGGACGTTTCAACTGGTTGAACAATATAGCCAAAATTATGGGTCCACTAGAGACCGGTGATGCTTTGAAATACACCCATTTACTGCTGTAACCCGTAATGACTGCTTTCTAGGTGAGCCAAGTCTAATCTGTTGTGGTAAGAAAATTCCAGACAGAATCGTTTCTGGGCCTCCTTGGGAAAAAAGTAACTCAAAGAGACTAAGGCCCCATTCGGGATAGCTTCTGCTTAAAAGAAAAGTAGATTGTCTGCCGAACGTGAGGATTTTGGATAGCTTTTCTCACAATCAGAAACTAATTTGTACACAAAATCACAAGCTGTTACCCCTTCGATTCTACAGATTCTAACTCAAATTCTGCGGGTTCCACCTCCTCACGAGTCACCGCAGGCCCGAGGGCTTCCGCAGCCGGCCCAAGGCCCCTCCACCACCTTCCTCTGCTTGTCTGTCACCAACACCGATTAACAATCAATACTTGCAATTAGGATTGCCAAACAACCAGGTTATTTAGCTAGCAGATTCTCCAAGTAGCAGTTTCTCCCGGCAGCTAAATACAATGCAGAATCTACACAATTATAAGCTGTCTTGAAGGGGTTTAAGTTGGGAACTTGGAACAAAAAGGAAGGAGAGAGTGTGAGGTGATTAGAGCTCAGGCCCCACAAAGGGAGTCCATTTATAGGGAGCCAAGTGGATCTATGAGGCTTATGTGACCTTATGGATTTTGGGTTGTGTCTGGCACAGTTTAAATTTGGCTTGTTATGGGCCCATGTATAGACATGAGGAGGAGGTATGAAGATGATAGTGTAATTTTGGGCTCCCCAATATTCCAATACCCCTACATAATCCACTTCCACCTCTGATCTCAATACCTTACCCAGTCAACATTTCTATTAAGTCCAACAGCATGCTAGTCCCCCAACAGTGTACTGCTATAGTTTGTATGGATATATGTAACGTATATTAGTATATATTGTTTGCTTGAACATATTGTAATTTATTTTTTCTCATGGCAGGAGGTTGAATATGCTGGTGGAGGGATCCCCTTGAACTAACGCTCTTTATGCTCTTCAGTGGGTAAAATTCTTTTGAAGTTTTACCTTCTGATATCTGTACCAAGTGAAATTTTACTCTGCAGACGGGAGAAATCTGTTTTTTATGTGGATTGTTTGTATTAGTTTTTGCTGCACTTGTACCAATTTCTCATGACATTTATCTATAGACAAATAACAGGCTTAGCTAAAGATAGCTTTTTCATTTTTTTTTTCTCGATTTCCTCCCACCAAAATGTAGTAAACTGATGCATGGGGTCCTTAGAGGTTTGACTATTAACTGCGAGGATTGAGACGGAACAATTTGTTTGGCAGCAGCTGGTTGCACTTGCTTATGCATCTATTAGAGCTTAGAGCTTAAACTTCTTTATGAATAGCATCTGAGATTTTGATCCTACACTACATTCACTACGTGGTAATTTTGCATATGGACCATCAGTCTGTACATGTTTTGTAACTTAGTTGCATGTCAATATGCTTAGCTGTTTATGAGTTGAATTCTTTTCGGTTTTATTTTGGGGGGGAAGAAAAACGTGTGAATCAAAACGAAAAACATTTGTTAAGCAGGTCGTGATGGAAATGTGCTTTTCGAAAGGAACAGGTGATCGGCAACCATTGACGCTTTGACACACAGTTCCCTGCTCCATTCCCTGTTTTTGTCGTATTGTTCAGTAGTTACATAAGACAAAATGTCATCGAGGTAAGAGGTGTCCAAACAGCGATGGAATTAGAAAATTTGGTGTCCAAACAGTGGCGGAATTAGAAAATTTTTGTTGGGTACATACTTCATATGCGTCATTCTATAGTCTTGTATAATGATTTTGTAAGATCATAAATCTAACACATAGATTTGAAATTTACTAGAAATACAAAACAAATAGTTCTAAGGTTTTAAAAATCTCAAATCATTAAAATTAGAATCAATTTAATTAATAAATTTAGCTTATTAAAAGGATGATCTTGTAACACTTTTTAAATTTTTGGGGTGCTGGGCCATAAAAGATATACATACGAAGGTTCAGATCCGAATTATTCTGAGGCATGATAATTATTTATTGAGACTGAAGTATCTGTTAGTTTTCTCGTATTTTTTTGTTAGTTATTCGGGATCGTTCTGTCCAAAATAAATTGGAATTGGTTGGGCACACCTGTAATATAAGCATTGATTACCTCATCGGTTCATGCTTTATCAAGAAATAACAATAGTTTGAGAGCAGGTTTAGTTCGTCACTAAAAATCAACGTGTCCTGAGTGATGTATGACAATGCAACCACAAGTTACCCTAATGTTGTGAATTCTGTGGTCATTTCAATTATCCTATGTTCAGGCCTAGGGTAGACACTCCTTTAGTCCTTTATTTCTAAATACATGTTATTCTATCTTTTTAAATTTTATACTCAAATATATATCATTTTACAACCGAGTAAATTTTTTTTTACCATTTTTGAGTTGCATACCACTCCTATTCGTTATTTTGAAGGTCATTTACTCCTACGTACTAGAGTAACACGCTCTCAAGAGTAATAAGGCCCTATTTTGTTGGGACATTTTAAGCCAGCTTCAGCTTCCGAAAAGCTAGTAAGCCGTCTAAACAGCTCAGTTTTTAAGTGGCTTTTGGCACAAGGTAGAAATTGTATATAACTAGCAAAAGTTGAAAGCTGGGTTGAATTTGCTTTTAGAGTTTATTGCTGAGAAAAATTAGCTATTTGTTAAACGGCCTCTTATAAAACGCTACAATCATTTTTTAGCCTAAAAACCAAAAAACAACTTTTTAGAAAAACTACAACTCCTCCAAATAGGCACTATATGAGCTAACCAAAGATAATATGGCCCTGTTTGGAGAGCTTAAAGCTAGATTTGATTTTCGAAAAGTCAGCAAACCTCTTCCAAATAGGTCAACTGTTAAGCGATTTTTGGCATAAGCTAGAAGTCACATATAACTAGCAAAAGTCAAAAAGGGTGGGATATGCTTTTGTAGGTTATTATAGAGAGAAATTAGCTACTTATCAAATAACCTCTCATAAAAGCTATAGATGTTTTTTAGCCCACAAAACCTAAAAACAGTTTTTTTTTTTAAAAAGCTATAGCTTCTCTAAATAGGCTTATGGTATTTTTTATACTCTTAAGTCATATATGCATACTATTTTGGACATCAATACAGTTCTTAAAGTGCAACTTTGATCACTAATTTATATCGCAATATGATTATAAAACTCAATAAAAATTATAATATTATGAAAGTACATTTTGAGATAAATCTATATATATGATTTTTATGTAACTAGTCTGAATATTCAAGAAGATATCGATAATCAAAGTTTTAAAAGTTTAACTGCATATATCCTAAACATATATCTTTAACTGGAGGGAGTATATGTTTTGGTTGTTTGCAAAATACTGGAACGATATCTATTGAGGACCGAGGGAATATAAGACGAGGGATTCTAACCGGTGGACATGCATATGCTGTGACCTGTTGCCCAGCTCCCCATAGCTCACCACCTCCGGCGAGCTCAAGGCTAGCCTCCCCTGTCGGCCGGTGGTGCCTTGCCGCTGGCCATCGTCCAAAACCTAGCTCGACCGTCCTCTGCCTTAGGGCTGTAAAGGAGGTGAGCTTAAGCGAGCCTGACCGTTCAAGCTTGAGCCAAGCCAAGCGAGCATGAGTTGGAGTTCAAATCTGAATGTGTTTGAACTTGGTTTAGTCTAAGCTCGAGTAAACTAAGCTTGATTCGAGTAAGATCAGTAACAATCGGCAATTCAACGTGCACTAAATTTCAGAAATAAGAAAATCTCAAACTCGAGCTCAACTTAAGTAAGTTCAATAAAAATTAACATGTACTGATATTTTAATAAGTGATCTATAAATTTATCAATACTCACACCCTATACGAATTTGGCTCGTTGAAGCTCGGGATGCATGGCTCGTAGGGAGCTCGAGCCGCTCGAGTAGCTCTCGTTTTTTAGGCTCTACAAATGCTGGCGCTCTGTGCACGCACACATGGTGGAGCCCCTTCCCTTGTAGCCTTCCCAAGGCGCAAAGCACAGAAGCAACGAGGGAACGAAGAGCTTTCCTATATTCTTCTCCCTCTAACGCGGCTAATCTTCGTCCTCTCTCTAATCAGCCCTCTTGGGCGGTAGAGCAATTTGACTAACACACACTCTCTCTCTCTAGAAAATAGAAATACCATGCATAATTAATGTACCCCATGAAACGAAATGATCCAATTATAGGCAGTGGTTGCCACCATGCACCGTCTTCTGCTTCCTACCTTCTCTCCCAGCCCTCCACCCCTCGCTGTCGCCATCAATTTATCCCTTCCCCCTCCACCCCTCTACTCCCCTTTCCCCACCATTTCCATGGTGGCCCCCCTCCCTTCCTAAACCCCTACCGTTGCCAAGGACCAGGGTGGCCACCTCCGCTTTCTCGCCGCCGCCGTCGTCGCCACCGGCTCGATTGCCTTGCCGGCGACCCACTCGGCCACCCTAGCTCCGGTCCTTGAATTGTCTCGCCCGCTCCGGCCGGCCAGACACAATGCCTCCTGGCTACGTCGTTGCCATTGCTCTCCTCGTCCTGCTCGGCGGCGGCGGCCACGCGGTGACCGCGGTCGCCAGCATCCGCCTCGACCCCATGATGATCCGGCGCCCGTCCGGGTCCATCCCCACGTTCCGGGAGGCCCCCGCCTTCCGCAACGGCGACGAGTGCGCGGTCGGCGGCCGGGTGGATGTCGCCATGACGCTGGACGCCAACTACCTCCGCGGCACCATGGCTGGCGTGCTCTCCATCCTGCAGCACACGGCGTGCCCTGAGAGCGTCGCGTTCCACTTCCTCGCCGCCGGGATGGACGCCGACCTCGCCGCCGCGCTGCGCACCACCTTCCCCTACCTCGACCTCCGCGTGTACCGCTTCGACCCGTCACTCGTCCGCGGCCGCATCTCCCGGTCCATCCGCCACGCGCTCGACCAGCCGCTCAACTACGCGCGCATATACCTCGCCGACACGCTGCCCCCCGACGTGCGACGGGTGATCTACCTCGACTCCGACGTGATCGTCGTCGACGACATCCGAGCGCTGGCCTCCGTCGACCTCGGCGGCCATGTGGTGGGCGCGCCGGAGTACTGCCACGCCAACTTCACCAACTACTTCACGGACGCCTTCTGGTCGGACCCAGCGCTCAACGGCACGTTCCGCGGCCGGCGGCCGTGCTACTTCAACACCGGCGTGATGGTGATGGACGTGGTCAAGTGGCGCGCCGGTGGGTACACGCCGCGGGTGGAGCATTGGATGGCGGTGCAGAAGCAGAAGAGGATATACCACCTCGGCTCGCTGCCGCCGTTCCTGCTGGTGCTCGCCGGGGACATCCAGGCCGTGGACCACCGGTGGAACCAGCACGGGCTCGGCGGCGACAACGTGAAAGGGCGGTGCCGGGGCCTGCACCCGGGGCCCATCAGCCTGCTGCACTGGAGCGGCAAGGGCAAGCCATGGCTCCGGCTCGACGCCCGGCGGCCGTGCGCCGTTGACTACCTCTGGGCGCCCTACGACCTCTACCAGCAATCGTCGCCGGTGCTCGAGGAATGAGCAGCACCCAACCAACCATGCATATACAACGAGCTAGCTAGCTTTGTTGCTCAGTTCTTGCATGCATGTGTGCAAGGAGATGATCAAAACAGGGAAAAAAAAGGAAATTAAAGGAGAGATGTCCATGCAAGTCGAATGCATCTCGGCATGCAACAAAGCTAGCTGACGAAAGGGTAGAAGAAACAGGATTAAATGGTGGTGTTTATTGGTGTCTTGATTGGGAATTGGCAATTTGAGAAGGGTACAAAGTCCTTTCTTCCTTGTTGGGTTATCTTTTTAATTTGTTTAATTATGGGGGGTTCTTGTTTGATTTGGCTCTTGATCGATCGTCCTGTATATGTCATGTTGTAACCGGCAAAGATTAGTGTGCTGGTGGGAGGTGGGGAAGCTCCTGCTGACAAATGTATGTACACGTACTTATGTATATCAGTTTATGTTAATACAAATACAGCTTTACAGATCACACAAATACAATAGCTAATGTTGAATCGGAAAATTAGCTCAATAGCATCACAAAGAGGTATAGTTTGGAAAACATCATCTCATGTTAATTAGCTTGACAAGTGGGGCCTAGAGTCGATACTGTTTTAATTTGCAACTTGGATACCATTAATTGTTCAATGGCGGAGCTTAATTGCATGCTAAGGTACACAGTGACCCCAATATGTCTAATTTAAAAGTTTGTCGTTTGTACTACATAGTACGCTAAAAACCGCTAGTTTGACCATCTTAAAGCTTAATTTTTAATCGAGGTCCGCCGGTACTGCCATTGTTGAATACATACTTGAATGCATACGAGTTCAATATGCCATGGATCAAACCCACAACTTCGTAGTATTATTTGGACCAAATCTTGTTCTCCTACCGTGTTTTCTCAATTTGATCGTGTCAAAGAACTTTGATGCATAGGACATGAAAACGGCATGTGCACTTTCGCTTGATGTACCCCAGCACAATGACAGAATAGAGGGTGTCGGGGCTGTGTGGACAAGGCCAGGGTGTGTCGGTCTAGTACTCTATTAGGCCCCACGCTACAAGAAAAAGGAGGCTTCGGCTTCGGAAGTGAACACGCCACCTCGCTCCTTCGGTCACCAGCCGCCGCGACACATCTAGTGAGTGTAAGAGATAGAGGAAAGAGCAGAAGAAGCATGGGTGCGGCCGTGGTTAGCTCCTAATCAAATAGTAACGAGCTACCGAAGGGAGAGGATCTAGGATGTGAGAATATAGGGTTTGAGAGACGTAGGCTTGGTTGGTGAATGGATGAGATAACTAATACGATCAGGTGTAACAAAAAAATTCTAGAAGCACAACAATTAATTCTTAAGTCTGTAGCAATTTTTTGCTCTAGATGCAACAAACACGGAAGTAACCACCAAAAAATGTTGCAACAGAATTAAACTATTGAGAAAACAAATACAAAGAACCTATTGCAAAAAAAAAAAACACTAAACCTTATTTTAACTACAAGGAAACATTTGATGTCTTGTCATGTAACATTTACAAATAACTGCTGCAGTCAATATTTGAAATGAGCACAGGGAAAAATGCGGAGAGCCACCCCATTCCTCAGTGGGCTCAGGATCTAGTAGGGCAACACTAGCATTGCTCGCCCTTCAATACAAGATATTCGCATAGGACGTAAGAGCCGTACTATTTCTGTTACTTTATTCCAGCGCTAAGAGAATTGTTTGCACCAATTTTTGGAAACTACGAGAAGAATCGGCAGAAAAAGTAAGTTTGGATACAATACGAAGCGCCTCATAGGATTTGGATAATGTACGAATAATATTTGGAAACAGAGTCCAAATAGGAAACTACGGGATTCGGATTAAATGCAATCGTATTGGGCGGGACTCGATCGGCAATGGGTATATAAAGGCGCGATAGGGCCGCTTGGAGAAAGGACACAATCAATCAACACATCTACCAGTTTTTACTTTCTATAGTCTTTAGTCTTTTTAGCATTGTAATCTTTCCTTTGTAAGTCGACATCGATCAAATAAAGTTGCGAATCGCCGATTGTTTGATCGTCGTTGGCTTTTTCAGGTTTGATTTGTTCTGTCTTGTTGCGCATCGCCTTTTCAGAATCGATCTACCTTTTACCCCGGATTAGTCTTAATCGGCTAATCTAGTTACCATTCGATCGGCTTTACGGTGATTCTTGATTTTAGCCGATTCACCTCACGAATCGGCTTGATTGAATTTTACAACTCTTTCCCTTATCGATTGCGAGGTCAAATCGATTGGCCTTCAAGACACTTGAACCGGTGTTACGTCCGGTGTGTTGCAACCGAAACCCTCTTCACGTTTTGGCGTCAACACATTTTTGGCACGCCCGGTGGAACGGTCGGAAAAAGATGATTGCAAACAAGTCAATTGCTCGTAAGGCCGACGTCAACACGGAGGCGATCATCGCCGCCACAATGGAGGACTTGACTCCAGAGCAGCGCAAGGAGATCGAAGATCGAAAAGCTGCGTTGGAGGAATTGATGTTGGGTTGCTATCAGAAAACCCGACGAGGAGTTACTCAGAAGACGGCGCTCCCAACAATCAATCCGCTCGGTGAAGCTGGCGTCGCATCGACTCCGGTAAGCCGATACATGCCAGCTCAAGCTGAGTTATCTGTCATGATTGAACAATCTGTGCATCATGCGTTAATTAATCAGTCATCGGCTTTGGTCACAACTTTAAAGCCGATGATCGAGAATAGCGTAAAAACGATTGCACAAGAGTTGGCAACTTCTGGGGGATTGCTGGATCCGTTACAGCCACTTCCCACGTATCCCGTATATTCTGTGACACCAAACACCAACACAATTAAGGTGTCGACACCTGTACCCTCACTAACGCCGACCCAACCTACCGTGTTGGCACCAGCAAATCCTCGTCCAAGCCCCGTTACTCATTACCATGCGTATACTGACGCCGCAAAGATAGATCCATCAGCGTCAGGAACCTCCCACAGACAATCGGCTCCTCAGCCAATTGAATTGGAGAAAAGCTGTAAGCCTCAGGGACAGTTTCAAACTAGAGATCCGGCTCCATATAAAGTAGTTACATACTCAGAGCCGTTTGTTCCAATACCTGAGGTTCCGGCCGCTAGAGCCGATGGATATGAATCATGGCAACAACAGTACCCATCGGCTAGGGCCAGCCGACCAGCCGAGTATGCACTCGGGGGGCAGGACACTCATCACAATTGGCCAAACACGCCAATAACGTTAACTGGGCTGATCAGATCTCTACGGTCTTAAGGGATCAGTTTGGTTTACAACCCAAAGGAAGAACAATCGGCTATAAAAGTGCCCAGTTACATTGACCGGATGCCATACCCACACAACTTTAGGATTCCCGATTTTGCAAAATTTTCAGGGGATGATTCGGTCACCACTTTGGAACACGTTGGACGATTTATTGCCCAGTGTGGAGAAACAGCTCAATCTGACGGATTAAAAATTAGACTTGTTCCTTTGTCTTTATCAGGAACTGCTTTTACTTGGTTTACGAATCTGCCTCCAAATTCGGTCCACTTTTGGAACGATTTAGAGAGCCGATTCCATGAATACTTTTTCTCTCGGTAGCCTAGAATTGAGAATCTCAGATTTAAGTCTTTGTCCGCAAAAATTTGGCGAATCGACCGATTACATGAGGAGGTTCGAGAAGTGCGAAATCGGTGTTTTAGCGTAGTATTACCCGACGATCAGTTGGCCGATTTGGCATTTCAAAGGCTGATTCCCCCGCTCAAGGAAAAACTTGCCGGACAAGAATTCACTGACTTAAGTCATCTGCTTCATTGCGTGTCGGCGCAAGAAAGCCGATATTTAAGTAAAGAATTCAAAGATAAAATTAGGATAAATAGCAAAGACAAGGCCAAAGTAAATATGGTGGAGTATAGCTCCAGTGAAGACTCTGAAGACGAAGCAGATATAAACATAACCGAATGGATAAAAGGGTCCAAAAAACCGCTTGTCTGTTCGTGGCTTAAGCCAACAAAAAGTAAGTCAGAGGTCAAGTACGCGTTCGACGTATCTAAGTGTGATCGCATATTTGACATGTTATTACAAGAAAAGTTGATATGACTGCCAGAGGGACATACCATACCGTCGGCTGATGAGATCAAAAAGCGGAGGTACTGTAAGTGGCATCACTCCTTCTCTCATAACACTAACGACTGCAATATTTTTCGACAGCAGATACAAGCAGCCATCGAAGATGGCCGGCTCAAGTTTGCAGAGGAGCCGGCCATGGAAGTCGATGTTAACCCTTTCCCAATTAACATGGTCCAGTGCTCCGGCAAAGGGAAACACATTGTCGAGGAAAGACCTGTAGCAACCCGGCAAGTCGACACAGAATCAAGCTCAAGAGGGGAAACCCTGAAGATAACGATCGGCTCACTTCAAATTGAAGCCGATCAAGATGGAAAAAACTCACGAACAGTGAAACCAAAAGGGGAATTGCAAATTGGGCGATGGTACAAGGCTGAACGACCCTCACCGCGAAAACCAGCGTTCAAACCCAAGCCAACCTTCTCACAGTTGCTTCAAAAATATGAAAGGATAAGTTATCGAAGCTTAGCGACAATCCGTCGGCGGATAAGTCGTATCGGCCAAACAATGTTTCGCGCGAAAACACATATCGGCGGATAACATAGAAAAAAGCTCACGAGAGGTGCCCTTTTAGCGATTTCTTTGGGAAAAGGGTGTAGCATTGCCTTCACCTAGGACATGCCCCATGGAGCACTATCCACAAAGAGATTGGCCAAAACAACCCGATCAAGGAAGCGCTTGGGTGGATTAGGCGTCGAGATCATATGGAGTCGGGGGTAAAAACCGATAAAAGAAAGGTGGGGACACGAACCAAGACAAGAATGTAGAGCCATGAAAATCTAGCGGGTAAGATTATAAATCGATAGAACCCAAGCCAAGATGGTGTCCTCACAGGACTTAACCGATCGGCGTGAGCGGCCGGCGCCCTAAGGACCACAGGGAGATGAGGGAGGCGAAGAAGAAGCACAGAGACAAAATATTTAATGAGTTACGACCGATAAAAATTGCCAAGAAGGAATGGAGGCGAAAAGAGCAAGCCGATAATGAATCAGATTCCTCAGACGATTTTCTGTCACCAATAGTCAGAAATGACACCCCTCCCATGGATATCAACATGGTATTCACTCTGCCGGCCAATTCGAGAATCAAAGGCGGAATCGGCTAAGGATCGTTCGCTCGATTGTGCCTGGCGCACAGATCAGATGTTGAGAAGCCAAGACCCTCATCGACACTTAAAGCCATTGTACTTAAAGGCTTTATCAGCGGCAAACCGATATCTAGAATGCTTGTAGATGGAGGGCCATCGTAAACTTGATGCCACTCTCTACTTGCAAGAAGTTGGGCAAAAGCCGATGAAGACTGATCAAGACAAACATGGTGCTAAACGACTTCACGGTGACCCCACCGAAGCAAAAGGGTGATGGTCCTGAGCTAACCGTCGGCAGCAAAACTTTGCCGACCGCATTCTTTGTGATCGAAGCCAAAGGAAATTACAGTGTGCTTCTAGGGCGAGATTGGATACACGCCAACTGCTGTATACCATCGACCATGCATCAACTTCTTGTGCAATGGAATGGAGATGAAGTCGAGGTCGTTTCAGTCGACACATCAGCTCATATTGCCATGGCCGACTCGGCATAAATTGGCCACATGAAGAAGCTGAATGCATATCGAGAAAAGCTCTAGACGATTGCGACTTCATCCGTGCATCGGGAAGGCGGGCTTCTGCCGATCAGTGTCAAGCCAGGCACCTTTGATCGGGCGAGTGAAGTTTTGAGAAGATGGGGTCAAAAATAATCCAAATTTTGCAAGACAAAGCAAGAAGCTATCGTCATAGGATAAATTCTGTGAAGCCATTGAAGACTTCCAAAGCGAGAAATTGGGTCAAGGTTTCATACGCCGATATGCTTGAAGAAATGGAAGCATAGGAGAAGGCGATAGAAAAAGGCCAACTTTTGTAAGTGCAAATTTAGATGTAGACTATAAAACAAGTTGGTCAAAATACTTAGGAAATCTGAGGATTGTTTTGCACGGGTATTATGAGATGCTGGACTAAGCCGAGAGTTAGTAGAACATCGGCTACCTATCAAGCGGGATATCGGCCATATAAGCAACCTCCTCGCCGCTCTAATCGAGTTGTATGACATAATAAAAGAAGAGATTGAAAGGTTGCTAGAAGCCAAATTCATAAGGCCTTGCCGATATCTTTGAGTGGGTATCTAACATTGTGCTGTCATGAAGAAAAATGGAAAGCTACGAGTATGTGTGGATTTGGGGACTTGAATAAAGCCACACTAAAAGATGAATACCGATGCACATGGCCGATATGCTCATCGATGCCGCATCGAGCAACAAGATTATCGTTTTCTTGGCGGCAATGCTGGGTATAACCAGATATTCATGGCGGAAGCCGATGTTCCCAAGACTGCCTTCAGATGCCCTGGCGCATTAGGGTTGTATGAATGGCCGGTAATGACATTCGGCTTAAAAAACGCAGGGGCCACCTATCAACGCGCCATGAATTTAATCTTTCATAACCTAATCGGCCATATCGTCAAAATTTACATCGATGACGTAGTTGTTAAGTCCAAGGAAGACTGGCAGCACTTAGCCGATTTGGAAAAAGTATTTCAAAATACAAGGGCTCATGGACTAAAGATGAATCCCTTGAAATGTGCGTTTGGTGTATCGGCTGGTCAGTTCCTTGGTTTCATGGTACATCAAAGGGGTATTGAAGTTAGCCAGACCAGGGTCAAGGCCATAACAAATACAAAACCGCCGACATGCAAGAATGAGCTGCAAAAGCTGATCGGCAAAATCAACTACTTAAGACGGTTTATCTTGAACCTATCTGGTAAGATTCAAGCTTTTACACCACTACTGAAATTGAGAGATCACGAGGAATTCGTATGGGGAGCCGATCAGCAGAAAGCTTTTGATGATATAAAGCAATACTTAGTGTCACCGCCAGTCTTGGCAGCACCACAGAAGGGTGTCCCATTTAAGTTATACATATCGGCTGAAAACGAGACCATTGGGGCTGTGTTGGCGCAGGAAGTCGATGGTAAAGAGCGAGTGATATTTTACTTAAGCCGACGACTCTTGGATGCCGAGACCAGGTACCCTCCAGTAGAGAAATTGTGTCTTTCATTATATTTTGCTTGTACAAAATTAAGACACTATGTGTTAGCATCAACCTGTGTGGTAGTAGGTAGAACCGACGTAGTCAAATATATGCTATCTGCTCCGATTCTAAGAGGATGACTTGGAAAATGGGCTTATGCCTTAACCGAGTTCGATCTGTAGTTTGAGTCGGCCAAGGTCAAAGGACAAAGCTATAGCCGATTTCATAACGGGACACGATACTATGGTAGCAATATTGATGTAGCTCCATGGCATTTGTATTTTGAATCGGTCGGTTGCGGGAAGGAAGTGGAATAGGTATTGTACTAACTCCGCCAAAGGACATGACATAGAGTTTGCATATCGGCTTAAAAGCGATGCTCTAATAACAAAGTGAATCTGACCTTCGCTCAAAGGATTGCAGTTGGCGAATAGTATTGGGGTGAGTAGTATAGAAGCATATGGCGACTCATTACGGTGGTGGTGCACAAATTAAAAGGAATTTAATCGCAATGATGAGGTGTTATCAAAGTATCTGGAACATTGTCTTGAGGTCATCAATACTTTCACATCATTCCGTTATCGGCTATGTACCCAGAGAGGAACAACAAAATAACGCCTTGGCTCAAGCGACTTCGAGCTACAAGGAATACTGGCCGATCACGAGCATTGAATTAATCGACAAAAGCAGTCTTGTGTGTTAGTAATACCGGAGAAGCAGTAAAAGCTTACCTATTAGATCCATCCAAGCCTCATGCGTAAGGTTAAGCCAAAAAGCATTGAAATACGTCGTGATGGAAGGAATTATACTATCGGACGTTGGAAGGGTTGCTTCTGCGATGTTTAGGCGATGAAGAGGCAAAAGTGGCTATGGGAGAGGTACACGAAGGAATTTGCGGAGCACATCAATCGGCCCACAAAATGAAGTGGATTCTAAGACGAACTGGGTATTTTTGGCCGACAATCTTTGAAAGATTGTTTGAGATACTATAAAGGGTGCCAAACTTGTCAAAATTTGGGAGCGATGCAACTTGCACCACCACATCGGTTTATATCCGATTATCAAACCATGGCCGTTCAGAGGATGGGGAATAGATGTAATCGGCCAAATATTCCCGGCAACAAGCAAAGGCCATAAGTTTATCCTTGTAGCCACTGATTATTTTTCGAAATGGGTAGAAGCCGTTCCGCTTAAGAAAGTCACCAGTGTAGAGGCTATCAGCTTTGTAAATGAACACATTATCCATCGATTCGGTATCCCTCAGACCATCACAACCGATCAAGGAACTGTGTTTATGTCTGATGATTTCAAGAATTTCGCAGAAGGCCTAGGCATCAAATTGCTCAACTCATCGCCGTATTACGCTCAGGCTAACGGACAAGCCGAGTCGTCCAACAAAACTTTGATCAAACTAATTAAAAAAAATTGATGAGAAGCCTCGAACTTGGCACTCTACATTATCGGAATCCCTGTGGGCTTATCGGCTAGCGTTCCACGGATCGACTAAATTATCGCCGTATCAGTTGATATATGGCCAAGAAGCCGTGTTGCCCGTAGAAATAAATATTGAGTCGATGCGAGTAGCAAGGCAGAACAATCTATCGACCGATGAATACAAAGAATTGTTGCTATACAACCTGGATGATTTGGCAGAACTAAGGCTGGTTACTTTGAATCGGCTTAAGAAGAATAAAGAAAGAGTTGCAAGGGCTTATAATAAAAAAGTTGTGCCAAAATCCTTCAGCGAAGCCGATTTAGTATGGAAGACAATACTGCCGATCGGGTCTAGGGACAATCGATTCGGTAAATGGTCGCCTACATGGGAAGGACCATATAAAGTAAATCGGCTTGTCGTGGAAGCATATATATACTCGAAACACTTGAGGGCTAGTATTACCTAAGGCGATCAGCGGAAAATATCTAAGCGGTATTACCCTAGTGTTTGGGTGGGTGCGTGATTGAGAATACAATACAAAGAGTTTAAAGACAAAATCGGTTAAACAAATGATTAAAGTAAAATAAATCTGATCGGTTAAACAGTAAGTGAGAGTGCAATACAAAGTGCAGACAAAACAAGCGTTGTTTCAAACACATGCCCACACCAGCAGATTACAAGCGACGACCGGATGCTAGCTCCTAAAGCCGATAATGCTGCATGTTGCCTTAGCCAATTTGTGTGACTCCATAAAGTATATCCTCGTCGGCCTTGGCGATGCCAGGCACTGGAACAAGTTTGGCCGATTGATCTTTCACCTTCGCTCTGACCAAGCCAATGTCGACTTCTAATTTTTAGGGAAGTTGATGTTGCGATCACCAAAACAAGATTGTTTGCGAGCTCTTCTTCCACCTTAGCCAATTCCTCTTCAAGCTAGCTTCTTAAATGCGTCTCCAATTTTTGCGTGAGAGACTTGGCGACCTTGAGAGTAGAAGAATCTTCGTCGTATTTCTTCTTCTTGGCCTTTAAATGCGCCACCAACTCATCTAGCAGATCTTGATCATTTGCTTGAGCTTCTCGTCGGGCTATTACGGCGTGGCGGCCTCGACTTCGGTTCTCCTTTCGTCTATGTGACAAGCGTCTAGAATAGCCTTAAGAGCCTCGGGTGGGAGATAAAGCCGACAACGACCATTGCATCTCGGATCGGTGAGCATTAGCGAGATGTTTGCCTCCTTTGAAAATCGTAGTCAAAAAGCGATTCGACTTCTCCTGCATGTTCGGGGCGATTGGACGATCTGCGGCAGATGCCTTCGGGAGGCGGTGATGATATTGCGGATATACGCCACATAGTCGTTAGGGGCAATCACTGGGTGGCCACTCGTCGAGTAAAGCCGAGCAAGTCATCTGGTCAGATTGACTCCTCGGCCTGACTTCGGGTGGTCGGTGAGGAGGCGAAGGAAGCGAGGAGCATTGGAGGAGGCGATGTCGGTGGGCTAACGACATTGGCGGTTTGAAGATCGGCCAATACCGGCTTCTTGAAGTCGCCGCCGCTGAAACCGATAAAGAGTCGTTAGGAATCGACAAAATACTCAAAAAAAGCAAAAGGATCTACCTCTGCAAAACCGATGTATGGGGAGAACTCTCGGCACTTTGCTCGATCGTTTTTTGGCGGCGGGTCGAGCTTTACGACTTAGGTTTTTCTGCGAAGAATTAATTATACAAAGTCAACGGTGAGCAACAAGACAAGGGAAGCAATTATCGGTTACAAACACTTCTTCGAAGCTCGGCCTTTTTCAAGTTCAGCGGCGGGCTTTGAATACGGAGACTACGGAAGAATAGCCAAGTTAGGCGATGCTGATTAGGCCTTTTTCCTTTAGGCCCCGCAGCCGATGGAGCAGCGGTGGTTTGATCGGCCGCAGCATTCTGAAAAATGGGACAAGGAAGTTAGCAGACAAATCACAAGCGAGAAACTTCGGTACAAAGTATAAGAAAATACGCGATACCTCTACAGCTATAGATGAGTTAGAGTAGCAAGCAGTGGAAGAAACCGAACTATCTTCGCTCATTTCTTGCTAGAGAAACTATCGTCGGCTCATGAAAGTCCGGTAAGAATGTCTCTATAATGGCCGCGGTGTGCGATCTAAATAAAGGGCCTCGATATGGCGCCCACCAAGCCGAAGCTGGCCACCAGGCGGGGAGTTCGAGAAAAAGCGCGAAGATCAATAACTTGGAACTCATCGGCCATTTCGAAAATAATTTCAGTGCTTGTTGCATTAGTTACTCGGCCCTTGGTTCAAGACGATGAAGAGGCGGACTAGGCACCACTTGGCCAAAACCGGTGACGGGCATATCTTAGAAGGATGGTAGAATCGTCTGACAATTTGAAATGTCCTATTACGGGAATTCAAGCCGACATGAAGGATGCAAGGGATCTGAAGATTCGATATAGCTCTAAGGTCGACGTGGCATCAAGGAACTATCAGCGTCCAAATGAAGGAATGAAGGCCACTGAAAATCGGCATCATCACCATAAGAAAAGAAATCTTGTTGGCCGAAAGTTGTGTTATCCAGATGCAGAAAAAATGACAAATATTTCTTGAAGTCGACCGGGGTAATTCGATGTAAGCCACTAGTGCACATCACAAGTTTCTCTCCATGCGATCGGTGGCTCTGTATTGAAGTCGTGCCTTGAGGTAGTCCTCACAAGGAAAAGCCGATCCTTCTGACGGCTCTGGGATCAAGGAACGGCTAAAAATGCTATAAAGCCATAACTGAATGAACCATAACGGGCCTCTATGTTGCTCACAATGAATTGAGCAAACCCGAGAAAAGCCGACTCGAATAACATGCATCATCAGTAAACAAAGCACCAAGGAGCATTTTTCCAAGTGCAAGCCGAAGCGACCTGTACACCGCTGCTACCCTGTTGGAATACTTGCGTCGGACCCAAGGAAGCTCCACGAATGCGAAACCGATCCAGCCACAGATTCGAAGCCGCATGTTCCTCATCCGACACGAGACCATTTATTCTATTGTTGTGCTGGATATACTTAGACCATCCCTCGCCTTTTGATCGAATTAGTTTGTATCTTGGTTTGCCGCTAAAAGCCGATATCTGGTCTCCATCTGGTCTAAGGCAACAAAGCTCGGCTATGTCTAAGAGGGTTGGGCGATGGGGCGATCCGGAAAAGAAAAGCATTAAGAGTGTCCGGCCAAAAATAACGGTAGTGGCCACCAAGGGCTCGTTGGCTTCAGGGTTTGCAAGACTCAATGGGAGACATTCAGCTATGCCCATACGTTCCCATTCAGACCTCTTTTGAGCCGATACCCGGATGTACCAGCTTCTCCAGCCCTTGAGAGCCGTCGGCCAAGCCCTAAAGCTTTTTCCCCATTCTGTTATATTATATCCTTTAGCTGATAAAGGGAGTCTAGGAATTTCCTCGTCAATAACTGTATCGGCAATCGAGTTTCCTACCGGTCCTAGGTAGTATTGATCTTCACTTTCAGGAATCGGGATCGATGACATGAGGGGTCCATTCAGGTAGATGGGAGAGGTGGAAGCTTGATCACCAACCTGACGAGAAGACGATTGAAGGAGGAAAGCCGATTGCAGAAGGTGCGGGAGCTGGAGAGCGTGGGAATGACCGTGGGGGTCCCGCATATATATAGCACGGTGAAAAGTGAAAAAACGGCGGGAACAATTATCGAAACGACACGGGGAAGCTATGGTGCGTTAAAGATGCATGCAGTAGCGATTAATCGGCGATTCTTCGAGCAGTTCCTAACGAGATAACAAGGAAGCCGATGGATGGAAAGCGATATATTTTGAAAGATAACAAGTTATCTTCCAAAAATGGGGGCATATGTTTGCACCAATTTTTGGAAACTACGAGAAGAATCGGCGAGAAAAAGTAAGTTTGGATACAATCTGAAGCGCCTCATAGGATTTGGATAATGTCGAATAATATTTGGAAGCGAGTCCAAATAGGAAACTACGAAGCCGATTCGGATTGCGTCGTCGTATTGGAGCGGGACTCTGATCGGCCAGCGGGTATATAAGGCGCGATAGGGCCGCTTGGAGAAAGGACACAATCAATCAACACATCTACCAGTTTTTACTTTCTATAGTCTTTAGTCTTTTTAGCATTGTAATCTTTCCTCTGTAAGTCGACATCGATCAAATAAAGTTGCGAATCGCCGATTGTTTGATCGTCGTTGGCTTTTTCAGGTTTGATTTGTTCTGTCTTGTTGCGCATCGCCTTTTCAGAATCGATCTACCTTTTACCCCCGGATTAGTCTTAATCGGCTAATCTAGTTACCCTTCCGATCGGCTTTCTGGCTGATTCTTGATTTTAGCCGATTCACCTCACGAATCGGCTTGATTGAATTTTTACAACTCTTTCCCTTATCGATTGCGAGGTCAAATCGATTACACGCTTCCACACACTTGAACCGGTGTTAAATCGGTGTGTTGCAACTAGAAATCCTCTTCACGTTTTTAGCGTCAACAAGAATATATCGAGTATTACAAGCTGGGATGCTTGACCCATATTCAAAGCTAGCTTTATTTTGTAACGCAGCGACTTTTTAAAAGCATTTAAATTTTGTACTTTTTGATATGACAGTTGGTAGCATTTTTTAGTCATAAGAAAAAACTTACCAAAATTTGCAAAAATTCATGTAACTAACTAAATTCTATAAAACTCCCCACAGAGGTGGTACTAGGGGTGCCATCCCAAAAATTTTGAAAGTGCTACAAGATCATCTCTTCGATGGACTAGATTTGTTTATTGAACTAGTTTCAATTTAATTTAGTGGTTTGGGATTTTTAAGACCTTAAAACTATTTACATTGTAACTTTAGTTAATTTCAAATATATGTGTCAGATTTATGATCTTACGAAATTATTGTACAAGAGTATAGAGTTATACATGTGAACTATACACTTCCAACAAAAATTTTGTAGTTCCACCGCGGACTGCACATGAGCACATCACAACGCAACAATTGTAATTGGATCCAAGTCAAGCAGGTAGAAAAGAATTCTCTACCAAAAAGTAATGCTAGTGTTCGTGTTGCATTAGTCAACCACATTTGGTTCGCAAAGTAATCTTCAATTGCAATTGGTTTAAAATGCATTGGAGTGATCTAAGTATCTAACCAAACAAGTAAAATATTTGCGAACCATCTACGTATCTTCAGTTCTTCCCACTGCGTCTAACTTAGAAGTGCATTATGCAAAACTCCATTTTATTTCCTTAAATTATGCACCTCTACATGTGGCTATTTATTACTTCCTTCTTTTTCATTTAAGAATCCGTGCGCCGTTAAACCTTCTAAAGCTTGATCGTCTGAATACGTTGACCTATCTAGATCGGTCATATGAAAATTATATCAATATATTTATCATTTAAAATATTTTTATAATATTATAATATTATTAGTACATTTTAATATAAATTAAAAATAATAATAGTCAAAGTCATATATCGAAGACCCTAAAAAATAAAAAACATTGAGTAAAAAAGAACAGATTAGTAATTGCTTCGATTTTATTCCTGATTTTTACACACACACACACACACATATATATATATATATATATATATATGCTGTTTTGGACACTTGCAATTTCAAAAATTCTGCCCACAAATGTTTGTTTGTCTACACAAGATTTGTTTTTCGGTATGAGAAGACCTTGTTGGCATCGAAAAATATGATGAATGATTAATCGGCTACAACACACGACGAACATAGGGTTCAGAGTGTGCCAACTGATTTGATCAATCGTTAAGGCAAATAAAAAAATATGCACAAAGCCGATCTAGTGTAAAAAACAACAAAGATCTAAACAGCTAAAAAGTAATTAAATCTAGGGTACAGGTAAGTCTAAACAGCCAATTAGGGATAAATAGAGGGATAGAGTAAAAGTTTTAGGGCTTGGCCAACAACTCTTAAGGGATTGCGGCCCATAAGATGGTTGAATGGGAACACATAGGCGTAGCAGAGTGTCTCCCCTTTGTCCTTAGCTGATCCAGAGGCCAACGAGCTCTTAGCGGCCACGGCCTATTATTTCTGGTCAGATACTTTTAATGCTTTTCTGTTCAAAACCGACCTAGTCGGCCTAACACTCTTAGATGTGGCGAAACTTTTTTCCTAAGGCCTGATGGGGATCAAGTGTCAGCTTTTTGCGCCAAGCCCACACATAAACAGATTCATTCGAAGGGAGAGGGCTAGAACAAGTATATCAGCAACAACCAAGGAGTCGGCCCAGTATCGAACAAGGAACACATCGCCTTCTTGAATATGTGGTTGGACCATTTTCTTTTTTATGAAGCATCACTTGGGTCGACTCAAGTTTACCAAGCCCTGGCTGAACAATTAGTAGAAGGCTATCGGCTAGCCCTAGGAAAGATATTCTTGGGCACTGTATATCAGATGATGCATATCATCCATAGCCGATTATTCACCGGAGTAGGGTCGTATTATGTTGGAAATGTTGGAGACCCCTATGGTTTATTCAGACATGGCTATATTGTATATTCACCTGATCTTTCAAGCTCAACCCAGTCGACCAGACACCCTTCCCCCATGAAGAGATCATAGAGGGTGAATCTGAATATCAAGAAAGACGATCCGTCAATGAGAGGTTTATCTTGTGCTCTGGTAATGAAGCAAAATCACTCAATCAGCTCGTGGAAATACTTGGCTTTCTTTCTTGAGCTCTGTAGTGAAGACTTAGTTAGTATGATTTTTTCAGCTATAAAGAAGACAATGACTATCTGTGCCCGTCGTTCCTTCATTTATCAATCTGATAGCTACTGTATGTGTGAAGAAACACTTAAGCTCTACAAGATTTTTTGTCTCCAAGTGTGTTTTCTGTCGGCTTGCACACCAAAAATCGGACATATTCTCCATCATATGAATTTTACCATCTGTCGGTTTATGCGAGGCAGCTGGGGTTTGGGAAAGTCCCCCCAAGTTTTCAATTGCTTAGTCGACTTCAGCCAAGGGAGCACCTCCGCAATGCCTCTAGGGCCATAACTGCTCTTCACATGGTTGATGACCTTCAGCTTCAGAATCTGCCTCACTTCTTTCTGTATACTAGAAGGGCAGGGAGCTGCATGAGGTAATGGTCGCTATAAGTGAAGCCTTATACCCACCTTCGTGGATCATATCGGTTGTTATGGTTGTGTTTTTTCCAAATCTTCCTCCACCGTCATTGGTATCTAACACCAGTAGTGATAGCTCGAGTTCTAGCGATGAAGCTAGCTCATTGGGTTATACTAACTCGAGTCATGTAAATATCATCGGCGAGGTATCGGTTTGAAGTAGAACTTTGTTTCTTTAACACTTTATACTATCATCGAATTATATTCTAATCGGTTTTCCTTCTTATTTTTCAGACCAAGATGGTAAGAAGATTGCCACTGACCCATTGGGCACCAGCCAAACTTCCAAACGGCCACGTCCGACTGCCGTATTGGGGTACACCTCAGGTACCCTGCGCATCCAGTCTCCATTGCTCTCCGATGTAGACAAAAATCAACGAAGTGTTCGTCGACTTAGTTCTTTTTCCTCCATCACGCCCATTCACTCACTCTCTTAACCAATTGTTCAATAGAAAAGAAAAGCGTTCACGTAGCAAGAAGGTGCTGGCTAGTAGAGGGAGCAAACCGCCATAAGAATAATTGGCAGAAAGCTCTCTGCAAGCGACGACCACTACTCAGGTAAAGTTCTTTCACACCTACTTGTATTGTAATTATCCATTATCATTTGCTAACAGGCTTATAATACCTTCGTAGCCTACTCCATCTCCCACTTTTGTGACTGATGTTCTGGCCAATTTGCTGACTGAATCAGATTCCACCTCCAACATCATAGCCAACTCCAATCGCTGCACCGAAAGCCGCACCTGCCCTAGCTGCCGCTCCTACCGCCAAGTCCATCTTGAAGCCAGCCAATTCCATCAACAACATGCTGGGTTTTGACTAGTCGAACATTGAAGACAACGTAGACCTGGGTGAGAACTTCTTGGAGGAGATTCGGAAGATCTTGGCGTTTCTCACGACACAGCGGCTAAGGTGAAATCGGTTCCCGGCATGGCGGAGAGGATTAATCATGTCTTCAACTTGGTATGCTCTCCGTCAGCCAAGCTCCTCGAGAACTCGCAGCATTTGTGGGATGCCATTGCAGCGATGCAAGCCGAATTGCTCGAACACACCATGGTCGCTCTACTCGAAGTGTGCCATCTGGACGAAAAGAAGGGCGAGGTGGAGGCGAGCAAGGCCAGAATCACTAATTGGGCGGCATAGCAAGAAGGTCAATAGCTGCTTGACAAGTTGGTAGCCGACGCCAAAGCCCTCAAGGCCAAGTTTGATGAAGAGTCCAAGGACTTTTGGGCCACCAAGGAGATGGTGCTCAAACTAGATCGGCTAAGAATCATTAGAGGAAGACTAGCCAAGGTGAATGCATCCTTAGCCGAGTCTCACAAGCAGATGGCAAAGGCAGCATTAGCCTTAAAGAACCAAAAGCTTAGCCTTGGCATGGCCATTGAATCAAATAAGAAACAAACTGCCAAGATCACTCCTGTCCTAGGTTCTCAAGAAGAAGATGATAAGATATTGGACGACGTGGAGGTGATCATTGCTAAAGCTATTGCAGCATTATCGGCTTTGGGAGCCAGACTCTACAACCCAAGGGCGTAGCTAGCTAAGAATGATAACAAAATGAATGTAATGGGGTTTGTCTTAAAACAACTCTGAATGTCTGTAATATCGGCTTTGCAACAATATTTAAAATGTTCTAAATATTTTCTAAATTGGTTGTTTAACCGACTTTATATTTATGTCTAAAGTTGTCCTAAATATGATGTTTGTGATTAGCCTTTCACTTACTTTTAATATGGCCAGAATTAACTGCAACGAGTTAATTTGACCTTCTTCAACCGATAACTATTCTTAGTGACAGAACCAATCAAACTCTAGGGTAGTATTTCTTCAAGTATTTTCCATTAATCATCTTAGGAAACACCACACCTTACAACATCTCTAAAATATAGTAATTTCCATCCACAAGCTAATAGATCTTATACAGTCCTTTCGATGTTGGGGACCACTTGCCAAATTAGTTATCTTTAGAGCTGACAAGCAGTATAGTCTTTCAAACTAAATCGGCTTCACAAAATGACTTAGGCATTACCTTTTTGTTATAAGCCCTTGAAACTCTTTCTTTTATTCTTCTTAAGCCAATCTAGTATGTGCAAATATAACTCTGCTAAGTCATCCAAATTATCCATCATTAACTCTTTATAATCTTGAGTGATAAACCATTTTGCCTGCCTATTCTTATAGAGTCGATACTGAGTTCCATGGGCAAAACAACTTCTTGTCCATAAACCAATTAAAAAGCGATAACTTCATCGTACCATGATATGAAAGCCAATAAGCCCATAATGACTGATAATCTTACATGCCAATTCCTTGATTTTTCCTCAATCATCCTTTTGATCAGCTTGATCAATGTTTTGTTGGACGATTTGGCTTGACCATTAGTTTGAGAATAATAAGGTGATGAATTTAATAACTTAATGCCCAGACTTTTGGCAAAATTCTTAAACTCATCAGAAATAAACATAGTGCCCTGATCAGTCATAATAATTTACGGTATTCTAAACCGATGGATAATATATTCTGTAATAAATCCGATAGTTTCAACACTTGTAACTTTTTAAGCAGGATTGCCTCGACCCACTTGAAAAAATAATCAGTCGTGGCCAATATGAATTTGTGGCCTTTACTTGATGTAGGAAATATTTGTCTGATTACACTATAGGAAACGAGAATAGTGTCATCGGCCGAAATATTTTTGTCGTCGGTAAAACGGTCGACGACAAAAAGTATGCCTATGTCGACGGCTTTAACGTCACCCGACAACACATATACACCCAGCAAGACTGTGTCGGCGGCAAAAATTTAGCCGCCAATATAGAACACGATGACGTATCGGCGCGGGATGAAATTTGAATTCCAGATCCTGCCAACACGAGCTGTGTCGTCGGCTATATTAAACCCGCCGACATAGGCACTCCACCCAAAACAGAGAGTTCACCGTGCTCACACATGTCAGACGAAAAAACATCGCCGCCATGTGGGACCAACCAGGATGCCAGTTCTTTATCGTCGGGAGAGAAACAACCGCCAATACAAAGTAGGCTATGTCGGCGATATTAATCTTGCCGACGACACAGATGAAATTTTGTCGATGGTTTTATTTTAGCTAACGACAATAGTAATTCTAGACTAATTTAGAAAATCTATTTGAAAATGTTTTTGTTGTTTTTAAAATTAAGAAAAATTAAATAGAGCTTTTAGAATAGTTGTTAGGCAACATACATCTATATAACATGTAATTTTTTATTATTTAATTAATTGGTATGTGACGGCGTTGTGTGTATGTCTCCGTACGTTACCTCGAGTTTGAGTAGAACCTTGTGACGATCCAACGCAGGCCAATTGAAGAGCGAGGAATGACCTGAAATAAGCTGTGCATGTCGTAAAACCTTAAAGTGACCCTAGAAATGTCTCGTTCAACGCGTCGTAGGCTACAAAAGTATCGAAGAACGTACGGTGGTGGCGACTCTATTACTCTCCTTGAGTTTTCAGAAGAACTTGTTGTGACGATGAAATGCTGGGCGAAAGAAGAGCGAGAAATCAGCTGGAATAGGTTGTGCATGTTCTAAAAACCTTAAATTGGCCTTAAAAATGTCTTGTTGAATGTTTTGCACAGGGTACGGAATGGGCCCAGTGTCAGCGGTATTGACATGGCCGCCGACACAAGTGTGACCTGTGTCGTCGGTTCTCTCTCAACCGCGGACACTGTATTGTCTCTCTGACAGTGGGCCCGTGCATGATGTGTGCGTAGGGTACGGAATAGGACCCAGTGCCGGCGGTATTTATTTGGCCGCCGATACAAGTGTGACCTGTGTCGTCGGTTCTCTCTCAGCCGCGGACACTGTATTGTCTCTCGATCAGGGCCGTGCATCTTGTGTGCGTGGGACCCGATGTCGTGTCCGCGACCTGTGTTAGCCATCGGCTTGTCTTGGCTATCTGATAGTGGGCCCGTGCGTGCTGTCTGTGTCGGCGGCTTAAGTGTGGCCGACGACACAGGTCTGTCGTTATATATGAACCGTCTTGCGAAGTCGATGGACTCTCGGCTCTCTCTTCGCCGCGATTTCTGCAGCTCCTCCGATTTTTGCCTTCCGTGCCCGGCCGCCGCCCGTCCGTCCGCCCGCCTCCACCCGCCCGACGGCTGCCTCCCCGTCGCCAGCCCGCCTCCACTCGCATGGTCGCGCGGCTCGAGAAGCACACCGGCGGTGAGTGGTGCCGTCTTGATTGGTTGGAATTGGGTGCCGTGATTCTTACTCGATGGTGTGTTGATTGCGTTTGTTTGGTTTGGCGGTTTGCGGGTTGGAGTTTAGCGAGCTCCGCGCCGAATTGGCTCGCTTGTGGGCCGACGAGGGGAGCTTTGCATCTGGGATCTCAAGAATCCTTGCGAGCGATCGTGTTCCGCCACTCAAGGTATCGGCGATCGGCACATATCTTGTTGTCATAGAAGGATTGTGACCTTATTGTTAACCTTTATAATGCATGATTTCTGCAACTTTTCCGCTTCCATTGATGTAGGGCTCCTTTGTTTGTGTGTGCAAAGCATGGTGTTATGTATTTGTGAGTGTCCTAGCATGATTACACCCAATTCAGATGGGCATTTCTTACATTGAGGCACATTGTTGAATACTTCAACATTTTTGTTGGATAGCTATTAGGTGTAAAGCACCGTTCTTATTTTCAACTCGCGTTCAACACTACGATGCAAGGCTTAAAAATATCTTGCTGATATGACATTTGTAGTTTTTGCAATCTGCGTTTATTCACTCTTGGCTTAAAAATAGAAATTGCGCCCGGCTTGGGCGAATGTGTGTTAAGATCAAACAGGTCTTTCTAAAGATTCTTAATGTTTGCTTGTTGCAAACAGATCGTGCACTTCTCACCCCTTTCCATCAAGATGCTTTTTATTTCCAAATGTTTGATGGGGAAAGTTAATTTGATTGAAATAAACGCCATTGGAGTCTGGTCTTTTTTTTGGTGTGGGTGAATTAAGGAATGATTCAAATAAACATTTAAAAGAAAATCAGAAGTCCAAGGTGTTTAGAATACAATAGGAATGCATTCATAACCCGCCAATAAGTTAGTTATGGAGATTCATATGTGTTTGAGGTCATCCATTCTTGGATCATTTTGAACACATATGCCGACCAACCTTATGAAAGTCGGCGCTAGCAAAACATTTGTCATCATGTTGCGTATGGCTTAGTTATGTCTGAGGCTCTATCTACGTAGGTGTCTTCGCCTTCAATCTAATTTGCCAATGCTTGTTACTTTAACTACACCCATTGATCTACTATATAGATTAAGTTCTTGTGATTATATGTTTGAATGTATGACTACGCTTGAAATTAGTAGTTTTCGATTTCAATGTATGTGCATAGATGCATATATAGATCTATCTTGCAAATGCTCATAAGAGTGTGCCAATGAATTAATTAAAGCACGTATTGATGGCCAAGGTATGTAACAAATGCATAATATGAACCTTAGCCACGGTTTTGGATATGTGTATTGTGCCTAATGCTCATGCAAGGTGTCAATGACACGTAGTATTAATGTTAATCAAGTCTTTGGGTATTAGTTGCTATATGTGGTTGTTATTATATTAAATACTATCTTTTGTCTGCTGAGTGGATGTCCTAGTTTTAGGGGAGGTGCTGCCGAAATTTCTAATAAATTTCTAATAATTTGATAGAACGTCAATCGAGCGAGTTAAACCGTTCGGGCGCCAGCATATTTTAAGTAAGGAGCTCGAGCGGTGATTCGTTAGGTTCCATTACGAAAAGTGTTGCGCTCTCGAGCTGTCCGTTTTGGACAGCCCACGGATGTGCGCTTGAGTAATCTGATGGTCGTGACACGAGGGTGTACGGGTTGGAATTCTGGCGGTATTTCCTTGTCGTTCTCCTAGTGCATAACATAAGTGGTACGTCGTGACTGCGTTGCACTTGGAGAACAACGGGTTATGCTACCGAATTCGACCGAGCACTCTCGTGCCCACGACCATCATTTTAAGCCCACATCGATGGTGGGTAAGCCCTCCTATTTAGCAAGGCTTAAACCGTCCCCGAGGAAGAGTCCGAGCCACTTGCGAACAATTAGAAGCTCCTTGATTACGCCAAGTTGCCGCCGCATGAGCATACCGATGTGATCAGACTCTCGGCGTTGTCGCGTCTAATGTCGGTGAAGACCAAGTACAACCTGTCGACCAATTGCTTCAACGACCTTTGCAAAGCTATTTGGATAGCCTCCTTCCGAGTGGACACAATATGACTCGAATCTTTACGAGTCGAAGAACCTTCTTCGCGTGTTAGGCATGCCGTGCGAGAGGATAGACTATTGCCCAAAGTTCTGCATGCTTTATTGGAAGACCGATTCTGGGCTGACTCACTGTAAGCATTGTAATGAGTCGGTATGAGGAAGTTAAATGTACAGAACGTGGAATGAGACAGACGACGGTGGCCTGGAAAACATTCCGTTTCTTTCCGATCGCTGAACGTCTGCAGCATCTGTACATGTCTAAGGCCACGGCGAGACACATGAGGTGGCACAAAGAGGGCAAGCGTAGAAAGGAGGGCGTGATGATTCATCCGTCGATCTGAGCTTGGAGGCACTTTGACCAACAACACCTGAATTTGCGGCGGAGCCTAGGAATGTGTGTATAGGCCTCTCGACCGACATGTTCACGCCATTCAATATGATGGCGCACCCGTACTCGTGCTGGCCAGTGTTCGCAATCCCGTACAACCTGCCGCCTCAACTCGCTTGAAAGAAGAGTACATGTTTCTTTCTGTTATAATACCCGGCCTAAGTCTCTTGGAAAAACTTAGATCTATTCATGCAACCTCCGTAGAAGAGCCGATGACACAGTGGACTAAAGGAGTCTTGACACATGATAGCTACAAGGGAAGAACTTTAGGATGCGTCTCGCATACACGTGGTCAATACACGATTTTCCTGTATGGCATGTTCTTGGGGTGGAGCACGCATGGAAAGTTGTCATGGTCTATATGCTCACAGAACAATCGATGCTTTCACCTGAAAAATGGGGGTAAGTCCTGTTGGTTCGACTGTCACCGTTGTTTCCTGGAGCCGAAGCACCCATTTAGGAATAAAAAAAAGGTATTTCGCAAAGGCAAGATTGTAAAGAAGGGGCCACCCGAACGTTTCGAAGTGCAGGATATCATCGACTGCCATGATGATCTAGTGGATATCGGGTATGTGAAAGACTATGGTGAGGAGCACCATTGGACTCATAAGTGTAGCATCTACAACCTTCCTTATGCAAAAGACACGGCTACCTCACAACATCGACGTGATGCACCAAGAGAAAATATGTGCGAGTCGATCGTGAACACAAACCGACATCCCACGAAGACTAAAGATAACAAGAAAGCACGCTCGATCAAGGCTCGATATGTGATCGGCCGACATGAACCTCGATGAGAATGGGAGGAAACCTAGGGCAAAATTCGCCTTACACGTGGGCAAATAAAGCGATTCTTGATTGGATTAAGGAAAAGGTTAAATTCCCGGATGGTTATCGGCGAACCTTCGACATGCCGTTAGTATAGAGCAATGCAAGTTAAATGGGATGAATGCCCACGACTACAAAGTCTTCATAGAGCGTCTGCTTTCGGTAGTATGGCGTGGATATGTTGACGATGATATATGGATCACTTTGATGAGCTTAGCTTCTTCTATCGAGAGCTCTGCGCAAAAGAGATATCCGTGATCGAGGATGGAGGAATTGGAGAAGGACATTGTCGTGCTTGTGACAAAGCTCGAGAAGATTTATGTCCTGGGTTTTTCAATTGCATGCAACATCTCTTCGTTCATCGCCATATGAAGCAAAAGTTGGGGTCGGTGCGCTTTAGGTGGATGTATGTTGTGGGCGCTTGATGAAAAGTCTTAGAGCGAAGGTGAAGAACAAAGCACGAGTCGGGCGATATTGCGAAGCTTGGTTGATTCAAGAGATCGCCTACTTTACTGGACAAATACTTTATGATAAAAACAAGGTCCATGTGCCACAACCAAGGTATAAGAAGGCATGTCGCAGAAGTACTTCCAACTTGAGGTGTTCCATGACCAAGTCGGATGCAATGTCGGCAAAAGCACCACACGTGACTTGGACGCAGTGGAAAAGGATTTGATTCAGTTGTATGTGTACGACAACATGGATGAAATGAAGGTGTACATCGAGTAAGTCAATAAATGTCCAAATAAGTCATAAATCGTACTTATGAAATAAATGTCTGAAATAAATATTAAATCTTGTAGTCAATTTATTCCGAAAAGTGGGAAGGATCAGGTGAACCTTCGGGCGAACAAATTGACAATCTGAAACGGCGAGGTCGTGGACAAGGCCGTCCAAACTTTCTAACCTGGTTTCATTACCACGTAACCTTCTTCCTCTTATACAAGTTCACTTAATTTACAAATGTGTGGCATTTATTCCTTAATGAATTTTGCCTCGAATGCTTGTGCAGTGTCAAAGACATCGCAGCGTGCACAATGATCTTCAACAAATGTCACGTGGATGCAGCCGTAGAATTAAGGTCCATGGATGCTATGATTGCCATGGATATCGATTTTGATCCGAAGCGACTGAGTTAGCTCGCCCCAATGCAACGACGGTGAACAGCGGCGTCGTGAGTTATGTCACCGATGACTCTGGTGGTCCAGACATAGAGCACTATGGGATCATCGAGGATATTGTAGAAATTTCGTATGAAGGCAACAAAGATCTCTCGCTCGTGCTCTTTCGTTGCAAATGGTTCCATCCAACTAGTGGGGTGCGGCGTACTACAAAACTAGGACTAGTGGAGATCAATCATAAGAAGCTATATCAAAAGCCTGACATGTTCATTCTGCCTTAACAGTCGAAATGGTGTTCTTTCCGCCAGACGCCCACGAATTACAAAAGTTGATGGATTGTACATAAATGTCTTCCATCTGGTAGATTGCCTGATCTCACGGAAGACGACTACGATTCTCACCCAGACGTGGAGGTATTCCAAGAACAAGAGTTACCCGGAGAGCTGCACGTCGATATTGGTGATGGGCTAGATAATATTTTGGGATCGGTATACCCATCTCATGTAGAAGGAGAAGAAGAGGAGGAAAGGGAAGAGGCAGAGGAAGAGGAAGAGGCAGAGGAAGAGGAAGCTGAAGATTTTTAGGCTATTTAATTTTATAGGTTTAATTTTATATACTTTGTGTCATTTAATTTTATATATGTTTATATTTTATTCGTTTCAATTAATATCAATGTACTTTATGTCATTTAATTTAATTTGTGTAGGATGGCTGGAGGTACGAAGAAGTTGGCCAAAAAATTGAAGAAGGTCTACGGGAAGGGGGGCATGAGGAGTGCAGGCGAGGGCAGCTCACCCCAGTACGACGCTTCCGAGGAGGAGGACGAGGTGGTGGCTACCAACGACTCCCAGGAGGTGGAGGAGCACCACACGACCACCGACGCGCTTGAGGAGGGGGATGAGGACGGGGACGAGGACAGGGACTGGGATCCATGGGAGTCAACTGGTACCGAGTCAGGGGGTGCCTCGAGCTCTGCGGCAGCCAAGAAAAGTCGAGGGCGGAATAAATTGCCAAAAGCCCCCACAGATCCAGCCGACAGGATAGAGATAGTTGTTTCTAGCGGGCAAAGGTATGTGCTACAAATTTTCGATGTCTTTTATTACTAACCACAAACTTGCTAACCACTTGTTATTAATTCTTCATGCAGGGGCTTGGTTTGCCTCAACAAGGGTAAGCAGGAGCCGGGCCACTTGCTAGGGGTGAAGCAGCTCTACCCCGGGCAAGTGGGCGAGGGTGATGCTCGATGCCCGGTGACTAGGTGGAGCGACTACTCGCTCGTGGAGGATGACCAGGGAGGCACTGTCGCGGATCATTGCATAGCCGAGTTCTGGGTAAGTTGTCATTTCTATTGATGTTTTCGTGTTTATAGCTTCACGTGTTTGTTTCGTTTCAGGTGAGGTATAAGCTTGGCCCTGACGCATCCCAGGACGACTATCATGCTTGTCGCCATGTGCTCGACACAATGGCGGCAAAGACGGTCAAGGACGCCATCGTTATCCCGTCGGGACGCGTGATGAAGCACTACAGAGCACGGGATGAAGATCTCGAGGGCACTTGCCTTGCAAAGAGACCGAGGCGAAGGAGTACCAACCTTGGTGTTCGGACTGGATGGACAAGTGTCCACAGGCCTGGAGGGAGCTCTGCAAGATGTGGGCATCGAAGGAGTGGATCGAGACGTCCAAGAGGAACAGGGGGAATCGAGAAGCCAACCCCAAGATCTGTGTGACCTACCTAGGTGGACTAGGCATGGGTCACGTCGTGCGCGATATCGTAAGTATACTAAGTACAACTTTAGCATTCTTGTCAATTCAGTTTTTCATTTCACATTTGAAATTGAACTGCAGGAGTTTCAGATGGGACTTGAGCCTGACGAGTTCACCGTGTGGACGCAGGCACACACGCCCCGTGTCCGGCCTGACGGTACGCAACCACCGATGCCCCCGGCTGCCCAGGAGAAGATTGTAAGTGACTGTCTCTTTTCGCTACTCTCTGCTACTTCAAGCGTGGCGAGCTAATCCACTTCATATCTTATTGTTTCACAGATACATACAAGTCAGTCATGAAGGAGAAGCACGGTGCCGATCAGACCCCTTGACCATGCCGGTCGACCCTCTTGTCATCTACCCGGTTCGGTGGGAGGAGTCACAGCAGCTTCGGCTTCATGGACTCGGTGGTGGCGCCCGACTTCGTCTGAGGGCCAAGTCGAGATCGCCGACAAGAGCCGCCTCTTCCACGGTCTGCACACCGAAGCCCAGCGAAGATGATCGCAGAGCAGCAGCAGAGGTAGGTGGACGAGCAATGAGGCAAAGTGAGCGAGAGGAGGATAGGAGGCGAGATGAGGCCCTCCAGAGTCGAACCTCTGGATGATCAACTATATCTGTAATTAAGATTGTATACGTAGCTACATTGTATTTTCACGCTTCAGATGCTAACATATCATATCCACGATCGTTGGGCGGGACCTCCGGCCACCGCAGATGCCACCTCACGCCGTTCTTCCGCAGACGCCGCACGGGTAATGCATTTTGTTTCGCCGCTAACTATTCATACAAGTACACAAATGCACACAAGTTTTGAAAATTGTGGTTTCCTCTAATCTTGTAGGTGTCCACCTCACCGCTACCGCTTCTCGCATTTAATGCTCCAGGAGGTGATTCCATGGCACAAGATCGCCTGCAGATCAATTCGTCGACGCGGTGTTTGTCGATCCGCTTGTTGGTTCACTGACTTAGTTAGTTATTGCTTTTGCTGGTTCATAGACTTGTTGATTGTGAATGTGATGTACTCTTTTGGTTTGTGAGCTGAATTTGTGAATTATTAATGCATTTTGCTATATGTGCGTTTGTGATCAATTGTGAATTGTATCGGTGAATGCGAATGTGATGTACTCACATGTTTACTCAATTCCCTTTGTCTGCATTTAAACATCCAAAAGGTTAAAGAAAATTTCCCTTTTTTTCTTCTTCAAGATATTCACATGCGGTAAGTTTTTTGTCACTATAGCCTACTACTAATTTGCAATGTGAGTTACTTTTCTTTTTCTCTTGAGTTGTTTATCTCAGAATCGGGTTATATGCTCGTTGTGTGGCAATGAACAAGAGGTACGGGGATGAACTATTGCTGTTGCTTCATAAAGACATAAATGCATCATGACTGCCCAATCTGCTTTGAGGTAGGTGTTCAGTGTTTCTTTCTAATATGCAGCACAATGAGGATCATATTTTTGATGATGACTTAACATTCTGTTTTCAAATTGTTTTGTGGCTGATCCTATTTCACGATTGTCGAGACTTGTTCGAGTCGACAAATGGTATTTCTGTCTTGCCTTGTGGTCATACCATTCATGTAAATTGCTTGAAAGAAATGGAGGAGCACCGCCAAGAAGTTGATTATGCTTGGCCCTTTGTTCACATTGGTTTATCATATGTAGTACTAGGTTTTGAAATGCCTAAAATTAATGCTCAGTTTGCATGTCCACTATGCTCCAAGTCGGTTTGTGACATGTCAAAAGCATGGGAGAGATCGACATGGAACTAGCTACTCTGTCTCGACTCTGTGACAATAAAACAGAACGCTCACTTTCGTACTGTTTATTTACTCTCATGGTTCTAGTGTTTAGTAAATGAGACTTTTAGAGTAAGACCACTAAAAAGCCTAGTAGAAATTTTTGCTAATCTAACCGCACTATCTGAGTCTGTTCTTTGTTTTGTCTTGTAACATTTATCACCACCGACATAGAAACTGTGTTCTAATATCTTGAATGCTAGTCATGACATTGTTCTTAGTGTGAAAAGCTTAAATTGTGCCAAAATACATCATTTTCATCATCTTTACAACCGAATGCTGAATTTGTTGGCCAACGATCACTTGATTTATTTCCTTTTTTTCTTCTTCAAGATATTCACATGCTATGGGGAACAATAATGGAAATATTGATCGTATTGGATGGCCATAGACAACACTCTGGGACTCCAAGGAGGTTTTATATGGGATGGGCTGATCAAAGTTATGAGCTATTTACTTTTATGATTTTATCCCATACTTGTCTTTTTGTAGTACAAACATGCCATGCCAAAAAATGGTTTGCATTTACACATGTCTTTTGCATGATCCTGGTATCTAAGGCATCCATATGTGACTCACTAGGTGGATCAGGTTATGACTGCTTCTTTGATTATTGGATAAAGCAGAAAAAAATGTGATCATGACAAACCGACTTTCTTTATCTTTTGTTACATAGAGGTTGCAGATAACTTTTGCCATAGCATAAATCTGTGTCATGCTAATCTAGAACATCGTTGCACAAAAGTGAATGCCAAAATGGATCACTAATGCTATTTCTTTCTGTTATAACGCCATAAGTTCCTTTCTCAACTCTATTCTTTTCCCTTTTTCATTTTAGGGTTTACTAAAGGAGGATGTTGATGGATCTAAATTTTGGGCTGGTGGTGACTTTGGAGACATTCCGAATGACTTGTGAATTTGTGATTTGAGCTCTTCGCATGATGTTTTTATATTTAAGTGATCTATGCATCCTCACCGTAAGTCAGCGCCATGAGTTATCCTCAAGATCAAAACAAAGTCCTTGTCTTGGTTTTCATGGTTTTATTCTTGGTGCGTTTGTGATCAATTGTGAATTGTATCGATGAATGCGAATATGATGATGTGTGTGAAATTATATATTGTGATCATTCGGGCAATTGGGAATATAAAGCTATGGGAGCGGGTTTTTGCAGGTTAAAATTGGATTTTTTTTTAATTTCCAGTATTTTTTTTATTTTTACAACCTTTGTCGTCGGCTATAGACAAAGTCGACGACAAAAATAGCCCCAGGCTGGTTCTGGACCCAATCCCAGTAGGGGTCTGTGTCGTCAGCCCCAAGGCAACCGACGACACAGATGTGGCATTTTTTGTCGGTGGCCTCAATGAAACCGACGACACAGATGTGGCATTTTTGTCGGCGGTCGCAATTAAGCCGATGACACAGATGTGGCATCTGTATCGGCAGCCCTTTTTAGCCGACGATATAGATGTGGCATCTGTATCAGTAGCCCTTTTTTAGCCGACGACAAAAGTCTGGGTGTCGGGCCGGCCCAGGATGGCATTTGTGTCGTCGGGTTTTATGCTTGCCGACGACATAGGTTAGTTTTGTTGTCGACTCTGTGTCGTGGGACTTGTGTCATCGGCAGGCCAACGACCAAGCTTTGTGTTGGCGGTTTTGGGATCTGTGTCGTCGGTGTTACATCTATTCGCCATCCTCTAAATGACCAAGGCTTGATAATCGGATGTAAAGCCGATGTTGGAGCCAATTGCACGTTGCTAAATTTCTAACAAGTCTGGCATCCCTTGTAATATTTGAAATAATTTTTCAGCATTGTTAGCCAAAAATACCTAGTACACCTTAGCAGCCACTTCATCTTATGAGCCGATTGAGAGGATCCACAAATACCTTAATGCACTTCTCCCATAACTACTTTGGCTTCATCGGCTTCTAGACATCTTAGCAACAAACCCTCTAAAGTCCGATAATATAACACATTATCGAGGACAACATACTTTAAGCTTGTCACCTAACTCTCCGATCAGTAGGTTTTGAGGGATCAATCAAGTACTCCATTATTTTTGTCCTCCAGTCATTAGTGGCTACACACATGATCGTCTTTTCAATCGGCTCACATTTCTCAAATTAGCCAAAAGCTTTATAGCCCGATGCTCGTTGAGCTAGCAAGTTAGCCTTGTTATTTAACTCTTAAGGAATATGATTGATAGAAAAACAAAGTAAATGAGTCAATCACAGTGTAACACTGCTCCAAATACATAATCAAAATTTTATCGTAGTAGTTATACTCTCCCTTAATCTGCTGAACCACTAACAAAGAATCACCATAGGCCTCAACAGAATCTACTCTGATATTATCGAGCAACTGTAGGCCTTTAAGCAATGCTTTCACTCGGCTTGATTATTAGAGCATTTGCAATTCAACCTGAATATGAACTCAAAACTATATCCCTTTAGCGAAACCAGCACTACTCCGATACCATCACCCTCATGACATATTGATCCATCAAAAAATAGCTACCAAGGAGTGATAGATATTAAATTGGTATTTACGATAGTCTCACATCCTGTTATGAAATCGACAATTACTTGACCCCTAACCGCTTTAGCCGATTCATATATTAGGTCGAACTCGATGAGCGCATAGGCCCATTTACCAAGTCAACCCCACAAAATTGGAGTTGATAACATATATTTTATAACATTGGTTTTACAAATAACCTTACAAGACGATGCTAAAATATAATGTCTTAATTTTATGTAAGCAAAATATAATGATAAACAAAGTTTTTCAACAAAAGGGTACCTGGTCTCCGCATTAATTAAGCATCAGCTTAAGTAGAAAATAACTCGCTCTTTTCTATCGACTTCTTATGCCAAAACAACTCCAATTGTCACCTCTTCAAACCGATATATAACCTGAATGGTATACCTTTTTGAGGTGCATCTGGCTGTGGATTGGTCAAATACTCCTTAATATTTTCAAATAGTTTTTGCTAATTGGCTCCCCATACAAATTCTTGATTTTCTTTTTGCTTCAACAATGGGGTAATATAGCTAGATAAGTTTCAAATAAACTATCGCAAATAGTTAATCTTGCCGATCAACTTTTGTAAATCCTTCTTGTAGGCTGGCAGATTAGTTTTGGTTATGGCTTTGACTCCTTTGTGATTAACCTCAATTCCTCTTTCATGAACTATGAAGTCCAAAAATTATCCAGCCAACATGCCAAAAGTATACTTGTATGGGTTCATCTTTAAATCATGTGCCCTTGTATTCTTGAACACCATTTCCAAATCAGCCAAATGTTGCAATTTCTCCTTAGATTTAACAACAACATCGTCGATATAGATTTTCACAATATGGCCAATTAGGTCATAAAAAATCAAATTCATAGCACGTTGATATGTTGTAGACAACGTTCTTCAAGCCGAACGTCATAACTGCCTACTTAAACTAACCTAAGGCACTAGGACACCTAAAGGCTATTTTAGGTACATCGGTTTCTAGCATGAATATTTGATTATATCCTGTATTACCATCAAGAAAACTAATGATCTTATTTCCCGATGCAGCATCGATAAGCACATCGGCTAGTGGCATCGGGTATACATCCTTCGGCGTAGCTTCATTTAAATCCCTACAATCAACGCACACTTTGAGTTTGCCATTTTTCTTCATGATAAGAATGATGTTAGAAACTCACTCAGCATATCGACAGGGCCTGATAAACTTGGCCTCTAACAATCGTTGAATCTCCTCTTTTATAACATTATGCAAAGCCAGATTAAATTTTATAGGAAACTATTTAAAGAGCCGATAACCTGACTTTATAGGTTAGTCAATGTTCAATAAATTATCGGCTTAAAGCAGGCATCTCATGATATTCCCAAACAAAACAATATTTAGAATTTCTTAAAATCTTGACCAACTTTTCCTTATAATCTGCAGCCAACTTTGAACTAATAAAAGTTGGTATTTTTCCATCACCATCACCTATATCGACTACTTTTAATAAATATGCCAACGTGAAACCTTGGCCTAACTTCTCAATTTCTTAAAAATATTTAATGGCCTCATAGCTATCGGTTATTTGCCGATAGTTTCACATTTTTTCTTGTAAAGCCTTCACTGCCGATTTGGACTCTATTGGCATAAAATCTCGTCTGTTCGATCAAATGTACTTGGCCTTACGTTGATCAGAATAAGTGTTGTCTTATTGATACAGATAAAATCACAATTGTCTAAAGCTTGGCCCAATATACATTCAGCTTACTCATGTTGCCAATTGCATCTGAACTGTTCATGGCAATATGAGCCAATGTATCGGCTTGAATACCTTCAACTTCATCCCCATTCCAAGCAGGACGAGCATATGATGCAATAGTTGACAGCACACAACAATTGGCATAAATCCAATCTTGTCCAAGTAGGACACTGTAATTACCCTTAGCACAGACTACGAAGATGGTGGTTAGCAATGTCTTGATGTTGACTGTTAACTCAATCACCATGACCACTCTTGCCTCAGTAGGATCGCATGTGAAATCATTTAAACCATATTAATTTTAATAAAATCCTGATAGGACTTACCCTAGTTTCTTGCAAATGGTGTATGGCATTAAATTAGCAGTTGCTCCTCCATCAACCAATATTCTTGATATCAGCTTGCCATTGATGTGCCTTTTTGGTATAATGGCTTCAGATGCCATGATCTTCTTAAGGTTTCTCAAAAACTACGTCTTGATTCCCCAAGCACAACTAAGCAAATGTCTCTTTAGCCGATACAGTCCTTATTTTCAACTTGGCCGGCAATGTGAACACCATGTTGATGACTATCGGAGGTGGAGTGTCATCCCGCATCACGGTGAATCTAGGTCATCGACTGAATCAAATTCCTCTTTAACCAGTTCTTTCTTCATCCACTCCTTTTTAGCAGTCTTAATCAGTCGAAGCTCATTAAAAGTTTGATCTCTCTATCTTTTGTTCGGCCTCCCTCATTTCTTGGGTCCTTAGCCTTTGTAGTCTCCTTCGCTGTGATCGACTAAGGCCTGGAGGACACCACTTTGGCTTCCACTCAATCGGCTTTCAAATTTTTTTGCTAGATTGACCTAGGCCATGGAGCTTGACCCCTCTTTCGCTTGCACTTGGGTTTTATTTGGCACGGATATCCTTTGATGAATCTATCTTTCATTAGTATGGTTTTGTATCCGCTTAGATATCCTATCTTTAGTCGATCGCCTTTGCCAGTCACCGTAACAAGGATAGTGTTCCATTGGGCATGTATATGGTGACGACAGAGCTGACCCCCTCTCTCAACAGAATTGCTAAAGGGGCATAGTTAGTGAGTTTTTTTCCAAATTATTGGGCCAGTATAAGTTATCTGACCGACGTGCAAGATAACATGGCCGGTCATTCCTCCTTTCATACTTTTCCAACAACTGAGAGAAGATTGGCCTTGGCTTGTGAATCGGCTTATGCGGTGGCAATGTCCTCTCAGCCTTATATCACTTGCCAATTTGCAAGTTGCCCTTAGGATTAACCGCCCTTGAGCTTTTTTCTTCACGGTCAATCTCTATTTGCAGTGAGCTGACTATAATTTTTAGGGTGTCTTTGCTACTAGAAGTCGATTGATCGTTAACATGGCATGCAAATTTTTACCCTATATCCTACATCGGCTCTTTTCCTTTTCTAGAACATTGAACCATATTTATTGGAAAAGGATTAGCATCGACTTGCATCGTTGTTTCTTCTGCAAACTTGAGTCGGCCATCCTCTATAGCCGATTGTATTTGTTGTCAAAAAAATATTGCAATCGTTAGTATTATGAGAAAAAGAATGATGCAATTTGAAATACCTTTACTTTTAATTTCATCAACCAAGGGTATAACATGCCCTTCAAGTAATCGTATAATCTTTTCTTGCAGAAGTAAGTCAAAAATACGATCAAACTTAAAGACATCGAAAACATATTTTATTTTCGACTTATTCTTAGTCGGCTTAAGCAAAGAACAAACTAGGGATTTCTTAGACCCTTTAACCCACTCGGCTATATTTATTTCAGCCTCGTCATCCTCAAAAGATTCACTTGAATAGTACTCGACAAGGTTAAACTTAACTTTTTCTTTATCCTTATTATTGTTATTACTAGTCTTAAACTTGTCCTAAAGCCTCTATTATTGGTAAAACGGTTTTCTTGAGTCGATACCCTGTACAATAGATGACTTAAATCAGTAAACTCTTGTCCACCAAATTTTTCCCTCAATTGGGGAATTAACCCTGAAAGGCCAAATCGGCTAGTTGGTTATCGGTAAAGTAACACTGAAGCACCGATTTATCACTTCTCTAAATCTCTTAATATAATCTATTATCGATTCTCTGAATTTCTGACGGACAGATCTCAAGTCAGAAATCCTAAGTTCTAGACTACTAGAGAAAAAAATACTCATGGAATCGGCTTTTCAAATCGGTCCAAAAATGAACCGAATTTAGGAGCAAGCTAGTGAACCAGGTGAAAGCAGCTCCTAATAAAGACAACAAGAATAGCTTAATTTTTAACCCATTAGACTGAATAGCCTCACCGCATTGCGTGATAAAACGTCCAACGTGCTTCAATTTAGTAACAGAGTCATCCCAGAGAATTTTGCAAAATCAAGAATCTTAAAATTATTGGGGGTAAGATATCTGATCAATGTAATCAAGATATGACTTTTGATAGCCACCTTCCCCTTGGGTTGTATGCAAAATCGATCTCTCAATACATCAGATATCTGATCGGCCTAATTTGCCATGTTAGCCATTGCCACGTTAGGAGCCTGCCAATAATACTCATAATTGGCATTCTGCCCCTGAGCGTAAGCTCGGGTAAACGAGTTGGTTGAGCTGGTGCATATTGAGGAAATTGCTCATGTTCATTATTCCTCTTAGTAGCCGACTCTGATACGGAACGAAGGGTTTTGAATATGTTACGACTTTGTACATAGCCATATTCCTCTACAGAATTGGTTTGATGTATTGTGAATGCCTAGTAGGTTCAATCAGCTGTAGAACCAATTGGGGGAAAGCGTAGAACAGAGTTGATGGTGGTAAGTTGACTAATGCATCCATCTTAGCAGCATCGGTATATGCTTGGTAATGCGCAACCTCACTTGCATGAAGATCTCACGGCAGTATAACAATAGGTTGGGTTGGCATCATAGTTAAGGATGAAGTTATAGCCGATGGTTTAGGATCGGCTACTGTACTGAGTGTTTTTATACTATTAGCTATCATCAGCTTAAGAGTTGTGACTAGAGCCGATGATTGGTTAATCAAAACATGGTGCACAAATTGATTAATCATAGTCAATAATTCAGCTTGTGCGGGCATGTATTGACTCACCGAGGTGTTAATTCCTACATCACCAAGGGCATTAACCATCAGCAATGCATCCTTTTGAGTGACACCGTGTCGGGTTTTCTGATAACAGCTCAACATCATCTCTTCAAGCACGACTTTCTGATCTTCAATCCCTTTGTGTTGATCTGGCGTTAAATCATCCAATGTAGGAACGATTATAGCATCGAAGTTGGGATCGGATGGTCAAATTACTTTTTCTAACGAAAACATCGCATCCCATCGGGCATACCAAGAGCGTGTTGGTAACAAAAAATATGATGAAGGATTGATCAGCTGTAACACATGACAAATACTGGGTTCAGAGCATACCAACCAATTTGATCCTGAAAATATACTCAAAGCCGATCTAGTGTAAAAATTGAAAAAGATCTAAACAGCCAAAAAGCCAATTAAATCTAGGGTAACGGTAACTCTAAACAGTCAATTAGGGCTGAAAAGATGGTAGATAAAGGTAGACTTTCCCAAATAAGCTGATGTGCAACAAGATCGAACAAAATCAAACCTAATTGACGTAGTCGATGGAGATCAACAATCGACGATGCGCAACTTTATTGATCAGAATCGGATTACAGAAAAAGACTAAATTACAAAGCTACTCCTGGTTAATAGAAAAGTAAATAAAAAGTATTGCGAGTTATTTGATTTGATTATGTTGTTGTCCGCACACGCCTTTGACCATCTTTTATAGCAGATTGGCCGATCGTTCTGATACGTTGTCCACCATGATCCGCATCGTCCTCGTATTTGAATAGGACTTTTCAAAATTGGATCAGTATCGATCGTAATCCTATCTTTAACTTTTTTCCTTATCCGATATCGGCCAACATACCCTTTTATTCTTAGCCTGACAATTTGGCTATGCCTCATCAAATTTTAGTGCAAACAAACCTATATATCGTATCAAATGCTACGATGCCTCACTACTAGATTAACACTTCCATCTCCACACAGCCCCGACACCTTATACAACACCATTCATTCCTTATCTTATCTACCCCTCTCTATCTCTCTCTCGCCCACCATCAGAGCGGAGAAGCCACGCGCACTGCTAACCAGCTCATGCTCTGTTCCTATTCTTGCACTAGCATCCTAACCTTTGTCATCGTCCACCAGTCCGATATCATTGTCGCTCATGCACAAGAGCAGCCATATGTGTTGGCTAGTGCTCACGCAAAGGTCTCCTTTCGAGGAAACAACCAGAGCTCACCGGACCTATTACCTCCTAGCTAGGGAGAGCTCATCGGAGCTGACGAGGACTTCATCCCCTTCCTCTTATATACTGTAACATCCTGAAAATTTTAAACAGTAAAATAAAAATATAAAAATTTAGAAAATGAAATTGAATAAAATTTTCAATTAAAATTTAGAGAAGGAATCAAAATCTTATCCTTCATCTCAATATGATGAAATCAACCTTATTCAAAGGTTGAGCTACAAAATAAAATTTACAGATCAATCAAAATATGAAATTGAATTGAAAATAAAATTTAATTTGAAATTTCATTTAATCATAAATTTCCTTGAATTTTGGTTCTTAAGAAATCCATTTAATATAAAATTGGAGTAATGGATAAATAGAGAAGCAAAATGATTACAACAATAAAATAAATAATAATTTTATATAAAACTAGGAAAACCCTAGTGACTCATTTATAAATTTTAAAATGTCATATCAAGCATTTATGGGCGAATTAAATGCCATTTAATGAACCTTGACTAGCAATAGTAACAATGTCAGAATTAAATGTAAATATTCTGTCATCATTACAATCTGAAAATTTTATATTATCTTCCTCAGAAATAAATGCATCAACAGTAAAAATATAAGAAATTAATAAATTAATTTATTATATTTAAAAATTCAAAAACAGAGAGAATTGGAAACTAGTACTTTGAATGTCAGAAGTTTTATAAATTCCTGGAGCAATATTTTGAGCTGAAAATTTTATATAATGATCCTTAGCTCAAATACATTTGAAAAACAAAATATCAAAAAGTTATAAAAATATTTGAACTCTATGACAAATCCAAATCAGAAAATAGAAATATGTGCACAGTTCCTTGTCAGAATTTTTATAAATTCTGTGGATAATATTTTTCTCCAAAATTTCTACAGTATATAGATAATCACTCATTCATTCCACAGAAAATTTTTCATAAATTCTTGATGAGACGCAAAACGGATTCAATGAACCTCATCATCCTCATCCTGCTGATCATTTCCAATTTTGCTCCACATCCACCGATTCCCTCACTTCGGTGGACCCGCTTTCTGTTTAGGCCCATGCGCCACCTCCTGCTCATCATCTTCTTCCTCCAGGCGGGTGCCTCCGAGCAAAACTCGCCTAGCTTCCTGTGCATCGCGTCATTCCTCACCTCTAGCCGAGCCAGTGAAGCTCAAGCCTTATCTCTTCTCCTCCACGCTGCGCCCCAATGTTCCACGCCGAGCCGCCATCATTCTCCCCGAGTGCAGATAATTCTATCCCGCCTCGGTTCATCGGCCAAACACTTACCCGAGGCCGGTTTCTTCTCTTCCTCATCTATAAATAGCTCCAGATGATCACTTGTGCTGCGTTTTCATTCCCCTTATTTCTCTTCTTCTTCACCAAACACCCAAGAATTCGCTCAGTTCCGCCATGACCGAACCCTCCTGGAGCTCAAAACCCGAAACCAAATCATCTGAACCCGAGTACCAATTCCAAATTCCTCTGAATCGAAGCATCCTCATACACTACTGAGTAAAAGCCCTCAAAAATTTCATGAACTCGTCATGCGAAATGTTGCCGCCGCTGTGAGGCCTTCTTCTCCATGGCCGGCGCACGATGGTAGCTTAACCCATTGCTTCTCCGGCCGAACTAAGCCTAAAAATGGAATCACCGTATCACCCTGATGCTAGAACCGGAACCCATTCAAGCTCCTTCGCCTTGATCTTCGCTCCCGCCAACCCACCATTAGCGCGCCTCTCCTCGGTGGTAGCTAAGCAAATCCTTTCCCCGTGAATCGGTTCCAGGCCTAAGCACCTCGGCAAGCTCTTCCTCTCCATGTCCACACCTTCGCCGGAGAACCACCGGAGCATCGCCGGCCTCGAGCCCTAGCCGCTGCTCTGCTCTCTGCCTCTGACGTGTGGGTCCCTCCTGTCAGCCGGCACAAAGTATCCAGTTCATTTGGTAAATACGCTTTCCTCTACAGAAAACGTATTTCCGAATTTTCATGCATTTTCCAACCGAATTAAACATTCAATCTTGAATATCTTTTGGAATATTAATCAAATTTCAATAAAATAAATTTTTATATTCATATAAAATCAAGAAGAATCTAAATATGTAAAAACATTGAATTTTTCATCATGGAATAATTATTTAAATTAAACTTTAATTATAATCACATTTTGGTCTTTAATGCAAAGCTATGCACAAGAGGAATAAAATGATAAAATTTCATTTTATCATGATAAATTGACCAAGATGAATTAAAATATGCAAAAACATTTAACTTGTCAGTCATAGAACAATTGTTAAAATTGAAATTAAGATAAACATTCTATTATGGACATTATTAAGTATATGGAAAATATAATCCTAAAAATCATTAAATATATTTTAATGTGTCTCTGGAACTATAATAAACTCAAATATGCAAAAATATTTGAATGTTGAACTCACTTTAAATTATTTGCTTAATGATGACTAAACCTTAATCGACCATTAGTGAAAACAAAAGCATAAAAGTTCATAAAATGATGAAATAATTAATATTAAGTTCTGAAAACAAGAAGGACCCATGTATGTAAAAATATTTAAAATAAGATTTAATTTGCATTCTCTTAATGAAAGGAAATGTCAATTATAACAATAAATAAATAGATAATCTATTGCAATTAAGGCTAAAATAATGCCAAACCAACTTTAAAACATTTCTAGGATTGTACTCTACTAATACCTGAAAAATGAATCAAGAATCATGTATAGTGTAGTTGGAAATTAAATTTGAATCTTAGCCTGTTTAAGATTACCAATATGATCATTTAGACTACTTCTGTTGCCAATAAAATAACTTGTATAGATGCTAAAATCAGTAAAACTAGTTTAGAAGCATTGTACAAAGTTCATGCTACCATATTCCAGAAAAACATATTATTTACATCTTGCTTTCCATCTGAATCTAGCTAGATCAAAACCCTTAAGTGTTAACCTTACGCTTCATATTCTCGTCGATTCCGTATAACGTAAACTTTTAATATCACATAAGCCATTTCAACAATGAATATAATATATCATCCAAACACTAAAATTCAAGAGATCAATTTAGAAACACTCTCCAAAGTTTAGACTACCGTAATATAAAGAAATAATCTTATTTCGTTATGCTCTGAATATTAATTCTGGTAGCAGAATAACGTAAAGTATTCTGATTGCCAAACGAGATAATATGAATAAACGAACTCGATACTAATAATAAAATCTATACTTAAAATATTTGTATCACTAGAACCTTCTCAAATAACATGAAAACAAAGTTGGTAACCTAAATCAATAGATATTAACTTGCGCGAAGCTAATTCTATTCAAAACCAATCAAAGGCGAAGAAATATTCATTCATAATATAATATGATCATTTAAGCCTTTTCTTCAGCTCGTAGAACAGTTCATCTAAATTCGAATTCAATAAAGAATAACTTAGAAATGATCTTTAGAATATGATTTATAGTAATCTAAGAAAATATTATTATTTTAGCTTGCTTTGACTCTGAATCCTAATAAAGCGAAACCCTTGAGTGATAAGGATACTACAAGCACAATATGAATGGTAGAATTAATGAATCTTGCAAATAATGATTAATTCTATTAAACTAAACTATTTTTGCGTCTTGAATTCGATATTACAAATAAAAGAATTCATAAAAGAAACCCTGCCTCGCTTGAATTTATAACTATTCAAATGCAAACACTTAATGAACTAAACCGCAAGAACATGAGATCATGCAATCCAACCCTCTAACATACCTGCTCTTTATTGCAAGTTTTTATTTAATTTTCTATCTACTTTCTTTTTGCCCTTATTAAAGTTTATTATTTGCTTTGTTTCTGTCAATCGACGTGTAGAACTCGACGTTACTAACTCTATCGCCGTCAACGTCATTTGCGACCACGACTCAGTAAATAGTTTATAAATAAGCAAGGCAAGCACCCTTTGATCATATTGCTCCCGAGATTTATTTTCTTTTGTTTATCAAATGGTTTCATGCATGCGCTTATTTTTCAGTAAATCCGCTATTTAGTGGTACTGGTAGATATACCTGTTGTATCATGAAACTTCCTTGATAAGTATGGACGTGTGAACCTTGATAACCATAGTAAAGGGAATGACAATATGTCAATTCGGGGTATAAGCGATTTAATAATCATGCTTAGACATGCTTTAGAACCAACGATGAATCAATGATGATGATGATCAGATCAAAAGATTGTTTTGAGAAATTGAAAATGTGTTTGGGATATGATGGTGATGATTACTGATATTTTGAATAAAAATCCAAAATAAAACTATGATTTTGGTGCGGGCAATTATTGGCAATAGCCGGATGTACAAGAGGGCTTGTACGTAGTGTAGGGTGAAGTATTGCCCGTGTCGGATTAAGGACCGAACGTCGTGTTGTATGATCCAAGAAAAATCCGTGCAACCACAAGTGTTGTTATGGGGCATCCTTAAACCAATTAAGTTACCTAGTTTAACTCTGTATTTATGGAAGGCGGGAGCTAGCACAGGCATTCCTTTCTAGGTCTGCTTGTAGGGGTTTCTACCACCAATGCAATGGTGTACGCCTTGTTAAGGGGAGAAACCAATAGTACAGGGGTACTCTCATTTTTCCATTTTCAAATAAACAGACGAGGTACGTCTGCTATTCTGGTTTCTTCTCCCTGGCAAGGGTTAACGTCCCGGGCTGGTGTAAAGTTAAACTGGGTAATGTAAAGGTTTTCGTTATGAACATTCCGGCTGCTACGCTTACGTTGGGATGTGAAGCGTGTGTAGCAAAAAGAAAAGGTCATGTCTTGTGAGTAAAGTTGTACACCTCTGCAGAGAATAAATCTAATCGATTAGCCGTACCCACGGTTATGGGTGTCTTGGTGAACTGATGCGAGTTAAACTTTGATAATTTCTAAAAATGGGTTTTGGGTTGAAACCTGTTTTACAATTGTTACTTAATATCAATGGGTTGATATTGTTGGATTACATGCCTTGGATTATTGGATGGATGTTTATATCTTCAAGTCATTGGGTTGACCTTGTTGATTATTTGAAATGGACTATTGGATGAATGATTATGTCTTCATGTCAACGGAACGACATTGATGAATTTCATAATTGGATTATGGATTTGGATGATGGATTACTGGATTACTCAATGGACTGTGAGTATCATTTATGCTTTACTTATTTGCATATCAACTTGCTCTTACAAATTCCGTTGAGAAATTGCAAATCAATTTCTAAATTAAAATCTGCTTTATGCAAATTAACCGTAAAAGACTCCTTTGCCATGACTTGCATTTATGCATTTGCAAATATCACCTTAAGTCTTGCGGAGTACGAAAGTACTCACCCTTGCTTATTATGTGGTTTTAGGTGGATAAGTCAACGACGCTTCGAAGAATATCTTTCCATCGCAGGTTACGAGAATTTCAAGTAAAACATTCTATCTGGGGATTTGCACCTTGTCAGTTGCTTGAGGGTCGGATGAGCACACTACAAGACTTCGTTCTTCCTGTAATATGAATATTTACTTTGAATTGTAAATTTTATTGTATAACTAAGTTTCCGCATTAATAAATTGATGTATGGTTATGGTTCCAATTGTTGTATATGTGCGTACTAGCTACTGATCCAGGGACTAGTACGGAAAGCACATTAGATTTCTATTTTGGCATTTTTCGCATAGAATGCCAAAATGGGGGTCGTTACATATACTCATCTCAAATATTGTTTTTGGTAAATCAAGTTGTTGCAATAGTTGTTTGAGAATGTTGCGAGCAGGGTATCAATTGGTAAATCAAGTTGTTGCAATAGTGGTTTCAAAATGTTTCAAGCAGGGCATCAAATATTGGAGATGTTTCAATGGTTTCTTTGTTGTCACAATATGGTTTTGTTTTTGTTGCTCCAATATGTCAAATTTGTTACACATTTTTATTTCGTTGATTTCGCATTCGTGCATTAAAAAAAAAGATTTGTTGCAAGCATATGACTTAATTGTTATGCTTCTGGGCATTATTGCTGCATCAAATCAGAGTACTTGTCTTCTCCTCTTCCTCCGATGGCTCGCTACTCGCTAGTCTCCAGCAACTGAAGCCAGGCGTATATCCTAGTCGTATTCCTCTCGCTCTTTATCTCTCTAGACTACAAGGGGAGGGTTTCGCAGCGGCGCGACAGCCGGTGGCCACCAGTGCCGCCATCGCTGAACGACTGGTCGGAGGGGCGCGCGGGCAGAAGCATCATCCGACGGGAAGCATTGCGTGATTTCAACGGTGTTTTTGTTTTGTGTCTCCCTTTTGTATTACGTAAAGTTTCGAGACTGTCGAACTAATTACGTGTTCTCACTGAAAAAACAGCACACGGAAAGAGAAAGAAAAAGAGGGTTTACATGCAAAAGAAAAGCTACACGCTGCCACGCTGCAAAGAAGAAAGGGCCACCGCAACCGCCCGACCCCCGCCCCGATAGGTACAGCACCATTTCGTTCCGTTGGCCGGCGAGGCGACGCAGAGAGAGAGAGAGAGAGAGAGAGAGAGAGAGAGAGAGAGGGAGATGTCCTTCTTCTTCCGGATGGCGTCGCGGCTGCGGCCGTCGACGCCGGAGGAGGTGGTCCGCTCCATCAAGGACTCCTTCCTCGCCCTCCACACCAAGACGGGCGCCAGGGTAATAAGTAATCTTTTCTCCCGTCTCTGTTGCCTCTTCTAATTCTGCCCCCCTATGCTAGAAGATCAAGAGGCCGATCCACGCGTGCCCGCTCCTGGTTAGTCTCTGATCACGCAATTGATGGTAAAAGTTGCGATCTTGGCGTTGGATTGTTCTCCAGGTTCGGTAATCCTGGAAAGATCATATCGCGTTATTGCCAGTACTTGGGGAACGTTTCCCTCGTTTCTTTGCAATTGAGAAATAATGATTAGTGGTGAAATTCTCTTGGCACGTTTTGCTGGATTTAACTGGGACGATGTGGGCTAAATCGTCATGATTGGTACATTGTTGAACAAAAGCTTCGTGAAAATGAAAGAATCTAGGCTACAAATTAGTAAAATTGCTGGGAATATGTTGTTATTAGGGGGTTTGTTTAGTGGTTTGTGTGGCTCCAGGATCGCGTTGGCAGAATGCGCATTATATTGGTTGTTGTTTGCTTCTCCAGAAAGCTGTCAGCTTTAGATCGTGATGATGCAATGTAAGGTTTCAACGGTTTGTCATGTACTAGAGTGACACAAGACATTTTTCTTCAAAATGTTCATTCAAGTCTGCGAATATTACTTGCACACAGTTCGCATGCACACATGAATCCTAATTAGTTTTTCTTAGGCTCTCGAAGAGGTGGAGAAAAACATCTCATCCTTGAGGCAAATGCTCTCTGGTGATGGAGAAGCAGAACCAAATCAAGAGCAGGTCCTGCAAATAACCCTTGAAATTTGCAAGGAGGACGTCATTTCCCTCTTTGTTCAGAATCTGCCTTCCTTGGTTTGGGGAGTATGTTGTTTTTCAATTAAATGCGTTTTTCTTTCCTTCTTTTCCCCCCTTTTTGGCAGCCACCTCGTTGAACTTACTAGCTCTGCGTTGCAGGTAAGAAAGGATCTGGTTCACTGCTGGTGCATTTTGCTCAGGCAGAAGGTTGACGAAAGTTATTGCTGTGTGAAGTATATTGAAAACCATGTGGAGCTTTTAGATTTCCTAGTTGGTTGGTAAGCCATCCATTTCTTGAGTTAAGATGACAAATAAATAAATAATCTATTGGAACACCAAAATGATTGTGTGGTAATAGCGTGATTGTAAAGATATTTTACAAATTGTTGTCTATTGTGGCTTGTAGTTAGCTAGTTGCTTCATCTTTGGTGGTGGAAGCTTTTCAACAAGACTATCTTGGTCCTTTTATGTATGCACCATATGTGTTTTTAAGCTTAATTTGTTAACTCTTGCAACAGCTACAAGAACTTGGACATTGCACTCAACTGTGGGAACATGTTGAGAGAATGCATAAAGTATCCAACACTAGCAAAGTAAGGCTTCAAAATTTTCGTTCAGTTGGGACATCCTTTTGTTTGCAATATTATGATATTTTCTCCACCTACCTGTTTTAGGTGAATCTGTTCCTACCTTAATAAATATTGACCGACGCATATGCCTCAAAAGTAAAAAAATAAAGTACAACAAAATGAAGAAGTGGTTCATGTGTTTGAATCTTTCCTTCCTGAGAACTCTTTGGTTATACATGATAATGACGCACAAAAAATACTTGTGTTTAATGATGTTTACTATGGAAAAACAACAAGGAAATTGTTTTTCTACATTTACACCCAGAAGTAAAAACATTGTTGCCCTTTCTTCTTGACAAAATATAGGGAAAAAAAATTAAATTATACTATCTCTATTTCCAACGTATTATGTACAAAACATGTCATTCTTTTGGAAAAAAAAAATTCTATATCACAAGTGCCATAGAAGCTTCTATGGCATCTCTCACATGATGTATACTGGAGGAGAGAGAAGAAGATTTAACTACTTTGAGATCTATGCTTGCCATGTGGCTAATTTTTAAAAGGGTTGCTACATGTGCCATAGAATTTTTTTTCCTCACCACTACTATTATTAAGCTGTTATCCACTTAGGCTACAGATCAGCTTTGTACACACACATTTAACTTACCACAAAGTCCCATCTGTGAATGATTTTGTTCATACCTGATTAGGTAGCTCTATCCATAATATCACAATGTTTCCTGAAGCAAAAATATAACTTAACGATCAATCAACTTAATTATTTAATTAATTTTACATGCATTTGATTTTGTAGCGCTCTTTCAGATACATATTGGAATCCAGTAGCTTTGAGCTATTTTTTGAGTATGTTGAGCTGCCGAACTTTGATATTGCTTCTGATGCTCTGAACACATTCAAGGTAAATCCATATTTGCGGATTTTATCTTTACGTAAATTGGCTTTCTAAGTTTCTATCGGAGATTGAAAAATCAAGATTGATAGTTGTTCTTGACAAGATGGTTGCAGGATCTGCTTACCAAACATGACATTGTTGTATCTGAGTTCTTGAGCTCCCACTATGAGCAGGTCACTATCTTTTTCTTAAATGCGCTCTGTGTGCATGTCACCAAAATAAGACAATAAAGAGTTCCTTTTAGAGTTTTCTATATTTTATACTCGTTCGTGCAGCTTATTTACATTTTTGACTGTCTTGCTAATGGTACACTCTAAAAAATTGCATGTATATTTGTCGTTGCCTAATGCCTTTACGAAAACTATTTTGCATGTGGGAAAACTTTAACGGTTGAACCAGATTACCTACATACTGGATATATCCCATTCGTCCTTTTTGTCACTGACTACGTAATCTTGTCCAGTTCTTTGAACTCTACACAAGGCTCTTAACATCAACTAATTATGTAACAAGGAGACAGTCAGTGAAGGTTATACTATTTCCAACTGATCTTTTTAATCATCTCATTCAGTTGAAAAAGAAATTTATAGTGTTGTCTGTTGTGTCAGTTCCTTTCAGAATTCCTATTGGAGGCTCCAAATTCACAAATAATGAAGCGTTTCATTCTGGAAGTTCAGTTCTTGAATATTATGATTAGCCTACTGAAGGTATTACTTATAAATTTCTTGATTAATGTTCATGAAGAAATTGCTTGGCAGAACAGATGCTTATTTCAGTTATTGTAGTACTTAGTGCTCATATATGACATTTTTTCTCTGAAATTTCCGTTGCAGAGGCCATTATGCACAAGTAAAGGTACCACATTTTTGTGGTGGTACCTGTGTTGTTGAACCATGCTTCCATTAGTTGGCCTCAGGATTTGTTGCATGCTGAAGGATTTTCCAATATATATAAAAATGGACATGCATAAGCTTTTTTTGGTTGTTACCAAAGTTAGGTAGTTCAGCAGATAGTAATAGTGCTATTTCTTGCTAAGATGAGTTACAACATCAGTTGCAGCCTTACCGGCTTGCTGAAAATAGATGTCCAACATCATGATTACTTTCTTTATTTTGTTTGAACTTTTGTATCCTTTTGAATACAAACATATACCTCTTATGATCTTATATCTAGAGTACCAGTGGTTGTCTTCATTTTCAGACGTAAAAGTACATCTGAGATGCCACATTTCTGAAAAATGCATTGATGCAGCTTTTTTGTTAAACCATTGAGTAAATAAATCTTTGTGTTTGTTTAAAACTTCTCCTTTCCCTCACAAATAGTCAAATTTTCTTATGTGTATAGACATACTATCTTTGTCGAACCATGTGACTACTAACCTGGAGTTTTGTAGGATTCAAGCAAAAATATCAGAATATGTGCCTTCCATGTTTTTAAGGTAATATCTTTAAGTTATATACATGTGCACTCGTGACCACGTCCATGTGCTGTAGGCACTTAGGCACACAACATGAACGCGCATACACACACAGTTGCACAAGCATGCACCGATGCAAGAGCACAATGCCCTGTGGAATCTATTAAACTGTTGTTACAATAATCTGATCGTAGTGCAGTTTTTACATTGAACAAATTCCTTTTAACCATTTTCCTGGCTTCATTTTCCTGTGCCAAAACAGGTTTTTGTTGCCAATCCAAACAAGCCTCGCAGTATTGTCGAAGTTTTGCTAGAAAGTCGCAGAGAATTGTTGAAACTACTTCACAATCTTCCTACAAGTAAAGGTACTGTTATGCTTGAATGTTTTTATATTTCTACCTTAAGCCCCATGGAGAGCCCAGATTCAAGCAGTTACAAAATGCTTTTAACAAAAGCACCATGATATGAATGGTTTATTCAATGTTAAGGAAAGATGTCATGTAAGTATTTAACATTATTTTGCTTTATTTTATAGGTGAAGATGAATTTGATGAGGAAAGGGATCTAATCATTCAGGAAATCGAGAAGCTGGCATGCTCATCAGCATAAACCTTTCAAGTTATCAACAGCAATGGTCAAAGAACTGTGTTCTTTTGGAGGACTTTAATTCTTTTCAACCAACCTACCAAAACCAACATCATGTATATCACAGGAAGCCTCCAAGAACTGTGCCATTATTGGAGGATTTTGCAGTCCGTCGACAGGGGAGTGTGGTAAAGGGAAATAGCAACAAGTAGATGCAATATATGAAATAACGAGTGCACTGAATTTTATTTTTTGTTTAGTAACAGATAAATTGTGATTTTTGTTACGTGGTGCATACTATGAACAGATTCAAATCTGGACTCTGGAGTATTACCGATACCGTTAGGGCCACTTTCTAGGATCATCAACTCTTGGTTTCGATGACCGCCGTCCTAAGGATACTAAGGCGTACTTTTACTCGAGTGCAGTATCAATTCAGATGGCATATAACCATGGTTGCAGATTCCTGCACAAATAATTGCGTTTGTTTTAGAGAACCTTTGGAACCCTGCACGTTCGCACGACAACACCAGAATTCGTAGAAGTACCGGTGCAACATGCGAAAGATAGCTAGCTAGCAGCAACATACGACACATGAACCCAAGCAAACCAAACGACCATCGTCTCACTCAGAACTCTTCAGAATTCAGAAGCTGATCGCCTTGTTACCGCTGAACTAGACTGCCTGCCTGCCATGGCGAGTAGCAAGCTAGCTTTCCTGCTCGCCGGAGCGTCTACCGGCAGCCGAACCTGCGCGACGACCGCGGGGATGAAGCGGCACCAGCACGTGCCCGAGCTCGTCCTCGTAGGTCTGTCCATGCGATCAGACCGAAGCGTAAGTATCAAAACCTTTTGAGGAAATACTAGCTAGCTAGTTTTCTTTAGACACTACAGGAATACTGGAAATTTTCGTGGGCCACAAGCCCACGAAAATAAGGCTATTACCGACAAAAATAGTAATTTTCGACGGCAATAGTCTTATTTTCGTCGGACCACGGCCGTCAGAAATAAGGAGCCGAAAGTTAGCTTTATTTTCGTCGGCAACCGACGAAAGTTATTTATTTTCGTCGGCTAGGAACGCGCCGACGAGAGTAACTGCTTGAAAGCCACAATTTAAATGGAGAAAGGGCCAATCGAACAAATCATAGTTGACAGATTGGTAAAACATGGCTAACCTAACATTTGGCTAGCATCTAGGTGCTAAAAATCATTATTCCCTCTCCGTTCTTTTTTATCTGACATCCTGAAATACGTGCCGTCAAACTTTACCAATATGTTTAAACCTATCTCGATTGACTATATGAAATCTATATTATTAAAAATATTTTCATGATATTACATTTTATTAGTGTATATTAATATAATGCTGTTATAAAAATTAATGGTCAAAGTTACGTATTAGATACAGTAGAAAATAAAAAACGTTAAATAAAAAAATACGGTGTGGCAGTGGTTTAATTTCCTTAAAAGATTCAGCAAAAAGAAGGGCGGCATGCAAAACCATCCTTGGCCCAAGGAGGCTTCGCCCATGTTTATCAGGCAAATCAAACTGCGCAGGCTTTTATGAACCCTCTATAAAATAAAAAAAAACTTTTATGAACTCCGTAATTTAAGAGCATCTCAGCTCCATGGAGCTACGAATAGAAGGTTTCTTAATTAACCTAGACAAAGCATTCATATGTAAGATTTAAACTCATAATTAATCTTTAAATTTATTGCTAGACTAATAATAATCTACTCGCCATAGAGATGACAAAAATAGATAAATGGAGAAGCGTTATGGCCAACGTACCCGAGCATAACCCTCCACATATATATTATAATCCCTGAGATGGATCCACCCTGGATTTGCTAATTCAAAACAATAGCCCTCCATGTTCACACAATCTTGTCCTTACGGTGCGAGGATCTAGTGCAATCCACGAGATGAAATTGCATCCATATCTCTTATCCGATCATAGGGTTGCTCTCTCTTACTATGTGAGTGATCCCGTGAGACCTCTACACACAATCCCGCGAAACCTTTCCTCTTCTCTTCTCATGTATGATTTTTTTTTTTTTTTTGAAACAGAGGGTTTGATCGACCTCCGATTTCTTTCATTAGAAACCATAAAGTACGCCTTCTCGATCCATGTATGAATATGATCCCCTTCCTGTGTGTGTATCTCTATATATTCACGAGGAGAAACTGCATGCCTAATTCACATCCATGTACGCTCTCTTCTTTGCTTTGTAGGGTTCTTCAAAACACGATCCACGAGGTGAAACCAGTGACCTTCTAAGGAGGTGAGTTCAACTGATTTGCAAAGTTTATAGAGCACGTATTCGATCGATCGAGACGTACGTCGGTACGCAGTAGAATCTTGGTATATATTGATGAGGAGGGTAGTACGTAGTTACCATGATGCCGTCGAACTCGGAGAACCACGGCTCCGAGCCCGTGCAGCGCACGCAGTGGCGGCCGTCGCAGAGAACGATGCGGATGGTCTCGTGGCCGCCGTGGTGGTTGCACATCGCGGCGGAGAAGGCTGCCCCGCACTCCACGCAGAACGAGTCCCTGGCGCACCCCGCGCCGGCGTGGCCCCCCTCGGCGGCGGCGGCGGCGACGAGACTCTCCACGGCAGCCGGCGCCGCTGCCAGCCTGGGAAGGTCCCTCACGGCGACGGCGGGGCCGCCGTCTGCGACAGTCGCGACGCGGACGACCTCGTGGCCGCGGTGGTGGTCGGCGCAGCAGAGGCCGCAGAAGGCGGCGAGGCAGGCCAGGCAGAAGCGGTCCTCCTTGCATTCCTTGGAGAAGTCCGCCGCGAGGAGCTGGGAGAGCCACACACCGCCGACCTGCATACGACATGCGCCGCCGACGGCCGGTGAGGTAGAAAAAGGCCAGGGAATCAGGCAAAGAAACCACGCATCAACTTGCACAGATCATTTCAGAGGAGAGAAGGGAAGAAGAGAAGAACCAGTTGATTACTCACGTTGGCGTTCGTCATTGAGTGCTGCAGGGATGAAGATCGAGCGAAGAGGAGGAGATGAAGATTGGGATTTGTCCGGGCAACCTGGGCTTGTGTCGGCCTGGTTTGGGGGTTTAGGGGTTTGGGGTGCTAGTCATTTATAGAGCCAGCTTTTGTGGCTTTTGCATTCGGATCTCGCAAGAAGCTAGCGGATCGCCCGAACCAGGAATGGAACGTGATCGTCACACATTCAGGTTCTAATTTTCGCCGAATTTCGGCGAGGTTCAGGATGGAGCGTGATCCTATCAAACGTGGTAACATTGGCACACAACCAGGATCCAATTTTCGCCAAATTTCGGTGAATCTTTGCGAAGATTTTGGATTTCGGGCCTCTACGAAATCTAAATTACCGGCCGAATAAAAAAATAAAAAAGTTTTCAAATTGCTACTGTAATTTTCGTTTTTTCACTGAAATTTCATGAATTTTGGCTGGATTTTGAACTTTTACGGCCGGATTTGGCCCAATAACCCATAAGAAAGTCATCTTCTTTGAAAATTTGTTGAAAAACCGATTTTTTGATATATTTTAAAATTTTAATAGAAATATTGTTAAATTTTTATAAAATTGTACAAGCTTGATAATGAGTTGAAAATTTTATGGTACTATCTTGAGTAGTGTAGGATCATATAGAAAAACTTTTAGAATAATTGAACTTCATTTGTTATCTTTAAAAATCAAAAACATAATAAATATAATTGGGATAGTTACCTTGTCAGAATTTTATAAATTTTCTCAAGTTTGATCATGACCTAAAATTTTTATAAGAGACTAAGAATTGCCTCAGTACTATTATATAAAATTTTCAAATTTTTTTTTGTTTGCTCAATCAAATCTATGTAAGCACTAAACTTCATTTGTTATATTATATTTCAAAAATCGAAAGGAGAAAAACCATAAATGGTACTGTACCTTGTAAGAATTTTATAAATTCACTGGAGCATGGTTATGACTCAAAATTTTTATGAGATATTAAGCATTTTCCTATCACCCTTCTGTAAAATTTTCAAAAATTTTAAATCTTTTTTAATTGCTAAAGCAAATCTATGTATTGATCATCGGGCTTTTATCAGGACATAGCAATATCAGAATTTTTAAAAATTATTTAAGCATTATCATCATCTAAAACTTTTATAACCATTAATGCTACATCAAGACCATCCACAATTTTTCAAAATTTTATAACGTGGTTTGTGTTGTAAAACATTGAAGAACGCCGACGAACAATCACCAATAGTAGATGCAATCATGAGAGTAAGAACAATAGATACACAATATAGGGGTGAAATTCTCTCTCGCTTTATTGATTCAATCCTTTACAATAAGGGGGCACCCGATATATATATAGCGGTGTGAGAGAGAGTTCGGATTCGACCATATTAGGAAGAGATAAGAGTCCTAACCATATTTGGTTTAGGTTTTCTTATCTCACAACACTCTCCCTTGGTCGAATACCGCGTAATGCATATGTCTCATTAAAAACTCCACTCAATAACTCAGTGCGAAAAAGGAGATGGAGAAAAGAGCACATCGCACTCGCATGCTATGTTGCACTAGTTGCCTGATTAAAAACCTTTATGTGAGAAAACTTCAGGAAAACTCACAAAGGGAAAAAGAGTACAACTTATAACCTTCAGGGTTTTATTACGATCTTCAGAAACGCAATAAGGGTTATGGTTCAAGGGTTTCCTCCCCCTGAGCTTTGCATCTCTCTAAGTCTTTTCATTCCAATGCCTTTAACATATCTTTGAAATATGGATTTAGGCAAGGACTTGGTGAATAAATCTGCGAGATTTTCACATGACTTAGTTTGCAGGATTTTTATCTCACCACTCATCTGGAGTTCGTGAGGATAGAATAACTTAGGAGCAATATGCTTCGTGATGTTGCTCTTTACATAACCCAATTGCATTTGTGCAACACAAGCAGAATTATCTTCATAGATAATTGTGGGGGTATCGACGGTGTTAAGGCCACATGACTTTTGGATATGGCCAATCACACGTCGCAGCCAGACACATTCACGTGAGGCTTCATATAGGGCTATAATCTCTGAGTGGTTGGTAGAAGTTGCTACCAGCGTCTGTTTACAAGACCGTCAGGAAACAGCTGTACCACCGCAGAGAAATACAAAAACAGTATGAGATTTGGCACTGTGGGGATCAGACAGATAGCCAACATCCGTATATCCCACCATGGTCAAATCTTGGTTCTTCTAGAAAAACAACTCAAGATCTTGAGTACCTTGGAGATATCTGAGTACAGTCTTTACACCAGCCCAATGTCTTCTGGTTGGAGCTGAACTATATCTTGCTAGCAAATTTACTGCGAATGCAATATCAGGCCTTGTGCAGTTCGCAAGGTACATGAGTGCTCCAATAGCACTTAAATATGGGACTTCAGGTCCTAAGACTTCCTCATTTTTCATCCTCGGTCTAAAAGGGTCTTTATCCATTTCAAGGGATCTTACGACCATGGGGGTTTTCAAGGGATGTGACTTATCCATATTAAATCTTTCCAATACCTTCCGGGTATAGGACGACTGGTGAACAAGAATTCCTTCTGGGAGATGCTCTAGCTGCAGGCCTAAGCAAAATTTGGTTTTACCCAAATCTTTCATCTCAAACTCCGTCGTGAGGTAAGCACTTGCTTCCTTTATCTTCTCTGTGGTTCCGATGATATTCAGATCATCGACATACACTGAGATGATACTGAATCCATTCTGGGATTCTTTATGAACACACAGGGACAATCATCATTATTAGAGCATCCTTCTTCAGAGGAACTCACTAAGCCTCTGGTTATACTACATTCTTCCCGATCGTTTTTAATCCGTATAGCGATCTCTGCAGTTTGACGCTATACATGTTGCGATTATTAGGATCCGGGACTTTTACTCCTTCAGGGACTTTCATATAAATGTCCGAATCCAATGACCCATATAAATATGCGGTCACCACATCCGTCAACTGCATTTTTAAATTTAAGCCAGCTGCCATTGATATTAGATATCAGAACGTTATTCCACTTAACACAGGAGAATAGGTTTCATTGTAATCAATGCCGGGTCTCTGCGTGAACCCTTATGCTACAAGCCTCGATTTTTATATCTCACCACCTGGGTATTTTCATTTCTCTTCTGGATGAAAAACCCATTTGATCCTGCAGGGAATCACATTTAGGAAATATTCAGTCAACAGGACCAGAAATTTTCCTCTTATTAAGCGAGCGCTGTCTCAATTGCTTCTTTTGTTTGGCCCTATCTGAGCGCTTCTAGCACTCTGCCATGGACTTTGGATCTGGATCCAGTTTTTAGCAATTTTAGAGGCAAATATATGTCGACAATTGTAGTCTTTTCTTTTATTTATTTCTCCTGCATCACTTCGGGGATATATCTATATAAATTTCTTTTCAGCTCCTCGTGATTTCCCACAACGACGGAGTCTGGGTGTTTCGACTTTCCAGTGTGGAATTGTGTGCGTAAATATACGCTGGGTTATCATCTTCAGGATGGATCACTTCAGGGATGTTACCATCTCCAGGATAGCTCACTTCAGATATTTTCTCAACATCAGGTTGAGCTTCTTCCATCGTTATGGGTAGTGTTTCATTTGTTCGGTTCTCTACTTGACGCCTCCGCAGAATTGAGTCCGTGACACCGAGGCCTCCTCTTCTTATCATGAGGGTCAAGAGTAGGTTCAATATCCTTCTAGGGTATCTCCACTCTTTCAGGTGCATATACTTCAGGTATATGAGATCTTTCACTCCCTTATGACCAGAGAAGGTATTTGGCAGATTATTAGCTTATTTATTTCAGATTTATTATCCTTGAACTTCAAGTTCGGTCTTTCTAGTGCGTGGGTCTAAGGACTAGGCATTCTGAAATGTGGTACTTATCTCCCCCTAATGCCAAAAAATGTCCTTAGTATAATCAGCATACCGAGCCATGTACAAATCCCCTGCTATAGGCTCAAGGTATTTTAACACATGACGGAGATTCATAACCTACATGGATCCTCAACTGCTGGTGAGGTCCTATGGTTGTACGCTGTGGTGGAGAGATTGGCATGTATACAACACAACCAGATTTTCGCAGATGGAAAATACTTAATTCTTTTCCACGAACTATCTACAACGGGGAAATTTCGTAATATGCAGTTGGTCTGAGTTGAATTATTACCGCAGTATGCAGCACTGCGTGGCCCCAACAACTGGTGGGAAGCCAATTATTCCGCAAGAGTAGCCAAGCAATAAGTTTTTATTCTCTTAATTAATGATTCTGTAAGGCCATTTTTTTATTATTATATTATGGCCAGCATAATTATTTATTATTCTTCTCATCATATTCAACCCAGGATGACCCAGAGATCATGCCAGATCTTAAATATTTCTGGGGTTTTAACTATGGTTTTCATCGCAACATAAACTTCTGGTTTTCATTGCAACATAAACTTCTAGTTTTCATTGCAACAAAAATATCATAGCATGATTAAATAAATATCCTGGAAAAATCACACTTTATTAAATTTGACTGATAATCGCTCTACAGGAGCGTAGACCATTGTTCATCCAGGAACACAAAGACTAAGCTGATAAATGGGGCTCTTAAGGAGTCTCTAAAGGATAATATAACATCGACTCTAAAGGAAAAACTGGGAGGCTACTACAGGTCTCCATATAAATCATTTATATCGTCCTCCTGGGACTTATCTTTATTCTTCTGGAACTCTTTTAACTCATCCCCAATGAGATTATTCTCCTCCATAGGAGTATCACCATAACCAAGGATGCCCTTCTTAAATTCTTCTGTGGGATCGGAGGCTTTATCATCATCCAACTCCATTTTATTTTCAACAACAGGTTGAGAAGTGAAGTGCACCTCCGCCTTATTCCCTTGATTCTTCTGGAATCTCCCAGTGGATTTCATGTACAACTCCACCAAATGACCAGTACATCCACACTTATAGCATGGTTGTTTAGGATCAACATCATTATTTGTTGGTCCTTTCTTCTGGAAATGACCTGATCCATTTTCTTTTGTTTTCCACTGGAATTTACCTCTTCTTTTATAATTTTGTCATTCTTCCATTTATCCCCTTTCTATCTTTGACCCTTTCTGCGGCCTCGGCTATTGCTAGCCTGCTGATCATTTGCGTGTGCTTCAGGCAATGCATGACTCCCACTAGGTAGGACTTGATGATTCTTCACTAGAAGTTCATCATGCTTTTCTGCTTCTAGCAGAATGCATATCAGCTCAAAGTACTTATGGTACTTTGCATGACGATATTGTTGCTGCAGTATCCTCATGTTGGGGTGGAATGTGCACAAAGTCTTGTCAATTTTTCAGCTTCCGTGATCTTCTAGTCACAAAATGCTAGTTTTGCAACAATCTTGCATGGCAGAGTTATACGCTGCCACTGACTTAAAATCTTGGAAGCGAGGAGTGTCCATTCACGTTGTGCTTCTGGCAGCAGAACGGATCTTTGCTGGTTATATCGTTCCTTCAGGGAATTCCATAGAGCCAGCGGGTCCTCCTCCATCATATATTCGGCCTTCAGGTCCGCATGGAGATGGTGCCTCAGGAAGTACAAAGTCGCAAGACTTAGCGGCTTCAGGGAGAGCCGAGCACCAAATTTCAGTCGTGAAATTGTAGCTCCAAGAGATCGGGCTGTCAAGTTGATCTTGGCATCCATTGGCCAAGTGAGATAATTGTTGCCATTCAGGGCAAGCTCAGCAAATTCTTTCTTTGCGATGTCAGACATATCCTATATGCAAACAAAACAGGGATTTTACTTCAGGTAAAATATGCTTTGTTATTGAATCAGTAAAGTACGGTCTATATCTACTCAGCAGATAATTATCACCGATTTTTCAAGATTTTCCTAGCATTTCTCATAATTTTATGCTAATTATTAAGCAATTTCCAGAATTACCAATTAACAGGAGAATAAATTTCAACGTGAGATAATTCAGGGCGTGATGGAAATTGCATCTTATGGGGCTCTTATTGATTGGGTATGAAATCATGTAATGAATACCTCCGTCAACATAACTCTTGGCTAAGTCAACCCGCCCAAAAGGCTCACATGAGGGAGGGAGCACTTCTCGATTTTAAGTGCCAATTAAGAAACCTAGCCTCATGTGTGTTTTCCTTAGACACCAATTGTCATGTATTCGTTCCTTCAAAACTGAGATCAAAAGCCCAACCACTTATTTCCTCAAGCCCAAAACCATTTTGATAGCTCAATTATTTCCATAATTTTGTAGCATTCCAGTTTAATTATTAAGTAATTTTCAGAATCACTTAAATAATAGGAAATTAAATACATCACATATAAAATATGGCATGATGCTAAGAAAATTAATCCAGAGAATGAAAGATTTCAAAGTAGGCTAAGAACTAATTTTATAAAATTTTACGGAAGCCCATATCCTTTAAGTTTCTAATACTTATAATCAATTTCATAATTAATAACCTTTTTTTTCATATGGGCTGCAGGACCACCATGCATTACCACTTGGTCCCGGAAAGACCAACAGGCCCAGGAAAAAAAACCGACTGGCCCGCACGGACACAAGTCAAGAGGTCGCGGCTAGGGTTCCCAATCCCTAGCCGCCATGACCACTGCACTTCTGGCGCTACGATACGGTTGGGATGAGCGAAGGTGCGAGGGCCGGGAGGGCAAACCGCAGAGCATATGGCGGCGCACGGGGTCAAAGGACGAGGCCGCAGCTGGTGGTGCGCGCGGCTGAAGGCAAAGTAGCGGGAGCAGCACACAGGTGCAACGGCGGTTGGCGGTACTGCGAGCATGGTCGGCGATGGGCGCAGCTTCGGGCCACGAAGGAGCCGAGACGTCGGGCGTGCTTTGGGAAGCCAAGGAAGCCGAATTGGCAAGCGACGCGGCCGATGCTACTGGCGGCGGACCGAATCGGCGAGCTCGCGGTCGGCGCTACGGGAGACACGGACTATGCGCTAGGCAGCGCGGCCAGACGAAATCCCCGGAGGCGACGCATGCTCCGACGGGGAACGGTGCCTTGACTTCCGGCGGCTTCCAGCGAGGCGCAGTTCTTCCTCGGCTTCCGGCGAGGCGCAGGGCATCCTCGGCTTCTGGCGAGGCACGTCGGCATCCTTGGCTTCTGGCGAGGAACGTGGCGGGTGGCGTTTCATGTGCCGCAGCAGGCGGCGCGGCCGAACGGGCAGCAAAATTTTTTTTCGTTGATGATGAACAATACCTCAGATCACTGTACCGCTATGAACATATACCTTGATTTGATCCGTAGAGGAAAAACTGTAGGCTATCGCGTAGGATAGAGTCGTGTAGGACTTTTTCGGTGATCCGATTGGATACCGGCGTGATGACGAGTCGATTGCAGATCGGATCGGGTGATCAATCGCCGGTAGTAGTCGTTCGTTCGTCGTCGACGATTCTTCTCCTTGTGGTAGAGACTCGTGCTGATAACGTGTTGTAAAACGTCGAAGAACGTCGACGAACAATCATCAATAGTAGATGCAATCATAAGAGTAAGAACAATAGACACACAATATAGGGGTGAAATTCTCTCTCGCTTTATTGATTCAATCCTTTACAATGAGGGGGCACCCGATATATATAGCGGTGTGAGAGAGAGTTCGGATTCGACCACATTAGGAAGAGATAAGAGTCCTAACCATATTTGGTTTAGGTTTCCTTATCTCACAACAGTTTGGACAATTTTTCATTTCATTCAAGTTTGCCGCTAGGCCTTTTAACAGGACAATAGCACTGTTTGAATTTTTAAAAATTCATGACGCTTAATCATCATCTAAAAATTTTATAAGAATATTATGGATGTGTTAGGACCATTAAAAAAATCAAAATTTTATAACCTCGTTTGTTCCAATTTTTATTTGGTTCAAACTTGCCGGTCAATATTTTATCAGGATAATAATAATGTTCAAATTTTTAAAAATTCCTAAAATTTGATAATAATCTAAAATTTTTATGGAAATATCATCAATATGTCAGGACTCTCTGGGAAAAATTTTAAATTTTTTTGTCATTGTTTGACCCTCTTTTCAGCCGGTACAAAATTACCAAAATTTCGACAATTTCACCCAAAATTTTGGTAAATTTCACCGAAATTCGGATTTTTTCAGTGGCAAACAGACCAGATTTGAATTTTGAATTTTTTTATTTTCATTGAAATTTATCCGAAATATCAAAATTTCACCGAAATTTCGGATTTCGGCCATACCTGGTATTTTCCCCGAACGAAATTTGAATCCCTACACATAACTACTATGAACTGAAATTGGCCAAGCTTTTTTTACACAAAAAATGGAATTGGCCAAGCTTTTTTTTACACAAAAATGGAATTGGCCATGGTGTGATGGTGTTTTGCTATGATTTCGACATGGTAAGCGGTTGCTAGGGTAGGACTAGAAAAGAGGCATCATTTTATTAGAGATAAGGAATCGTTAATGATCATACATCTGAGTAAAGCAGTCACTCTGAACAAGCATGTGACTCATTCTCATCCACATGACCACATTTAGCTCCACTACCATCTCAACTCCCATCTTCAACTATCCTTGCAGTTAAGAATGTAAACATACACTCTCTCTATATATGTTCTCTCTGCTGCTCTCCCTCCCACAACCTCTCTCTGTACATGGCCATGGCCAGATGGAGCTCTCACACAACTTCTCTCTTTCTAGCACATGGCCATAGTCAGATGGGGCTCAAGCTCCTTCTCTCTCATCCATACCTCTCTTGTTCATCCATACCTCTCTTGTTGCACCAAAGCTCCTCCCCATTTGACACTACAACCAGTCGCACTTCAAGACTCTGCTATGATCATGAGGGATTCAATGAAGGGCGGCGATGAGGCAATGATACTACGATGAGCCATTGGTTGGCCTTAGTCCGGCTAGATCTGGGCTTGTTGGCAATAAGGCTCCAAGCTAGCTCCTCCTTTCCCCTTTAGCAATCTTGAGCATCACAACTATAGGCATGATCGCCTTGTCCAACAGGCTTTTTTTGCAACTATTTTTTCAAAATGTTGTAGCACTGTTTATCGATTGTTATATAAGTTGTTGAATTTTGTTGTAACGTGGTTTCTTAAAGTTTATTGCAAGTGTTATTTGTTACCATAGCGTTTTTGGCACGTTGCACAAGAGTAATATTTTTATTGCAATGTGACCTCAAATGTTGCCACAAGAGGTATTTGTTGCAATTGTGTTTTGATTTGTTACACAAGAGCAATTTTTTTGTTGCAGTAAGTATTTTCATTTGTTGTGCTATCATCATGTTTTGGTGATGAGTACTCGTGAGATGCTACAAGGGCTCTCGGTTTGTCAATATTTGTTGCAAAAATGATGGTCGCACGAATGGACGATTTGGTTTGTGAGTTCTCAATTCTTTGCATCAACCATCATTGTAATGGAAATCAAGGTGCATGAGATGCTCGTAGGGTGAGATGAGTTGATGCCCCAATAGCCACGGCCCACGAGGAAACAGGCAGGTGGGCATTTTGTTTGCACACGAAAAGAGAATTAGACAGTGGAGATCAAGGCAAACGTTGATCCAACGACAAACTAGGTATACCGAGCTAGCGCATGGATCGGATGTCTAGACACTAGCCACTCCCTTAGAAATATCAAGTTAGACCTTGTCTAGAGCCTAACTATACATGTGACATTGTAAAACTAATCTTAAGGCTTCCATTCGATGTCTCAAAAGATATACACATTTATATCTCAGAAAATTGCCTCAAACAACGCAACAAAGGCACAAGAAAACCAGCCATGGTCATTTAACCTAATTTTGAGTTGTATGTACATTACAAATTAAAGTATAGCATGTAGTGCAACACTTACCTTAAATTATATGGTAAAAATATGTACTCTTTATCTATTTGAGCTATCAATGCATGTTCCATGTATTCTTGGACGACTTTTAAATTTTCATCTATTGTTTGCTTTGAGACTATGTGGGTCGAGGAAACCCATCGATTATTTCTTTTTCGCTCTGCGGTGTCGAGGGCGTCAAGATTGAAGAGATCGAACAAGTCGTGGAAGACACTCCAAAGAAGCCCCCCATGACTGGTTGAACATATGATCATGCTTGAAGCTAATTGTGATACTAGTTATACATTCTAACACTGGCTTGTTGGCTTGTTCTATGTACCAATTATTCAATCTAATACAAGCCAATTAAGGTTTTTTAGGCGCTCTCCCATTACTAAAGGCTCCCCTAGCTTGTATGTCTGGGCCAAGAGGGCAATCAGATAGTCAAGGGCCTTCGTGATCTCTTTTGATTTGCCCTTGTCTTGCTTTCTACATTAATGACGCCATACTTGTCAACCTTCACCTACTGAAGGTGGACCTAACGGTACCAAAATAGGAGGATTTTGAAAAGTTCATAGTCAAGCTCCCAAATCTCCTCTATGAACCCATAGTAAGAGCTCCCCATCGATCCAACAGTATTGAACGCATCTCTTCGGACACCATTGTTCTGGTTTGTGCTCTTCATATCCTGATCTCTCGTGTAAAATATATACCCATTTAAGTCGTATCCTTTCTATGTCACAACTGTAAATGTTGACCCTTTTGCCAACCATGTCAGCGTATCACATGACGACCTCTCGGTGATGGATCGCTCCTTCAACTATTTATTGAACTGAAGATTGTGCTGTCTTGTGATCCAAGACTCCTACCGTGTCAAATTCTCTTGCCACAGCCAGTTGTCGGTGTTTCGTACAACCGACAAGTAAATTTGTAAGTATAGGGCTGCTTCCTCTCTCTTGAATGGTTAGACTATGGGAGTCCAAGATGTATACCGGTTCTAGCGAACGTCCCTACATCCGGGCCTTAGTGTGGTGGCTATGTATTTTGGAAAGTGCGGACCGTGACTGGATTATAAGCGAGGGCTCGGGATGCCCCGAGCGCCGTCTGAGTGGAGGGGCTCGGGAGCTCGGGAGTGTTCGTCTTTATCTTTGACTGCTAGGTCGGTTGAGAACCGATCCGACCTAGTTTTGTGGTTTTTGGTTCTACCCGATGGTTTGTAAAATGCTTTCGTTCGCCCTTTCCCTGAGGGCCCTGCCTCCCTTTATATAGACGGAGGGGGGCAAGTTACATGGGATTTTGGAATAAAAGATAGGGGTACGTGACGCCCGAGAGCCCTGGTCTTTGGTCTTGATGATCGACAGTTCTCGCTTATCCCATGCCGGGTTGGCGCAACACAATGGACGCTGCCTGCTTGGGAAGAGTGCGCACTGTCCCTCTGGCGCCGCCAAACAGGACGCCATCACGCTACGCTCGGCGTTGTTCTCGAGGGAGCGCGTCCCCCCACTGCGTATGACGGGGCGAAGGGACGGGCGCTTGATTCTAGCGGCCCCCTGGCAGCCTTGGGAAGGAGCCACCGCCCCAAAGATGGTTGTCGTGTCCGGTAAGGTGTGACCACTTGTGATCGATCGTCGACGCGGCGGAGGTTGCCGAGCTGGTTGGGGCCCCTGCCAAGGCCAGCCGAGTCTGCGAGGCGCTTGACCCGGTCTTGGTCTGAGATCATGGGGCATCGGACCCGGGTCTAGATCGGAGCCTGCGGGGGCGTCGGACCCGGGTCTAGGTCGGAGCCTGCGAGGGCGCCGGACCCGGGTCTAGGTCGGAGTTCTCCCGGTGGGCTTGGCCGAGGTCAGATCCTTCAGGACTCGGACGAGGCCTTCACCGTAACGTGGTCTAGAATGGCCCATTCGGTGTTCCAACCAATATTCAGTGATAACCCCATCCGTGAGGGACGGAGGCTTCGATAATTTCTTTCCAAAGACTAAGATTGTCGCTAATCTTGCCGCCACGTCCGCAGACAAATAAGAGAGAAACGATCTTGGAATAGATGTATACCTCATCAGGTACCCCGTATAAGTATTCGTCAAGAGTTTCAGGCCATCCCGAACGTGCGTTCCCGGATGGGCCCTTCGCCTTCGATGGCGTGGCCTCTTCTCATGCATGGTGACGCTTCGGCTTCTTGCGCCCCTATTTATTGGAAACCGCTCGGCTTCCAAGCCTTAAGCATATATGAAAGTGGTACGGTTGCTGGAGTTGGAGGAGTCATTTCACCTTTCGGTTTTTTTGATCGCCTTGCAACGCTCGGCTTCTTTCATGGCTTCTTCCAAGAATGGAACCTTGGTGTTCTGCTTCGGAGATGACGATGCGCCAGCGCCCACGGACGAGGAGGCCCGTCATGCGGAGCTTTGGGAGGACCTCGAGCTCACCCAGGCCGAGTGGGCCGAGCAGGGCGCCGCTGCCCGCGATGCCGCAGCCGTCGACGCACTGATCGACGCCGTCCCGAAACTTGTCAAGGCTAGGGATGCCCTTATTGAGGCAGTTCGGCAGGCGCGCGGGCGCTTAGATCGCTGTTCGCCTCGATGTCTTCAAAGATTTTGTCGGATGCGAGCAGAATCGTATGTAACTCGCGATCATATAAACGCATTAGCTACCGATGAGTGCTTCGTCCATGCGATCTCTTGACCTTAGTCATGGCGCCAGAACGGCAACGGGTCCTTCGGTGGCTGTCTTGGTTCGCGAGCCCGACCGGCTTGGTGGCCGGCCTCGACCGGTAAGCGAAAGTGCACCGGGTGAAGTTCTCGAGCCCGGGCGTGTCGAGAGCCGGTCTGGGGTTACTGGTCAGAAAATCCAACCGAGCGGGCGAGGGCGGACTTAATCGGCCCCGAGCCCCCGAGTGGGTCGGAAGGCTGCTTTAGTTGGCGGGGTCCATCCGACGGCGGCCGGTCCGACGGTAAAGCGCGAAGCGCACCGTGGGTGTAGTTCCCCGAGCCCCGAAAGGTGCCTGAGAGCTGACGGGGTTACTTTGGTCGAAAATAATCCTTCTTGGTCGGCAGATCGGTCCGACGCGTTCGGCCTGCCGGTGTCATAAGATGCTCCGCAAGGTTCTGGTATCTAAGTGCTAGCTTTACGTCATAGCCGGATGCGGCCTTGGTCGGCATGGATGTCCAGATGCCTCAGCGAGGTTCTGGATTCCGGGCGCTCGTTTTATGTCGTAGCTGGACGCGGCCTTAGTCGGCATGGATGTCCAGATGCCTCCGCGAGGTTCTGGATTCCAAGTGCTCGTTTTACATCGTAGCTAGACGCGGCCTTGGTCGGCGTGGATGTCCAGATGCCTCCGCGAGGTTCTGGATTCCGAGTGCTCGTTTTACGTCATAGCTAGACGCGGCCTTGGTCGGCATGGATGTCCAGATGCCTCAGCGAGGTTCTGGATTCCGAGTGCTCATTTTACATCGTAGCTAGATGCGGCCTTGGTCAGCATGGATGTCCAGATGCCTCAGCGAGGTTTTGGATTCCGAGTGCTCGTTTTACGTCATAGCTAGACGCGTTCATAAGGTTGGTTTTACGCCGGAGCTAGGCGCGGCCTTGGTCGGCATGGATGTTCAGATGCCTCAGCGAGGTTCTGGATTTCGAGTGCTCGTTTTACGTCGTAGCTAGACGTGGCCTTGGTCGGCATGGATGTCCAGATGCCTCAGCGAGGTTCTGGATTCCGAGTGCTCGTTTTACGTCGTAGCTAGATGCGCATAAGGCGGGTTTACGCCGAGCTAGACGGCGGCGCCCGCCCCGAGTCCTCGCTTCGGCAAGGCTATCTCGCGAGAGGAGTGGCCGCTGTCTGTCCCACGTATACGCCCCGTCCGTAGGTGTGGGACCTGGAGGGGGTGAGCAAGCGCGTGTTTACCATGCGTCGGTTTGAACACCGTGCTCGTGGAGCTACTAACGGGTTATCCGAGTGGGCCCTGGAGATCTCATGACCTCCGAGCGACGATCCTCGGCCGTGTCCGACTCACTGGGCGACCCATAAGAAACCTTTCTTTACTCGATCCCGTACCTAACCCCGAGCCGTCCACCGACCCGGAGCGCAGCTGGCTGCCACCCATCGATGGGCTCCGCAGGAGAGTGTGAAGTATGGTCTCGGACACGAGTTAAGGCGATTGGGTTGTCCGCAAACCCAACTCGAGACCCACTGGGTTCGCTTTGTCCTCGCCGCTCGCTTTTATTCTCATTGGGCGGCTTTGAGATCCACTCGGTGGATTAGGCCTTCGGAACCCGCGGCGTTAGGCTAGTCGTTGGGTGTGAGCTAGTTGAGCCCAGCGGCGGAGATCGAGAGGTCGCGAGGCGGGTCGCTCGGAACGAAGTCCTGACGCTTCTGCCGGTGTTTAATGCGCGTGGAGGCAATTAAATGCAGAAGGAAATGATTGGGGGCAGATACGTCTTACCGGCGGCGCGGCGTGGCGCTCTGACGGGACGCGCGACGCTTCAACCGAAGCAATGTCCGCTTGACTGGCGTCCGATCCAAGAGATCTACAACCGGGTGTTTGGCACCGCCATGCCGGGTCCGAGCTCCTTGCCATCATATGCCAGCCCGCGTCGAGCACACGTTGAGCATTTGGTGAGCGAGGAATTGACCTCGTGCTTTTTCTACCGGGTTTCGCTATCCCCACTACGACGGCATTGACCTTGCCGCCGTTAGCAGTGGGGTCACCGCGGACCGGACCGACAAGGAGGTCGACGAGTTCGATGTCTTGTTGACCCAGACGCAAGCGTTGATCGCCGGATATCGCCGCAGAGCATCCTCCACCCAAGCGGAAGAAAGTTAGATATTTTGATTTTTGTCATGCAAAAACCTTGTCGTAATGAACCGGTTCATTTTAGCTGCTTTTCGCCGGTCCATTTCAGAGGTCCGACTTTATTCTTCAAGACTTTCCGTGAGGTGATAAACATTTGACGCACCATAGCTTTCAAACCGCAGGGTTGTACCAACAGAGGCTCAGATGTTAACACCTTTAAGGAAAGCCCAAAGAAAAACAGGACCTATGAACTAAACGCTCGCTTGCACTCGACACGAAGAGGAGTGTTCCCGACCAGCTATGGATCGCACCGCACAGGCATTTCCTTCTTCCACAAAGCACTACTTCGCAACCGTAGCCACTGGGGCATAGGCCGTAGCACTTGGGTCGAGAGGGTTACCGCTAGGGGGAACCGAATGTCCAGTCGGGTCACCGACCCGTGTGGGCGTAGGAACTTAAGTATAAATCTTCATCCGCACTTGCGCGGGGAAGGAGTGTTCCCGACCAGCTATGGGTCACACACCGCACGGCACTTCTTCGCGCCAAGCACTACTAAAACCGTACTACCGGGCGGGGCAGAGCACTTCGGCCGAGAGGGTTACCGCTAGGGGAACCGAATGTCCAGCCTGGTCACCGACCCGTGTGAAGTGTGGAAGTTGCTAGCTTGAGCGCGCGTGGGGACCAAGGTGTGGTGGCCACGCAGTGCTTGAACTCGGAGGGATAGAGAATTCGTACGGGAACGAGGAAAAGTTTGAGGGATAGAATCGTCTTAACTTTTTGTTTCACGTATTGGAGACGACGTGGCTGCTGGGCCGCCCGCTCAGCCCTCCGCCGGGGCGGTTGAGCTAATGGGCCCTCTGCCACCTTGGGGCCGCCGTGGCCCATGCAGGCCTTTCTTCGTTATGTCGGTGCGGTCGGTCTGGCCCAGGAGCTGAAACCGAAGAGTCGCGCTGCGCCTGATTTGAAGCAGTGTCCTTCCACCCCCTGCCGTCCCATCGCATTTTACTACGTAGTGGGGGGAGTGAAGAGGACACGTCCCGTCGCGCTGGGCGCGGAGTTAATGCACGTGCAGCACCCTGCCTGACACGGCGACGCCCGCTTGGACCGCTCCATCCCGCTTCTACATATATAGCATGAGGGGCATGAAGGTGGCCATGCCCAGCCATTTGCCTTCGCTTGTTCGCCACCCCACGCCCTTCTTCGACACAAAGGGAGCGGTTCTTGCATTTCGAATCGACAAATGGCGAGCGGCGGTGACGACGGAGAGCTTGCAAGCGGAGGCGGCAGCGACCTCCACAGGTTCGACCCAAGAGGCCCCTGTTGTCGACAAACGGTCTCTCACGCCGCGACGAGAGGCAGGATCATTCTCGCCTCACATCTTCCGTGATTAGGAACCCTCTACGAGTGAGTTCTCTTACTTGGTCTCGTGTGTTTTGACTCGCCTTTGCCGACGTTGAGTCGCTTTCCTTTCTCGCTTCGCCCGGTTCAAGGCAAATACCTACGTGGCGCCGCCGATGGTCGCCACGACGGGAGGCGACGCCACGAAAGGGAAGCCGACGCCTCGACGCTGCAGCGATCCTTCCGGCGGAGTCCGTGGCGATTCGGGCGGTCAGATCGACGAGGTCAAGGCCTCCTTCAACGTCCAGAAGGTAAGGGCCGCTTCTATGAGGCGAGGTATTGTGGCGCAGAAGCTCAATGCCGGGCCGCTGAGGAGGAGCTCGCCAAGACGCGCGAGAGGCTTTGGCGCAACGGGCTCGGGCCGAGGTGGCCGAGGAGGAGCTCGCGAAAACACGTGAGGAGGTGGCGCTATGCGGCTCGAGCCGAGACACCGGGAAGAGCTGCCAGCCGCACGCGAGCGCCGACCACGCCGGAGAACTTCCCCGCCCATGCTCTGTCCCACCTTCGAGAGCATGGGCAGGATCCTAGAGCCGCTGGGGGTGAGGCTAAACCAACTAGAAGATATCTGCCGCGAAGACGCTTTTCGCTCACCCAAAGCGCCGACTTTTTGGCTAACCTACCGCGCTTTGCGCGAAGCTGCTCCGCCCGAGGGCGGGAATCGCCGCCAACGAGCGGAGTACGGTTGGCTTGTTGCACAGCCAAGCGACGCCTTCGACCCGATGGCGGGCTGCCGCCGGATCGAAGGTGACGAGACCCAAAAGGGCTAGAGGTGGGCGGTGGCGAGACGGCGGAGTAGGCGCGTCGCCATGAGCGCGATACCTGACGACGACGACGCCTCCGGTTGAGGATCCTCCAGTCGCCCGCACCTAACTTTTGTTTTTGTGTGATGTAATATATTTGGATTTTGGGGACTTTGTTTGTTATTCTCAAGATTGCCGCGATGGGCGCCGAATGACCAGAACCCTAGGGAACCACTGGGGTTTGTTAGAGCGTGGGTCGGGGCGCCGGCACTTTAAGGGAAATGCAAAAATAGAGTGGGACTTAGCAGCCCAAAGAGTTGTCCCTGATCGACCATGGGTTACCCCGCATAGTCACTCCCTTCTCCCAAGACAAAGCGCATTGTGAACCATAGCCTCTGGGCGAGGGTCATAGCACTTGGGTCGAAGGGTTACCGCTAGAGGTCCCGGCGGCTGGGGCACCGACTTGGGAGAGTATGCGCAAGTAGCCCCGAGTGACGACGAGTACTGTAGGCGTGGTCGGCATGCCACACTTCAACTCGGTTTTGCCAGTGAGACGCAGAACAAAAGAAAAGTTTTAGGATAGAATCGCTTTAGCTTTTCAATATTCCATGCATTTGGTACGACGCCGGGCCGGGCGCTTTTGAGTTGAAAGGTGCCGGCCGAGGACCTCCACGACGCAGAAGGGCCCTTCCCACTGAGGGGACAACTTGTGCTCGCCCTGTTGGATCGACTCGGGCGCGAAGACCGTGTCGCCCACACCGGCGACCTTCCGCGATCTACCGGTCAGGTAGCGCCGCAAAGATTCGCCGGTACTTTGGTCGATCGCAGAACGGCCACATCGCGCGCTTCGCCGAGCTGGTCGATGGCGTTTTGTTGCGCCGCCGAGCCCCGTGGTCTCGCCAAAGGCTTGTAGTCTTGGGACGCCAGATCGTGTCGGCTATAGATTTGCCGCACCAACACCGTGAAAATGGTGTAAACCCGCCGATCGGTTTGCAGTGGTCCGCAGTTTCAGAGAACTGAGGGCAGCTCGGCCGCCCATCGCCCCGCGAACTTCTTTAGTCGGCTGAAGATTCGCGGCTTGAGCCCTTGGAGTATCATGCCATTCGCCCGCTCGACCTGGCCGTTGGTCCGCGGATGAGCCACGGCGGCCCAGTCAACGCGGATGTTGAAGTCGTCGCCAAACTCAAGGAATTCCTTCCCCGTGAATTGCGTTCCGTTGTCGGTGATGATGGAGTTCGGGACTCCAAACCGATAATCGATGTCGCAGAAGAAGTTGGCCATCTGCACCGAAGTGATGGTGGTGACCGGTTTGGCTTCTATCCACTTGGTGAACTTATCCTCCGCGACAAGTAGGTGGGCCAAGCCCCCGAGCGCCTTTTTGAAGGGTCCGACCAGATCAAGTCCCCAGACGGCGAATGGCCATGTGATGGGGATTGTCTGCAAGGCTTGTGCTGGAAGATGCGTCTGTCGAGCAAAAAATTGGCACCCTTCGCAGGTGCGAACGATTTGCTCGGCATCGGCTACGGCGGTTGGCCAGTAGAAGCCTTGGCGAAAGGCTTTCCCCACGAGGGATCGCGGGGCGGCGTGGTGGCCGCAGATGCCGCCATGGATGTCTAGTAATAGTTGCTTCCCTTGGTCCGCCAGGATGCACTTCTGGAAGACCCCGGAGGGGCTCCTCTTGTAAAGGTCTTCTCCAACCAGATTTAAGGATTTCGCCACGAAGCGAGACGCCGCCTCACGGGTCGGCGAGAGAGATCCTTCAATCAGCCGGTCGATGAAGGGCTTCCTCCAGTCGGAGTCGGCAACCATCACGCTGTGGACCGACCTTTAATCCTCCCGTCCGACCGTCTCCGCAATGAGCCGACGCGACCGAGGTGTCGGGCCATCGCCGGGCCACGAGTCCAATGAATCTAAGGTTTGTGGAGGTTTGAGACAAAGATCCCAAAGCGGACCGGCTTCGCCGGATGCGAGATTGGCTAGGTAATCGCCTCACCATTGTAGCGCTTAGAGCTATGGTGAAGCTCGGCCTTAAATCTTTCCTCGAGTTTATGAACTCGCGGCAAGACACCGCCATGCGCGCCGTGGAGGTTCGGGCTTCATGACTTGGTCGACGATAAGCTTGGAGTCGCCTGCACGAGCGGGCGGCGCCGAGGTCGGCAAGGATCCGGAGGTCGCTGATTTGAAGCGCCAGACCAAAGAACATTGTTGGTTGCGCTTGAAGTGTAAGCGGATGGCGATCGAGCTTGTTTCGAGCTGGGAGACAAGGGCGACCCCCGCACCTACCCGCGTTTGGTGTAGGACCCACAAAGTACATTGTCCAAGACGGGTCTTTGTTGTACGTAGTGGCGCCGACTTCGTCCACTTGGCGATGAAGTCGGCTAAGACTGCGGACTTGATCGCCGCCTAGGGACGCACGATATGTCGTGGGCTGCTGAGCCTGGTATTACCACTTGGCGATTCTCCTAAGTTGTCCGCCAAGCAGATGATTTCGCCGAGTGGCAAGGAGGTCACCACGGAGACGGCGTTGGGTCAAAGTAGTGGACAAATTTCCTTCTTCGATGAGAACCGATAGAGCAACTTCAAGATGGCATGATACCGAGCCTTCGACTGGAGAGTACTTCCATCGATGAAGTACACCGCCGTAGATTTTGAGTACATGGCCTTCGCCCACTCCACAACAAGCGCCGCAATAGCGATCTTTAGTCGTGGCGGATGTAGAGGAGGAGTTCTCCCCACGTGAGCGCATCCAGCCAGGTGAAGTCGAAACACCTTCAAATTGGCCGAGGGCTTTCCAGGCTTCCTTGGTCCAAATTCAAGTGATCTGACTTTGAGCAACTTGTAGAGACATTCAGCCGCCGCCAAGGCGAGACACAAAGCGCTCAAGGCCGCAAGGTATCCTATCGCCTTCGACTCCTTGAGGTTGTCCACCGCCCATCTTCATGATCGCAGAGATGTTCTTCCGACTGGCCTCGATGTCGCTACTTTGGAGATGATGAAGTCCAAGAGTTTTCCTTGGGGACCCCAAAAACGATTTCTAGTGGTGAGCTTTATGCAAACCGCCTGAGGTTCACAAAAGTCTCTTCTAAGTCGGTGACGATCTTCGCCTTCTTAGTCTTGCCGACGATAAATGCCGACGACGCCGACAAGCATTACGCCTAACTCTTTGAAACACGCTTGCATACATCGCCGCATGTAGCACCCGCAGATTTTTAGATCGAATGTCATCAAGCACGAACAAAATGAGTCGAACGGGGTGATGAAAGAAGTCGCGAGCTGGTCGGACTCTTTCATCGCTATTCGGTGGTAGCCCGAGTAGGCATCCGTAGAAGGACAGGATTCGTGACCGCGTGGAGTCAACGACTTGGTCGATGCGAGGCAATGGAAAAGGGTCCTGGGACATGCCTTGTTTAGGCCCGTAATCAACACACATTCTCCATTGCCCGGACTTCTTTACAAGGACAGTGGTTGGCGAGCCATTCGGGTGACGACCTCTTTATAAAACCTGCGGGCAAAAGTTTGGCGATCTTCCTCCTAATCTTGCGCTTCGCCGGCTACAGCGAAGATTGGGCGACCGCCTTGAGCCTGCCGGATGTTCATGGAGTGCTCGGCGACTCCCTTGGGATGCCCGGCATGTTGAGGGCTTCCCATGCGGCGACATCTCGACAGCAGAGGAAGTCGCATTTAACGCGCTTTCCTATTTGGCAGGAGCGTGGTTCGACCAAGACAAGGTTGGCCGGATCTCGGGATCGATCATGACCTCTTCGTGGTCCCTATGGACTGGAAGGATCCACGCCCGCCTTTGCCGGAGTCGAGGGCGACTCGGGAGGTTTCCTCCGAGACTTTCGAGCTCGGGCGGACGCGATGAGCGCCGAGAACGAGCTCACACAACCGCCTGGTTCAAGAAGTAAGCAGCCGGAAAGATGCGGCCACGTGATTACCCTCGTGGCCCCAGATCTTCAGCCTGAGGTAGGTGTAGTTGGGGATCGGCTATGAACTTGATGAGCACGGCCTCCCATGATGGCGTGAGAGGAGCCTTCGAACCCCACGACTCAAAGGTGAGGGTTTCGGTGCGAAGTTATCCGGCTCCCAGAAGGTTACGGGCATCAATCTGCCGAGCGGTGGGCCTGCGGTGAGGACGACGACCGTGGAAAGGCGCTTTGTTTCGCCGGAGGCGCGAAGCGAGGGATTCCTTATGGCGTTGCCGCCTCAACATACAGTGATGTTGAGACTCATCGCCGTCATGCCCATGAGCACCTTGGACATGCGCTGGTCCCACGACGGGGCAACGCATCAGGGTATCTCCTCGGGTGCGGAATATGGTCGAGGTGGTCGGTCCGATCAAAGGTGATCGTGCTCTCCCACCACCGGAGGAGAGCTTGGCACGGCGGAGCCGCCTGTAGAACCTCGCGGCGGGCTTAGCTTTGAGTCGTTGCTTGTCGGCGAGCACGCCGCCCGCTGAAGATCATAAGGCGCGCTGCCGGGTTCCGGAACTCGATGTCGTCTTTGCTCTTGCTTCCGTGCTGTGTCCTCGCTTACCTTGTTGCTCAAGGTGGGGTTCCGGAAATAAAACGCTTGTGGTTTCGCAGCCCCGAGCCAGGTTCGACGGTACCTGTAGAAGCGACACACGCTGTCCATCACCGCCAAGTGGTCGGGACAACCGCCATTGCCGCTTACATAGCGGGCGGTCAAGGCTACGCGACCACTTGGCTCATACCTCTGCTTCTTCCTTCCGCTTTATCGAAGGGTTTGAAGGCAATGCATCGGGAGCGGACTCCGCTTGGCCTTCCCTTGTCGAAGATGGTCTCCACAGCCTCCTCACGGAGGCGTGGTTGGTGGCGGCGTCTCAGAGCCTCTGGGGTCCTGGCTTGGCGCAGCCCACTTGTGGACCAGAGCTTTGAGGTGGTGTCAGAGATGAACGCCTCAACGACGCTGGCGCGCAGCAGATGTCGGGAGCTCATTGCATTGTTGGGAGAACGCCGGATATAGTCGCGAGAGACTCTGCCAGTCCGCTAGGTGCCTCTTCGTGTCCTAGTGAGTTCCTTGCGGCGCAGGCAGGTCTCTCGAAGGCCGGCTAAAGAGGCTCTTCAGTCGCCCGCCTCTGACTTGTGTTCATCATGGTAGGTATCGAGCTGCCAGCTCGAAAGAGTCCGCTGAGGTAGATGGGAGGTACTGATGATGAAAAGATCATCAAGAGTTTCCTCGCCGCATGCGAGCCAGAGGTCTTCCAACCAGTGACATCGGGGTTTGTCGCCCCAGCTGTACTTGGCGATGTTGACAGTGCCCGAATCGGTAGGAAATTGCATGCGCGGATCTCTCGGATCAATGCTCGAGGCCTAGGGCCATCGTGGCTTGGGCAGCATAGCCACTGCGATCATTGCCGACGGCTCAGGATCGAGCCGCTTCTGCCCATCACCTTCTTCGTTCTCGAGGGTGTCGCGGACGCCGCGACCTGCCGCCCAGCGCCGGCGGCACCAGAGTGCGCGAGGCCCGGGGCCGCCAGTGCGGGCGCCGGCCCTCGCCGGACCTCGTGGATCTCGCGTAGGATGACGGGCTTGGGTGGCTTCGAGAAGCCCCCGAAAGTGGTGGGAACCGGAGCCTTGCATAAGCCGCATGGAAGAAGACGCCTACCGCCCCCAGAGAGGTTCCCTGCACGCTGCCTTGGCCTCTAGGTTCAGCCGAGGATGTCATGAGCAAAGCACGGCCGCCGCAGCCGACGCTTTTGGCTGGGTGTGGGGAAGAACGAAGACCGCCGGACCCTCGCCGCTTGATGCTAGACTCGGGCGAGCTGCTGGTACAGCCAAAGGCTGCGGTGGGGGCTTCCCACGACGCCGCCCAGTCGGTTCGAGCTTTTCCACTGGCCTTTTTGAGCCTCCAACTGTTTCAAGGGCCAAGAAGCTCACAAGTAGCCTGGAGACTCTCTCCACCTCCTCGAGTCTCGCCGGGCGGCGCTGTTGTGACTTACGGGGTCACGGCCGATCTCCCATGCCCGCCTATGTTGCACTCGGAGAGTACAACTCGTCCGGCGGTGTTCGCCGGAGTTGATTGCTGCCGAGGAAATCCTTCCAGAGTTAGCGGACGGGAAGGCCGCACATAGCCGCCATCGCCACGAGGCGCGGAGGCCTACCGGGGCAAAGCCTCACCGCAGGGACTAATGCGGTACCACCACTCAGATGCGGCGGCGTGGACAGACATGATCCGCGCTCGGTCCGCATGCGGCCCTGAAGCCGAGGTCACCAAGGATATGCTGGCGACGGAGTCTCAGAACGAAGCGGAGGCTCCCGACTGGAAGCGAAGGGGACGAAAGCATGAGCTTCCCGTCGAAGCGGGCGCACGAAGTCGAGGGAGCCAAAGTGGATTCATTTCCCTAACGCAAATGCGCTGGCTGTGGGTGAAGAAGGCCATCAAGGAGGATCGGGAGTCTGAGACGGAAGACGGCGACGCCCAAGCGCCCTTACCCGCGCTGGCCATCCGCCGTTGCGTTTCAGCATAAACCGCAAGTAAATTTGTAAGCATAGGGGCGCTGCTCTCTCCTGAACTGCTAGACTACGGGAGTTCAAGATGTATATCGGTTTGGGTGGAACGCCCCACGCCCGGCCTGCTGTGGTGGTGGCTGTAGACAGTTGTTCGGTGCAGTGGACCGCATCGATTACAAGCGAGGGCTGTGGATGTGCCCTAAGCGCTGGCCCCGAGTGGAGGGCCTCGGAGCTCTGGAGTGTTCATCTTTATCTTCGTCCGCTAGGCCTGCTTGAGAACCGATCCGACCTAGTTCTATGGTTTTTGGTTCACCTCGGCGGTTTGTAAAATGCTGCTCGCTTTTTTTCTCGAGGGCCCCGCCTCCTTTTTTATAGATTCAGAGGGGGGCAAGTTACACGGGATTTTGGAATAAAGATAGGGGTACGCGACGACTCGAGAGCCTCGGTCCTTGGTCTTGATGATCGATAGGTTCCTCGCTTATCCCATATCGGGTTAGTAGACACAATGGATGCTGCCTGCTGGAAAGGGTGTGCACATGTCCTCTCAGTATCTGCTGACAAAGGACGCTGGCCATACGCTGGCTACTCGGGCGCCGCCCGAGGGGAGCGCCCCTCACCACCGCGCATGACAATGGCGTAAGGGATCGGGCGCTTGATTCTAGCGGCCCCCTCGCCGCCTTGAGAAGGAGCCACCTACCCCAAAGATGGCTGCTGTGGTCCATGGGGGTAGGAGACCAGCTTGTGGTCGACTATCGACATGGTGGAGGTTGTCGAAAGCCGGTTGCTAGCTCCCGCCTAAGGCTGTGCCTGAGCTCCGCGCATGCCTGCCACCCGAAGTCTCGGCTCTGAGACCTGGGGCATCGGACCCGTTCTAGGGCCTGAGGTCAAGGGGCGCCTTAACCCGGTCTCCAGTCTGAGATCAAGGGGCGTTCTGACCTGGTTCTAGGGTCGGAGTCTTCTCAGCTGGCTTGGTCGAGGCCGGGGATCCTTCGTGACCCGACGAGGCCTTCGACCAGAACGTGGCCTAGAATGGCCCATTCGGTGTTCCAACCAATATTCAGTGATAACCCCATCCGTGAGGGACGTAGGCTTCAATAATACTCTTTCCAGCGCTCCGCATCGCTGCCAATCTTGCCGCCACGTCCGTACAGCTGAGAGAGAAACGATCTTGGAATAGATGTATACCTTGCTGTGGGGTACCCCTGGTATAAGTATTCGTCACCAGTGCTCGTGCTTGTCGATATACGGGGATACTACAAATATGTGTTGCAAAACCATGAAATGGGCTTGAGTAAACGCAACTGGATCAGTTGTGATTGCTTTCCTTTTGTTGGCCCCGATACCGTGGAGCCTCCCCTCATGGCGATATCAAGGCACACCTATCGGTTCGACCTGAGCCATGTAATCGATGCAGAACTCAACGATCTCTTCGGTTGCATAACCTTCAACAATGCTACCCTCTAGTTGAGATCAATTCCGTACGTATGACTTAAGAATTTCTGTGTACCTCTCGAACGAATACATGCTATGTAGGAACACGGATCCGCATATCTTTATCTCTCTTACAAGGAGAATAATGAGAAAGACCATGATGTTGAAAATAACGAAGGGAAATACATTTCAAGATTACATAGAGTCATCACCACCTCAGCCCAAAAAGTATCTAATCCTTCGGGATCGATGACCTTCTAAGCAATTGTGTTAAAGAAATAACATCGTCTCGTGATTGTCTCTCGGATCTTGATTGGTAAAATACTTCTAATTATAATAGGGTGTATCTGTGTCATCAGCACATGATAATCATGAGATTTCATGCCAATTAATTTTAAATCTTGCATTGAAACAAGTCTCTTCATGTTGAAGAAGTAACCAGACAGAACATTCACACCATGCAAATACTAGCACAGTTCAGTTCTCTTGGCCTTGAACGAAGTGTAACAAGCAAGTTCATAATGCGTTCAGCTTTATTGATCTCTTTCGGTGCTAACTCAGGTCTGATGCTCATATCGACCAAATCAAACCATACATTAATATCATTCTTTGTTTTGCCCTTAATGTTCAATAAGAGACCAATCAAGCTATTACATACATTCTTCTCTATGCGCATGATGTCGATGCAATAGTAAACTTCTAGGTGCTCTCAATAAAGTAGATCTTAAAATATTAATCTTTTCTTCCAGATGCTCTTCTCACAAGTCCTCAATTTATGTCCCTTTCTATACACAACATCCAAGTCATTAACCATATCATGAACATCTCTCCCACTTAAAGGCCTTAGAACTGAACCGTCCTTGTTCCTTCCATCAAATTGTTTCTTCATCTTGCGGCATGGGTGATTCCTTCGAAGGAACCTATGGACGCATGTATATGGTTTTACGCAAGTGATTCAGCTACACACTTTCAGTATTATCTCAGCAGTGAGTACAAATTTTGGCTCCTTTTGTACTCTGGCTCGACAAGTTAGTAAAAACAAGATAATCATTTATGATGCAGAACAATAGGCAGTGCAAAGTGAAATTTTCTCATTTGTACACATCCCATACCTATACCCCAAGAACCCATAATCTTTTAAATCTTCCACCAATGGTGCTAGATATACATCAATATCATTTTCAGTTTGCTTCGAGTCTTGAATAAGTATAGATAATAAAATATACTTTCGCTTCATTAACAACCAGGAGGAAGGTTGCAGATATAGAGATTCATGGGCCAACTGCTATGACAGTTGCTCATATTACCAAAAGGATTCATTCTATCTGTACTCAATATAAACCTTATATTCCTCGATTCCACACCGAAATCTTCAAACCTCCTATCGATGTTTCTCCACTGGGCGAAATCAGTAGGGTGTTTTAGCATTCTATCATTCTTACACTCTTTCAAGTGCCAACGCAACAGTTTTTGTCTCCTTTGGGTTCGCGAACAAACGCTTCAAACGGAGAATTGCAGGCAAATATACCACGCCACCTTTGTAGGAGGTCCTTTCTTCACCTTTATACACTTGTTGTCATCATTTGAATGATTCTTACACTTGTACCAGGATGCGTTGTACACCAGACATACATGCAAGTTTGCGTACTCTTTGCGATTGAGGATACAGTTGTTCGGACATGCATGCATTCTTTCTATTTTCATTCCTAAAGGACAAAGAACCTTCTTAGTTTTGTAGATGGTTGTTGGAAAATGTTTCCCTCTAGAAGCATGTCCACTAATAATCCTAATAACGCCGTGAAACTCTTGTTAGACCAACCGTTGTTTGCCTTTAATTTCAGCGGCTCAAGCACAAATGACAGCCTTGTGTATTTTGACTTACAGCCTGAAAACAAAGGTTTCTCTAAGTCACCCATCAAGCCCTAGAATCTACCATACTCTATGTCATCAAGGTTCCCTTCTGCATCATGCAACATCTGATCTAAATTGTCATCGTGTAACCTACCCTTATCGAAAGTACAATCGATATCATCCGGCATATCGTTGACTTCATCTGCAATATTAATATTACCTGCTTCCTATATAATCTTCTCTTCACCGTAACTAGTCCAACATGTATACCCCCTTTTGAAACTACTTAGAATCAGGTGTGCTTGATTTGCGCTGAGTTTTGAAATATCTTCATATTCTTGCAGTCAATGTACAGACAAGACATAAATTGCCCTCTTATTAAACATATCATTCTCTGCAACTCTTCTAAAAGTAGAGACGCTATTGATGTATTCGGCATTCGCACAGTTCTTAGCGTACATCCAGTCCCAGTCCATCTATGTTACACGTATAACAATTAGTGTTAAATATTGAAGTACACTAGGATTGCACATGCACACATTCTTAAATTGGAGCACCAATTAACTAGCTAAACCTTACCTTAAATTATAAACTATGCTAGATCCATAAAATCTTCTCTCTGTACCAAGCTAGCTAGATCTAAACCAAGCATCTTCAATTCTTCCTTTACCAAGCTAGTTACATCTTGAATATAATGCAATTATAACTAATTACTACCTTAGATCACAAAGAATAACCGGATCTACAAGCTAGATCTAAACAATATTCAATTATCTCTTTACTAAGTTAGATCTTGAATATAATGCAATTAGAACTAATTACTAATCTTAGATAACCAAGAAACAAATGGATCTACAATCACCCTTCCAAATCAATGGTCTCCTTTTACCAGATCATAAAGAACAACAGAATCTACAAGCTAGATCTAAACAATATTTAATTCTCTTTACCAAGCTAGATCTTGAATATAATACAATTAAAACCAATTACTAACATTAGATCACCTAGAAACAAATGGATCTAAAATCACCATTACAAATCAATGGTTTCCTTTTACCATATCCCCTCACAACCGCAGCCACCTCAAAGTTATATCTCGAAAACCTAAAAACACTAAGTGGATCAAGGCGGTGTATTACTATATACATGGTAGGTCATATCACTGATGGTTTAAACAAAAACTATCAGTGATAGTTATCACATTACTGATGGTTTTTGGCTAAAATCATCAATGATGACTACCATTGTCATCACAAACGGTTTTAAACAAAAAACCTCAATGATAGAGTGTCTAATATAAGTCTTTCTGTAATAATGTGTACTTTCTCCCAGCTATGTATTTTATCACGAAATAATATTAAGGCAAAAAAACCCTATTTCTATAAGTATATAAACAAAGATATCGGAATAACTAAAGGTACTGCTGGTATGCACATGTCTGTTCTTTGGATTTGAAAGATATGTACTTTTTGAGTAAGTTTCTCAAAACCATATATTTATTGTACAAGGTACCTGAAAACTATAAGTTTTAACAATTATTCCATGTAACTCTATATTTAATGGCTAGATGTATTCTTACAAAGATATAGATTTTAGAAATCCCGTCGCACTTAGACATATATGACACAATGGACCCACCTGGTAGTCGCTACAGCATCCTCACCTCCCATTACGGCCAGTCCACATCATGTGCCACGCTGCAGCTGCCCCCTAGAGGTATGTGCTGAAAAAGCATATTTTAGTTGCAATTGTCTGTTATTTGTGTTGGTGAGTGCATGATATAGACAGATAATGCTTGGGAGGTGGCGGTGATATAGTAGGCTGCCAGTGAGCCTAGTACATGGATCGTCTCGTGTGGCTGGATTTTAACATTTGTAGCTTCATGATACATCTTGCCCTTAAATTTGGAGTTATGTGAAACAATTGCTAAAGCCTGTAGTTCCCGATAATTTACATAACAAACTTTATAGTTTTGCGAAATTTACATTGAATTCTTGCTAAAAGCAATAGAAAACTTTGGAAGTCCTTGGTCAAAGGAAGCCCTCAAATTATGAGTTTTCAGTTCTAAGTATCAACTCAAAATGAGCTCCACAATTGGAGCACAACGAAAAGCACTGCTCACATCAGATACGTCGGCAAGCAAAGTTTTTTCGTTATTTCTGCTTTCACACATAGCCTCACTGAGGCTGTTAGTTCCTATACTTGGACGAGAGGGCCTTGTAGACCCAGGACCCTACCCTTGTCTTCCCCTTGTTTTGTTGAACCTTGTCATTGGCTTTTGCCATCTGTGTGCACTACTACACAAAAGCTCATCACAAACGGTTTTATGAACCATCTGTAAATATGTGTTAGTGATAAGAAGGGCATATCACGCAGGCGGTTTGGCAGATTAGTGAAAATTAACTTATCGAGATCACGGTTCTAACTAGAGCAACAGAGGCAGTTCTAAAGAAGAACCGTCTCTAATGTCCATACCATTACAAATGGTTCTTAGTTAGAACTGTCCCTGATATTAATTTTTAATAATGATGATTTTCTATTTATTGGCTAACCTTAGGAAATGCTAGTCATATCCTCTGAAACAAATAGATTACAGAACAACATAGAACAATATGCCTCATTATTCAAGATATTGTCTAAAGTTGTAGAATGTAATGAAAATACTATATTAAGATGTAATGAACAGAATACAACAAAGGATTTTAGTCAACACACTTCAACATATGTGAGAAGCAGACTTGAATAGAAAGGGAACAGAAATGAATATGCATCAACTATCTACACAACAAGTTACACCATAAGTAATGCTATAATTTGGATAGTCCAAATTTAGCTAAGTAGTATCCAAATTTACCATGACTTGCACAACCCAAATTTAGCTAAGTGGGTACAACCATTAGGTGTCCATTGCTTCCTATCAGGGCAATCAGGTTGATGGAAAAGAGCATCGACCTTGATGCTTGCCATATCCTTGTTCTTAAAATGTAAGTATCTGACAAAGCAAATACATGGAAGTAGTGCACTTATGCCTAAATCCTAGGGAAGAAACAATGAATATAATAAATTAAAAACAAATAAGAAGATAAGGTATCACAACAATATTAAGATAATACAAAAAAACTATTTCTTGCTAAGGACAATACCCTGCCTTTGCAATGATGGGAGTAAGAACTGAAACATCAAAAGTTGTAAGATGTTTTCAGTGATGAACCTTCTAAGATCAGGGATACCAGAGATATAACATCACTGAAATAATATAGTGTATCTTTAATTTGCACAATTGCATCTTCAATAAAGGCAATTGGCACAGAGGAATCTGCATTCCTGTAGAATAGAACACAGATAGAAGGAATATGAATAGCTCTTAAAAATTTAACATAACTGCCAATCTATTTATGCCACAATCGTAGCGTGCAGAACGAACAACCAACTTATCCAAGTCAGTGCACTACTTCTGACAATGCTTGATCATTTCTGAGAAATAATCTGACAGCAACTCACGTGAAACAAACCTATTGACAGATTCATCTCCAACTGAAATCAAAGAATTGTGTGATAAGCAACAGTAGAAATACAAGTTAAGAACATGCATTGCTGATGTGCTCATTGCTGAAAATATAGTCTGCAGGAAACATAATCACTTGCAGGTTAGATCCTTGAACCATACAACATTGCAACCATACGATAAATACTACAGTATTGATTAACTTACAAATTGAAAGTTCATTTCTTAAATTTTGGATCATGATACTCATTGTTTGTAGCAGCTATAGTGACACTCTCGACGGATTAGAAATCCTCAAAATACGAGCAAATTCGCCCGTGATCTGTTTCTACATGAAAAATCTGAAAGAGATATCAATTAAAAATTTAAAGTAAATAGATAAAATGCTAGGTTTCGGCAATACCAGCCTGCCTAACACTTACTCGAAAAATGATGGATCGTGCTGGTCACCATTGAATGAAAGTTGGCACAATACAAAACATAATGTTGGTATGAAACTAAAGATGGGTGCCAAAATGTGCCATCTTTGGCACCGATTATAATAACACTCCATCCATCTGATTACTCGATCCACCTTTATATTGGTAAACAGATTCTAGCGGTATGATTTCTATCAATGTCACCAATAATTGCCAAATATGACAATGTCAGTCATGTCGACTTTGTGAATCACTAATAATCTGATATATAGCACATATGTGAAAAAACATACTCAGAGTCAGTTTCCTCATCAAGCATACTGAACAGATTCTCTTCGATGTTCTCATTGATCATTGCAGCCTGACAGAGAAGATTCAGCAAATAAGACACATAAAAAGTAATCGCATGGAACTCCTACAGAACTGAAAATGCTGACAAAAAATCACATAGTATTTTTGTTATAAAGATATCAGAAAAAATTTATGATTAATGAACCAGCTGTCTGTCAAAATTATAAGAAAATAACTGATATCAGTGACTAAATCAAACATACATTTGAAAAATATGATGAAATAATAAATCCGGTGGCGCACGGTGATCGACGACTCTCTTGACTCGGATCGTGAAAGCGGTCAGACCCGGCGAAGTCGAGCCGCTTCGGCATTGGCGAGGCGATCGGACAACCATTTTGAAATGGCGGGGCCGTCCAGGTTGCCTTCGCCTGGCGGAAAAAGAAGACAAGGACGTTGGTTGATGGCGACCACGAAGAAGAATATATATTCACAAGAAGGGTACAAAAGCTTATGGCTTGGGCGCGTGTGAGTCATGTCGTTGTCGCTTTGTGTGCTTGCCATGTAGAGCGAACGCAGCTGACGAAGGGCTGATCTCCGGGCTACAAAGTCCGGACAACCAGCCCCGATCGAGCCAGCGTCCACGGTCGGTTGATGTGGGCCGCCATTGCGAAACTCTGTCGTCTCTTAAATGGCGAGCTCCAGGCTCTCACGCTTCCGCTGTGTGCAGAGCATCGAAGAAGGCCGACCCGCTCATCGTCGCCGATGTAGAACCCGATCACTCATGCGACTTCGGTTGGATTTTGGTTGGAAGGGAATGTAGTGGGGCCGACCAGATTCGGAGGCAATGGCGTGACTCACGCGATCCCACTCGGGGGCTGCAGCTGTGTAGAAATGGCGAAAAGAGAGGAAGATTGAGCATCACCCTATGAACATCTCACGAGTGGGCGAAGATGGAAAAAGAGTGACAATGGAATTGGGGTGAGGTGAAGATGATGGATTTCATAGAAATGAAAACGATGAGGAAGAATTAGAAAATGGCGGCACTAGGCCCTTGAGTCCATGAACAAGACAATAATCTCCCGGATTACGCACAGCAGACGGTTCCACAGTGAAGTGGAGGAACCCTGGGTGCCATCTTGGAGAGCATCGTTACCCTATCCTCTGTGGTGGAAGGGAGAAAGGGTTGCGCCATTGGGCGAGTAAGGTATTTAGACAAGGAAGATGAAAGGGCAAAAGTAAGGTTAAAATCGAAGGGCGTAAGCTAGCAGTGGAGAATGCGCATATATAGGTCCCTCACACGGATGGTTTCTGAGCGAGGCAAAAATCTGTGACGTTTGAGGTCCCAAGAATCGGCGGAAGTGGAGAGGACGGCGGTTGCATGCTCGAAGTGGTGGGCCCATCTAGAAGCATACCAGACATTTAATGAGGTCCAAAGCAGAAAGCGCGTGTTCGGGGCCGGACCGAGACTACCTGCGTGCTTTATGCGGTACCCTCTCCAGCATGAATAAGTAAGACTACGTGGAAAATTGGTGGCGAGGCGGTGTCGAGCCCACTTCGCGGTATTAAGCGGCTAAATGGCGGCGTTGAAGCTGACGATCGAGCTCTGCCGGCCGTCGGCCCGTGGCGGCTTTGGCGGCGGTGGTGATCGGCCACACGCCAGCGGCGTCGGCCTAATGGCGGCTTGCGGCGAGCGGTAATCGGGCCGATCACCGAGCGTCGACGGTGGCGGCCTGGTGGCGAGTGGGCGATGGAGCCTGCTTTCATGGGTGTCGCCCGTGGCGGACTGGCGGCGAGTGGGCGTTCGAGCCCGCTCGCCAAGCCTGCGGTAGCGTGAAAAGAATGAGAGAAAAGATTAGCCTCGAAGTCTCCTTCCTGACTCGTTAATGTCAGAGGGCCATTGATCGAGGAATTCTCCAGTCGAAACTGTGACGGCCCATCCTCAGGCGCCTCACACCAAACCCGTCGCAGAACATCACATCCCGAAGCGGACGAGCCGATGCCATATGGACATTAAATGGGGTTTGAAGGATAAGGCTACGATGATGGGTGCAATAAATGGCTCATAGATCAGTATGATGTCACCTTCCTACTGCACGACTGAGCACCGCCCTCTATATAAGGGGCTCTACGGTGCATGGGGAAGGGGATGCAGCCGGACTCAAGGTGAAGCGACTTGGCAAAGCAGTCGAAAGACTTAGCAAAAAAAGAGAGAACAAACTAAAGAACCATTATGTCGCCTCACACTTCATCAACAAAGATCCGAAGCCAGGAGTAAGGCCATTACACGTAACGGGGCTCGAACTTGGGTACATTCTTGTGTTCCTTGATCTGTTGATCCCGAAATCCCTCTGCGAGAGTCATTAGGGTTTCTTCAGCTATGACAGCCCTTTACCAAACCTAACCTCCATCCTAAGTAGTCAACCACTGTCCTAAGTTGGCGGGGTCACGTCACGCTGAAATACGGCGAGCAAGTCTAAATCGCTCTCAAATGATGGTTCTAGCAGCTCTAAATCCTTACTAGTAAAAGGGGGGAATCAAGCCTCCAGCTGCCCCACGAGCCCCAACAACATGGACACGACCAATAACATCATCCTAATACAAATTAGAGATTAGACCATTTTGAAACAGAAAGCATGACAAATGCAGAAAATGTAGGCTATGATATCATGTGAATGCTCAAATCATTCCAATTAGTGAAGACTAAAGAATGAATAAGTCAGGTACTTTCCCCAAAACCCATTTATTTTATATTTATTCTTGAATATTATTTAAAAAAAGCAATTGTAGCTGACTACAACAGAATGTTGCAAGCATAAAAACAATGCATCTAACTGAGAATAATCAAGTGATGAATCCTTCTAAACGAATTTCAAAGAAATGATTATATTGTTTTGCCTGCATATCTCTCCATGTTAACATAAACATCAGTATCGAGAGGCACAATAAAAATTTGGTTTCAAAAAGGCCAACAAAAAATTAATCAACATCACAACTTCCATCAATGTTCGATGTGGTTCATCATACATCTCCAAGAAAACCATTTTCACTTTAGTAATTGCTTACTCCTTGTAATGCACTAAGGGCTGTTTGTTTTTGCTTTTGATTCTGGATTCTAGCCGAAAAGTAGAATAAAAAATAAATAGCCCAATTTTAAAATTTAATTCTCACAATCCAACCCACCCATATACACTAGAATCCACAATCCACTTCATATGTGTTTTTAGATTTCAGCTTTTGGAGAATCAGTTTCTCTACAACCACAATCTAGAATCAGCTTTTAGAGAATTCAAAACTAAAACAAACAGGCCTTAAGTGAACAGATTCATATGCCTAGGTAGAGATCCATCGTCAAACATCTCCCAGTTGAATATATGTGAAAACAACAACTTAAATATAATATCCATCTATGAGAAGTATCTAATTGACTAACAACAAATACATTTAAACCATCCTCCACTACCGTCACTGAGCATACACCATTCATTTTATTCAAACTCGGAGTGTCATATGAACTTCCTCATCACATAGATAGCATACACGTGTATTGACACAAACTCGTACAATCAAACATAACTATGGTGCACAAGTCAATTGTAGCTTTTCACCTAAGTATTACAAGCTATCCAATCCACAGAGAATGGGCTAACAATCACCTTAGGGTTTTCTAATCAACAATCATCTAACTACCCAATTATCAAAGTGCGAGTGAATGCTGAAGGATGGAAATCTTTCTGAACCTAGGTTTAGATAATCTAGGATTAGATTGTTCGAGCAAAAGTTGGTACTACTACCCAGAAGCTAATTTAATCTAACTATAACTATCCACTAATTGCTATGTGATCTCTCTTACCAAACTTTGTAATGTCTTTCGCCAGCCATATGCACCCCGATTAAGAGTGGCAATCAACTATTGATACATCATTGCACCCAACATCCCTATTTAACACATAAACGAGTAACAAGGGAGACACCAAACATAAGCTAGTTGCTAGCAGGTTCATCGATCACTATGCACTAGTGTGGTCACCACTAGCAATGTTATCAACCCCGAATGTATGGATCTTTCTAACTCATATGTTAACTACAAATACACTTGTGGTATTCCACAGCCAGGCAGAGTCTGAGACCGGGTTTGGTTAGGAAGGAGGCGTCTTGGCGGTAGCTAAACCTAACGAGGAAACCTAGGGACTTCCTGAGCGAACTTGGCGCCTATGTGCGGGGAGTGACACCCAAATTTTACCCAGTTGAGCCCCCTTGTGAGAAGAGTATGACCTTACTTCTGCTAGATTGTTTTATGGAGTCTGTCAAGATAGAACGAGTTCTCGAGTTACAAGTTCTCTCTTAGCCTATCTTGCGGAGCCCTTAGCATCGGATGCTACACTATTGAATGCTCGGCCCCTTTCCCATGCATGCGGAGGCCCTTATATAGGCCAAGCTAACGGGAGTAGGTAAAGGAGAGTCATCATCTTGATCATATACATTTATCGCCTCCTGTCTTTGTCGCGTTGCTCGGCCTCATTAAATCTTGACGCATAAACCCTTGATCCTTGAGGATGTGACCCCTTCTGGCGGGTTGGTGAGGCGTCGAGAGGATTAGTCTTGCGCGAAAACCCTTATGGCAGCAGTCGACACGTCACTGCCTTGAGCGAGTGCGATAGGGAAGGAGCCTTGAGCTAAACCACCTCGCCGCCTTTTGCCTTCTGGCGAGCGCGGAGCGCGTGCGTTCGCCCTTTACTGCTGCCCGGGCGCCACGTGGGCTTACCGCCAAGCAGCGGGCGTGCTCGCCCACTGCTTTCGCAGGGGTGCCACGTGGAGTCTTGTCATGTTGACCGCCATGTTATTTGCTTTTGTGCGGCGAAGAGGTACCTGGCGCATAGTATCAAACAGATAGCCGGGCCCACCAAGAAGCAGCGCCCGAGCCTTTTGAGATCTTACATTAAATGCGGTGTATTCTTGGATGGGGCCATCACTTATCGAGATGCAACCGCCTCGACCCCGTGCTTCAATGCATCCGCCCGATTTTTCTTGGGACACGAAGCGGCGCCGCGATCTTGTCTCTTAGCGAGCAAATGTCGGTGCGAGTGGGGAAATACATATAGGCCCATCCGCACCAAAGCAGTTTACGCTTTTAGCACTCTTTGCAAACTTGTCTTCCTCCTTCAAGCTTTTCTTGTCTTACATCGCTTTTGCTTTCATAGCTTCTTGGACTCGCCTCCCATTCCTGCTTCCTCGGTGGACTCCTACATGGTGGGAGGCTCCACACGTCGTCTTGGGAGGAGCCCTCTCTACTGGTAGGGACCCCTACGCCCACGATGCCCATAAGCGAGATCATCATCTTCGTGTGGGGCATTATGGCGAACTGATGCCGCCTTTTTCTGAGTTTTTCCTCACCGTCCTCCACTTCTATGAAATCCATCACCTTCATCTCACCCCCAATTCTATTCTTTTCCTCGCCATCTTCGCACACCTCTGTGAAATGTTCATGGGGGTGATCTTAGAACCTCCGCTCTTCGCTACTTCTTCCTCTGCTTGCGCCTCCTCAAAGCCAATGCTTTGAGAGCTGCCATTTTCGTCTTCCAGGGACGGGATGGTGCTCGCTATATTCCCTTCGGCCGAATCAAGCTGGAAGGCTTGGCGCCTGCAGTGGCTGTCGTCAGCAGCAATGGCCAGGCTCAGCGGCTGAAGTCTCCAGGACCAGCAGCGACCACAAGCTGGAGAACTTCGCCGTCGAGGCAGCGGAGCTCGAGCGAAGCGACCCGCATCGGCAACTTGCGGGGCCTGGCAAGAGCCAAAGGCGATCGTCGAGGATTCGTATCCGAAGATTGAGCCCCCTCCGCTTGCAAATATCGCCGTGATGGCGATATCTGATGCGACAATGACATCACCGCACTTTCCACGGCGTAAGTTTTCCTTTACTCGTCCTTAGCTTTTCTTACATTTTCATGTCTCTCTGTCTTTGCTCCCTACCTTGACATTCTATATTGTTTTTAACCTTGACGGTCGCGGGAACTTGGATGGAGCCCACGCCTCGGTAGGTGGCTTTCGGACTCATGCCGCGATCCCGCGGTCTGGACTTCCCTCCATCGGCTCGGCCACTTTCGCCGATGTGGAGCATGGGGCGCGAGATCGTCGGTTGTTGCCGATGGACTCCACCGCCTTGCCGTCTTCGCGCTAGCTCCCGGCGATCGAGGCGCACCTCCTTCCGCCGATCAGACGCGAGCAGCGGCCACTCATCCGGACACCTCAAGTCCGGTGCGAAAAAAACTTGTCTGGCGAAACCTCGCGACCACCGGCCAAGGTGGCGGCGGCTTCACTAAGATTACTGCACGGCCGCCCGATGCGGCCTTGCCCCTTGCAAGCGCCGCCGCTGCGGACACCAGCATCTCCACCTCCGGCGCCCGCCGCCTCGCCGCCACCCGGTGCCAATCGCGGCGGCCGTAAACCAATGATAGCGGCGCCCGGTTGCCACAGCGCCCGCTCCTTCTCCAACTCCTCTGTGGCGCCCGATCCCATCTTTCACGGCGCCACCTCCTTCCTGACGAGGACCCCACCACCCGCTCGACAAAGCGGTTGGAGGTCCCCATGGCGGCACCGACTTGAGGCGACACCGAGGCGGCCCTCGAGATGCTTCAAGGGAGGCAGCCTTTACTGCGAGGCGGCGGGGACCCCTTCAGGTGCCAGCCGACGCCGCCACCGCGAAACTAGGGGCGGCCGGCGCCCGATGCAGCGCCCTTGCAGCTGCTCCCCGGCCCGTCACCACGCTGCGTCGCGCCACGCAGAACTTTTCACGCGAGCTTGGTAATCTACCTGACACACTCGGCGCGCCCTGTACGCCGCATGGGGCATGGAGCAGACGGCGAGAGCAATGACAGGGCCATCGTAATTGGCGGGAGGAGGCGGAGAAATCGGACACTGGCGGTGGCGTGAAAGGACCACTGCGACCGCCACAGCCGCTATCTGTGTGAGCGGAGAGGGTGAGGCGTATGTGAGGACCTCGGTCTGAGGTTGACCGCCTCAAGCGCAACCTTACCACCATCTTTGAAGGAGCCTTCCTGCGCATCAAAGATGCACGGAACCTTTAGGCGTGGTCTTTGGAGGTCTCCCCAAGACACCCTACAATATGCCTCTGCGACCAATCGGGGCCGGAGGCACCGAGATTACCCGCCGCTCTAGCCTACGCTCCACGGGGAGGGGCAAGAGGTTCTGGCGGTGGCTGCTAAGCTACGTCTTTGGCATCTTTGGGCGGTAGTGGCGCCTCCACAGGACCCAATGGCGGCCAGTGAGGCTGCATCGTGAAGCGCCGCCAGCGGAGGCCCAGGCCTGGCAACCACCGAACACTTGGCGAACAGCTGCATGTGCGAGGCGGCCATGGATATCTCCACCCGTGGCGGAGAAGCGGACGTCGGCGACGCTCGGCGTGGGCGGCGAATGAGGCTGGGCAGCCGTCTTATTTCTTTTGTTTTTGTTTCTTTTGTTTGATCAACCTGTTCTACCTGTACAAACATTCTAATCAGTTCTTAGCTGTAATGAACGTTTCCTGGTTTTACCTTCATGCGCGCTTGTTGTGCTTATTTGATATCGCATCTTTGGAACCGCTAAGCGACCAACTTGAAACTTCGGTTGAGGCGCCGGTTAGGTTTTAAGTCGAACAGCGTCTAAGAATTCCTGCAAAGGTAATGCGTGACTAACCTGGCGTGAAACTGCTAGCGTAAGACTCATAAGTTTAGGCCAAAACGGCTTTGGGCGCAAAAAGTCGGCTTAAGCACAAAAATAATTTGCCGTTAGGGTTTTATGCGGAGGTTATCAACTGGCCCAAACCTTTACGGAACTTAAATCCTTGTGATCTCTTAAGCATACCCGAGTGTGGCGCATAAGGCGATAAGGTCGAGGTGGTCTTGGACCAGGCTGGCATTCGTGGTGACAACCAGTGGTGCGAGAAAGCCGGCCGAAGCGTACAAGCCGTGTTCGAATCTGCGCCAAGCTCACGCTCTGGTCATAATCTTGCCTACGCTCACAAAGACTTTCCCTCTTATCACCAAGAGTCATCGGGTTTGCGATGTCTATGATAACCATGCATAATTTGATCAATTTCAAGCGTCGCATAAGCAAACAAATAGAAGTGTCCTCAAAACACTTATAAAAGCTTGTCGCATTTGGTCTTAACCAATGAGCAGGGCGACGATCGAAACCTCTCGGCGCGACCGGCCCCATCTTATTTGGCGACCACGAAGAAAGATTCAGGCGGACCATGAAGGAGCTTAGGCGACCGACCTCCGAGCTCTGGGCGACCTGAAGAATCTGGAGATTTCATGCCTTGGTGCCTGACTACTAACGAATGAGTAGGCATATGCAAAATAAAACCGAGCGATATAGGGTCCCGCATGGAATGAGCCTGGTCCCTTCTTGATTCCTAAGTCCTTGCGATTTTCTTTTGGAGATCGAACCATGGTCTTTGTCGTCAAAGCTGCGGGCTCCGGGAGAAGTACTAGACCTCGATGCTCGCGGTGACAACCGCGGTGCTTGAGAACCAACTTGGAGGTCTGTGAGCAGCGTTTGAGCATCGCGTCTAGCTACATCCAGCCGCCCATCCCAGCGGATCTGAGACACCAAGTGACTCTTCAGATCACCAAGGAATTAGCAAACACTCTGGAACCAGCGACATCCATGCAAAAACTTGCCATCAAGGGTACAAAAAGGACAACAATGGTAAATTGGAAGCCTTACGGGCAACAACTTTACTAACATTGACCACCAATCAGCCAAGGAGAATCTTACCACATGGGTGACAGAGACGGAAATGACCACCACAAGTCCTTCAAGGGTAGAATTTCACAACAACTCTATGTTATAGGAATTACGTCGGGTTCCTCGCCGTCCTCGTTTGCATGGGACCGCCCGGGCGAATCTTGGAACCACCTTGAAGGAGCCCTCCATCGGGGAGACAGTTTATGCAACCCGGCATGCGTCTGGTTCTGCGCGAAGACCGGAGTCGCTTCCGCCGATGTTCTCTCAGGAGCCGGGTGGCGTGGTACCGCTGAGACTTTCTTTGGTAGCGGGCGTGAGGAGGCGGCACGATCCGCACCTCCTCCAAAAGGTTGACATCTTCTGCATGGGAGATCCTCTTGGTCATCTTCGTTGAATCTTAGAGAGCAGCAGAGGCAAGCGACTCGGAGGAAAACAGACCTACGCCCGTATACGGGGAAGAAAGGCGTTTACTTTGTGTACGGTATTTGGGTGTAGTCGCGGAGTGACCACAGCCACGGCAGGGAGCTCTTCCAGATCCACCATGCGCCCTTTTGTGAAGTCGATCAAACGCTCTTGTCTTGAGGCCCTTCAACACCAGCGCGTTGGCGCATTCCGCTTGCCCGTTGCTCATGGGATGGCCCACCGACAAAGCATACCTTGGTGCCCATTTCATCGAGAACTCGAAAAAGCCGTCTTGGTGAATTGGGTCCGTTGTTGGTGATGATCACGATTGGCGACTAAAAGGGCGAAGATCCAGCGCATAAACAACGGCGGCGGCAGCCGTGATACGCCGCCTCGGCCTCAACCCACTTTGTAAACTTATCGATGGCGGCGAAGAGGTGGGTGAAGCCCCTGTGGCCGCGAGACGGACCGGGATATCCGGCCCAGACCGCAAGCGGCGGGAGAGGCGGGATGGTTTGCGAGCTGGGCTGAGTCGGTGGATTTACTGGCGGCGAAAGCCTGCATATGTCCTCGCGGCAAGCATCTGGGAGGCGATGGCCAATAAAATCCTGGCGGAACACTTTGAGCCGGCGTTCGGCGGACATATGGCTCCGCTTTGCGCCTCCATGGATATCGGAGCGGGTTGCTCCCTCTTCCCGGTGATGCGCCGGACGAACTCGTTTACGCCCTGCCGATATAGGTCCCCACCTACGCGGTATAGCACTTGGCCTTCGTGCGATCTTCTCGTTTGAGCATCATCGTTGGGGATCACTTGGTCGCGGAAGGCTAAGATAGGATCCATCCACGATCTTCTGGCCAAGTCTGGCGACCACTCGGTGCTTTCGCCGGGTACTCCATTGGGCGAACTTTTCCTGGCGCCCGCCTTGGCGGCACCGCCGCCTTCCTCCAGACAGAAGTGGCCGGGCACACTATCTTTTCCCTCGAGGCCAGGGGGCCATGGCGGTGGCCCGCCTTCCTACTGGCCGGAGGCCGCAGCCACCGCCGTCCACTTTGGGTGAGGAGGTGCGGCAATGACACCATCGTCCCCACCGAATCGGGGCGCGATGGGCGGTCGCGATAACCTTTCTTCGAAGACTCGGCCGGAGCAGAGGCCTTGAGGTCCGGCCAGATTCTGCCTAATCGCCGGGAAGGCACAGCACCCGACGTCGTAGGGGCAAAGCCGCTCGTCGAGAGGCCCGATCCGTGATCGTCGCGAAGCGTGAGGCGGCTCTGCGTGGGCCGGGAGGTGAACTTCCTCCTGGTTCAGGGATGAGAGCCATGGGGGACTCTCATCGTCGACCACCATCTGCTTCACCGTGGCGGCGCTCTTGGTCGGGAGCGGCGGCGGCGACGCGGAGGTCATCGCCCAGCAGCTGCCGCTCTCGTCGAGATGAGCGGAGGTCCATGGTTCCTCGAGCAGGGGCCGGGGTTGTCGCGTCCTTTCACGACCCGGCCCCCAGCGAGGCCTTTCTCGTTAGGCGGTTGGAGGCACGAGGCGCCTACATGCGCCTTAAGCGTCAAAATGCGATTGGTACCTAGCGGCGAAACCATACCGAGTTAGGCGCATCCACGAGGCGGCAATGCTTGCGACCCGCAGCGTGGCAAGAAATCCGCGAACTCCACCGGCGGGTGGTCGAAAAAACAGCAGCGGCGTGCAAGTTACAGGCGAGGTAGCCGCCTCCAAAGGCGACTGCAGACGCTGAGGCGCTCCCGGCTCTGCGGGAGCAGCTGCGCCCGCCTGACGGCGGTGTGAGCAGTCCCTCGGCGGCGTGGCGGCCGGGCGCCTTGGTAATCACTGCCCCGCGATATCACAGTCTTGAGATCCGCCATCTTACGAGAGCACGAGCTTATACGAATCGTGAACACGAAGTCCGCATGGGAGTTAGCCGGAAAAAGCCAACCACTAGCCCCCTACAGCGCGCCGTCGGCGTATTCCACAGCCAGGCGGGTCTATAGGCGGGTTTGGTTGGAAGGAAGTCTTGTGGTGGCTAAACCTAGCGAGAAACCTAGGGACTTCCACCTGGCAGACTTGGCGCCTATGTGCGGGAGTGACACCCAAATTTTACCAGTTGAGGCCCCGCTTGTGAGAAGATGCTGACCTTACTTCACGCTAGATTGTTTTATGGAGTCTGTCCAAGATAGAAACGAGTTCTCGGGTTACAAGTTCTCTCTTAGCCTATCTTTGCGGAGCCCTTAGCGCTCGGATGCTACACTATTGAATGCTCGGCCCCCTTTCCCATGCACGGAGGCCTTATATAGGCCAAGCTAAGCAGGAGTAGGTAAAAGGAGAGTCATCATCTTGATCCTTATACATTGTCGCCTCCTTGTCTTTGTCGCGTTGCTCCAGCCTCATTAAATGCCGCGCCTAGTAACCGCCCGATCACGCCGGATGTGACCCTTCTGTGGGTTGGTGAGAAGCGTCGAAGAGGATTGGTCTACTGCGAAACCCTTTTAGCCCAGCGAGTCGACACGCATTGTCCTGCCGCCCGAGCAGTGCGATAGGGAAGGAGCCTTGAGCTAAGCCACCTCGCCGCGCCTTTTGCCCTTCGTGGCGGAAGCGGCGAGCGTGCTTCGCCCACACTTTCGGCCCAGGCCGCCCGTGGAGCTCACTGCCCGGCGAGCAAGTGGGCGCACCTTTCGCGGGTGGTGAGCCCGTGGCTTTGCGGCGGCGAGTGAAGCGACTGCGCCTTCACTGCCCGCGGCGGTGACGCGCCCGCAGCGGTGTGGCGCGCCGGCTGCCTTCCGCCCGGTGGGCTCACGCCTTCTTCCTTCGGGCGCCACGCCGTAAATAGTAGCAGGCGGCGGAGACCGTGCTGCATCTCGCTGGCTCAGGCCGGCTCAGCTTCCGGTGGCTCGGAATAAATACTTTCCGCCAAACGTCACTTTCAGACTAGCATGCAAGGTTATACCAGATCAATATAATCACCACAGTCAAAATGACTAGCTAACACAATCTACAACATTGAAATAGATCGAAAGAAAGTATATTGCATGAACCAAACAATTGCAAGATGGGAATAGAAAAAGCAATCAAAAGTAGATTAATCAACCATGAAAGATAATTAAAAAGTAATTAGACAACAATGAGAAGATACATGATTGACTTACAAGTCGAGGTTATGTTGCAGCTCTGGAACATCAGCTACTAATTAGAATCCCCTCTAATTAGAACCATAATTACATAGGTCAATTACATCCCTCTAATCTGGTCAGAGAGACTAACTAGAGACTTCTCTAATCCCTAGACTAGTCCTACTACTAGAAAACATGGCTTCAGCCTCACTAGAGCCGTGAGTTGAGAACGTACCGATTGGATGTTGATAGGATAGCATAGAGCATGCCCCCGAGAGTCCTATTTAAAGTCCAAGGGGCTAGGGGTCGTGGTGTGAATGTGGTAGATTTGGAAACAATCAGGATAGAAAATTTGAATTCAGAGTATTCTTCGTATTCGAGTCGGTTTGTACCTTCCTTCTTTGCAGCAGACCTTCCAAAGACCATATCTTTGATCCGAATTCTAAATTATATTATTATTTATACTAAATTGTATCCCACAAAAATATTCTTTCTAAGAATGTCATCTTTGAAGTCAAAAACATGTTGGAATTTGACTCTACTATGGGCTGTGCTTCTCTATGCAGTTTGACTTGTGAGGCACATATCTTCTATGCCTTAACTCCAAATTAGGTCAATGAGGACTATAAATTTTTTTTGAAGAGATCTACAACTTTGTAGTTATGAGTTTTTCCTTTCAAAGCTATTTTGGTTGCCAAAATCGAGTTTCAAGATGATAGATAGATTATATCATGTTTGTTGGCATGGCATATATGGGATCTTTCAAATTCCTTTCATTCTTCAAAAATTGTATGGAAGCATCCGGAAGAAAGAGAATAAGTTGCCCTACTCAATTTTAGCCCAATATTTCCCGAACACCTCATCACCCATGGATTTGACCTAGAGTGAGCCCATCTTCATCATTGCAGCTGTGGCGACGATGAGAACAAAGGATGGCATAGCAGGGCAATGACGAGTTTGGATGGTTGGGATTTGGCACGAGGAACCCATTAGGTGGCACTCATTGGGGAGGACAAGGGTGGCTGGAATGGGCTGGCAAGGACAATGGTTGCCTACAAGAGAAGCTGACTGGCATCGGCTATGACGTGATGGTGGGTTTCAATGGTGCTAGTATATGGTGGATAGGGAAGTTGAAGAAGATGGGAAAGGGTTCAACGTAGAGGCAAACCTCGTGACACTGGTATTGCAACCAAAGCATGGCCAAGCAATGGTAGTATGTCACAGGGCCCATCGTATCCAGCAATGACTATCTTCTAGTGGTGGTGCGGTTGAACAACGGGGGCCATGAGCACTAATGGATCCAAGCGAAGCTCCCTATGACTTCGGTTTGGATGGAGGTGGATGACATTGCATCGACATAGTGCACGGTGAGCTTGGTGGTGGTGCTCATAGCAGCAATGGCCCTACTCAGGAAGAATTAGGACAAAGGAATAGATCGTTTACGATCACAATGGAGTGAGAATGGATGGGTAGTAGGACAAATTTTTTGTGAGGCACGACGTTGAGGAGGAATTTTGGAAATGCAGATTTGGGAGCAGTGTAGTAGTGACAATGTTCCCCTAGGCGGCCGCATAGGCGCCACCTAGGCTCTTGATGCCAACCTACTGCCGCTATTTGTCCCTAATTGGCAGGCTAGGCAGCATAGCCACCTAGGCGGTCCAAGGCAGCGTTGAGGCCGATTGGATCGAGGTCTCTCTGGCGAATCGATGCCCTATCGCTATATGCGACAATGAATCCACCTCACCTCCACCAGATTTGTCTTCTCTCGCTGAGTCCTCCCTTCCCACTACCGATTAGGCCACCCCGCTAACAAATCCTCCTCTCCCACCATTGATTTGGTCCTCTCCTTAATAGCAGAGTCCCCTCGTCTCCATTATTGACTTCCCTGCAGTGGAACACTAGGTAACTCACCGTTGTTGTACCTCATCTCCTTGTGCACATCCTCTACTCCCCTTCCCCTTGCCTCCCTCACCTCTTCACTCCACTGTTTGCTGGTTTGCAAGGCCCCTCTATCACCACTCTCCTTCCCTATTTTTAGTTGGCCACCTAGGCCCCACCCCATCGCCCAACTAGCACTTAACGCCTTAGGGAATCTTGAACAATGAGTTCTCACTGGCACAAAATAAGATGGCGGAGTAGGAGGCTATGCTACGAGCTCCAAGGAGGTGGAGAGGAATGCAAAGGGGAATGGGTGTTTGAAGTGAGGTGCTTGGTCGCCTTGCCGTTTAAGACCAAAATGACAATGGTCATGGTCATGGCCCATAGGAGAGGGAGAGAATGGAGGAGAGGAGAAAGTAAAGGAGAAGGGGAGAGATGGTGATTTGGTTGGTGAAGTGGCAAATTATATTGAAGTGGTTGATGACATGGTAAATTGGATGATGCGGTAGCTACATCACGTGAAACTACTCACAAAAATAGCCTTGGGATGAATGTTGCTTTGGTTTTAAAAGTATGAGTAACATATCCAGTCACATAGTACAGGGGATGAATAGAACCAATTTGAAAGTAAAGGTACCAAATATGGACTTTTTTAATTTATTATATTCTAAGATTCAAATATGAATCCAAATAAACCATGTTTCTATTTTGTTCTCTTTCAAAAATATATATTTATTGAGCTCATTACAAGGGCAATTTCTTTTGGCCAGTGAACAAATAGTAGCTCTCTTGGTATTTTTAAAAAATGACACAAGGAGGAGTCACCGTGTAGGAAAATCGAGTCGTTGCCCACGCTTGGAGGTGAAAAGTCTATTGGAGGTCCCATTTAGGGGCTGTTTGGTTTAAAGCTAATTTTGTCATAACTAATATTTGTCAAGTGTAGCTTATCATATTTTTGTGACAACAAAATTCAGTGCCACAAGTGTGATAAATTTTGGCAAAAAAATTGAGTATATGACATCTAGGACATGGGGTTAAGAAAGTGTGGCAAACCAATAGGGGCCATGATGATCTTCTAGTGGTGATGCGGTTGAACAACGAGGGCCATGAGCACCAGTGGATCCAAGAGAAGCTCCCTATGACTTCGGTTTGGATTGAGGTGGATGGCATTGCATCGGCATCGTTCACAGTGAGCTTGCTGGTGGTGCTCATGGCAGCGGGCCTACTTAGGAAGAATTAGGACAATGGAATGGATGGTTTATGATCACAATGGAGTGAGAATGGATGGATGGTAGGTCCAATTTTTGGTGAGGCACGGCGTTGAGGAGGAATTTTGGAAATGGCAGATTTGGGAGCAGTGTAGCAATGGCAGTGTTCCCTTAGGTGACCGTGTAGGTGCCACCTAGGCGCTCAACGCCAACCTGCCTAATTGGTAGGCTGGACAATAGAGTCACCTAGGTGGTCTAAGGTGGTTTGAGGCTGGCTGGATCGAGGTCTCTCCTGATAGAATCGATGCCCTATCGCTATTTGCGCCACTGAATCCACTTCACCACCACCAGGTTTGTCTTCTCCCGTTGGTGAGTCCTCCCCTTCCACTGTCGATTGGGCCACCCCTGCTGATGAATCGTCCTATCCCACTATCGATTTGGTCCTCTCCTCAGTAGCAGAGCTCCTTTCATCTCCATCATCGGCCTTCCCGCAGCGGGACACTAGGTAACTCACTATCGTTGTCCCTCGTCTCCTTGTGGGCATCCTCTACTCCCCCTCCAATTCCCTCTCTCACCTCCTCTCTCCTCTGTTTGCTGGTTTCCATGGCCCCTCCCTTGCTATCACCTCCCTCATCCCCTGTTTTTAGTTGGCCGCCTAGGCGTCACTCCATTGCCCAACTAGCGCTTAGCGCCTTAGGGAACCGTGAGCAGCAAGCTCTCACTGGCGTGAAGAAGATGGCGGAGTAGGAGGCTATGCTACGAGCTCCAAAGAGGTGGAGAGGAATGCAATGGGAGTGAAATGGGTGTTTGAAGTGAGGTGTTTGGTCGCCTTGCCATTTTAGACTAGAACAATGATGATCATGGCCCATAAGGGGGAGAGAGAGAGAGAATGGAGGAGAGGAGAAAGGAAGGGAGAAGAGGGGGAGAGAGATATTGATTTGGTTGGTGAAGTGGCAAATTATGCTGACGTGGTTGATGACATGGCAAATTAGCAACCACATCACGTGAAATTACTCATGAAAATTGCCTCAGGATGAATGTTGCATTGATGTTAAAAGTATGAGTAACATATCCGGTCTCATAGTACAAGGGTTGAATCGAACCAACTTGAAAGTAAAGGTACCAAATATAGACTTTTTAATTTATTATATTCTAGGATTCAAATATGAATCCAAATAAACTATGTTTCTATTATGTTCTTTTTTCAAAAAAACTATATTTATTTAGCTCACTACAAGGGCAATTTCTTTCAGCTAGTGAACAAATAGTAGCCTCTCGGTATTTTTCAAAAAATGATGCAATGAGAAGTCACCGCGCAGGCAAATCGGGTCGTTGCCTGCGGTTGGAGGCGAAAAGCCTACTGGAGGTCCTATTTAGGAGTTGTTTGGTTTAAAGCTAATTTTGCCATAACTAATATTTGTCAAGTGTGGCAAACCACATTTGTAGCAACGAACTAAACAATGCTTAAGAATCTATAGCTAGACTAGAGCCTATTTGTTTTTGTTGTAGATTTAGGCCCCAAAAGCTAAATCAAAAACAAACTGTCCGATTTTAGAAATCGATTCTCATAATTTAACCCACCCTATACACTAGAATCCATAATCCACTTCATATATACTTCTGTGGATTCTAAGGAATACAAATATAGAATGCTATTGAAAGTTCCAAGTAATTACCCACCAAATGACATCTCATAATATAGAATGCAAAATCAGCTTATTAAAGTCACAATCTAGAATCAGTTTTGAAGAATCCAAAGCAAAAAAACAAATAGGGACTAAGCTTAAGTACGATGAAGTTAACTTTAAAGCAAACCAGCCCTTAACCTATTTGTTGTTTCTTCATGTGCAAAAACATCGATAATTAAAATGTTGTATTGATTGCAGTGTGTATGTGTTCAACTGAGTTTAATATGTTCCTCGATAGTTCAAGCCGAGTTTGATCTTGAGTTAATTAAAACCTGGTTTAATGTGTTCATCTGATAGTTCAATTGAGAGTTTCACTACTGAGTTATCTCTTTTTTGTAATTATAGTGTTACCAGCCTAACCAATTATAGTACTAGCAACCTATAAGACTATAACCAATACAGCCTATTGATAACAAAAATGTTAAGATTTCCATTTCTAAAATTGTTCAACATTTATGCAACCATTCTTTCATACACAACAACCCAAATCCCCCAGGTGGATTTATGAGGCTAGTCAACAACCCACCATCGCAGAACTTTCATTTTGTTGGTGCCACTAGATGTTCTTCGCCGCCAATTGTGGTGACTTCCACCCCACATTTGGACCACAATCCAATTGATGTGGACAGCGAGGACGAAGTTGTAAGAACCGACAAACGAATCCTTTGGACACAAGAAGAAGATGTTAGGCTAGTGAGTCTTAGTGGTGTCACTCATTTGTTGTACATTGTTGTCACTCAATTTTAGCATAATGATGTTTTGCTTTACATTTATAGATGAGTTCTTGGTTGGAGAATTCAACGGATCCAATTAATGGAGCTGATAGGAGGAACAAACAATATTGGGGTGATGTAGTTAAGACATACAACATGACGACGCCAAAACATAGAATTAGAAATCAGAAGCAAGCAAAGGACCGTTGGCACAAGATTAATAAATGGACTGACCTTTTTCATAGTGCTTGGCTGAAGGCTCGCAGAATTTATACTAGCGGCCATTCGGATCAAATGTGGATTGATAAGGCACATAAGTTCTATGAGGATGACAACAAACATCTGAAGTTGGGACATTTCGTGTTAATGGATGTATGGTATGCTGTTAGAGGTGTGGCAAAGTGGATTTCATACAATAATGAGCTGAAGAAAGCACGTAAAAGGAAGGTCAATCTGACTGAAGGAAGCACAAGTGAGAAAGAGGATGAAGATGTTGATGAACCCCCATGACCAATGGGGTAAAAGAAAGCAAAGAAAGCTGCATTTGATGCTAAAAAGAATGGAAAGACAAAGGACAGTGCAATATATGTTGAACAACTTGATAAATATAGCCAAGTCCAAGCTAAAGCTCATGCAAATCGCTTAAAGGTGCTAGAGGTACAACAGAAATTATCATCCGAAAAGCTTGAAGCATCGAGACTATACCATCTTGCTGTAGTTGAGAGCAAGGAAGCTAAGATGCTGGAGAAGGAAGGAAAGATACTGGAAAAGGAAGCAAAGATGATAGAGGCATATAATTGTCTCCTCTCAAAAGACACTGGAGGGTACTCTATTGAAGAGAAAGCAGAGCATGTAGCTGCACTTAGGTGGTTGAGGCTCAGGCTTTTTACTAGAAATTAAGCTGTGCATGGAGGTATATGTACTGACCAACTAAAATTACATGATCTAGATGATACTTCATGGTCTTGCTTGAAGTGTTCTTGTTGCAGAAATAATTTTTGAAAAAATAACTAATGATTGCTAGATGCTTGGCTATGGCTACTTTACTCAAAATTATAGACATTCAACTAGATACTCATGATATCAACTAAAGGTTGTAGGAATATATGATACTCGAAGCGCACATGTTGTTATAGTATAATTTACTGTCAGAAATATATTATACCTTCATCCACGGGCTTATTTCAGAAGTCTGTTAACTTTGTGCTCTTGAGGTTATCACTTCAACTTTCATTATGGGCTCCATGAAGGCTGATACATGTGCATTTTGGGTTTTTATGCAGTTGTTCTTTGGTGGTTGTGAAGCCGAAGGTCTGCGGGTGAGGAGGATTGTTTTATCTGGTGAACTCGGTGAAGCTGCCTTGAATTTTATTTTGCCATCTCTACATGTGAACAGATCATGTGTTCTACATGTGAGCAGTACATTGAATGTTCTACATGTGAAAGCTAAATTTTAACTTCGGACTCTTCTATCATGTGTGAATAAATTGCGTTATGTGTGAATGGTGCGAATCGGTGAATGACATGAGTTCTTTGCATCATGTCTTTCGAGTAACAATTGATATAGTATATATTATATTTATGCTTCTATAAGAAATTCATGTGCCTTATTTGAGTATCCACCGTGTATTCTCTTAAACAAGCAACAAAATGACTACAAAGATCATATGTATATTTCATCACTATGGAGCAACAAAGTCCTTGCATGAATTAAATAGTACCACGCAGTCCTAATAGACAAGCCCTTTATCGAGTTGTCTCTTCTGCTCATGCGTATGCGATCTTCAAAACTGCCAGAGCGGCGGCAGCTGCCCGTACTGAAAGCGGCCAGGCGGCCGCTCATTCGAACCCCGACCATGGGCCCCACACCTATAGCATGCATGCACTAGTAATCTCTTTACATGCCGTTTAGTAATTCCATGCATGCACTTAAATCGGTTCCTGCCTCCCCGATGGATCCCACTGATAATTGGATATAAAAATCTGACAAAAGTAGTTGACACTTTATGTTGATCGTCGGCGAGTAGCTAGTTGGCCACATGCACTAGCCGTGAACTGGGGGGTTCCAAATCGGTCATCACTCATTAAAAAGTGCTTAGTACGACAAAGCACACGCGCCATGTTCTTTGATATTTTGCATTGTCAAACAACAACTGTCTACGCATGCTTTACCAGGTAATCTTGAACTATTCATTTTCAGAAACGGAAAGTTCTTAGGCAAGACTTGGGAAAAGTCTTGAAAGTGAAGAGACGCATTACTCTTTTTTTCTCTAGGGGAGTGAAGAGGCGCATTACCTAAGCAAGTATCACATCATGCCCTTGGTTTTCATCTATGTCCGTTGATACGCGCGTTGTTCTACTTGTTCACTTAGCGTAATTCTAATGTGGTTAGCAACATTTTTTTTCCGCGCTGGCCTGGCAACATCAGCAATTCTGTCTCTAGAATCTTGTGATGACAGAGCATAGCTATCCGTCGCGCACAAACTGACAATTCACACACCACTTGCTTGTCTTTACTTAATAAAAAAAACAAATCTTTGTCTGCTCCTCTGCTCGTCGTTTACCTCTTTGTCCGCTCCAATTTTTTTTCACCGGTCTCTTCCTTAATTTTTGTTGCAACTTTGACTCTCGATGGAAAGAAATTGTAAATTTAGCCTATTCTTAATCACGGAATGATCCGAAGACAACAAGTGTCATTTGTGGCGGCATGAAACCACGACAGATTCACTTCCCGTGGTACAAGAGCAAGTGTAGATGTGAGATTTAAAATTTCATTAAGATAAAGTCAAACTAAAAAAAGAATGATCTAAGCAGTAGGAAAAAATGTGCTTAGCTCCACTCCAGCGACCGTCTCGGGCCCGTACTGGGCAGCTGGCAGCTGCTACTAATAGCGCCCTAATCTCTTCCTCGGATCAGAAGAATCCCATCAGAGCCAAAAAAATAAATAAAATCCCCTCTCGCCAGTGACGCAGAGGCGCGTAGACGAGAGCTCCGAACGAATGGCGTTGCAGCCGGAGGAGGAGGAGCCGGTGGTGATCCACGCGTGGTCGGCGCCGCGCTCCCTCAGCACCAGCATCATGTACTCCTTCGCCCAGGTCAGCCTCTCCCCAATCCACGTCCACGGCCGCGCACCCCGCCGATGGCTCCGCGTGCGAATCCTGAGATGATGAGAGGAACCCAATGCCCGTGTGTTTGCTCGGTCAACTGCTTAAGCTCTGCCCTGCTCTGCTCTTGCGCTCCGCTTTCGTTGAGGAGGCTTAGATGCATGCGCATTGCGTAGTCCTCGCGTCCAGGGAGATTAACAACAAAGCTTATTGGTTTGACCAGTAGATTAACTGGATGCCGCTTAGAGCTAATCGATCGCGCGCTATATGCTGAATTTAATCGTTGATTTTTTTGTAACTGGGTAACTGCCTGGCTTCTGATTAAATTTGTCTTGTCCTGTTCTAGAGGGATGACATGGAGGTGCTTGACGAGCCCCTCTACGCTAACTTCCTGCGCGTCACTGGCGTCGACAGGCCATACCGCGAGGAGCTGCTGTCGAAACTGGTAAGACTTGGACAATGGCTGGCTCGGCTGTGACTCATACGTCCCCATGAGGAGGGGATGATTTGGTGCTGGTATTCGCCGAATGCTGCAGTAACTTTCTAATGTCTGTTAGTTCATAGAAAAGGTCCTGCTTCCCAATCCATGTTTGAACCCAATTGAGCCAGAGTCATGATTTGGTTTGAGCTGATGAGAATATGAGATTGTTCAGAGATGGGAAATTTGTTTTTGATATAAAGCTTATAAGCCACAATATCTTTATATGGGTAAGTATTCACCATCTACCTTTCATTCATGCTTTAATATTTGTACAACTGTCAAAAAGAAAAGCATGGAAGCATATCTCTTATATAAACGTTCTTTTTTTCCCCGAAAAGACGGCAGGAGCTCTTTATATAGATGTCAATTGAACAGAACTTTCTTTTTTGGTCTCAAGTCATTGTTTGGCTCTAGGACCATATAGGTGGAAAATTCTCACTATGTTTATTAATCCCTACACATTGCTTGTGGAAAATGGTATGGTGCACCGTGATCCAGTATACCTCTGTTGCAACAACAGCGCATTTTACCATAAATGTTAATAATAGTACTACATGACTGCTGCCTTATGTACAATTCAGTCACTTGGAGTGTTCCCAGTGCAGGATCCTGATGGCAACAAAGTTGTCAAAGAAGTGATTTTTGGGCCAGGGGAGAAAAAATATCGTTACTGCAAGGTGTGATTTCAATTTTCAGTGTTAGCACATAACTTTATAAATGCGTTGCTACACTGATTTTCACTGATCTCTTAATTTTTATGTGTAGCATATGGCAAAGCAGCGCCTCCCTAACCTGACAAACAGCCTGATGAAGAAGGGAAAACATTTCATATTGATACGTAACCCTCTAAATATCCTGGTATTTCCCCCTCTTTGTTTTAGTATCACATGCGTAGTTTGCGAATTTGTTCTGTTGTACTTGTTCTATAAGCTAGTTTAACACTCCCAGAGTTGCTTCCCCCGCCCCCTGATGCTTAGTATTGTGTGATTATTACCCTCTGCTTATAGCATTCCACATATCCCAGCCATCATTTGATAAAGTTGTCCCACCGTCCTTCCTGGAGCTTGGCATAGCGGAACTTGTCTCAATATACAGTGAATTGTGTGAACTTGGAAGTCGTCCTCCCGTGATAGATGCAGATGATCTGCAACAGGATCCTGAGGTAAATCTTTTATTTATTAATTGAATGGTTTTTTCTCTTTGTCATCTGCCATGGTTGTGTAGCAGGCTGCTGTGAAGAGCATGACATTGCAGTCCTCAAGCTTTTAGGGTACTTTATTCTACACCAACAAATTTGAAGCTCACATTGATATGGCCTCAATTGCCAACACCACTTTGGATTATGTTCCTTGTGTACAAATCAAGATCAAAGAATACGGTGATGCTGTTTTGAGAGAGGGGGGGTGAGGATGGAAGAAACCCTAATTTGTATGGACGGCAGAAGGGAGCAAAGAAGCAATGAAGCCAAGAAAAACTTAGCGCATACAGCTGGTCGAGGAGGGCACAAAAAGGAGACCCCAGCAAAGTCACGTGATCGGGTGCATAAATTGGAATAGGGCGCATGGAGGGCACAAAGGACTTGGGCGCATGATGTTTGTGGGTTGTTGTGATGTCCGTTGCCACAGAATGTTTCTGGACGTGAGATCAATCGCAAGAACGAAAGAAGAACTGGAGAATAGAGGAAGGAAACCAGAGGAAAGTTTGTATTACGTGATGATCAAGACCTCGTGGACTGACTTGGCCATATAATGGAGAAGGTGCTCGAGCACATGGAAATTGGATTTATGCAGCAGTCGTCAAGTGGGAAAGAGGGTGGCTAAAGCCACCTGCATGGATGGTTGGGCTCATGGGACTCCAAAGGAATGATGCCACGTGTGGCAAGATAAGAAACAAGGTTAGCATGGTTTGGCAAGAAAGGAGACCGAGGCAAAGAAGGAATAGGCATGTGGCAAGAAGGGAAGATGGCCACTCACCACTCGGCTTGGGAAAGAAAGGCAAGGCAAGGACTAAGGAGGCTGTCCGGATCTGGAAAAGAAAAGGAAAAAGAAAGAAAGAAAGAAAGAAAGAAAGAGGAGGAAGCCACTCGAATTGGAGATGGATAAGGAAAGAAACCAACTCGGATTGCCAGACTAGCCGGCCTTAAAAAGGCCATAACTCTCATGTCCGAACTCGAATTGAGGCATTCTTAGACTTTCTTGAAAGCTTAGAACATCATCTACAATTCACTCAATTACGACAAGTTCAAATTCTACTTCCTTTTATGCCTAATTCGGTCGACAAGTATCAACACTCTAGTTGGCCAAAATTAACCACATATTGTAACTTTCTTTTATTTTTTAGAGCCTAGTTGTACATATAATATAGGTCTAGGAGTTTGAGTTGGCCACTTGGCCACGGATTAGAGGAGGATTCGGCTATGTTGGCTGCACCCCCCATGTGTTCCCTATATATTTGTTTTTCTCCCTTTGTAAAATTCAGATTTGAGAGTTGAAGTTATGATTTAGATAGATGAAATAATGAGAAAAGTCTTAAGGCATGACCGTGTATGCTAGTTGATGTTAGTTGTTTTGCCGTGAGGGAGAGAGATCAAGAGAGAAGAGGGAGATTGATATTTGTGCAAGTTGGAAACAATTCTTTTTCATATTGTGCTGAATTCTTGTTCTTGCAATTCTATCTGTTTAAGATTGGTTTGCAAGATTGTGTTCGCAGTACTGTGAAAGATCATACATCTCAAGCATTAATTAGTGATTTCCACTAGTTGATCCATATCACACATCAGTTTTGATGGTTTTCCGGATTTATTACATTTAAACAATGTAATGCTTGAAGCCCTTCTAATAGCAATGTTCCCCTAGGCGGTCGCCTAAGCGCTAGGCTACACCCTCCCACCTAGTTGATTTTTTCCGCCTAGGCGGCGATTAGGCGCTAGGCGTCGGTGTGCCGCCCGCGTAGTGCCTAGGGGAACATTGTCTAATAGTATAACATTGTTTCAATCCTTGTGTTACAATTATTCATATCTTGGACATTTGCAAATTGCAAGCCAATATAAATCAGTTTGTTTGCACCACACATGCAGGCTGTCTTGAGCGGACTCTGTGAGGACCTTCGTATTCCTTTCCAACCACAAATGCTCAAGTATGTGCGTTGTACATGTTAACTACACTAGTTTCGCTCAAGTATGTATCTTAGAATGGGCATAGTAAGACTTAAAGGTGCTGTGCTTTCTTAGTTCAGTTCGAATAATTTTTTTTTTTTTTAGATGGGAAGCTGGCCCAAAGAACTTTGATGGTATTTGGGCACCCTGGTGGTATGGGAGTGTACATAAGTCTACCGGTTTTTCCAAGTCACGCAGTTATCCTTTGGTAAGCTTGCATCAAAGACCTCTTTTGATTTCCAGTGTTTTATTACTTATTAGTACCTTCATTCAGCTTAACTTTGCAAAGTTAGTGAAAGGACACGCTGAAAATAATAAACACTAAGAATTACTACATCTGGTGACAAAAGCTTGTCGTTTTAAGATAAATTGCACATACGAAGACAAGTACTTTATTTAACCAAAAAATATTGACAGAATCCCTCCACAAACTTAACAGAGGATTTAGTTAGTATTTACTATTTAGGAGGGAGTTACATATGCATTTGATAGGGGTTGTAGGGAAATGTGCTTAGATATTGGATGTTGTATGCCAATTTGTTTTGGTTGAAATGGCAAGATTGTGGTCTGAGATAGTACTCGGAAGACTGTTATTTGAGGTTTCAGATGGTGGATTTACATCTTCCATTGGAGAGCTTGATCTCTTGGTCACTCATACTAAATTTCTTGGTCTTCCTTTCTTATAATTTATTTGCCCCCAAGTATTTTTGCTTTTTGAGAATTTGTACATCTTAAGGCCATTTGTTCAGCACAAACCTTTCCAGAATAAATAATAAAAACAGTTTGGCACCATTTGAAAGGTCTGAAACGAACTTACAAGTTACAAAATATGGCATCCTGTATTGAGCTGAAACCACAAAATAAACCTTCTAATATATGGTCTGAAATCACAAAAGAAGGCCTAGTATTCTTCACAAGTTTACTAGATAGATTTCTCAATTTTCTCCATGACCTACTCATGGTCATGGACTTCATTGACATTTATCTACCCTGTTGAACCCATGATGCTTTATAGTTTACAGTGACATGGCGTGATTATTTATATTGATGATTAAGCTACGATCAGTGGAGCACCTATTTGAAGAAATGCATTGCTAGTAAATGAGCATTCTAATTTGTAACGAACTATCCATTTTTTAAATTTATTTAAGCTCTAGGATTTGAATTGAAAGTTTGCAACCCTTTCAAACAAGTTTCCTTTGACATGCTATCAAAATGCAATTCACTTCATCTTGCTTTGGTGTATCGTTTGTTACAGTTCTTATTTATCATTGACTTTCTTATTCGGCTGCAGACTTTTCCATTTGTGTTTTATAACCTGCTTGAGCAAAGTTTGCCTTTCTACAACATGCTGAAGCGCCAAGTAAGGAGAACAACAAAACCCCTGCAACTACCATTACCTGATCCTCCTCTTCCTGTCCCTGCAAATGAAAAAATTCTTGTTTGGGTTGGTGATGAGCTTTTGCCCCGTGATAGTGCAAAGGTATGTCACTAGTAACTTTTGGTACGCAACCAGTATTACACCATTACATTGTTGTACATTCAAGCAGCTCTCCCCATTCTTTTTTCTAAGCATCTATGTTGTACAGGTTTCAGTGTTTGATTCGGTTGTACAAGGAGGGGATGCTGTATGGGAAGGATTACGTATATATGATGGAAAAGTATTCAAACTTGATGAACACTTGGATAGGTGCAGTGGCTAGTTCTCTCTCTCTCTCTCATATATATATATATATATATATATGGCGAAATATTCAGTGAAAACCACCCATTCCATGAAAACTCCGTGGAAACCACCTGTAGAAGTTTTGAAAAATTCTCAAAAAATTACCATATGTAGGGGAGGTGAGCTTCTACAATCCTGCAAAAAATTGAAGATGAAACTCAATTGCATTTGAAAGATATGAAAAAGACAAACAGCAAAAAGAATAGTGCTAAAACAGTGAAAATTACTATTCATGCTGAATTTGTCTTTTCATCTTTCAAATGCGATTGAGTTTCATCTTCAAATTTTGCAGATTGTAGAAGTTCACCTCTATATGTGGTAATTTTTGAGAATTTTTCAAACTTCTCTGGAGTTTTCAGGAATCTATATATATATATATATATATATATTGCCATTCTGTTTTCTGCTTATGATCTATGCAGTTACTATGTCCTCTTTATTTTTTTTTATCTAGATTATTTGATTCTGCAAAAGCTATGGCCTTCAACAATGTGCCCAGTCGCGATTGGGTAACTACTTTTACTACCTGCTTCATCGTTGTACTGTTCATTGTATTGCAATATTGAACAAAACTGAAGCTTTATTAAAGATGTTTATGTCTTCTTGTGCCTGGTTGGAATTAATGTTGCAGCTTATTTTGTTGGCATATGCTAGTTTCTGCTTTAAAATATTAACATGTAGTGTGTTCAATTTTTCTGAGGGCCAACTTTGAATTTTGAACTATTCCTGAACCAAGCTTTCATTATGTACATGTTTTGATGCAGATTAAGGATGCCATCTTTAAGACTCTTAACGCAAATGGAATGTTCAATAATGCTCATATACGGCTCACACTCACCCGTGGGAAGAAGGTTAGATATCCAGAGCCATCAGTAGCGTCACTTCTACAGTATGTATTTGTCATCATTCCACAACCTGCTTGCTCATTTTATTCATTGCCTCTGTTTTATTTAAGTGCAGGTGACATCTGGAATGAGTCCAGCTTTCAATCTATATGGGTGTGCGTTGATTGGTATTGATCTTCCCATTCCACTGTTCTTTTTTTATTGCATCTGTTTTACTTGCTTAAATGTGCATACAGCACATATGTTGTTATCTGTTTTCCACCCTAAATTATAATCTTATGGCACAAGGACATACCATATGACAACGTAAAGATTTAAGCACCAGCAGTTTTGTTACCTGTACTGACAGTCTGACATCACTAATGGTGACTGACCACTACTGGTGTAAGACCATACGAGACAGTTCACTGACCTCAATCCAGAATATAGTGGCTGGTAACTGGTGACTGCCTGGTTGTGTTATCCCTGTTGATATGTTGGCTGTACTTCTTGTGGGAAACCTATGCATGCCACTGAGGTCCGATTCAATTATTATTGGGAGGCTAGGTGGGTGCAATAATGCTAGTTTCTGATATTTTTTTCAGTGCTTGCTGAGTGGAAACCACCAGTTTACGATAACTCACATGGGATAAAGTTGGTAACTGCAACCACACGTCGTAATTCTCCAAATGTAAGATCCATTTACAAACTTCTTTACAACTAACTTTTTCCACATATATTCTAAATTTATGAAATATCTTGTTTTATTTTCTGTTTTCTAAATAAACGTTACCTGTCTGTTATCATGACTTGTTTCAGAGTATAGATTCGAAGATACATCACAACAATCTTATCAACAACATCCTGGCAAAGGTCTTTTGTCCTTTAGATTTGAAGCTCTTGCCTAAGTAGCTCCTTGAATTTTATAAAAATAATGTAGCCTTTTGAAATTGCAATAGCACTCAATTATTGATACTTCTATGCAGATAGAGGGTAATCTTGCCCAGGCTGAGGATGCCATCATGCTAGATAAAGATGGCTTTGTATCAGAAACAAATGCAACAAACATTGTAAGTGCACATAGTACATACCGTTAGCATTTCTGGAAATACCTCGATATTTGTGATATGATTGTTTCTAAAAATGCCACTGCCTTAACTGCAGTTTATGGTGAAGAAGGGCATTGTATTGACACCTCATGCTGACTACTGCCTTCCTGGCATTACACGCGTGACTGTAAGTCTAATCAGGTTCCAGTTGGGACACAATTGCAACCAATCTATACGAGTGGTTCCCTTCAATTTGTAATGACATGCAAGAGAACTTTTGAAATCTTTTCTGTCCTGTTGAGCACCAATAATTTTTCCACGCCCCCATGTGGTTTAGTAGTACACAGTTCATATTGTATACTAATACAGTTATACAACTAGATATGTACTGGTGTCTGGAAAGTATTATGAAAATCAGAAAATTTATTCTTTTCACTTTGATAAAGGGGCCCCGATACACATTTTGGAGAAGGAGGACCAGTTTCGTTTTTTATTCCTTTTCTGTGTACGTTAAGGTTCTTGAACCATGGGCATGTCCTAAACTATCTTCAGGAGAAAATGTGAAATATTGAAGTACAGAAGTAGAAACTCATCATAATTCTTTGTAGCCTTAGTATATTCGTCTATGCGTTCTGAGCAGTTGCCGTTTTTGGATAGGGCACTAATAGTGGCTTGTTTTTCTTTTTCGTTTTACATAAAGACAGATAATGCAATATGTTTGCCTACAGTTATATCATGTAGAAGATATTATGAATGTGTATTGGTGCATCATGACTGCTAGAAATTGTTTTATCTACCTATATGCATGGAAGAGGAAATTTGCATACTTTTAGTTAATAATGAAGCATTGTGCAATTGCTAAGTTGAACATACATTGTTCTGCAGAAAAACTAGAGTCCTCTTTATTGAAGCTAATATATTTCATATCAAATGCAAATAATAGGTCATGGATCTTGTTGTGAAAGAAAACCTGCTGTTACATGAACGACGCATTAGTCTATCTGAATTTCATGCTGCAGATGAGGTTTGATTCTGGACGTTGGTTCATCTGTTCCTTAAGCTTGAGATTTTTTTTGCTATGCAACAGTTTAATATTTGTCCGGTGTCTGCCTTTCTTCTGAAATGTGCATCTATCTACTGAACTAGACAAAATAAACTAGCAGAATTATGTTTTATTACTTGAACATTACACTATTCTTTTTACGATTATGAAATTACTGCTTTACTTTCTGTGCAGTTTATACTCTTGTCATTTACGTCAATAAGCTTCGATGACATGCATTTGTAGAGAATGGACCATACAAATTTGGGTATTTGTTTAGAAAAACTTATAACTAAATAACTCTTATCTTCCTGTTGACGAACTACTATATTAAGATGGAGTGCACTTTTCCATTTATATGTTCTTTATTTCTGTTTAAAGGACCTTTCATGTTGGGTTGGCTATATACATTTTTTAGCACGGTACTTGATGTCTAAATTATATATGAAGGCTGTATTCTGGTACTGGGGATTTTCACATGCAGGTGTGGACAACTGGAACAATGGGTGAAATCACACCGGTGAGTTGACCTTTTGCATTATACGGTCGTGGTCTTTTTCTAGCCATTTAATCGTACTGCTTCCCAATGGTTTGATTAGTTTTGAAAAGTGAAGTATGGATTGGATGTTACGTGTTCTGTAAATAATAGCTTGTGAACATGTAGTTTATTTTACATATCTTCTCCTTCTCAAGCAACAGTTTTTAGTCGCTCTAATTAGAGGGCCATCTTTTCTTTTACAGACTACTAGTCTATCTTTTTCTGAAATGCTTCTGTTGTTTTTAGCGAGGTTTTTCCATTTTGCTATTTTCAGATACGGCAAGCTTATATTCGACTAAGAACCTGTTGCCATTGTTGGCACATCCTATGGATGATGTTTCATTGCTGACATGCTCTGCTTTACATCAGGTCGTAATGATCGATGGACGTGAAATTGGTGATGGGAAAATCGGTCCGATCACAAGACAGATCCAGAATGCATACAGAACCCTGACAGCAGGGTCAGGAGTACCAATACCAAGTAATGCCGAGGCATGATCATTGTACTGGTACTCCGTATCTACTGCCAGGACCAACTTCCTATTGTTAATCCAGGCGCGTCGTTCTTGTTTTCTTTCATACTCGTTTTTCGTTTTCAGTTAGCAAATGAGTCCGGTATCTTCGTTATGTCTAAGCACGTCACTAATAAGATTGCTCGACGCGCGCTGCGTTCGCGCGGGAGCTGAGTCGGTTGGTAGTCCGAGATGCTCGGCACGATCTGAAGCAGAGGGATGCGGCAGCACAAGCGGGATCGTGGCGCGCAGAACGGGCAACGTGGACTCGTGTGTGGTAGCATGTAACTCCTTTGTTTTCCTATTTAACTGGAATAGAGTCAAGGAAAAGCGGTGATTTTTCGGCCGCACCAATTCCCCGTTGTTCAATTCTGCATTGGCGCGCATTTGAGTGTGGTTACAGGACAATCGTCTTCGTTACCGGCAACAGGAAATTCCGGCAAGAGTCGGAACAAAAGGAGGCAGACGAAGCGGGCCCATGTGGCCCAAATAGAGGAGGATAAGGAGCCCATGCTCTTGATGACCGTGGCCTCTTCTGAAATTCAAACTACGCAAGCGCCAATTGGTTTCGCGTCCCCTTCCTCTGCCCAGGCAGCGACGGAGGGTGTGGAGATTGTAGAGGATCGCCTCTTCGTCCAGCTGGGAGATGGAGGCGACAGAGACTGCACTAGGTGGATCCTAGATACTGGTGCCACCAACCACATGATCGGCGCACGATCGGCCTTCTCCAAGCTCGACACCGGCGTGCGCGGCTTTGTCAAGTTCGACGATGGAAGGATGGTTGGCATTGAGGGTTGCGGCACCGTCCTTTTCGGGTGCAAGAACGGAGAGCACCAGTCGCTAACCGGGGTGTACCACATTCCGCGCCTCACCACCAACATCATCAGTCTGGGGCAGCTCGATCAGGACGGCTTCGACGTTCATCTTGGTGGCGGGGTACTGCGCATCCATGACCAGCATCGTCGACTCCTTGCTAGAGTGCCTCGCTCGCCAAATCGACTCTACATCCTCAAGGTGGATATCGCTCGGCCGATATGCCTAGCGACGCAGGGCACGAGCGCAGTGTGGCGGTGGCACGCATGCTTCGGCCATCTCAACTTCCGTGGGCCACGCGAGCTAGCCCAGAAGGAGATGGTGCGTGGGTTACTGCGAATTGATCATGTCAATCAATGCGACAGTTGCCTCGCCGGGAAACAGCGGCGATTAGCGTTTCCGAGCGAGACCAACTACCGGGCGAGGGAACGACTCGAGTTGGTGCACGGCGACATCTGTGGCCCAATAACGCCGGCGACACCTAGTGGGAACTGGTACTTCCTCGTCAATGATCTGAGTCGATATATGTGGCTCATGCTATTGAAATCCAAGGATCAAGCAGTAGCAGCGATCGTGCAGTTCCAGGCGGGAGTCGAGGCTAGGCTGGGAGAAAACTGGGCATGCTGTGTACTAACTGCAGAGGCGAGTTCATGGCACAAGCATTCAGCGACTACTGCGCTAAGCAAGGTATCGACAGGCACCTCACCGCCCCGTACTTCCCCCACCAGAACGGTGTGGTGGAAAGGTGCAACCAGACAGTAATGGGAATGGTGAGAAGCATGATGAAGGCAATGGCGGTGCTAGGCTGGTTTTGGGGGGAGGCGGTGACCACCACGGTGTTCGTGCTGAATTGCGCCCTGACTCAAAAGTGTTGTAGGGAAAACCCGGTACGAGGTATGGCATGGCTCACGCCCCCAGTTCACTTCTTCCATACTTTTGGCTGCGTGGCATATGTGACGGCGACCGGCAAACACCTCGCCAAGCTGGATGACAGAAGCACGCCCATGGTGTTTGTTGGCTACGAGCCGAGAACAAAGGCTTACCGGTTTTACAACCCAGCCACGCACCGTGTCGTCGTCTCTGGCAACGCGGTGTTTGAAGAATGGCGTAGCTGGAACTAGGACATGACAAAAAGGCTGGCCTAAGCGACGACACTGAGCCATTCCGCGTGGAGCGGTTCATAGTGTCCGCAAGAGGGATCGACACCGGCGGCACTATGACAACGAAAACTCCACCGGCGACACCAGTTGGCATGACAATACCTACATGCGGGTCCGAGCCCCACACACCACCAGTCTCACCTTCACCAGAGATCGAGTTTGTGTCACCACCAACTGGCGAACTTGATCTGGACAATGACCACGACGATGCTCTGCTCCAATTCCGAACCATGGACAACATCATCGGAGAGGCTGCGGCACCTGGCTATGCTGATAGGGAGCTGGCTGAGGAACTGTTGGTAGCGATTGGTGACGAACCAATCACCGTTGAAGAGGCGAAGCAGATTGGTGAGTGGCGGAAGGCGATGCTGGAGGAAATGGCCTCCATTGAACAAAACAAAACATGGTCGCTGGTGGACCTGCCGAAGGGGTAGCGCACAATCAGTTTGAAGTGGGTGTTCAAGCTCAAGCACGACGAGCACGGTGAGGTGGTGAAGCATAAGGCCCGTCTCGTTGCCAAAGGCTACGTGCAACGACAGGGGATCAACTACGAAGAGGTATTTGCACCAGTGGCGAGGATAGAGTCGGTGTGCGTAGTCCTCGCCGCGGCTGCAATTCGTGGCTGGCCGGTGCACCACATAGACGTCAAGTCGGCATTTCTCAACGGCGAGCTAGCGGAAGAAAGATTTTGTTAATTTTTAAGCCATACAGCCTGCCTAGTTTTTTTTTATGAAGAAAGATTTTATTAATTTCAAGAACATTACATCGAAGTGATACAATTTCTTGAAACTTCTTCCGGCCTCTGCTTAACAAAAGCACATAGCCCAAAAACAAAACAAAAAAAGACGCACACTCTAATGACTGGCAATCCGAAGACTAGACCGCCACCCATGCGTTTGGGAAAAACAGTCCTTGGCCACCTGCACCAACCATTGCGTAGCCTCCACCATAATAGTTTGCAAATCCGGCTTCTGCAGCACAGCCCACATACGTAGCCAGTGGGAAGTAGTATAAATAACCTGCAAAGGAGAAAAGTTTGATTTCCTTTCAAAAACTATATCATTCTTGCTTAACCAAAGAGATCAACAAATGGTTGCAGCTCCTAATAAAGCAACATTTTTAAGACCCTTCTCAAAATGAACAAACCAATTCCCAAACATGTGAGAAACACCAACAGGTCCCGCAATGCCAAAAGATAGATGCCAAAAACCCCAGACCACATGATCAAAGCGGCAATTAAAGAACAGATGCCTAATTGTCTCCATTTCGTGACAAAAGCAACACGTTTTACTGTCCTGCCAATTGCGTTTGGCCAGGTTGTCCTTGGTCAAAATGACCCCTCTTCAAAGGTACCACAAAAACACTTTGATTCTTAACGCGGCTTTTAATTTCCATAAATGTTTGTTTAAATTAGGAATGTCGCAATTAATCAATGCCATGTAATGAGACTTTACTGAAAATTGTCCAGATTTGCACAAATTCCATCGAAATTCATCATCACCCTGCGTCAAATGTAAGTTTACAATACGTGAAACCAAATCATTCCACGCCACCAATTTAGAACCAATCAATGACCGTCTCCAGGAAATACTTGGTTGCGAAGTCAGGAAAACTTCAGCAATGGTGATGTATTTCTTCCTTGTAATACTATATAACCCAGGAAATTGGTCTTTTAAAGCACAGCTTCCTAGCCAAGTGTCCTCCCAAAATCTCACCTGTGATCCATTATTAATTTTGAAAGTACCAAAACGAAGGAAATCTCGTTTTACTTTCATCAAACTAGACCAAAACTGCGAATCTCTAGGTTTCCACTCAACTTGAACTAATGGTTTAGATCCAAGGTACTTATTTCTAAGCAGCTGCTGCCAAGGACTATCCGATGTTAAAAGCTTGAACAACCATTTACTCAGAAGTGCAATGTTCTTAACATTTAAATCGCGTATTCCAAGGCCCCCGTAATCTTTGGGGAGGCATAGAATACACCATTTAGCAAGACGATATTTTCTTCTTTCCCCGTCACCTTGCCAGAAGAAACGAGAGCGTAGATAATCAAGTTTTTTTAAGAACATCCTTAGGAATAACGAAAAGGACATCATATACAATGGAAGGCTACTTAACACTGAATTTATAAGTGTTAGTCTACCTCCAACTGAAAGGTTTTTTCCTTTCCAACTGCTGAATCTCTTTTCGAATCGCTCTTCTACCTTTTTCCAATCTGAATTTCGTAATTTCTTAAAGTGGATAGGGACTCCTAAATAATTCAAGGGGAACTCCCCTAGTTTGCAGCCAAACAGATCCAAATACTATTCTAAGGAGTGTTGGGCATCACCAAAACAGATTAACTCACTTTTATGAAAGTTTATTTTAAGACCCGAGATTTGCTCAAACGCACAAAGCAATAACTTCATATTGTGGGCTTGATCCAGATCATTGTCCATAAATAAGATTGTGTCATCTGTATATTGTAGAATAGATAAACCTCCATCAACTAAATGAGACACTACTCCACCGATCTGTCCTTGTTCCTTAGCTCTTTTAATCGAAACTGCCAACATATCTGTGATATTAAACAATATTGGTGATAAAGGATCACCTTGTCGAAGACCTTTTCTAATTTGAAAAAACCGACCCACTTCATCATTTACATTAACTGCCACACTACCTCCCGAAATGAAGGACTTAATCCAAGAAATCCACTTGGATGAGAATCATTTCATTCGGAGGGTCTGCATCAAAAAAGGCCATTTAACCTTGTCATAGGCTTTCTCAAAATCAATTTTAAAAATAACCCCATTAAGCTTTTTTTCTATGCATCTCATGGATTGTTTCATGCAGTATGATAACCCCTTCAAGTATATTTCGTCCCAAGAAGAAAGTCATGCGTGACGGGCTAACTACCTTGTCTGTAACCATATTCAATCTATTAAGTAGCTACTTTGGTAAAAATTTTGAAACTTCGAATTTAGGAGGCATATAGGTCTCATTCTGGGATTACATTTGCTTCCTAAACTTTAGGAATAAGAGTAATTATTCCAAAATTCAGGCTAAAAAGAGGTAGATCACCAGAATGCAATTCTTGAAACATAGGCAAAAGATCACCTTTGATAGTATCCCAAAATTTCTGATAAAATTCTGCTGGAAAACCATCTGGACCATTGGCTTTATTATGTTCCATCTGGAAAACAGCGTCTCTAACTTCTTGCTCAGTGAAAGGAGCAGTAAGAATAGTGTTTTCCTCCTGGGAAACTTGCGGTATATCTTGGATGACTTCCTCATTTAGGGCGAAAAGACTCTCCTCCGGTTCCCCAAAGAGTTCTTTGTAAAACTTAGTTATATATGTTTGAAGGTTAGCCTGTCCTTCAATCTTACTGTCCTCATGATCCAGAAAATAGATTCTTTTCTTTCTATGTTTGCCATTAGTAATCAATTGGAAATATTTAGTGTTATTATCGCCCAAGAGAACATCGTTCACTTTTGCCCGCTGAAAATATTTAATTTCTTCCTCTCTGAGAAGATTAGCCAGGCTATCCCGCGAAGTTCTCTCTCAAATCCCTAACCTCCGCGGCAATATCCAGCTCAATGATTATTGCTTGAAACTCTCGTTGTTTTTCTTATAAATACCGTTGTTATGCAATGTCCAACCCTGAAGAAAACTATGCAAAGCCCCCATTTTATGATTCCAACGTTGGACAGAGTTATTCCCTCTCACCGGCTTATTCCAAATTTCCACCTTGTCATGGAAATCTTCTCGAGTAAACCAACTAAGTTCAAATCTGAACTGTTTTGCTAACCCAGAAAAAACTAGAATTCCAGTATCTAATAAAAGAGGAGTATGATCCGAGATGCCTCTATCCAAAGCCTGAATAGAAACAAGTGGGAATTTAAACTCCCATTCGGTAGTCATAAGAACTCTATTTAACTTCTCATAAGTTGGACATGGCAAATAATTCGCCCATGTAAACTGATGACCAGTGAGATCGATCTCTCTCAAATCAAAGCTGTCAATTACAGTATTGAATAAGAAAGGCCAGCGATCACTGAATATGTTATTGTTTTTCTCTTTACGATTCCTCATAATATTAAAATCACCCCCAATAAGTGTCGGTAAATGATTAGATTGACACGTCCTCACCAGTTCAGCCAGAAACGCTGCTTTAAAGTCATCCTGGGCTGGACCATATACTACCATTAAAATCCATTTAAATTTGTCTGCCTTATTACATAAATGAAATTTGATAAAAAATTCACCTTCCACAATCAAAGAAAGATGAAAAGAAGCCAAGTTAATTCCTAAAATAATCCCACCTGATCTACCTCTAGGGGGAAGACAATGCCAAACGAAATCCGCACCTCCAGAAAGCCGTGCAAGATTCGATTGTGACATATCTTGTTTTCTTGTTTCCATTACAGCAAGAAAATCCAAATTGTTATCTTTAACAGCCTCTAAGATATACCGAAATTTAGCCAAGTCTGAAAGACCTCTGCTATTCCAGAAAAAAATCTTTCAAATTAACCTTTCGTAGTTTTTTATTTACGGTGCCTACGAGACTTACGAGAGGAGGCCATTAGATCACAAATTCTCATGTCTAGATCCTCCGACTCAAGATCCACTTCTGAAACATCCTTGATCAAGTGCGCCAAAAAGTCGCTATCCACCTTAGCGGCGTCATCATCACTTGATTCAAAGGGATTAACCTCCTTACCCTCTACCATTTTTTTGTGGCAACTTTTTTGTTTACCGGATTGATTCAATTTTAACCTATCCACTTCCATCCTTTTTAACGCTTTAATCGATAGATTGGATCCAAAACTACTCTTCTCCATCTTAAAGCCAATATTGACTAGATTTGTTACACAATTCTCATCAGACATGGCAGCAAAAGAAAGAGAGTTTATACATGGTGACGTACCGGTCTCATGAGGTAAAGGAGTCGAAGGCGAATATGGTCTCTCAATTGAGGAAGCCACCGTCTTGATTCCAGAAACAACGTCCAAATTTCGTACCGTGGTTCGTCGCATGGCTTTGCTTAGTGAATCACCATCTGCCATAGATGAACCGTCAACAGCTTGAACATTACATCTTAAGCTACAACGGAGACCATCAATAGAATTAAAATGAACCAAGCTCTTACCACAAGTAGTAGTAGAAACTGAAATACTACCTTCTGGAGGTTTTGGTTCCCCCAATTCAAGAGCCAAAACATGCTCCATCTGGGACGCTCTCTGCAAATCTCCTCCAGAACAAGACTCGGTAAAAATCCCCTGAGAACCAGCATGCTGCTGAACCCCACCTAGTTCATGATCGGACAGAGTCACCACCAGCGACTCACTACCATCAAACTTGCAAATTCCCGGCTTCACTGAACTAGCCAAAGCCTTCTCAATAGCCAAATGCTTCCCAGTTGCATGTACCGTCCCAGACAAATCCCCTTCAGGCGACAAAACATGCGACATAGGCAAAACCTTCTGTTGTCCATCCAGAAACATGTGCCGGCAATTGTGTTGATCCGAATGCAATGAATCAAGCTGATCCGAATGCAATGAATCAAGCTGAATAGGCACCGAACACATAGGCATTATACGACTTGAGGCCTTCTGCATACAAGCAACCTTTTCAGATGCACACAAAGGAAGTGATCTAATGTTAACTTGAGAGGAAGAGAAAACCTTTAAACTCATATCAGGCCTTTTAAATTGAGGGGAAGGAAATACCTTTGAACTCATATCAGGCATTTTAGTGACCCAGATATTAGGCACAACTCCCTCAATAGCCGACTTCGAAAAGCTGTCCAATTCCTTAAATACCCTCCAAGTCTGACTCACAGGCGAGATACAAGCCGTCTGCATAGGAACAGGACCACTTCCTGAATTAGCAGAACCGGAAGCAGAAGGATCTTGCACATTCTTCTGTTTCTTGACATTTTGATCGCCTTCTCCCCCTTTGCATACCCCATCAGGGCCTGAACCACCATCCTCTGTATAATCAGGATCATGAGGATTAGGCGGGGGCATAGCTGGCTCAAATGAAGATTCTTCAATAGTGAATACCAGATCATATCCCACTTTATTGAAAACCAAATCAGTTTTGAGCGGAAATTGGCCTCTGTCAATCAAACCAACTAAAAGCCGAATGACCCTTTTTTTCCTGTAAGTATACATATCAACATCAAGGGTAACCCGATCATAGACCCAAGTGCCCAAAATCCTAGATAATGTCTCCAAGCATGGGGCACACGATACATGCACCCAAACTTCATCCGTAATGTCTGCAGAGCCACATCGCTACTAAACTCCCACTCGAGATAGTAAGAGTAACTTGATGATTCTTCAATTTATACTCAATATCGACATACACTTTAATTCATCCTCGGATGGAAAAGCAACCTGTAAAAGCATCATTCTCATGTGGCGAGCCTCCCAAGTCCGATCAATCCGGGTTAGCCTTGCAAGCTCACTTTGAGCTAGAGTGCATCCAATTTACCACCGAAATCGAAACCAAAGCGATCGGGGTCGGATCGAGCGTTTCCAACTTATAATCAAACTCCGGATTACGAAAAACCACAGCTCATTCTTCGCGCACCCAAACATAGCAGCATTAGGCTTCGGAAGCTTAATCAACGGACACTTAACCGGCAAATGAGAATTCTTCTTATTGCAAATATAACAATCCAGGTTCGCATGACAAGCTGATTCAAAATGACCAACAATTTTGCACCTGAAACAGAAAGGAGGGCGAGGTTTTTTCACCTTGGGTGCATCAGGCAACAACTTCTCCTGCGCAAGACCAATCTCCCCAGACGCCTCACCATCCATTGGCAGACTCATCGGCACCATCTGATTTCTAGTTGATGCAGAATGCCGACCCCTCCCACCGGAGTGAAGGCCACGCTCTGGACCGAGAACACCCCGACCTCTTCCACCAGACGTGCCACGGACATCCCCAGCATGGCCAGCAGCTTGGGCAACATGTCCATCGAATCCTCCACGACCAGCATGATTACCTCACGACAGACCGTGAAATCTTCCTCGATGAGGTCTGCCGAAAGAAAACCGATCGCGATCAACTCTTGCCGCAGGCGCATATCGCTGATGACCATCCTGCTGCTGCCGTTCCTGCTGCTAACGCTCCATCCCCGACGGCGGCGGCATCCGGGCAACAATTTCGGCGTATGAACACCTAGAAACGGCAACACCGGACGCAAAAGGATGGATAGGAAAGGCTTGAGGAGTGGGCCTCCTTTCAACCGGGCGCCTAAGGATGTTGCGAGACCTACCATAAAATTTGGCCCAATCCACCAACATCCCGTGATTCGCTCCCTTATTCAAATTTTGAACCACCATCTTCCCAGGCAATACAGACTTCTGTCGTTCCAAGACCCTGGCGACCTCCAGCCTCATAACATGCCACAAATTCAGCCTGCATCGTAGATGATGCAGTTAGGTATTGTTTAGAGCTTTTCTATAAAATGACTCCTCCCGCAAGTGCGAAGATATAACCTGATGTGGATTTTTTAGTATCAAGACAACCCACATAGTCAGCGTCTGGATAACCCATAACCTCAAGGGTGTCAGACTTCTTATATGTGAGCATGTAATGCTTAGTGCTTTGCAAATAACGTAAAACTTTCTTAACGGCTTTCCAGTGGTCCAACTTTGGATTAGATTGATATCTACCAAGCATCCGGTTACGAATGCTAAATCAGGGCGAGTATAGAGTTGAGCGTATATAATGCTTCCAACAGCTGAAGCGTAAGAAATCCTCTTCATCTGATCAGCTTCTAATTGATTCCTTGGACTTTGAAAAGTTCCAAACTTATCGCCCTTAACAATAGGAGCAGGCGTGGCAGAGCAGTTATGCATATTAAATATCTTAAGTACTCTGTTAATGTATGCCTTTTAGGATAAACCTAATACCTCTTTGGACCTATCTCGGTGAATCTCAATGCCCAAAACATAACAGGCATCGCCAAGATCCTTCATGTCAAAATTAGCGGAAAGAAATCTTTTGGTCTCATACAGTATATCCTTATTGCTACTAGCCAATAGCATGTCATCCGCATAAAGCACTAAGATAGTAAATTTGCTCACTTTAGTCTTAATGTATATACAATTGTCCACTTTATTTTCTTTGAAACCAAAATTTCTTACAATCTCATCAAACTTGAGATACCATTGTCTATATACTTGTTTTAATCCATAGATGGAATTTTTAAGTCTACACCCTATATGTTCTTTGCCTTCCACAACAAAACCTTCCAGTTGAGCCATGTAAACATTCTCATGCAAGTCACCATTAAGGAATACAGTTTTAACATCCATATGGTGTAGCTCTAAATCATAATGAGCCATAAGCATCATGATAATTCTTAGTGAATCTTTTTTTGAGACGGGAGAGAAAGTATCAACATAATCAATCCTCTCTCTTTGTGTAAACCCTTTTGCTATAAGTCTTGCCTTGAACCTTTCAACATTTCCCTTAGAGTCATGCTTAGTTTTGTAGACCCATTTACAACCTACTATTTTGACTCCGTTAGAAATTTCGACTAGATCCCAGCATGGCCTTAAGCCACTTGGGTGAATCCTTAGTCATCATAGCCTCCTTAAATGAGGCGGGATCGTCTACCTTTCCTATGCCATTTACATCTTCATTCATGTATACGACATAGTCATTCGGGATGGCAAACCTTCTATCCCGCTGTGATCTTTTTTGTGGTTCATTAGTTATCACAGGAGGCTGTTGGGGCACATCATTAGGTGCTATACTCTGATCCCAGAATTCTTAGTCGGGGCCTCAACTCTAGGATTCTCAGCTAAAGGTGTAACTGAATGAGGTACAGGAAGAATAGTCTCTTGGATTATCAGTAATAGTACATAAGTCCGAATCTCTTCAAGGTCTATTTTCCTAACCTCAGAGCTCCCACTGATTTCATCATTCTCTAAGAACACAACATGTCGGATTTCCACAAACTCAGTGATATGATTTGGACAATAAAATCGATACCCCTTAGATATTTCAGGATATCCAATAAAATGACAGCTTATTATCTTAGGATCTAATTTCCCAATATATGGATTAAAGATTGTATCTTCAACAGGACAACCCCACACACGTAAGTATTACAAACTCGGTTTCCTCCTAGTCCATAATTCATAAGGTGTCTTCTATACTGATTTACTAGGAACCCGATTAAATATATGTGCAGCTATCTTTAATGCATCAATCCACAAACCAACTGGTAAACTAGAGTAACTCATCATGATATGCACCATATTCATAAGGGTGTGGTTGCGTCTTTCAGCTACTCCATTTTGCTGAGATTCACCTGGTGTTGAATATTGGGCTATTATACCATTTTCTAAAAGAAACTTAGCAAATAGACTTAGAATTTGTCCATAAGGAGCGTGTCTCCCATAATATTCTCCTCCTCAATCTGATCTGACTACCTTAATTTTTAAATTATACTAGATTTTCCACTTCAGCTTTAAATATCTTAAACTTATCAAGTAATTCAGATCGATCACGAATTGGAAAAATATAACCATAATGGGAGAAATGATCCGTGAATGTGGTAAAGGAGTCATACCCATCAACTGAAGTTACAGAAAATGGTCTACAAATGTCAGTGTTGATTAATTTTAATATTCTTGTGCTTCGTGTGGCTCTTTTTAATTTGCTTTACATATTTCCCCTTAATACAGTCAGTGCAATGGTCTGAGTCAGAGAAGTCTAATGGATGGAGTATCTCTTTCTTAATGAGGCATTCCATTCTCCCCTTTGAAATGTAGCCTAAATGACAGTGATACAATTTTGATGAAGTTTTATCATCTAAACTTCTCTTTCGCTTATTGCTAGCATCGCACACATTCATTGACACAAGGAATTTAGAGAGAGGAGCATATAGAGTTTGTCTCGTCGAGTCGTGAGACCAATATTATTTGAATTAAAACTTATAATACATTTATTATCCCCAAAGGTACAAATGTATCCATCATCATCCAAAAGAGCAACATAAATAAGACTCCTCCTCATAGTGGGAACATAACAACATTATTTAATTGAAGAGTGAAGCCATTATCTAATGCTAATGGTAGTGTGCCAACGGCTTCAACTTCAGCCTCCCTTCCATCAGCAACTCTAAAACTTTGCTCTCCCTTTCTTAGTGTCCTCACGGTAAGAAATTCCTGTAATGAATTAGAAACGTATACAGAGGCATCAGAATCAATCCACCAGGTATTAGGTAAAAATCGGTAAAAAGGGTTTCATCAACAGTAGAAATTATATCATTACCCTTCTTGGCAACCCACTTCGTGAAGCCCATATAATCCTTCTGTATGTACCCACTGTTCTTGCAGAAGTGACAAATGGGCCCATCAGAAGTAGAGTTAGATGCATCAGGGGCCTTCTCATTTAGCTTTGGCTTGCTTGACTTAGCTTTAGGGAAGAAATGTAGCTTCTTTTTGGACTTAGATTCTTTTTAGAAGATTTAGATTCTTTTTAGAATTTTCTTTTCTCATAACCAACATGGAAAAACTTGGTCCTTCTTTAAGCCTCTCCTCCTCCTAGACACACATAGCGATCAACTCGCCCATGGTCCACTATTCCTTCTGAGTATTATAATTTATCTTGAATGCATTATACTCAAAAGGGACGGAGATAGGGATGGCAATGGGGACCCGTTCCCCGATCCCCGGCGGGGAATTCCTCTATTAGGGGACGGGTATGGGAAGAAATCGTCCCGTGGGGACGAAAACGCGAGAAAATTATTCCCGTCGGGATGGCGATGGGACGGGGGAATTTTTTTCCCATGGGGACCCATTGGGGATCCAAATTTAGTTTAGTCCAATTTAGTTATTAGATTGCAAACATATTCTCTAGCCTATCATATTCACATTTTCATAAACGGGACAACATAATCTTCAATGAATGCATGCATTCTTTTTTTCCTTGTCTATTGATATGATTTTAAAGTTAAAATGGCTATAAGAGCTCTTCTCTTATGTGAAATTTTCGTGGGATGGGTCCCGACGGGCCCCGATACCTAACGGGATGGGGACGGGATTTTCTCCCGAGGCGGGAACGAGGGGCGGGGGCGGGAAAATTTTGGATCGCGGGGACGGGGACGGGGAGGCACTCCCCGGCGGGGAATGGCCCCGTTGCCACCCCTAGACGGAGATCATAATAAAATGGACCAAAAAACTATTAGAAATGGCCATATCCATACCCTTAAGTTTGGCACCATATCAGTCATCATCATGATATGCTCACGTACACTACTAGAGCTATCATCTTAGTGGTGAGCATCTTCATGATCAAGGTACTGGCATATACTTTTGAGAAGCCCTTGAATTGCACCTCAACTGAGGACAAGTATTGCTTAGCATTATTGGATTCAGGGATTGCTCCCCTTATCCCTACAAATATGGTGCTCTTCATAATCATAAAGGACATGCGGTTGGACTACTACTTTTACGCTGTTAAGTCACAGAGTTTCTTTTTCTCAGTGAAACTCTCACCATCGGCAGAAGGAGCTACGGGAGCGTCCTCACATAAGGCATAATCCAAGTCCATGACTCTAAGGACAATCAAAATCCCCTTCTTCCAAGAAAGAAAGTTTATCCCAATCAGTTGCTCAATGCCGTTTAAGTAAGCGGCAACATTAGTATTATTCATGGATGAATCAAAACAAAATTTAATCAGTAAATATTAGAGCAAAAAATGTCTTGCATGAAATTAACCCTACGTTGGTCTGATTAATAACATGCTAATGACAGGGAAAAATTAATAGTTCTGATCCGCATCACCGTTGGGCAGAAACGAAAAAGAACTAAATTATCTTATGGGTGACACATTCTCATAAACAACGTTGGTCAGTATATGATTATGGTCATGACATAATCCAAATTTTAAATATTAAACAATAATCTCTAATCAAAATTTCCCGTTAGTTCCATTTTAATTAGAGATAATGCTCACAAATAATTATCATGTGAAATTAATTACCTCATTAATTAATAGCCCAAGAAACTAATCATGAAAATATTCTAAATACTAATGCCCAGGAAATAATATTTAAACAGTACTTAATGCTGAATTTAAATGAGATAGAATAAAATAAATTGAATGGGCTAAAACTGATCACATCCAACTACTAAACTCAATTAAACTTCATCCATCAGACACAAAATTTCACCAGGCCAAAGAAGTTTAAAACACGGCCACGGCAGGCCACACCTGCGAGCAAGCGATCTTAGCCGTCGAAGCAAGCGGATGGCTCAGATGGTCCCGAGGCGAAACAAAACACGCGCAGTGAGGAACCCTAACCCTAATCCCCATTTAGCTTCACCTCCCGATAAAATCGCGAAGCGACGACTGAGCGAGCGGCGAACACAATGGCAGAGTGGCGGCGACGGCGCACGCGCGGCGACAAACTGATGCCACGGGCTTCGGCTAGGGGGTACACTGGGCGTTGTACTCGTGCGAAGTCGCGGCTGCAGGCAAGGCTTATGCCCGCGGGAGACGACGGTGAGCGAGGGGCGACGCAAGCAGAATGGCGTCACGCATGGAGCAGTCGACGGTGATCGAAACGGTAAGCCCCTGAAACCCTGTCTTAGATCTTTATGATTTTTCTTGATTAATTTGGGATCGAGATTTGGGGATTTAGGGTTCGGATCTAAGATTTTGGGTTCGGTATGCGCTAAATCACCTCCTTCTAAGTGCTAAGTTGAGCCAAAAAGAACACTAATCCGACAAACAAAAGGCCTAATCTGGGCTAAAAGGGATCAAACTTAGGCTAGGTGGCTTTGATACCAAATGATAGAACTGTCATGATCACCAAAACTTAATGCAGAAATTGAAACATCAGAAAAACTAACCCGGAGAGGAAGAAGCAGCCATTAGAGTTCTCGGTAGATGTTCTTGGCGTCGGTGAAGAATGGTGAAGTTGATGAAGGAAGCACCGTGATCCTCACAGTGGTGGAAACGGTCTTCGTTAGCTTCGTGCTAGAGCCCAGATCGGATGGGGGTGTCGGGAGTAGCAGACTCGAGATCAATCGTAATCATCCGAGTGTCAACTTCTCCCCTCATAATATAGCGCCACATTGACATCACACAAAACTACCATTGGTCCCAAGAAAATTCCCCACAAGCGCAAAAAAAAAAAAAAATCGTGAGGAACAAGAAGTGTGAAGCTTTAGTCCAACACCTTACTATCCAGAATCAAACACGAACTTGAGCGTGCATGTTTACACCTAGCCACCTACCTTACCAAGAAGCATCTCCTACTGTCCCAGCTCTCAAAAGCTCAATCCCACAGGTTGTTTCTAGCGGTAAAAACGGTTTTGCTAGGCATCGGACGTCCTAACACTCCGTAACATTTTTTTTCTACACGTGCAACATTTTCTATCAACGTGTGCAATATTTTCCTTCGACAAATGCTACAGTAAACGAATGTTGCAAGCGTTCAAAAAAAAAATATTACACGCGTTGGTAACAAATGTTGCAGAAGTAGACAAAAAATGTTTCAAAAGACGTCCGAAGAAAACAAAAAATTCGGACGTTCGGACGCTAGTATTCGCCTAAAATCCCCCTCTTCCATTCACTCTGCAAGTCTGCATACAAACCGCAAATCCGCGTTTCGAGAGGAGAACACACAATGCCTGATATTTCACAACAAAGAAACCCAGAAAAAGCTGATGGATTTGGGGCCGCATTTTTTAGAAACGCGCAACCTATGCGGATTTCGTGGTAATTCTTTGGAGGTCAAGAATCACGGCCAATTCGGCGATCAAGAAATGTCGTTGGATTTCTATTTCAAAAAAAAAAAAAACTTTGCGACTTCTACGGTTCTTCCCATTACAAAGATCTCTTGACCAAAGAACGGTGGGCTTTGAAAACAAAATGTACTATTATTTGTTGATAGCTAGGCGGGCTTGGGCTTGGACTTGGAATTCTTGCTAGGTCCAGCAAACCTTACTTGGTCTAGCCCATTATTTGTTGGCTTGCGTTCGTTTACGCTTTACGGGTATATTCGACGAAGCGGCCATGCCTGGTTTGCCTAGTACACCTGTCATAAATAATAGTTATTGTTTTGAGTATTGATATAGTCTTTAAGATTCAATTTTGATCATTAATTTTCATTATAATATATTTAGAAAACTAAAAAAATTTTAATATTATAAAACTTGTCCGTTGTTTTCTTCAAAAGAAGTGCTAGTAGTATATGGTGTGAGTAGTGCTAGTACCAGTAGATGCCCATATACAGGAGTGTTGACATGCAATTCACTTTTCACAGGTGCAGTCAAGAGTGCGTATTCCAAAGGGCTTCGGGAATTGCAAGGAATTAAGGAGTGCATGCTGCAACAATTAATTAGGGAATTAATTAAGGTATTAAGAGGTAGATACATGCAAGAATTAATTAGGGACATAAGTGGTAGATTAAGATTAGCTGAGCCAAAATGACAACTTTTCTTGAACTTTCAGAATTAGCCCCCAACAACAGCTTTTCATGACTAGAAGGGAGTATAAAAAGTACTTTTTAATATTATAATTTTATTAGTTTTATAAATATATTATAATAGAAATTAGTAATCAAAATTATAATTTAGAGACTGTCTCGATATCCAAACGATGACTATTTACAACAATCAGAGTAGTAAAAAGAAAAAAAAAGGTATAATAGTGCGAAAATGCTTCCAAGAGATTAACTGCATGTTTCCCTAAGATGATGTCCGATTGACAGAACGAGCACGGACCAGAGGGATTACGTAAAATGGCATGTGCGCACAGTGGCAGAGTAAACAAATATTGACTTAAGAGAGGTAGGTGACAAACAGGTGAGCTTGATTGCCTTCATGTTACGGGGAAATGGATTATTTGCCACAATTTGCATGTGGATTTGGCAATATAGGACAAAGTTTCCGGTAGGCCAAGTACCACATGCCTCTTGATCTTTTGTCCTTTTGGCAAATAAATGCCAATTTTGCCTCTGTTTTCTACTCTTACCTTCTTCACCTTCTTCTTGTCCTAACCATGGCCGACAGATAACGTCAACAACAAGGTGCACCGTCTGAGGATGGCAACGATCTGGCTGGCAATGGAAGAGTTGACTGGTGACTGGCGACAGCAGGTGGAGCATGAGCACATCCGGATCTGACGAATTTGGTCAGCAATGATGATATAGACATCAGATCTAATCTAAGAACAGTAACTTCTTGCTCGCTGACTGTGGAGACAGTGAGGGCGTTCAGCACCGTCGCCTGCCTTGTCAATGCCCACTATCAGCGTCGCGCCCAGCCCAAATTGAAGCCTCTATGCTACCGAATTCAAGTTACTGCCCTTGTGTCGCCTGGTTTTGCTAGCGCTAGAAGAAAGAGAGAGAGAGAAAGTGGGGACATGATAATAGAGCGAGGATATAGAGATAGATGGAGGTGTTGGCTACCACCTTGTATTGGGAGCTCACCCGAATCGAATATGGCTGGAGACAGAAGAAAAAAAAGAGGACGAAGGAAGAAGGCATAGGTAAAAATATCCAAGAGGACAAATCAAATCCTATACTCTATCTATTTCTAAATAATACTCTCTCTGGTTACAAATAGTTATCATTTTAAACTTTGACACAATTCCCAAAACTTAACTTTGATTACTAATTTCTATTGTGATATTTTAAAAATCTAATAAAATTATAATATTATAAAAGTACGTTTCGAGATGAATCTATAAATATAATTTTCATGCATCCAACCTAAATATTTATCGATAGCTAAAGTTTCAAAATTTTGACTACGCGTATCCCAAACCAATTTGTTTTTGTGAATTGGGGAGCAGATATTTTCGTAATTCCACTAAGACATATTAAAAAGACTGTACTATCCTTTATTATATCTTTGTATGGTGCATCTTACTTTAGTACTCCTCTGTTCATTTTTACAAAGCTTATTTTTTGAATAGTCTTGTTCACAAATATAAGGCTTGCATTTAGATTTAATGAAGCCTTTTCTTCTATACCTCTGTTTATTCTTTCTCGACTATAAGCATTTATTCGTTATCACCCACACAAAGTATATCTTTCATCTTCCAAGACAATTAAGTGGAGGCATCTAAGTTATTTTCTCTCACACATTTCTCAATTTCAACATAACCTTAATCCTTGTACAATAAAAATACGCCTTTATAAAAATAAACAGATGGAGTATGTAACATCCCAAAATTTGGATATTTTGAATTTTATAATTTATTTTGAATTTTAAAAATTTTGGAATTTATTTGGATTAATTTGAAATTTCGGAATTAACCTTTATTTGAAAATTAATTTAATAATAGAAAAGTTTTAATAAAATATAAATGAAAATATTTTATTTGAGTCCAAAATGTTGTAAAGTATTTTCGGAATTTTTCTAGAATTTTTCTAATAATTTTAAAGCCTCAAATAATTTAAATGAATTTTTAGAATTATTTTTATTTGGAAATCAATTGAAAATGCGGATGAACAGTAATGGGCTTGGCCCATTACTGTGCACGTCACGGCCCGCTCGGTCGGAAACCCTAACGTCGCTGCCCTCCACCGTGCAATCTTGATCGGACGGCTAGGATTTGCCGCGTCGCTTGCCGCCTGCCGTTGATTCGCTTGCGTGGACGGCGAGATAGCGCCACGTCGCCCGTCGCTTTCCGCCGCTGCCGTCGTCCCGGCGAAGTAACCGCGATTAAACCGTCTGTTTGAGCTCGCCTCCGAGGTTATAAAGCCCGGGAGTAGCCGCCGAAGCTCTTCGCCGTGCGCTTCTTTTGCCCCAACCACACCGTCCATCTCGCCGCCGTTTAGCCGCATTTGCTCGCCGTAGATCCGAGACATTCCGTCGTAGTTTGCGCCGCCGCCGGTCATCCTCCACCGTCGTTGTGACCATCGGAGTAATCCTCGCGTCGAGCCGCACTCATGGAGCCAACTCGTGTCGCCGGAGCAACACCAGAACGCCGTCGCCGACGTCGTCTTCTCCAACTCCGACCACCTCTTCTCGCCGCGACATCACCGCCGAGCCGAGCAATGTCGACCGTTCGAACCTCGATCAACGTCTTCGATTGCGCCACGTCTCCCTTCAAACAGTAAGCGCCATCTTCTAACCTTAGCCGTAGATCTAAAGATGAATGGCTAGGATAGCGCCACGTGCCCGTAGCGGGATCGCCCACGTGTGCTCCTAGTTGCATTAATGTTAGTCGTTGGATCTAGCAGCGAACGGCCTGGATTTACCCACGTGTCGTGCACCGAGGTAGCCACGTAGCCGAGCGAGATGCGTGATTTAGATTCAATCTGGACCGTTGGATTTTGAATGAACGTTAGGGATTGCACCGCTACCGGGCGATCTCTTCTTCGACGCTGTCGCCGACGAACCGAGGCGTTAGCGCCCGGCCGATCGTGGACGTCATCGGTTTAATGCCCGCCATTAGATCTTGATCCAGTGGTTGAGATTGTGCCACGTGTCAACACCGAATAACCCGAGCCGAAGCGCCGGATAGATCCAAATTCGATTTTAAATCGGACGATTGAGATTAAATTGAGCTCTCGGTTGATAGTTCGTCGCCACGTGTCATGGCGGATCGTACCACGTGTCATGCTTGACGTCGATGGTCGACGTCATTAGTGGGACCCACATGTCAGACGTGATACCATGGGTGCTGACGTCATCAGTGACGTCATTCGTGATGTCAGCATTGGGGTCCACGTGTCAGTGAATGCACGATGAATCTTGACGTCATGCTTGCGCAATAAATCAATTTTTCTTTAGAAAAATAATTCGGGGAAAATATAACTCGGTGCTGACGTCATAATTCCGAATTTTCCATATAAAAATAAATAGAGAGATTCGGTTTATTCTTTTTAATTTATTTTCAAACATCAAATGGTTATAACTTTTGTGTTTTAACTCCGATTTGAGTGATTCCAATTTCTAAAAAATTGTAAAATCAAGATCTATTTATCGGTGAATTTTTTGGAATTTTTAGAGTTGATTTTGCTCTTTGTAAAATATATTTATTGTGTGTATAATTGTTTTGAGCAGACGTTGACTTGTCGGAGAGTTTCGAGGGGGAATTTCCAGTACAAGAACCAACTTTGGATCAGGACCAGCATCTGTTCGAAGGTAAGTTGTGCTTTGACCATTTTGATCCTAAGTTTTGAAATGTATTTTGTTTCCAAACTATGCATGCTAATTCAACTAAAAATGGATTTAAATATCTTGAGTGAATTAGTTAATAAACCTATTTGTTATTGCCACCTTGTCACTAGTATTTGTATGCCATGATTCCATTTGATGCCCTAAGTTTGGTAATGTTAGTTGGTTGATAATAATGTGCTAACACAGGAGGCTAGACCGTGAATAGTTGCTTAGCCATACTTGTAACGTGAACAATTTTGTTTGTATTACAAAAGCAACATTGACTAAAGAATGGTGAATGCATTTTGATAAAAGGTGAAATGATGTTGGTATTGATACTGGAATGTAGAGACCTGTGTGGTTCTACATGAAGGATGATTACGAGCATGTGTTGCACCGTTAAATAACTTGGGATGAAATTTGATTTAGACTGGGGCAAGTGGACCGAGGCTTTGTGTCAGGTGGGCCTGTGTGGCAATTGAGGGGCTGAGTGTTGTGCGGGTTGTGTGCCAATCTGAGAGAAGGAAGTTTTGCCTTGGTCAGTTAAGGACTTTACCTTGCAAGTCTTTGACCTGAATCTCTCGTACAACCACATGTCTGAATGGGAAGACCTAGTTTAGTAGGATTCTGATATCTCTCCTTTGATACCTCGGGGTGGCGATTACACGGGGTAATCAGATGGGGGGGCGTGCGTGCTCTCTGATTTGGTACCCGTCAACGGTGTTTGTCGGTCCTATACTTGACTCTGAGTGAGGGAAGTGATAGTGAAGGCAACCCGGAAAGGTTCTTAGGTGGAGATAGAAGTCTCTGAAAGGCTTTGTTACGGTCAATTGCTTTTGTGGTATGCGACTGTATCTTGTGAGTAAAATGTACAATCTCTGCAGAGTGTCAAAACTATTCGAATAGCCGAGTCCACGGAACTGGACAACGCTCGGGGATTACAGTCAAGGGGTAGAATTTTGAAAATAAAATGGGGTGGAAGGCTGTGTGCCAGTGTTGATGATGAAAGTTGATTAGGGACTGTGTGTCCAAAATTATGTGAAAAACAACTTGAGATATATAATTGTTATATGGTTTTGATGCTTTCAATCTAAATAAATAGTAGTTTAAAATATTGATGCAAAAGCAAAATAACCAGTAGAGCCATTCCTTTGTAACAAGCCATGCATGTAGTAATAGAACTGCATTCTGTGCATGACTTGTTGAGTACGGTGTGTACTCACCCTTGCGGACTAAATTTATCAGAAGAGGAGACCACGCCTGCGTATGAGGAGGAGTTTGTCGAAGAGCCAGGAAACTAGGGAGCAAGCCTCTGTCAAGACGCCTATGGCCAAGAATGGAACATCACGACTTTTATTTTTCCGCTGTTAAACTTTGTTTACTCTGATTATTGTAAGCCCTGTGTGGCAGAATATTGTAAGGAACCATAAGGTCATACAACTCGATTATATACATGTTTGAAGTACTTATATGATATTTCGCTGTGTATGAAGTGATACTTTAATTCTGTTAAAAAAGTTAAAATAATATGTATTAAAAGAAAAAGAAAGCACGTATCGGCCATGCACCATGGAAACAAATAATCAATTTTTCCTACGTTACACGGAGTCCGAAAAACAAGATCCAGACAACGATGAGTCAAACCTGACCCCTCTGTCGGTCAAAACTGGAGGAGCAGGAGCCGCAGGGCAAAGCGCAGGCAAGGCTAGGGCCTCCCCAGTCCAATCATGCCGGTGGGCCCCGGCCACCCAGCCGAAGCGCACCGATCCCCTCTGGCTGTCACTCTCTCTCTCCCCACATCCGCACTGGCCCGACCCCGGGCCCACCTACTGACCTTTTGCTCGCGAGCCCTCGGCTTTTCCTGGTATTTGCTTACTTATGCATGGTACGGGTCGTTACTGTGGCTGTTAAAAGGAAAGCCTCTTTTTTTTTTTTCTTTATAGAGGGTTAGAGGAGTGTTTTCGTGCTGCGTCACGTGCGTCCAGAGGGTAAGGCCATTCTCAGTGGGAGTTTCATTCTCATTAAATGACATGACACATCATCATATTTGGTGACATGACAAGATAATTATGAAGAGAGAGATAGAAAGAGTTTCATAGGAGGTGAGAGAGTTTCATCTAAATGAAACCTGAGATACACAGTTATCTAGACAAAAGCTGATATGGCACTCTTGGAAACTGGAAAATGAAACTATGCACTGAGAATGGCCTAAGGGAATGTTGAACTGGATTGCATTGACTAGCTAGTAGAAAAATACTGGTCAATTTCTATCGGAAAAAATGGCACCATTTATTTCACGTAATAAGGATGTCTTCGTGGTCACCATCGAGATACTTATCTACGACTGTTTATAGGTTTATGTTGTCTTTGATATAGGATAGAAACTGTATATAACTAGTAAAATCTAAAAGCTAAAAGCAAATTAAGATATACTTTTTGCAGTTTATTGGTAAGAGAAATTAACTGTTTATCAAATGGTATCTCATAAAAAACTACCGCTGCTTTTCAATAAAAAAACCAAAAAAGTAACTTTTAAAAAACTATGGCTCTTCTAAACAGGCATTTCGATAGTATGTACTGCTATGCATCCACTTCTTTTCGGTAGTATCTACAGCCATGTCTTCATTTCATGTCCTCTTGGGCTCCATATTGCGCTTTATATACGAACCACTTCACTTAAAGATTAATGCTGGAGAAACATATACCGTATACTAATACTTCAGCAATTTGATTGTATTCAGCCAGGGCAGCCTGCGAATGCTTTTAGCCAGCGCCCAACTTGCGATGTGTATGAGCTAGCAGTAGTAAGTTTCAAGAGTCATGCGCTGAAGCAAGGCATAGGATCACGAATAGAACATTTATTAGTCTTGCATTAAGGGCATGCATAATAATGTGATGTTAACTATCTACGTACTTTGCGACGTAAGATTTTATAGGGAGAGTATAGATATTTCTATGTGAAAAGAACACCATTGTATGAGTTATTAACTATAATAAACACTTTCTATACCATAATTGAAAGATTATATGATCTCTTAAAGACAATTTTAAGATGCAATCTATTGTAGAAGTTATCTTTGATTTGATCTTTAAATCATATAGAGTAGTATATGGACAACAATCGTCTTTATTATTATACTATTCTAATGGGCTAGTCCAAGTTTTTTTTTTGTATTTGCTCTCTCTCATATGAAAGTTCAAGCTCTATTAAATTGGTTTTGGTGTTAATGACAAATCTAATGTTGAAACTAACTCTTTTGTTGAGTTTGATTCTTATTAGTCTCTTTTGAATGAAAAAGATGGAAATATTAAAGTCTCATTGAAAAATGAAAAACCCAAGGTATGTACTCGTATTCATTTTATAATATCTTGATGTATATTTTGGATTCAAGTTAAAAGATGAACTTTACCATTATTTAGACCTCAAGATGTGCATAATGTTTTCAATTCAATATATACATGAATGCACACATTTAAAGGGAGTTCATACTTTACCTTGATGTTTCAATAGTATTGATCTAATTCATCATTCTATATCAATGATCATTACTTTGAAACAACCTTATAAGTATATATAACTTGTGTAGTTGTAGTATACTCAGCGTAATATAGGATAAACTCAAATGCTATCTAAGATTAATTATGTGCATATTGATTTCAAATTCAATTATTTATATGCACATACTTAATGGAATTTATTCTATAGTTGATGTTTAAAATGTATTGATCCTTTTCCACCACTTCACATAATATTTGGATCACTACATTCCATCAAATTGGGTATATGAAACTTGTGTAATTAATATATACTCATATCAATTTAAATAAAATTTAAATTGAGTTCGGTTGTCTTCCAATCAATTAAAGAACATTTCATCATGAGTTGATGGTGTCACTTTGTTGATTAAAGACAAACAAAAAGTTCTTGAGTATAATGAAGCATTAGTTGCATCAAAGTACTCAAACCATCATTTAATCATTCAAATTGATTTAGGTTGTACTCAATCGATCTTAGAGGCATCCATTATGTGTTAATGGAGTGCAAGTGATGATTGAGACAATTATGTTTGTTGGACTAACCTTTTCCATGAGTCGTGAGGTAGGTTGAGTCCAAGATAATGAAGAGAAGGGCTAGAGAAGGTTCATCATGTGTTGATGAAGAAGAAAAAGAAGATTTGATCTTGTAGAGAAGATGATGGAAATTATAAAAGCTCCAAGTGGATGTGCTAGAGGCAAATGTATAATTAGTTAGGGCTAAGGATGTGTTCTTAGTCTTTTACCGGTCTCGGTGTTTGGATGGGAGACCGGGTTGCTAGTTAGGTGTCGTACTATTAAGAGGGGTCGAGTCTTATAGCTTAAGCTTCATCATGTGTTGATGAACTCAATCCGGTTCACTCTAGCTCACTCTCTTGTTTGGATTTTGCATGAGCTAAGTATTTGCATGTGTTGCAAATTAGGGAGATCATGCTTACTTCTTATTGAATCTTAATCGATTTGTTTTTTACATGGAGCTATGGATTTGCATGTGTTGCAAAAGGGAGATAACTTATGTAATTTGGTTTATGTGGTTTTTGCATGGAGCTAAGTTTTGTATGTGTTGCAAAAGGTGAGAGCTCATGTATCGGTGTTTTAGTTTGTGATTTGATTATATGTTGATCATCACAATGCTATATAAAGCTTATGTTTTGTGTTTGCAAAATGTGTTTTTTGCAAAGTGTTGATTTGTTATTTGCAAATGTGGTTTGCAAATAGGCTAGAGGTTATGGGTTTCAATCCTAGAGCATGTGTTAGCATTTGCAAATGTGTTTTACAAAGTGTTGGGATCATGTGTTGATCCTTACATGGCTAGAGGATTGATCTTATAGCTTTTTAGGTTATTTGCAAATGTGTTTTGTAATAAGTTATTTTGATCATAAGTTGATCATCATGGCTCAATATTTGATCTTATTGACTCTTTCTAGCTTGTAGTCATGCCCTTCATCAAGTCTATGAGAGGGATTTTGAAAAATCAGATTTTAGACTTGAATAACTACATTAGAATTTGGTTTTAGTGATATTTAAAAATATCTATAGTTGCTTAAATCATGAAAATGGGTAGAGATTGTAGCCCTCGTGATAAGCTTCGCATAGAGTCCAAGATCACCTAAATCGGAGTTCGGAGTAAAAAGTTATGAACGTTTTACTGGCTGAGATAAAAGTAGCACCGCCCCTACATGGGCGGTACTACCAGCCCAGAGGCGATGTAAAAACTCCAGAGAAGTATTTTTTGGTTGACATGGCCGGTGCTACCGGTCCTAGATGGGCGGTAGCACCGGGGGTACTGTAGCAATAGCTAGTTTTTGATGTTTTTAATGTACGAATGGGACTGTTGGCCTAAAGGCCGGTGCTACTGGCCCTAGTAGGGCGGTAGCACCGGGTTGACTGCGTTTTTGCCCTATTTTACCCTCTAACGGCTAGTTTTCTTTGGGGAGGCTATAAAAGGAGTCTTGGGGCTGACATTTGTGAGTTGCTGGAGTATTTGGGTGTTTGTAAGAGTTGTGTGTATGTGTTGCCCTCTTCCTTTTACCTCTTGAGCTAAGAGTGAGCCCTAATTGCATGTGTTGCAATTAGGAAGTGGATTGAGAGCCTCTTGTGCATGTGTTGCACTTGAGGGAGCCATTGTGCATGTGTTGTACTTGGTGATCACCGGAGTGCATGTGTTGCACTAGGTGAAGTTCAAGCGGGAAGGCTTGGCTTGTTACTCTTGGTGTTTGCCAACACCTCGACGGCGTGATGGCGTCGTGCATAGTGAGCTTCTCGACGAAGGTTGTGAGAAGCTCCGGCAAGTTGTGAAGGTCGGTGCTAGCCTACCCGGAGCGGGAAAGAGCAACCACTAGTGGAATCGAGGCAGGTGCTCAATTCGTGGAGCTGGTCTAAAGTGGTTTGGGCTAGCCTCAACGTGGATTAGGGGAGACCGGTAAGTCTCCGAACACCATGGTAAAACATTGGTGTGTCTTTTTGTGTTTGCTTGCAATTCTCTATTTGCATTGTTACAATTTACATTCCTAGAATTAAATTGCTTGATTGTCTTTAAGATTGTATACTCTTGAGTAGAGACATACTTAGCTAGTGCACTTAGTGAGCCTAGTTTACTTATACTTTGATTGTCAAAACCTTAATTTATCGCTTCCGTATCTATTATCATTTTGGTTTTGATATAAGAGTACTTAGGCGAGATTTTAACTATTTGTAGAAGAAATTTTTTATAGCCGCCTATTTACCCCCCTCTAATCGACATCCTCGATCTTACAACATGCTGTTGTACAGATTAGTGCTTTCCAAAATTGGCACTGCATGTCGTTTACCATCCCATCAAGATATATATACTACCAAGGTTTTAAATTTCATTTTCGGATCACATCTCGGAGACGGTCGAAATCAGAAATTTCGATGGGATTTCGGAATTTCTATCGAAGTTTGGACAAAATTCAAAAAGAAAATTTGAAATTGGTAATTTTGAGATGAGGTAAACTGAAAGTTCAGCTGACATGACTGAAATTTTGCCCATTTTGAAGCAAATATGAAATGGTCTTCCAATGTTAGAAAAATTAGGGAAAAATATAAAACAATCATGAAGTATTTATCTATATTTTCTATCTATTTTAATGCAAAATACTAAGTATTTGCACATAAAAGACCCTAAATTTAGAAATTTTGGCAGTATTTCGACAATTTTTTGGATTCTAACACTTATATTTAGCAATAATCAATATATATTATGATAAAAAATGATAAACATGAAATAAAATTAATACAGACGATATTCACATCTATTAGAGCTAAGTTCTAGCGACTTATGTTAGGAACAAAGCACAACTTAGCTAATAAAGCACAACCTAGCTAGTGTAGTATTCATGTTGTTCAAGAAACAATGTCACCGCTAAATGTGTACTTTGCTTGATATTGTGTATAAGAATTTTAATGTTTATTACACGATTTGGGTTATGTATCAAACTTTTTAAGATTTCGTTGTAACGCAAGGATAACTTACTAGTGCTATGAACAGTTGACCCTTCATAGCTGCCTACGGGAGATTGACGTCACTAACACTCTTTAAAATTCGTGATTCACTTTATGACACCCTGGCCCACTGTCATAGACTCAGATGAACCCACATGTCATAGACACATCACAAAATGCCAACGAATTGAGTGTCGTTGGACTAATTATTCCAGCTGCCTACGAGCACATATTTGGATTATCATATTCGATTATTGGCATGTGGGTTTTAGGAGGACCAGGTGTCAGCGATATAGGCTATGTTTGGGAGAGCTCCGGATCCCAACTCCAGCCTCGAGCTAAAACTTATAGGCTAAAATAAAATGATTAAGTTTATATTTTTAGTCTAAAATGTAAACAAGATGATATACCTAAACAATTTTAATGTAATTGAAAGGGCGGTGATGTCGCCTAGGGGAGGGTGAATAGGCGAATTACAATTTTACAATTTAACTTGCAAAAAATAAAACACCCAAAGTTTTCATCCGGAGTGTCCGGATTTTATCCGGATACTCCGATAAATGTCCGGACTATCCGGGTTTTAGGTTCGGACACTCGGATTGGAGACTTTGAGTGGCGAGGGTTTAGCCCGACTCTCCGGACTTTTACTCCGGATACTCGATAAATGTCCGGACTATCCGAGTAATTATGCGGATACTCGGGTTGGGCACCTCGGGATGAAATTTGAAATTTCTCCAACTTTTAAACAATCTACTTGAACACAAAGATGATAAATACTAGCAGAACCTAGATCAAGTAGATGCCTAGCGAGAAACTCAATAATCAAATAGATCGGGTAATTTCAAGATTCAAAATCAAATACTAAAGCAAGAACAAAAGTAAGCAAGAATGAAAGGCAAACTTGGAGACGATGATTTTTCACCGAGTTCGGATCCTTGAGGATCCTCGTCTCCGTTGGCGGCACCAAGCCGGGTCTCTTTCAACCCTTATCCTCCGGTGTTGCACTTTGCACTCATGGCGACCCGATCACCCAAGACACGGGGTCTCTTTCAACCCACTAGCCTTGGGTGTTGCACCTTGCACTCATGGCTTTCACTTCTTTGATTCCTTCTCTTGAGGCGGAATCGGCCTTCACAAACTTCCCACGGCCAACCACACAAAGTACTGGGTGGCTCGAGGCGACCTCCTAGCCGTCTAGGAGCCCTCAACCTCCAAGAGTAACAAATGCTCACGAAGAACAAGCTTGGAGATGAAATCAAGTGCTCAACAACTCAAATCACACTCAACCCGAGCACTACCCTCTCTCACACCCAACCCTTCACTCAAAAGGGATCACTAAGATCTAGGGTTAGAGGAGTTTTGGGAGCTTAAGATCACTAAGAATACACCCCAAGGCACCAAGGAACCAGCCCAACAACACCCTCCAACGGCTACTGCGAGAGGGGGCTTTAAATAGAGGCCCCCAAAAAACTAGCCATTTGAATCATAAGACAAATCGGATACTCGGACCATTTTACCAGAGTGTCCGGACATTTAGTTCGGATACTCCGAATTAAGTTCGGATACTCGGATGGATTCAAAGAACTCGACGAAAAAGAGCATAACTTTTGATTCCGGACTCCGATTTAAGTGATTTTGGACTCTATTGAAAGCTAAGAACAAGAGCTACACAACTAACAAGGTCTCACTACCCAAATCTCAAAGGATAAATCCAGATTTCACCGAGAATCCAAAGGAGACCTACAATTCTCACTTTCCGGAACCACCAATACCACTCTCTCTTTAAATTTCACAAGGATGGATCATTTGAGCACTTGACACATCTAAAAGTCATTCAATGGAGCATCCCTATTAATAGTACGGCAATCCTTAGACTTAAATTAAAATGAGAAATCTAAGTCTTACATTCAATCCACATGCCGTCTTCTCCGTGGATGCAATGTGCATGATGTCTTTTACCAAAATGATTGATGACATCTTCGCCTTGTCCAACTTGACTCGATTCACCTCATGAGACTCTCGTCCTATCAACCTTGACTTGATCATCCTCTCTGACGATCTCCACGCCAAGTCGATCTTGACTTAGTCCTCAACTCTTGGTGACACCGCCGTCTTGTTGACCTCGGCTTAACGATCATCCTCCACGATACCTTGGTCATCATACACACACGGGACCTAATTCTTCCCAAACCACTCATGAAAGACATTAGTCCCAAAAGCTCAGTAGATGTGAATAAATTGATATTTGTGAGCAATTGATTACCACAAGTGTTTCATATAAAGAAGCATGATATAACTGGAAACACTTGACATAAGAGATACTCTCTACTAAGTGCATCATGATGAATATGTAATTGATCTATATGCACTAGAGAGATAATTGCCAATATGATGAGTCAATTAAATCATGACAAGGATCACAGTCTTTATTTAAATGAAGCACATGATAGAATATACACGAATTGTACATATGCAAATAATACTTGGAACAAGAGTAAATATGTGATCCAACTCTAGATTAAACTCCACTAGGAGAGGTGCATGAAAAGATATACAACTAAGACTTGCATGCACCAAGTCAATCTATAACAATGTGAAGTTTAACTCTAGTTAATACATGCACACTAAAAGCAAAGCACATAATGAACTCAAATGAACATATATGCACAAATAAATATGACATGAACCAATGTGCATATATACAATCAACATACTACTTGGAGTTCACTATGCATTTGCACAAAAGGAATGCAATAACAAATATGGAAGGGATACCGAGATTGCATACCTTATCTTTGCTTAACTATCCACTTGATTTTCCTCTAAATAGATGAGACTAATACTCAACTTGGCAATGAACATGTTAGTCTCATAGCAATATAATCATATTAGAGGTTTGTCATTTGCTAAGCACTAAGTTAAGCATTTACACAATTACATAGATTGTCATTATATGCGTTTGTCATTAATCACCAAAATAACATAAGTGCCTAGATGCACTTTCATGTACCCACAGCTCCAGCTCTACAAATTTCTGGAGCTAGAAATACTCTGCTCCACCAACTCCACAGATTTTGGTGGAGCTGGAGCTGTCCCAAACACCCCCATAATAGAGCGGCAACGTTGAAATTAATACAACACATAGAATTGTAAATCTTTGTTAATGCCATGCATGAACGTGGTATATGTATTATAATTTACTTGCTCATTTCTTTTGTCCTTATTACATGATCATCCGAGCCACACATGATTGTTCATGACACTATAAATCAAAGATCTATTAATTTGTATATGTATTTTTTTTTGCAAAACTTTCCATATGTATTACTTATAAAAGGTATTAAAATTCTCTACAAAAATTTTGGAGCGAAATCCGGCCCTAGAAACATCAAATCCGGTCGAATTTATTGTAATTTTGGTCCAAAAAGCTGAAATCTTAGCGAAAGTGACCGAAATTTCCTGAAATCACTGTAGTAATTTGAAAATTTCTAATTTTTTTATTCCATCCATATTTGGAATCTCGGACTCCAGTAAAATCCAAAATCTCGGCAAGATTTTGAGCTTGTATACTACTACTCCGTAACGATTAAGCGCAGTGATCCTGCCTATCTCATTATTTGCCAATCGTCGTAGAGACATGTAGTTCTTTAAGTTTTTTATCTGCCTATCTTCATAGAGAGTTAAGGGAGAGATTTCTGTGCTGTCTTATGGTATGATGGAATTGTCTTATAGTGTGATGGAAGGGAGTGACAACGATATGGTCTCTGGTGATATGATACTTTGCGCTTGTTTCTTATTTTAGGCGAGGTTTTGGGTAAAAAGAGGACACTACCACAGTTAAATAACTTATGCTGTCGATATGGTCGATCGATCGTTTGATCCTGAACTAAAACAATTTCAGGACGATGTGTTTTTGACTCGAGGAGGTAGAATGAACGGTGGAACGAAAATAAAAGAACAAGTACAAAAATACCCCGGCGCAATTTAGTAAAAATATAAGAACAGAGGGCCTAAACCGGAAAAACGCCATTCTTTTCCCCCTCTTGTCGTCCCGCCCGTCGTCTGTCGAGCCCGGAAAGGAGGCAGGCAACAACGCAAGGAATCCAATTAATAAGTGGGAGGGAGACGGAGGTGGGAGAAGCAGTTGCTTGCTTTGCTCCTCTTCTCCCTCTCTCTCCTCGGAGGTTTGCCTCGCTCCCTCCCCCTCCCCACCCCCGATGGACCAGCTCGTCAGCTTCATCATCCGCCCGCCCAGGTGAGCGGTCCCGATTCGGCTGGTGTGGGCTCGGATCTGAGCCCTGGGCGCTCGAGGTTCGGTGGGTGGAGTCGTGGCCCTTCTGGGTCTCGCCCGATCGGTTCGTGCGGTTGCGTGGTCGATTTGCTTGCCTCCGATCCGATTTGCTGGCTGCGCCTGCGGACTGTGTGTCGCGGACGCGTAATTCCGGCGGACTCGTGCTTTGCTTGTTTCCAGGAGTATGCGTAGTCGTATCTATGTACGTACGTACGTGGCTTGCAATCTGGTTCGATAGAGTGGTCGGAGCTTGGTGCTTGGGGTTGCCGGTGTCTAGCTCCATATGCGGATTAGGGCGTTCCTGTAAATGTGCGAGTTTTCGGTTGGGTTCAGATTTCAGCAATGGTCAGCTGAGCTCGCCGGATTTGGATTTCTGTTTCTTCTGATTGAAGGGGAGGTACCTACTTACGAATTTCCTGTTCTGTACTCACAAGTGTGTTCAAATGGTCCCGGCATTGATTTTTTGGCTGTTATTGCCAAATTGTGCTGACTTGTCGATAGGTCGGTCCAACACTATCACAAATCTGTCGATGCCTGTATTTAGCCTGAAGAACAAATGTGTGAGGCTGACATACTTGCCAATCAACTGAGCTTTTATAGTATGATGCTTGTTCCCCATGGTCAAATCTGGAGTTACAAATGAATCTGAATGCATGCCCGCCTTCAGATGCTCTAGCACAACAACATTCGCGCTCACGGACTCATTACTGCAACATTTGCTTTCGCATTCGCATCAGTTATGCTTTCTTAAGTAGTGCTTCCATTCCACCTCAACAGGTTACTCTGTTTCCCCATTTTTGAGGATTCCTGGAGTTCTTGTTACCACAAACGGTCAAGTTAATACTGCTACAGTAACTATACGTTACCTCACCATGAGCCGCTATGCTCCTTTGAGTAACTCTTTTAACTCTATGTTTGTGATTCCATTGACCTGTCTGCTACTTTGTTTCATTGCAGAGCTGACTACAGTCCGGATGATGATCTATTGGAGCAGAAGTTTATGCTGAAAGGAAGATGGTTTCAGAGGAAGGACTTGGAGGTTATATTCTTGATATTTCTGCAATACAAAACATTAACCTGAGAACGTCCTATATTTCTGTTTGCTTTGTACTAGTACTTCTGTATGTATGATGCATGCAAAACAAAAAACAACACTACCTATTGTCAGACTCATGGTCGCAAAAAAATAACATCAACCTGTTTGCCGTGTCCTTTGCTTCGAAAAATGCGAATAGAGATTTTGTAATAGCATAGACATCATTTAACATATTATTAAATTTGGAATCATTTAACTAGTGAAGCAGGATTAATGGGAATAGAGATTTTGTCTCTGTTGTAAATGGCATTAAATCTAGCAATAGTATAGACATCATTTACACATTATTAAATTTTGAACCATTTAACTAGTATTAGCAACTGCAACTTTGAATTAAAGGGAAGTTGGATGCAGTGGATTAACAGCCAAAATATGCTAGACCAACGCTAGATTTGGTCCATTAGATGTGGCTCATAGGATAGCCATGAATAATTATATGTGGCTCATAGGTTAGCCATGAATAATCAGTGCATACAAATTCCGTTGATCAGTGTTCTAAAAATCAGATGTAGGCGGCGTGTAGGCGGTAGTGGCGGTCGTTCGCTGCGATTTTGGAAAAGTTGGCGAGCTAGGCGGCCTCCCCGCCTAGTCGGTCCAAGGCCGGTCTGGGCGGTCTATGCAGAACTCGGTAAGGCGGCCTAGGTAGATGCCAAGGTTGCTGGTAGGCCGAGTGGAGTTAGGCGCTTGGGGCGAGGAGACAAGGGAGAGACGAGAGAGTAGTAGTCTGTGATGATCCCGACAAACCAAGGATCGCCAGGTAATCAGAACGGACAGGAAAGGGGAAAAGCAGAGAGAAAGGGGAATGTCTTGGAGAGAAAGAAAGTTCAGGGAAGGAAGATGAGATTCATTCCATTTCTATCTTGACATATTCTTTCCTCAAGACAACGCTTTATACTCTCCAACTTTACCCTCAAGAATACAGTTCAAAAGTAAAACGTAATCTCAAAGTTACGACAATACTCTTTGTCGTTTTCAGACATCATTGTTTCCGTCATCTCGCCTTGTCGAGCCGTCCGACATTTGCCTTCATTCTTGGCGTCATCACGACCATCTGTTGGCCAAAAGCCTTCCTTTGATGAGTTTTCTCCGCTCCTTGCGGCGGGGTCAGATCCTTACATTACCCCCGTCGGCATTTTCTGCTTGCCCCCAAGCAGGCGTTGAAGGAAATGTCTGGCGCACAACATTGTAATCCTCCCAAGTAGCTATTTCAGCTGGAATACCATACCACTTAATAAGCACCTGAGTAATTGCAGAACTCCCCTTCTTAACCATGCGCCGGTCCAGGATGGCCTCAAGTTCAACCGACGGTAAATTGAGGTCCGCTACACTCGGTGGATTACTGAATATGGGTGTATAGTCAGGAACAAATGCCTTCAGTTGAGAGACATGGAACACAGGGTGGATTTGACTGCCTGATGGAAGTTCCAGTTTGTAAGCCGCTTGTCCAATTTTCGCAAGCACCCGATAGGGACCAAAGTATTTAAAAGCAAGGTTGGGAAACGGTCTGTTGACCACAGAGGATTGTGCGTAGGGCTGAAGCTTCAAATAAACTTGTTCACCAGTTTGAAATTGACGATCGGAACGGTTACGGTCAGCTTGTATCTTCATTCTGTTTTGCGCAGAAGCAAGATGATGTTTCAAAATGTCAAGTTGAGCCACCCTTTCTGCTAGGAACTCCTGGACCGAAGGACTAATCAAAGCATCAGATTGAAGCATAGTGCCATATCTAGGCTCAGAACCATACAATGCTTTGAATGGAGAACACTTCAGGGCAGTATGGTAGCAGGTGTTATACCAAAATTCAGCCATAGATAACCAGCGACGCCAGTGCTTTGGACTTGCTTGAACTGCGCAACGAAGATACATCTCAAGGCATTGATTGACCCGTTCCGTTTGCCCATCGGTTTGCGGATGGTACGCAGTGCTGAAGTGGAGTTTCATACCCATGGCAAGGAACAGTTCTTTCCAAAAGGAGCTTGTAAAAATTTTGTCCCTGTCAGATACAATGGTCTTCGGCATACCATGGAGCTTGACCACATAATCCAAGAACAGCCGAGCCACTTGAGAAGCAGTAATGGATGTTTTAATGCCACAAAGTGCGCATACTTGGAAAAACGATCAACAATCACCATAATTGTATTACAACCATCCGAACAAGGTAAGCCCTCAATGAAATCCATGGAAACATCTTGCCAAATGCCATCTGGAATGGGAAGGGGTTGTAACAAACCTGGTATGTGACAGTGTTCATGTTTGGCTTGTTGGCAGACACTGCACTGCTTCACCACCTCAACCACATCTCTCTTCAATCCTGTCCAGGCGAAGAGCTTCTTGACCCTTTGATATGTCACCGACACTCTGGAGTGCCCTCCCACCGCACTATCATGAAAAGCTTTGATTATTTTGGTCTGCAATGCCGAATTTGCACCCACCCAAATTCGACCATGCCGTCTGATCAGTCCATTCGACAAAGCAAACCCATGTTCATCAGGACTGTGAAGAGCCAATGCAGTAAGTAATTTCTGGGCATTCAAATCAGTGACATAGGAATTTAAAACTTCCTGTAGCCACATGGGTTGTGCGGTGGATACTGCCTTAATGGCCATCAGATGACTCACCCGAGAAAGTGCATCAGCTGCCGAGTTGAGAGAACCCTTCTTATACTGGATGCGAAATTGCAATCCCATCAACTTTGTCATTGCTTTGCGTTGCCAATCCGAGACCAAATGCTTCTCTCCCAAATAGCATAAACTTTTATGGTCAGTGTTGATAATGAACTCACCTCGTTGTAAATAGGCCCGCCAACGATCAATGGCCATAATAACAGCAAGGAATTCTTTCTCATATATCGAAAGTTTTTGATGCTGGACACATAAAGCTTTACTCAAATAAGCAATGGGGTGATGATTTTGCATAAGAACAGCACCAATGCCCACATCACACGCATCAGTCTCAACAACAAATGTTTGGTTAAAATCAGGTAATGCCAATACGGGAGTACAAGTCATCGCCTGTTTTAATTGCACAAATGCTGCAGCAGCCGTATCATTCCATATGAATGCCTTCTTCTTAAGTAAATTAGTGAGAGGGCGGGAAATAATACCATAGCCTTGCACAAATTTGCGATAATAACCGGTGAGGCCCAAAAAACCACGCAACTCAGTGACATTAGTGGGTTCCGGCCAGGTGACCATTGCTTTTGTCTTGGCAGAATCAGTAGCTACGCCCTTGTCAGATATATTGTGGCCCAAATATGAAATACTCTGCTGCGCAAACTCACACTTCGATGCCTTCACAAACAATTGATGCTGATGTAACAATGAAAGCACCACTGATAAATGCCACCCATGTTCTGCCAAGCTAGGACTATAAACCAGTATATCATCCATGAAAACAAGCACAAATTTGTGCAAACCAGGAGCAAGAATTGAATTCATAAGACACTGAAAGGTGGCTGGGGCATTTGTTAAACCGAAAGGCATGACATAGAACTGAAAATGACCATGGTGGGTTTTAAATGCTGTTTTCTCCATGTCTGCCTCCACCATACGGATTTGATGGTAGCCCGCTTTCAAATCCAACTTCGAAAAATAATGTGTGCCAGCCAGTTCATCAAGCAATTCATCGACCACCGGCATAGGAAATTTGTTTTTAATGGTGATGCTGTTTAACTTTCGATAATCGACGCAAAAGTGCCAACTACCATCTTTTTTTTTGAACTAACATCACTGGAGATGCAAAAGGACTTACACTTGGTTGGATGAACCCTTTAGCCAGCATTTCAGCCACTTGCTTTTCAATTTCGTCCTTCTGCATGGGTGAGTATCTGTATGGGCGACTATTGACCGGCACAGACCCTGGCAATAAGGAAATGGCATGATCGTACAAACGGGATGGAGGTAGAGATGTTGGTTTGGAAAACACATGCGCATACTGCTCCAGAACAAGTTGAATGGTGGAAGGTATGACAGAGCCATTGGTGATATTGGCAAGTTCACTCACCCCAGTCAATGACCAAATAGTATTAGCACTACGCCACTTATACAAAGGCTTCCCAGATAAAGTGCTCGGGTGATGAGACATGCCTTGCAATTTAACCTGACATCCATTGTCCTGAAACTCCAGTGTTTTATGTTGCCAATCACACAGCATTGGACTGTGGTGCTGCAGCCAATCCATCCCTAAAATAGCATCATAAGAGTCCAAAGCCAATACACGCATATCGGTCCAAAACGTGTGACCTTGCGTCCACCACTCCAGTTTTGGAACATAGCGATGACACTGTAGTGCTTCACCATTTGCCACATACATGTTCACAGGAGGAGTAGGCTTTGTATGATATTTGGTTCGTGCCAGAAAAGAAGAACTGATGAAACTATGGGAGCTGCCTGAATCAATCAGCATCAAGATGATGTGATTACCCACCATTGCTTGGATGCGGATTGTGGCCAAATCTTCAGTGCCTGTCAATGCATGTAAAGACAGCTGATGTTGCTCAAGCTCAAACGCCTTATCTTCTGTTTCCAAGGCATACAAAACATCTTCACTCAAGTGCTCAAGGTTACTATCCAACTCTATTGCATGAACCTGAGCCAACTGCCGTTGTTTACACTGATGATCTTTGTCGAACTTGTCACCACATTTGAAACAGAGTCCACGAGCTCGGCGATATTCACGAAGCTGTCGGGCGTGGCTAAGATCATCCACTGGCTGTTTGATTGGTCCACCCACTGTCTCATTGCGATACATGCTACCAGATTTCAGGGAAACCCCAATTTTCTGAGACCGAGTCTTAAGCTTGTCCCATTTTTCTTCTTGGATCTGGGCTAATAAAAAGGCTTTGCGAACCGACTCTGGTAATTGAACTTCAACGTCATACCGCAACTCATCTTTCAATCCCAAAATAAATTGATTCACAAAGAAATCCTCAGTGCACACTTTATGATATGCACGTACCTTATACATGGCCGCCTATAATCAAGCACTTCTCCAGATTGTTTTAACTGAATCAGATCCCGTATATACCGACGAGAATCATATGCTCCGAACTTAGCTTCCACTGCCTCCATAAAGTGCTCCCAATCACCCAAAGGATGGTTATCCTGATAGATTTGCAGCCACATCGATGCATTGCCCTCCATATGCAAAGCCGCCGCAGTAACCCACAGAGATTCATCAATATCATACATGCGAAAATATTGCAAGCAACGGCTCTTCCAAATCCTGGGTTCACTTCCATCGAACTTAGGGAAAGACAACTTAGGAATAGGTGTTTTCTTCTCCCCTTGTACTGCTGTAGGAATCGATTGCGGTGCGGAATTGTTCATTTGCTGTCTGTCCGTCCCAAATCGCCAAGGTGGTACTGGACCTTTGCCCAACAAACCCGCCGTAAGTTCACCTCCTTGAACCGGCGGCCGTGGACCCGGGCACTACGTTGATGTACCGATACCTTCTTCCACCCGAGTGGTTGTTGTCGGTCCGTGCTGGGTTTTCACCGATTGCATCATTGTTTGAAATTGTTCCATCAACCCAGAAATGACCATGTTATGTTCCGCAACTTGAGCCTGAATCGTGGGAATCGCTTCTACTGGTTTGATCTTCTCAATGATAAAATCAAGGTTCACCTTCAAGGATTCCCATCGCTCATCCATCATCTCCCACCTGGCGTCTGCCCGATCCCCAAATTCGTCCATAGCTTTGAGGACTAACTTGGTCTGCTCAGAAGGTTTTGGAGGCGCCGTGTCTGCTCCAACCGAATGAACCAGAATCGGGAAATAAAATTTGTGCGGAAATGCTCGAAATCAATCTCTTGATTTCGAACTTCTCCAACCCTCCTCCGGGATTTTACCACTCAAAGTCGGATCAAACACAATTTGCGCAAAGTTACCTTTAGTTGTTCGGTTGGCGCTGGCGGATCTCCAAGAACAATCGGCTCTGATACCAAAATGTGATGATCCCGACAAACCAAGGATCGCCAGGTAATCGAACGGACAGGAAAGGGGAAAAGCAGAGAGAAAGGGGAATGTCTTGGAGAGAAAGAAAGTTCAGGGAAGGAAGATGAGATTCATTCCATTTCTATCTTGACGTATTCTTTCCTCAGTACAACGTTTTATACTCTCCAACTTTACCCCTCAGTAACACAGTTCAAAAGTAAAACGTAATCTCAAAGTTACAGACAATACTCTTTGTCGTTTTCAGACAGCACTGTTTCCCGTCATCTCGCCTTGTCGAGCCGTCCGATACTTGCCTTCATTCTTCAGCGTCATCACGACCATCTGTTGGCGCCAAAAGCCTTCCCGCCTGATGAGTTTTCTCCCGCTCCTTGCGCGCCGGAGGCTGCATCCTTACATAGTCGGATGGAGGTCGATTTTTTTGAGAAGATGAACGATATAAAGAGTGAGGCTACGGGCGAGATGGGCTTTGGCTGCATTTGGCCCACTAGAGCCCACCAAGTAATAGAAAAATCCTAGCTGACACACAGGCAGGAGGCATGCACGAGCGAAGCGATGGGCGGCAGTCCGGGTGGAGGTCGCCGCCATCAAATCCACCTCCTTCACCTCACCCACTGTCGATTCCATCTCGTCACCAGCCAAATCCACAGTACCCAGTGGTCGATTCCACCTCGTCGTCGGCTAATTCCACCTCTCCCGCTGTTGAATGCACCTTGCCACTAGCCTATTCCACTTTTCTTGCCCTCCGACATCGATTACCCTTCCCCATCGCCGGCATCAAACTCCAGGAGGCTGGTACTGCTGTGCCCCACTCCCTCTGTCTTCCATGCACGTTCTCCCCTTGTGTGCTAGTTGGCCGCCTAGGCACCGTGTAGACGCACTAGGCGCTACTCTGTCGCCCGACCAGTGCCTAGTGCCTTGGTGAACCATGCCTTCGATAGTGAAATTCTGTGTAATCAGTAAATTGGCTAGCGCTTATCTTTAATTGGGCAAAGATTCTGTGAACAGTGATTTTTCCAATTTATTTTAAAGATGACATTTAAGATATGCCCATTTAATTTCAGATATGATATGATGGATAAGAATTTATGTGTGAATTACTTTATTATATTGGCAATCTTTACATCTTCCCATCTTTAAGTATTTCTATTGCCCACCTCGCTGTTGTTTTTTTAGTCTACTGTAATCATTACACTGAAACTGACTTACAAACTTCTTCATCATTGTATTGCATGGCATATATTACACATTATGAACAAAGATCTTCAAGCTAATCGGGAATTCGGGATAAACTTGGGTTTTCTTGTGGTACACCATGGTCTACGTCTATAGCTAAATATGTGCAGTCTCTTTTTTCAGGTCGTAAATGACCAGGGCAAGAAATTGCTGTGTAGCCACTATATGCCTGCTGTGATTCCTGAAGGAAAAGCTCTTCCTTGTGTTATATATTGTCATGGAAACAGGTAAGTTTCGGCAAAATTCCTTTTCACCTATCAAGTTGCTAATTAAGTTCAAATTCTAGTTCTTACTTATATTTGCTAAGATATTCTATCCTGTTGTGTTTGCTAGGCATTAATTGATCTTCATTATTTATTTTCCAGTGGATGCAGAGCTGACGCTGGTGAAGCCGCTATTATTCTTCTACCATCAAATATTACAGTCTTTACACTGGACTTTTCAGGGTCTGGACTCTCTGAAGGAGAACATGTTACCTTAGGCTGGAATGAAGTGAGTTCTTGTGCAAACAAAAGATAAAAATGACACATGTTCTTTTTCCAAACATTCTATTTGCTTGTATAATTTGTACATGCAAAATGTGATTAGGCAAATCAAGAAATAAACAATATGGAATAATTTGGTATTATTTGTGTTTTTGTTTGGAAGTAAATAATCTGGAAAAGGATCATAACCGTCAAATGTATGGCTAGTGAAATGTAAATCTAGGTGTAGAAAATTTATGAAAGCTAGAGCGTTTAAAGCAAAAAATTATTCCTTTTCACATTTGACTAATTGGAATTGTTTCTTTCTACTAATTGAAACTTTAAATCTCCCTCCCTGTCTCTTTCTTCTGTTCTGAATAAACTTGTCTTAATGACGCCATATTCCCACCAAGCTAACTATGCCTTTGTTTTTAATGATGCACCTAATTAAATGGTTTGCATTGCTGTTGAAGAGCACATTGCTGATGATACTCTTTCGTTTTACAGAGAGAAGATTTGAAAGCTGTTGTTAATTATTTGCGGACAGATGGGAATATATCTTGCATTGGCTTGTGGGGTCGCTCAATGGGTGCAGTCACAAGGTATGTTCGTTATGTTGAACTGAATCCTCATTTTTGCACATACTGGTCAAACTACGATACTGTGTCATTCAGCTTACTATGCTTGTAGGCTTTATGATTCTTATGTAATATTATTGCTTGTGTGCGCGTGAGAGTGCACAAGCTTTGTCATGTTGATCATAATTGTTGTACATAATCGTTCTCTTTAATTGTAGCCTTATTCAGCATGTTTGTAATGTTATCTTTATTTTCAGTCTAATGTATGGAGCAGAGGATCCATCAATTGCTGGAATGGTTCTTGATAGTCCATTCTCTAACTTGGTTAACTTGATGATGGAACTAGTGGATACGTACAAATATCCCCTGCCAAAATTCACGGTAAGCATCATTTGATGATGGGGATTTGCCACTTGTTACTAGTAATGTGCCCAGGGAACAGTGTAGTTGATGTGCACTTGTGCTTTACCATGCCACTGGTGCAATTTTTTTCCCACATAACCACCTTATGGCATCACTGCTATGCATGAGCATGACTACTCAAACCTCCTACTGGAGCCGTGCAGGCGTGCATGACCTTTTCAATCTGATGGACTATTTTTTCTAACTTGTATCAACTAAAATTAGTTCCAATGATGCATGTGTTTTTCTGTGTACTGCCCCAGATGCAGAGTTTGCGACCACAGTTTTTTTTTGTGGTTACAATTTTACATGAGTTGCTGTTGATTTCTATTAATTTAATTGAATTTTATATATGCACAGGTTTTATGCATACTTACACACAGTTATTCCATCTTATTTATTATGGAGCTTCTGTTTATTGCTTAGGTCAAACTTGCAATACAGCACATGCGGAAGGTTGTCAAGAGAAAAGCCAAATTTGACATCATGGATCTTGATATCATTCAGGTTGTTTTCATCTTATTCTTAAGTTATATTTAATATCGATACTGCTTGGGGTTTTGGGCTAGAAGTAGTGATTTGCTCTTCATGTACTAGGCTTACACCATTTTATGTGGCATTGTACCCATGATGGATAATTTACTTGGCTTTCTGAAAAACTTGATTTTTTTTTAAAAATTACCTGGCTTTATTCCTGTATCATTATCATCATGGTTATTCCCCCTTGTTTTCCCTGATTAAACAAGAGCAACTAGCTGGATAAGAAAAGGAGAGCTATGTGAGCCTTTTCTCATTAGGAAAATAAATGAATTTTCTTGCTCCAACTGGAAACTGCACTGTGCAAACTTATTTGAATAATGATGCAAAACATCTTTGGAACACTTAATTGTGTGACTGTTTTGACAGCACGTTAGTACATAGTTGGTATCTGAAATGTAACCTTGCAGGCAGCAAAGCGATGTTTTGTTCCTGCTTTGTTTGGGCATGCCACTGAGGATGATTTTATACTTCCTCATCATTCAGACAAAATCTATGAATCATATGTTGTAAGTTTCCACCTTTCTCTTCAATGTGTAACATAAATGACTTTTTGTCTGCCAAGGTAGTAATATATGGTTAATCCAAATGTATCTGCAGGGAGACAAAAACATTATAAAATTTGATGGGGACCACAATTCACCCCGTCCACAATTTTACTTTGACTCGATCACAATATTTTTCCATAATGTGCTAAACCCTCCTGATGTCCCTGACGATCATTATTTCCTGACACCACGTGAAAGCCTTTGTCAGGTAGTACCGAACTACAGATTGATATTTCCTTCACAGTTGACTGAGATATGTTGACTTTACTTATCTTAGGTTCTGTTGACAGGGTCATTGGGATACAGAACATGACATAGAGTATAGGTTTGCTCAATCACCAACAGGTATGTTTGCAAACTTGGATCTGTAGTTCTGCGCTTATGTTTGGTACACCAATCATGTTAAGTAACTTGTGTGTGATTTTTTCTGGGACAGCCGGTGCAACTACCACAGAAGATGCCATTTCACAGTTGTTGTGTTCTAGAAGGCTTATGAGTAGAATGGAGGTGGGTGTTTTAGTTGGTTGACATTCTGAACAATGTTACAATTCTGCTGTGCCACAGTGCCAGAGTGGTACTGGAGTTAATTGGTTCTAATTTTTGGCTCTCACAAATGGAAGCTCGATTGCTAAAAGAAACACTATAGTGGAGATCCAAATATTATCAAATACTCCCTCTAATCACAAAAGAATGTCATTTTGGACATATACATGCTCCCCAAAAAGCAACTTTGACCACTAATTTATATTGTAATAGATTTATGAAACCTACTAAAATTAGACTTATGAAAGTTCGATTCAAATCTATACATACCTTCGATTCAAATCTATACATACCATTTTCATGTTTTCAATCTAAATATTGAAATAGCTACCAAATTATCGATGGCTAAAGTTTAGAAAGGTTGACTGCATGTACCCCAAAACTACATTCTTTTTGTGACTGGAGGCAGTAATTTACAATGTTTGATCCAGCAGTGTATGACTGTTATCTCTTTTGTGGAGCAGCAAACTTAGTCTTTGTTTCTTTTGATTATTTTGCAGGTCCCATCTGGTGCCACCACAGAAGACAGGGCTGACAGAACTGAGGTATTGTTTTGTACTATTTTTCACTCTTTTTGGATCGATTTTTATGTCTTTTGTACTCCCTCTGGTCACATATACATGTCATTTTGGACTTTTCGAGACAAGTTTGCACATGCTTTTCATGTATCCAATTTAAATATTTAAAAAGATATTGGTGGTCAAAGTTTTGAAAGTTTTATTATACTATGTCCAAAACGACATGTATTTGTGATTGGAGAGAGCATGTATTTGTGATTGGAGAGAGTAACACTGACGTAATCTACCTGTTCTGCTGCCTGACTGACTTTCCATAGTGGCATGAAAGCAAATGCCCCTTAAGTACTACAGTCACTTCTGTTTAGAAAATAGAAACACATGACCTGTTGCCACCAGAACTGCCATACTAGCTCAGCCTGGTTTCCCAAAAACTATCTGGTCTAAGGCATAGAATGACTTCAAATTACTTCGTCATTTAAGTATTCAGGATGGTTACTGGTTACAACACAAAGATAGGTCTATTACGGAAATATGGAGATGTGAGGCAGCTGGTGGTTTGATGTTGTCACATTGGTGCACAGAAGTTTTTAGAATTTTTCTATCTAAAAGGGGTTAGCACCATAGCTAATTGCAGGTCTATAGTGCATTTAATGATTAGGTTAACACAAATATGTCGATGCGCAGAGTTCCTTGCATGATATCGTTTAGTGTTGTTCCTAATATATCACCTATCTTAACCATAATAAAATCCTATTTTCTTTGTAACTTTCTCCCACAGTTTCTGTTTTATGTATTCTCTGTTGATTTGCCCTGATATGATTACAATGAACCATGCACTCGAGCCAGAGTGATTTTACGGTATGAAATTTGAATCTCATAATGGGTATTAGACATGCTTTATATGGAATGCAAACTATTATATATGATTTTAGGTGTCTTTTGGTTTGTAATTGTAATAATAATGGGTTTTAAAGCCAAATATGATTGTTTCACTGGTTGAAAATGTTGAGGTAGATATTGTGTTATATAGGCTTTCCTTATGTACTCGCTGGTATATCTATATATTCTAGCCTATTGGCCTCATGATGAATACGAGTTACAAGTACTATTCATAACATGGTATCAGAGTGGGTTGCAAAACCCTAGCCACCTCGCTGCTGCTACCAGTCTCTGTCTCCACCCTAGTGCTCATTGTTCTCGAGTCTTCCGTTGCGTCCATCCAAGTCCACACATTCCTTTTGCATGGCAGTAGTCGTCACTCTTCTATTTGAGTCATCACAGATCGTAGAAGGCATTATAATGTTACTGCTTCTCTCTAAGCTGTCGCCCTAAGCTTCTAAGGCCACCGCGCTTTTTCTACACCGCGTCTCCGTCGCGCTTTTAGTGCACTACCCCGCCACTATCTGGGGCTTCGATCTGCGTCGCCATGCTTCTATGTATCCCTTTTAGGATTGATTTGATAGCTTTCTATTTGTGTCTGCCTCATCTTCTTTGTCGTCTTCTTTGTCATGTTATCGCGGTCAACTTTGCTCCTGCTTTCTCAGCCTCTACACTTTGTTTTATGGGCTGCCACATGACTCCGGATAGGAGATCTTTGACACATTTTCCAAGGGCTGGATGTTATGATGTCAACTTCAAGATTAGGGCTTTGGATTTTTCCTATTTTAGTGTCAACCCTTCCAAATGCAATACTATTGATGACGCCTTGCATTTGAGGTGGGATGTTAAGGTATATATTGCCTTGCATAGATATTGCCTTGTATAGATATTGCCTTATATAAGCTTTCCTTTTGTACCCGTTTGTATATCTATATATTCTGGCTTATTAGCCTCATGATGAATATAAGTTACAAGTGCTATTCATAACCCAAAAAAAAACCATATGTTCCAAGAAAGAATGTGTGGGGATTAGTAATGCAATAACTCTTGGTTGGGATAAAAAACTTGAGTATATTAAAATCGATGCATTGTCATTATGGCACACTTGGAGCAAAAGATAAAGTATGCACTACAATTATGTGATAAACCAAACTCTTAAGCCCAGCGAACCTTACTGTACAAAAGAATGTGAGATGCTGCACACTCATTTTTTTTGTACTTTTGTCTCGTGCAATTATATTAAATGTGTGAGAGGTGTTTCCATGCTTTTCTTTTTGACAGCTCTAAATGTGTGCTTCTGCTTTACCACAGGCTAAGTAGTTTTCTTTCGATGCTTATATTGCTGATGAGTTTCTGTTGCAATGCTTTGAATCCTTATGGATCAAAACTAATATTCTAGCAAGCTTACTGAATATTACACCCATCGAGCATCACCACTCAGATTATTATTGGCTTTTTGAACAGGTAATGGATGGAGATGTCGGTACCTCTTCATCTAGTGTATCTACTGCGACTCCTCCCAATGGACGGCTACTCGCTCCGACCTCTGATGATGGCAAGTATGTGGAGTACTTATTTGACAGCTTGTCAGATATGCCTTACACCGAGGAAGATGAAGATAGAGTAAGTTATACCTTATCATCCTTCAGACTTGTCATTATGACTTCATGTTGCACTGTCCTTTGTAGTTTCTTATGACCTTCATAGAGTTCAACATGAATAAAACTTTCCAGAATGTAATCTTGAGCTGGGTGCCTGGGTCTCAGGTAAGAGGGCAAGGTTACCAGGTTGGAGAAGAATTGTGTTAGTGGTGTTGGGAGTTTCTTATTGGCTTACTATAAGATGGGATTTAATCTGGGGAAAGGAAGATAAGAGCCAAGCTTAACCTTTGTTTTTAGCCAAAGCATAACCGTTAATAGTCACTTGTCACTATCTTTGATTGAGCTATGAAAATGCACCTCATAACGATTTTACTAGTTCAATAGGATGCTCAAATATAAAACAGGGATCCACCCAAAAGCCTGAACGAGTAGTGACAAATGCAGGAAATTTAGTGTTGTGAGAAATGCGGGAAATTTAGTGTAAGTATGTAGTTATGTAAATCAATATTGAATGTGCTTATACTTATCCTTTGTCTTTTTGATGGTTCTAAGCTTTTCTGCGGTGAATCTGGTTTTTCTGTGCTGAAATGCAGATGCTGATGCAAGCGATTGTTGAGTCCCTGAAGGATTTCGAGCTGTCTAATACAAAAACTATGCAATCACCTGTATCTGATGCTGCATCCAAAGAAAATAATGTAGTAAAAGATTGCAACGGTGCAACTGATGCAGCATTGGAGCCAGATGCATCCTCAACCCCGGTGCGTATCACTGATGTTTCTGGCAAGGACGTGGCAGCCTGCAACAGTGAAGCAAAGGCAGCTGAAGTGCAAAGCGCAGATAGCTGCCGTGTAAACGATGCTATTTCTGCTAATGCTTGTGGCCCATCAGAATCCAACGGCTCAACTCAGGTCATCAATGGAAAATCTGGCCCATTAGAGTCCCAAAAACCAATGCAGAACGCCAATGGAGAGGACGGCACAAGAGCAACTCTGGTAATACAGAAGAGCCGGACCGGCAGCTTGATAGATGGATTGACACATAAATGGGGTTCCTTTTTCAAGAGCAATGACTGAGACAATCCAGATATACGACGACGCCGTTGACAATATATTGTTACTGTGTTAATATAGTCAGAGTTGCCTTTGGCTGCACATGTCCAGCTTGATCGGTTTACTTGTAAAATGAAAAGGGTAAATGAAATACGGTACAAGTGGTTTCAGGGTGTTGGTGTACATATAGAACTAGGAGGTGGTAACTATCCCAGTGATTGTGTATCATATCTTAACACCACTTGGTAACTATCCCGTTGATTGTGTATCATGTCTTGACGCCACTTGGCTTCTGGTGAACTGGCAGGCTCCTGTTTCATGCTAATATGATGTGGTATAATGTGGGGAAAGGCCCATTATTTCTTGTATTTCTAAACATTTTTTACGGAATGCGTAATCCTTTCAGTAACAAGTGGATAACTAGGATTCTGTACCCATGGTTTGCCCGATCATTTTCGAAGTAAACTCGGAAAGCGAATTTGCTTCCCAACGCATTTTTGTCTCATGAAAGCAAACAGATGGACCGTCCGATCTGGATCTAAAGGCCTGGGTCTCTATATATGTAACCTAGCTAGTGCCGGCGATGCAACCGAGCGCCATGTAACGCCCCGAAGCCGCCGGCCATGCCCAACGTCGCCGTCGCCGCGAACCCTCTGGCGTGGGTCATCATCGACCGCTTCGCCTATTTCGCCGACCACCGCGACGCCACAACCGCCTTTGGGAACACCTACGACATCCCTATCGAGGTCTCCTTTTGCCTCGCCGCGCCTCTCCATCCTCTGCGTCCACTTCCCCGGCCGGCTCCAAGGAGGCCAACACCATGGAGGAGCCCATCCTCGCCACCTCACGCCGGGCTCGCGCTCATCCGGCTAACCATCCTCTGCGACGAGTACTTGGTCTACCCAGCGGGGAGGCTATCGGAGCTCTTCTTGATCCCCAGCCCCAACCCGACCTTGTCACCCGACGTCCACGATGACGGCATCCCGTCCTGCAACGACGGCCAGCACTTCGTCGTGGCGGTCCTCTTAACGTACGTGGCCTCGCCGCGAGGAGTATATGTACGAGCTCTGCGTCTTCTCCAAGACGTGGACGTGGACCAGCAAGCCGGCGAAGCTGCAACCCCTGCGCAGCGAGAGGCACAGGGAGAGCGCGCTGTGCCACAGTACCGACAAGGTGATCGCGCTCGGAGGCGGCCTACTGGGCTGGGTCGATCTCTGGCGTGGCGCGGCGTTCTTTGTTAGGACTAAGGCCACTATTGAGTTTACCAAATTGTCCGGGAGTTTCTTTCAAAATTGATATAATTTGATTTAATATTATTTTATTTATTATTTAAATGGTTATTTTAAATTCAATCTAATAAACCATTGTTGAGCTGAGCCTTGTTAATATTTTTTCGTTTGAAATGGACTCATTTCAATTTTGAACTCATTAATTTCTATAATAGAAGCAATTTTAATTGGAATCCCTAACGAGCTTTTTTTGCGGTCCTTGTTAGGACTAATGAGACTTAGTTATGGAGTCCAAACCGAATAGGAAAAGAAAAGAGAGTCCGATTCTGAATTAGATTTTGAATCTGTGTTTAATTCTTAGAGTTGTATGTTAAAGGTATAAATTTCTAAGTGGTCCTGAGGTTTGTAAGCAAGAAAAGAACTAATAAAAGTAATAATTGTGTTTTGTGATTTTTAACGGTATTCCATCTTACTATTTCTGTGCCAACATTTTGATCTGTGACATGCTCGACAAGACGTCGAGCGGTACATGCCGTTGCCGAAGCCGATGCCCGGAAAAAGGAAGTACTATGTGGACGGCTATGCTTCCATGAGGCCCGGCATCCGGGACATCGTCATCTGCTGCAGCACCGGCCAGATCAAGTTCGTCGAGATGGAGAGATGCAGGATTAGGGAGCTGGAGCCCCACATGAGACATGTTAACGACGATATTGATACAGGTGATCCCTGCTCCGTTGTCCAGGATGGCTGCACGATCGCCAACAAGACTTGGATGCCTTCGTCAGAGCACTATAGCAGAAGGGCTGCACCGTCGACGTCGCCGATATATCGATCAACTACCCGTAGTACGCTCAGTTGCTGCCTGAGCTATGGGAAGGCGTACGGTGAGGCGCCGAAGAAGCTGAAAATGAACGAAGTGATCACCGCGGCTGCCCGCAGGTTGAGCATGCAAGACGATGATGCCGTCTACTTAAAGACGTCGAGAGGGGTGATCACTGTCAACACGCGGATGAAGACGGTGATAGGGCTCACCCCGTTCTTCTCCAAGACGACCAAGCCGTCTTACTCAGTGCCCAGTGCCTCTCCATGCCTGATGATAGAGTTGTTACCATCCTAGGGTTAGCTAGCTTGCGTTATTTTCACTATTACAGAAATGGTCATTTGAATCGGTACTTTTTCATCTATCTGGATCGATTTTGGTGGCGATACAAAGTTTTTAGATGGTGATAAGGAGCGGCTATCAAGGTTGGCTTTCGCTCGATACAGATATATTGTTATCTGGGTCGGTTCGACACTCAGAACTGACAAAAAAAATAAATTATCTCTATCGATTCCATGATCAGAACTAATAGAGAAGTCCTATTATCTCCATCGGTTCCAAATTTTGAATTGATAGAGATAATACATAGGTCTCTATCGGTTCGGCTCTCATAACCGATAGAGATAATATATGTATCTCTATCGGTTCGATAATCAGAACCGATAGAGATAAATCCACTCCGGTTCCACACCAAATCATAGCACACACACATACATAGATACATACATACATACATACATACATACATACATACATATATATATATATATATATATATATATATATATATATATATATATATATATATATCATATTCACAGTATACATGTCACATATCAATATCACATTCACAGTATCATAGTATATCATAGTATATAGAAAACAGATATACTAAACATTACATAGGTTTGCATAGACTAATAGGGGTACAAATTTACAGTATATAACATTGTTTACATAGACTAGTAGGAGCCTGTCGGGTCTCTAAACCCACCATCTTTCGCTATAACCTTTGACTAGTACTATGTGCATATGTGGTATACTATTCTATTGAAATCTTTTTTTTGCAGGCTCTTGCAGTTGATATCGAGCTGTTGCAAAATAGAAAGTAGTGCACTAATTAAGTTTTAAAATTTGTATATGTAAAAGGCTGAGCGTATTATGCATGAACATATGCTAGGAAAAAGGACTGCACCGCTGACCAGGATCATCATGTGATGCATTATGTAGAAGCCACACTGTTCGTTACACCCTCATTGATGACACCATGAACAAAGAAAATTAAATTAGAAGACGAAGAACCGATGTCAAGAAGAATCTTGTACTATGCACTTGTATCTTGTAGCGCCTCCACTCCAACTGGTCATCTTGTTCGTTGTTGTGTCACCCTCCTTCGATAATGTAAGATAAGAAAGCCCTACATACAATGGCCAAAGATGCTATTCAGTAAAAAAATGAATGTAGTTAAATAAAGAAAGTATTAGGTTAGAGAAATGTACTTATCTCTAGAAAATAAGTTTGATCAAGTAGTCCATCGGTCTTTTCTCCAGCGAGTTAAATAAGTATACTTTGTTTCCACTAAGAACGATTATGAGTAGAACCCAATAGTTTCTAATTATTAAATGTATGCAGTGTAAGAAAATAAGTTCATATAAATTTTAAGTGCATACAAGTAATTAAACGACAAAGTAATTAGAGTAGAACTTAAATCTCGTGGTACGAGATGAAAGTGAAGTTCTTTGTCACCTTAATGAGCCATGCCTGCTTGAGGTAGTCGACAACAAAATCCGATTGATACTGTACCATGGTCGTAGAAATCAATTAGGGGTCGATGAACCCAACAGGGTGCTAATGTGTCGTGGCTCGCTGCCTCATCATCCTGTAAAACAAATCAATTACTAAAAAATATAATCAAAATACTATAACAGTCATAGGATTATGTTGTATGTGTTGGGATTATGCCCAATAGCGTATCATGCGCCACATATGATGTGGGCTTGGTAATGATAGGTCACATATGATGTGGGCTTAGCAGGCCACGTTGGGCGTGGGCTACAAACCTTATTGGGCCTCTAACATAGGGGCCCAACTAGGGGGCTATATAAAGGGAGGCGGTGGAAGCTTTGAGACAGATGAGTTTCTAGGTTTTCCCCTCCACTAAACCCTAGCTGTCGTCTCTCCCAAGGGTTCGCGCGTGAGGTGCTAGCACACCCGCATGGATGGATTCCAATCCCTGTACGTGTGGATACCGTAGAGGTGTTGCACCTGCGTGGATGGATTCCAATCAGATTCGCGCACAGTTTCTGGATGTGATCTTGTTTTATTGATTCCTGTTGATCTATAAGGAATTTAGAGGCAAGACTGGATGCGTTTGAAAGATTATCTCGTTATCTTTCAAACGAGTGGTAGAACGCCCAAAATGGAGCTCTTATGTGGCCTAGGCGTCCATTTTAAGTCGGACTGCTTCTGGAGGTCGCAAACTTCCGCGAGGACTTCCGGCGCTTCGTCTACCTCAACGCCGCCTACGATCCGGTCATGGGGCTTGGCCATGGAGTGGCAAGGCCTTGCGGCACCAGCGAGGAGGAGGCGTGGCATGTACGGCTACTCCCACGACACGCGGATCAATTGAACTGGCTTCATCGACTCGTCTTCCACTGCACTACACGTCGTAAGGTAATGCGATCTGTGATCAATTGCTTGCAGGGTGTCCTGGGTAGTCGCGATAGAATTTGATTATATGCTAGCGTAGCATCCCGCGTTTCCCAACAGTGGTATCAGAGCCATCCTGTTTAGTTCTTGATCTAGATCGGTTTTGGTCGCATATGTGACATGCGGGGTACTAGATGCGATCTACTACCGTTCTTCTTGTAGCCGATTGGATCGGTTAGTTAGAGAGAATCCAACTGATTAATGGAGATTAATCTGAAACTTTGATTGATGGGATCAATCGAGAGTTAGATTGGATCGATCAGATGGACTATGGCGCAAATGTTGCGTTTAGTCATCATGATATCATTAGTGGATTCGATTAGATTGGACTTGCATGTTGTGTTGATGAGATCAATATAGTATGTGCATACGGTAAATATGCATTAGTAGTATATGTGATATATTACTAAATTAGTTGTTCTAATCAGTTCATTAATATATTTGAGTTGATATAGAGATCAACGAAATCATGCCTTGTTTGTTGATGTGATCAACACACTGCTGACTTCAGATTTTAGTAGATTTGATCTACTGCTACCAGATTGGGTTGGCCCCCGGGAAAGGTTCTCGGGGCAGCGTAGCTGGGATATGCCGTGTAAAGTCTAGATTGTAGGATGTCGCATAAAGTAATTTCGGAAACCACTCGGCACCACTCGGCACTACTCGGCATTGCTCGGTGCTACCCGAACCACTCGGTAATGAGCAAATTGTTGTTCGGATAACTTGGTGTTGTTCGGTGGTACTCGGCACTACTCGGTGTTACTCGGTACCACTCGGTTTTTGCTCGGAGGAGCTCGAGTTGGTCAGGGGCATGATGTGTGGTTAATATGATTAACTTGATGGATCTTTTATTGAAATTATGACCAATATTGATTGTGTGTATATTTTTCATTCTGATCCATAGAGGGCTATATAGTTGCGCTATTAATCACAGTTGAAATTAGATTTCTTTGTATTATAGCCTTTATGATACCTCGCAATATGCTATGGTGGGTCTTGTTGGATATTTGTATTCGGTTAAGGAGAATTTATCATGCGCACCACATGCTTGATGTGGCGTGGCGAGTGAATATTTGATTCATGGCGGATAATTTTTCGGACCACTAAGCAAGGGCTAATTGTTAGTCTGGTATTGTATTAATATGATTAATTCAATCGAACTTTCTCAGGTAAGATTGTGAATAGGATTCATAGTTCAAACCCTGCCAACCAAGCTGTTAGTAGGCTAACATGCTTAGTGGAATATTATTGGGTAAATTTGATTGGTCCGGAGCTGGATAATATGATTAATCTGTTGGAATTTTTCATGGGCTAAATTTATGAATACGATTCTCTATGGGGAAATTGTTTCCACCACACAAATTATTTATGTGCCTTTTATAAAATGTTATAAATTCACATCGCCTGATAGAATTTGATTCTATGCATATGTATGTGAATAGTTTGACCCTCGTGTATACGATGCATGTGTGGGATCTTACGGACGCCTACATATTAATTTGTGATACTTGACTAAAATCAAGTAGATGGCCCGTGGGAAGAAATGGACGCATGGTGATATTGATCGCCGCGTCTTGGGCCATACTGGTGCACAGCTTAGTAGTGTATTTTCTGTGATGGTTTATCTACTATGCTATTCTTTTATCTTGATATAATAGATTTCCCTCGAAAAATTAAGAGTGTTTGCCCTTCCAACAGTTGCACCTATTAAGGTCTTGTATGTTAACTTGTAGTTTCTGCTATAGCAGGGTGCCGTTAATTTATCTGATCAATAGGGTGAAGTCAGACTTCACAACATAGTGTTGGTTTTACTTGACGAAGCTATCAAAATGGTTTTGAGCTTCGGGGCAAGGGTGTTGGTGCTGAGCATCGGCGCATGCCACTCAACACACAAGAGTCACATACGATGTGATCGGCAAAAGGGTTGCCTACCTATGTCACTGGGTTCTAGCGGTGAGCCAAAGTTCACTAGGACTTTAGTGAATATGGATTTTGTCCTACTACAAGTCATTAGAGGGAATGTGACTTGAGTGAGAGTATCTTCTGTTAATTTGTTAACGAATGGTACACAACATAAACATAGTTTAATATTTGTTGATTACTTTGTGCTTTACTATTTGAGATATATATATTTGATATGATTTTCTTATTAGTGCATTGTGATTGATATTGATTTTGAGAATTGTTCTCTTATTGTTGAAAGGAATATTTGTTCTAAAGAATAGTACCTAGATGAACCAGCTTGAAATGCAATCTGAATTGAAACGGTGTTTATTAGAAACACTGCAGTTGTTTTCTTGGTGTTTGCTGTCTCATTATTGTCGCCATGAACTCTGAGTTTTGGAAGCAAGATGAGATTATGGGTGTTTACAATATGATTGTGGACTTTGAGGGCATATTTGAGGATTAGACAAGAGCTAGAGGATTTGATCCCTAAATCACTGTTTGCAAGTTAGCACAAGAAGAATTCGGTCAGCCATCATGTAGTCGATATGATTGATTACAGTGGGTATTAGAAAATATGATTCTCCCTTTAGCTAATGGTTAGCTATTGATGTGATTTTTGGTTGCTCTTTTTGAGCATTGATCTAAACATTTTGATGAATAGATTGGATAAATCACTGGCCGAGATGCATATGATGCATGTTAAAATTGGAAAGCATTAAGATCAGCTTTCATCATGTGATGATGGTTCGAAAGACTGGTCAGCTTATGAAGGAGACCGAGTCATGATTGAAAAGGGAAAGGTCCTGATGAGATCTGGAGTACCAATCCTAGACTTGTGAAGTTGAAGATTGACGTTACCCTGACACTATAAGATAGGATTTTGAAATAGTGGCAAGGGTGTTGAAGTTGTCTCGTTGGACATTGACATACTCTTAACGGCCCAACTGTCAGGATTAATATCAGAGTTAAATAATTGTTATTATACTCCTGGCATAGGCAAAATCAATAGTTCAGCTTCATCTTGGGAGTAGAAGGTTATGAACCGCAAATATAGAACAGATGTTGTTCGATTTGCCTGATTGATTTGTCGTGTTGACATGCTCCATTAGTGAATGGATGTGTATTTGGATCCTGATGATACACTTGTGTTGTGCCATTGTTTTCATTATCTATATGTTGGTATACTTTAGAAATAATAGTGCTCATAAAAGGGGTTCCATCAAGTCACAGAGAATGAACCATATATGATATGGATCGGAAAGTGTTCCATACTGTTTTATCAAAATTTGAATTGTGGAGTACATGTAAGATGTCTGACGTCTGATGAACTCACTCTCAACTTAGATAAATATTTCTTTGTGAAGTGCAAAGTGTTTGTACATTTTAAATGGGGCGAGAACAAATTATTTATTGCTCGGAATGGTTGATTTTGGAGAAAATATTTTTCCAAAATAGTCAGTGGGAGCACAATGTGACTCGAAGTAGTTCGGGGATCATTAGAAAGTGTTTCTGTTCCTACTAAATTTTCATATAATGTACAAGTTGTTGTATGTTTTATGAAAAATAAACCAACCCTACATATGTTCTAAAGCCGCATTAGTCACCTATATGATAGGGATGACAATTGTTGTCAGACTATGATGAGCTTAAGACTTGTGAGGAAGTGTGATGGGCCTATGTTCTGAAAGATGGTTTGAAGCCATGGGATCTAAAGATGAGCTGTGCGTGATGATTAAGTTATGAACTTGATTAATCAGCTTAATGCTATCTAGATCGATCTAGCTATTGTTGCATATTTGATATGCGAGATGGGTGTCAAAACGGCTCTCCCTGCTTTGTGGAGACCTAAGTGAGAATGTGTTCTTGACACGACCTCAAGGTTTTGATGATCCATAAGATGCTATAGCATGCAAGTTTATGAAACAAGCAACTCAGAGTTGGATATTTGCTTTGATGTAAAGTCAAAGTGTTTGCTAGTTCATCAAGGGCAAGTGGGAGCACATTTACATTTGATCTTATATATGTATGACATATTGGTGATCATAAATAATATTTAAATAATCTGCCATGTCTTAATTAAGAAATTGTTCTTCATAGAAGACTTTGGGATGATTGGAAATTTTGGCATAAAATCTATAGAGATAGATTTAAAAGGCTAATTGGATTAGTGCTTTATGTTGACATAATGTTGAATAGTTCAATGAGAATGTGTTCTCGTGTATGTCACATTGGATAGCAATACTCAAGAATTTAATACTTGATGAGCTTGATAATTACCAAAATTAAGGTTCACACCTGAAAGATTAAGGTGAATGTCATCGAATATGCCAATATCAATCAAATCCGGGTGAATGTCACTGGATGTTTTGGAAAGGAACATTCTAAGATACTTATGAAGTAAAACGATTGTGTGCTTTGGTGGTGAGGAAATACGGCATGTAATGGTTACATTGCGCATTAGTTTCCAAACCAATACTTAATGGAGGTTGAGAAGCTAAAACTGTTCCAGGCCTAGACAAATATTACCACAACCTTTATGAAAGGCGCACATGAGCATTGAATATTGGATATTCAATTGGTACGCTCTAGTGCTGGTGGAGAAAACATAAGTGATAAGCCAACTAGCCGGTCATGGGGATGACTGTGTCACTTCTATGTTTATGATGGATAATATGTTATCACAGTTCCTTGAATAACATCATCGGTATTGATTAACAAGTATGACTTGTTCGTGGAACTCGTTTACTATATGTTGTTATTCTAAGTTGGTCCCTGATCTTATATCATAATCTGAACAATTATGATTCAAAGATTAGCACATGCATTAGTTGATGATCAGGTTCCCGGATCATTGATATGGGGATATCAAATCAATGGTGTGGACACTTGTTGGTGAACAAGGGTAGTTGGACAGACCCACTCCGAGACACTGCTGAAATTGTTATCTTAGAAGTGCCATCAGATTGTAGTCTCGAGTGATACACCTATATGGTCCTTAGACTTGAGATTGTCATGGATTCCCAGCATGTGGACTCGTATGCTCTGGGGTTATCAAACGCTACACCGTAACTGGGTAGTTATAAAGGTAATTACTGGGTATGCCACGAAACATTGCCAGGTGTTTGATCGGTCAAGATAGGATTTGCCCCTCCTCGATAACGGGAGAGATACCTCTGGGCCCCTCGGTGTGGATGGATTGAAAAGTGCATGGCCATGCCTGTGATTAAAGAGTTAATCACAATCCCCGAATCCATCACATTGATGAGTAAAATGGTCGAGCTATCAACAGGGGTGGCACGTATCTTGCCCTGAGTTTGACTGGTATCGTGCGGCAAAAGGATCGGTATATGTTGAATGTATCAAGGTTCTGCTGATATGATCATTCTGTGCATTTGGGGGTCAATATGTGCTGCTAGGCACCGCTATTGATCTGCAGATTGGAAAGGTGTTTCCGGGTCCACTGCCAACTTGTACATGAATCTACAGGGTCACACACTTAAAGGGGTTGGAATACTCTTTGCATAATTGTCTATTGTGCAAGTGGGAGATTGTTGGGATTATGCCCAATAGTGTATCATGCGCCACATATGATGTGGGCTTGGTAATGACGGGACACATATGATGTGGGCTTAGCAGGCCACGTTGGATGTGGGCTATAAACCTTATTGGGCCTCTAGCATAGGGGCCCAACTAGGGGGCTATATAAAGGGAGGCGGTGGAGGCTTTGAGACAGATGAGTTTCTAGGTTATCCCCTCCACCAAACCCTAGCCGTCGTCTCTCCCAAGGGTTCGCGCATGAGGTGCTAACACACTCGCGTGGATGGATTCCAATCCCTGTACGTGTGGATACCGTAGAGGCGTTGCACCTGCGGCGCTAATTGAAGTGAACCTGAAAGGAGGCGCAATCAGATTCGCGCACAATTTCTGGATGTGATCTTGTTTTGTTGATTCCTGTTGATCTATAAGGAATTTGGAGGCAAGACTGGATGCGTTTGAAATCTTATCTCGTTATCTTTCAAACGAGTGGTAGAATACCCAAAGCGGAGCTCTTATGTGGCCTGGGCGTCCATTTTAAGTCGGACTGCTCCTGGAGGTCGCGAACTTCCGCGAGGACTTCCGGCGCTTCGTCTACCTCAACACCGCCTACGATCCGGTCGTGGGGCTTGGCCATGGAGTGGCAAGGCCTTGCGGCACCAGCGAGGAGGATGCGTGGCATGTACGACTACTTCCACGATGCGCGGATCGATTGAACTGGCTTCATCGACTTGTCTTCCGCTGCACTGCGCGTCGTAAGGTAATGCAATCTGTGATCAATTGCTTGCAGGGTGTCCTGGGTAGTCACGATAGAATTTGATTATATGCTAGCGTAGCATCCCGTGTTTCCCAACAGTATGGTACGATATTCATAGTGTCCTTGTTCGTATAGTAGAAATATCGATGGCTTCCCTAAAGAACAAATCCTCAAAACACACTGAAAATGTCCCATCCTCCTAACAGTGGAATTGCCCCCTTGATACCTCACATGGTAATCGTGTGATGCTTGGCGCCATCTGCCTTTTTGGCCTTGTTAATGTACCATCCATGGAGCAAGCGAGTGGCATAGGGTAGAGTATTCAATTGGTTGCTTAGACAAAGGGGATGTCTATGTATGTACCCTTTATTTAGGGGCCTTTGTGGCCTTCTGTTTTTCAGGGCACTTTGTGGTCTTCTGTTTTCAGTGGGCTCTTCAGCCTTGTATTTTTCAGAGTGCTATATGGCTTTCTATTTTTTTGAGGGGTTTAGTGTCCTTTGTTAACTTTGTCTTCTTGGTAGAAGGAGTCTCTAAGGTCTCCTGTGCTTCTTTGGTCAATGACTTAGTCTTTTTGTACACCAGGTCACACTTGGTTCTAGTCGACTTGGACAGAGGAGTTGTGATGGTGATAAGAGCAAGTGTAGGTACGATAGGTGTAGGAACCTACAAAGTACATACATATATAAGTAGGTACAAGTGTTGCAGTACTGGAAAGATCGAGAAGACGCAATGGATTTTTACCTTGAGCAATATGACACCAGTCGTGGGCCATTTGATGAATATCATCCATGCTTTCCTGAGAGTGGTGATACCTTCGTTTGGTGGGAACTCCAGAACATGAGACAAGAAGTCATCATGGACATAGTCAACATATACCCTTATGTAGCCTTTCCCCAAAAGAGCACCATGCACCATATTAGTCTCCTTGCATGGAAATGCAACCCCGTGTCCCTTAACAGAAAATCCATTTTTGAGCACGACGAGCTAGCACTTGGTATGCGCCTACAAGTAGTGCACAATTTAAACAAAAACATTGTTTAGCTTGTTCTCATATCTCTATGTTAGAAACAATTATTACCTTCAGCTGGGGACTAGACCGATAATTTCAGGAAGCACAACTACTAGGATGGGGCACCGGCCCTTCTACGACAAACAAGCCTGTATGATTGATTGTTGGAGATCATCGCCATCATCTGAGCCTTCAGGCGCTCTTCATGTGCCACCATCTGGGCCTCACATGCCATCATCTTCTCCCTCATCTCCACCTTCATCTCCTCCTTCAACTTGGTCTTGAGGCACACCTCATGTGCTTGCCATGATCTTGCTCTAGCACTGGTAGCGTCCTCCTTGTCTTGGAAGAAGAACCTTTTCGTATGCCCTGCACATGCGGCAAGCACCTGCCACTTATGGTCAGGCTTCTCCATCACCGAAGATAGGTTGTCCCACAACCCTTGGCTTTAAAAGATCCCCTACAGTCTCCACTATCTTACTTCCTCCTGTAAGAAGTGAATATAAATTATTCTAAAATACAATGGAAATGGTCAATTGTAATGTAGTAAGTTATATAGATGTCTTACGGTGGCGGAGACGATCTACGCGGTTGCGAGGTTTGGAACTACAAGCTGACTGCTGGGAGTTTTCTTTGTCTTTGCTAAAGCCCAGTTGCGTGCTTGCTCCTCACATATTTCGGAGTAAGGCATCACCATCCCGAATAGGGCACACTCCTCGACTAGTCCCGCCCACACTGCCTTCTTTCCTTTATATGTAAATCCGGACTCTCTGTGTATACCGCACTAGTCCAGGATCACACTAGTGCACACAGACTTAATATAGATGAATATCACAATCATACACAACGAAAACATAAATAACGACTCCATATATTAAATATAACTTGTTAAATGACCTTATAGTCAACTTACATGATTAAGCCACGCAGGGCTAGACTAAGAATATCAAACCATGACATAGCAGTGAAATAGAAAACGTAAATAACACTTCAGTTTACCATAGGCAACTGATAAGACACGCACCCTAAACAATTGTCTCCTTGTGATATTCCTCCTCCATAGCCGGTGTAGATCCCTCAACTGGTGATGTTGTGTTGGCAAGGGTGGGTACTTAAAGTACTTAACAAGTTGTGAACATAATGCATTTCTAACATAACTATATGCAAGGCTTATTCCAACGGAATGTCTAATATGGTCATTTGTAGTAGAGCAACATTTATAAATGAATACAATAAGTAGATTGAAAAGACAGTAAAACAAATCGTAGTAAATAGAAATTTCCAGCATTTCTTAAGAAAACATGACATACAATCCTAAGTTAAATTCCAAACCTTCTAATGCTATCCCAACCAAGTTTTTATTTTATAAAATCTAACCCTTAACTTTAATCCTCGAGCACAGCTATCCAAATAGATTTTACACTCTGCAAAAATTATGTGCTTTATCCAAATGACATGATCATCTCTTATTACCAAGCTGTTGACACATTTTCTTTGGTGTATTGGTAGAGAAACTATGACAAAGTCTTTACAATGTTCTGTCTTATCCTAGTACTACCCGCTAAAGTTTCAACACCGAAGAGACTGTTACCACACTCAGAGCCATTCTCTTGCGCCATGTGAGTTCATAAAAAGGTTGAAGAACCTCACACTATCACCGGTAGTACCAAAACTAAGACATTGCAAATTAATTAGTTAGGTCCGTCCCATTTCAAACATATGGTTGCATGTTTGACTCAGATTAAAGGCTTGCAAGATTAAGTCTTTTAGATGACTAGGGTAAGACTTCCACATAGCCTCTGCCCTTCTGGCCCACCTAGGCACACAGCTCCTTGCTACTTACCCCAATGTAAATGATTACCACCCCAGTTGATTACCAAGCACCATGTGCCATTAACAAATCAACATCATTGTGTGACCTCCTCATCACTACAACTCAATATCATTGTGTGATAACACCTGACACACTAATTCCATAAACATATTTCATATTCCATTAGTCAAGATTAACTTTTGGTATCTCAAAAGACATGTGTCACACGTGGCATGGCAAGCATATTAATACGGTCTAACCAACCCATGTTGATTATTAATATTAACCAACTAATAATGAACCAATCTATGATGACAATTGATCATGGCATACAAATAACAAGGTAGGGTATAATTCAATTAGGAATGTTAACTAGATCCCAAACTTTTTTAGAACAATTATACATATAAAAATATCATACATATAGTAAAACAATATAGCAATTTTATAAACTAGATTCAACATGATCAAAACACAACTTATCTTGGAAAAGCTCTTGCTCTTGCTCTGGAACTTGGCCTTGCAACAATGAATCCTCCTCGAACTTTGACGTCTATGCGTAACGAGAAACAATGCCAAATAAATATCAAAACAGAGAGAAAAAACTCCAAACATCAAATAAAATTCACTATTAAATATATCTCAATTTTAAAACTTTTAAAAGTTTGAATCACCTCAATCAGAGCTCAAATGAGGTTGAACGGGCTCACAAAAGAATTGAATAAAAGAGAAAATAAAAAATTCATTAATTATCTCATTTATTTATATATGGGAAAATTGATTTAGTGTGCTAGCATGATGTCAGAATGGCATCGGCGTCGCTCTGGTGTTAACACATGTCCATCGGTCCACAAACTCGCTGAGTCCACCACAGACCCGATTCACAAGCACAGTAACCAAACTTACGTGCGGACCCTGCCTCTGATGACGTTGTTTGCCGATTCACCTGCCACACCACCCGCACGTGCTTTTCTGGCCACCACCTCACACCCACGTGACTTGCCATGTCAGGTCCGACGCTTGGAGTTCCCCCGCAAGTCTGGCCATGTCCGGGACAGCGGAGCTTAGCTGGCCACGGAGACAACGAACCCAAACAACAAGCAACAACGAATCCTAGCGCGAGACTTACTAAACCGAAGCATCTTGACGAGATGAATTTGATGGCACCCTCGGTGACGGCTAAAACTCGACGATGGTGATTCAACAAGAGAAAACCCACAAAAACAACCTCACGAACTACGATGAGCAAGATCTTCTCGACGGCTGCACCTCTACTGACGTTAACTGGGGCGAAAAGACAAGGCGCAGGACAACAATTAAACGTGCTAGATTTGGAACCCTAGATCAACACAGCGGCGGAATGGTTTTGAGTCCAAGTCGGTGATGTCTCGGAGAAGACAGAATCATGGCCACACACGCATCAAACTTTTGATGCCCAACACCACATGAGACGTGGCACAATCTGAGTCGTTCTCTGATCCAACCCGACAACCACAACCGCTAGGGTTTCCAACCCTTCCTGATTGACCTCACCCACTCATCAAGATCCAACGGTCAGCCTTCACTCTAGATGCCTGAGCCCATCTTGGCCGCACAATCAAAACCCAACAGCCACAACTAGAGCTTCTAGAATTAGGCTGAATCGAAAACGAGCTGGCGCACAGTACTAGATTTCGGCCCAACATTGTAGCAAGGATTTCCTAGGGTTTTTTGATTTAAAATAATTCCCCAAAATAGATTCATTTGATTAAAGCAATAAAAATATCAGATAAATTCTCAAAAATATTTAAGACATTTGGAACCCAAATAAAATATTCTTGATAAAATTTATTTAAATTTTCCCATTAATCAAATAGTTTTCACAAAAGGCCAATATAAAGAATATTAAATGAATTCCAATAAATTTCAAAAAAATGCAATAAATTTAGAAAATTACTAAAATACATATTAAATTCAAATAGAGCCAAAAATTAGAATGTTACAAACATCCCCCATTAACAAAATCTCAACCCCGAGATTCAAGGTTGACTAAGAAATAGATTAGGAAATTCTAACTTCAATTGCTCTTCACACTCACAGGTAGCTTCACGTTCTAAATGATTACTTCATTGAACTCTGCAAAAGTGAGTTGACTTGTTTCTGGTTTTGCATTCCATCACATCCAAAATCTTGATCGACTGCTCCTTATAGGTTAAATTTTTCTACAGCTAAAGTACTTCTAACGATGTTTATTCTCTTGGCATCCTGTCGGGACCCAAATTCGCAATCCGAAAACCCTTTGTGTTTTCAGCACTAGTCCTAGGATCAGTAGCTAGTGCACACAGTTAACAAAGATGAATATCACAATCATACACAACGGAATAATAAATTAAGTATTCATCTGTTAATATAACATGTTGAACAACCTTAAGGTCAACTTACAATTGTGAAGCCTAGATGGCTTCAACTCAGAGTAAAATGAATAGCAGCGGAACGAAGAACGTCGGTGAATCCCATCAAAATACCACAGGCATTTGACAAGGTTCAACTCCTAGATATTCGCCTTCTTGCAGAATTTCTCCTTCTTCGAAGACAAAGACTTCTCCTCAACTGGTGATGTTTTGTTATAGCAAGGGTGAGTACACAACCGTACTCAACAAGTCATGCATAGAATGCAGTTCTATTACTACATGCATGGCTTATTCCAAATGAATGGCTGAATGGTTCTTTCGCAATAAAGCAGCATTCACAAATAATCATAATAGATAGAAAAGCAGTAAAACAAATAATACCCATAATAAATTTCGTAATCATTCTCAAGTAAAGCATTTCTCATCCTTAACCAATTTCCATATCACATTGTCCACATTCCCAACCTCATTTTTATCAAAATCTAAACCTTGACTGTAATTCCTGAGTAATGTCCAATACCGCGGACACGGCTATTCGAATAGTTTTTACACTCTACAGAGGTTGTACACTTTACCCACAAGATACAATCAACTCACCACGTCAGCCGTAAATCGCCATACCAGAGTATGCGAATGAGCGATCATAACAAAGCCTTTCAGAAACTTCTAGCTCAACCTAGGAATCTCTCCGGGTTGCCTTCACTATCACTTCCCTCACACTGAGCCGAAGTATAGGACTAACGAACACTGTTGGATGGGTACCAAGCCGTAGCACAGGTACACTCCCCCATACAGTTACCCTTGTGTAACTGCCACCCCGAGGTATCAAAGGTGAGATATCAGAATCCTACTAAACTAGGTCTTCCCATTCAGACATGTGGTTGTACGAGTGACTCAGGTCAAAGGCTTGCAAGGTGAAGTCCTTAGGGTGACCAAGACAAGATTACCCCGAATAATTTACCAACAATACCATCACATAATTCACCAACAACACCACCAAATACTAAAGCGACATATCCAATGCCACTCTTGCCACTTGCCTCAGTCTAAAACATTTTACCACCCCAGTTGATTATTGCGCAACACAATGCCAACAACTCAACATCCATGCAGAACCACACTGGTTCCACATATCAACATCATCGTGTGGCAACACGTCACACCATTTCACAAACACATTTCATAATCCATTAATCAGTATTATCCTTTTATTTTCAAAAGACATGAGTTGCGTGGCATGGCTAAGCAATTATACACGGTCTAACCAACCCACGTTGGCAAGTAATAACAACCAACTAATAATCAACCATCTTAGGGTGACAAATGAATTATGGCATACAAATAATCATGGCAAGGTGATATTTAGCAATTGGGTTGAATAACTAATTCCCAAATTAATTTAAATCATTTTAATCTTGAACTAGCATGCAATAATTTGAATCAAAGTAAATTTGTAAAACTAGGAGCAATATGATCAAAGCACAACTTGCCTGGCACTTGCTATAAACTGCTCTTTACTCTTTATAATTGATCTTTGGCTTCCTCAACCTTTGGCTCCTCAATCGAATGCTTCGACTTCCTCGTCCTTCAGCTACTTCGGATAACTTCTGGACGACACGTCTAACGACAAAGAAGCACAAAACAACAAAACTCAAAAACAATTCGAATAAACTCCAATTTATTATTAGACTGGTACCGAACGAAAGGAATTGAATTTAGGAACTTGAATAGATTTGATCAAAGATCGGATGAAAGAGAACAGGCTTTCAGAAGATTTATCGAGAAGGTTACGACTGATAATTAGGAAAGAACGAAGTATATTCCAGGGAATATCCTTCGAGATTAATTAACTCGATTGAACAGATTTTGACATATGGGCAATGGTGTATCAACCAAGTCCATGAATGATTTTCCAATCAATGGCAGATTAGATTTTCAAAGATAAGATAAGAACAAGTGGAATCAACATCCACTGCGATACGATATGGGGTTCAGCCATACATCGATGAAAAGGCTCGATGATGACAAGACGGCGATGATAAGAAGACGGGGCTAAACTCAAGGTGATAGGGCTAAATCACATCAAGGCGATAGAAAAGATGATGGCATCGCACTATGGCCTTTACTTGCATGCACACATGTGATGAGATCAAAGCGTTAACGGCGGGACGTTAACGGCGAAACGTTAACGGCGGAACGTTAACGGCGAAACGTTAACGATGAAGGTGAAGCGTTAACAGAACACATATGGGATTACAAGGTGGCAACCATTGGTTGAAAGATAGGGCAGCGAGGTCATGACATGGCTCAAATTTGATCTGCGATTTGCAAAGTACATATATCGTGACGCAACGACAAAAGACGACGGGTAGATACTAGAATATGGCTTTGACGGCAACCGGAAATCAAATGAACTTCACCGATGGACAAAATAGGGGATAATGATCTACTGGACACAATAGCATGGCCACGACAAACCAAAATGGTTGGTGGCACAAGACGACGCGCGGCGGCGACAAAAGGCGGCGGCCGACGAATAAAAATAATTTTGGTAGATGCAACAGCAAAGGAGAAATATCCATCACGTAGAACGCGACGACACAAACTCAATGATATTGCCGGATTTGACAGCAACCCACCGGATTGATCACAAACTGCCGATGAACGGCTCCCGGAGCTAATAGATCAACGGTCATAACTATTAAAATAATAGATGAAACCTAACCAAATTTTACAGAGAGCTATCTAGGAATATTTGGCACAATATGACGTGATCAGATCTGAGTTTTACCTTCTGGATCAACGGGGAACACGCGACGAAGTTTTAAGTTTTGTATGCAAGAACGCGATCGATCGGAGAAAAGAATTTTCTGCGCAAAATCATGAGGTCAAAACCATGGGTTAGGGTGAGCACCATGTAGGGGACATCAAGAGGAGTCTACCATAAAAATTGCACGGCCAAACTCGCAAAAACAAGGGAGAATAGCCTCTAGCAAAATTTGATCTTTGGGCGGCCGTAACTTTTGATTCCATGAACCAAATTGCACGAAATTTGAAAGAGAGTTAGAGGGTACCATAGAGCACAAGGTGACGTAGTCGGATCACTAGAAATCGTGACGAGCCAACCAGGAACATGACACCAAAACAGGCTGGCGTTCGGCGTGGCTGCTTGTGATCTTGGCCGTGGGAGCGGCATGGGGAGCCGGCTGGGAGGCACAGGAGGGGCATGGCGATGTGAGGAGGTGTGCTGTGTGGTCGGACGGGGCCAGGATGGCGCGGGAAGGCGGCGGCGGCAACTTGGCGGCTCTCGGACGACTCACGGCCAGCTCGGCCCGGCAGGAGGACCACCAGATGGGTGGGGTGGGGGCGGCAAGGTGAGGGGAAGCTCGTGGTCACGTCGGCCGGCCACGGGGAGGCCTAGGGCAGCGGCGTCATGGACGACCGGAGCGACCAAAAACGGCCCGAATGGCATGATGGCCAAAACACAATTAAACCGCGGAATATCTCAAAACCAGCGAGAGCACAGCGTAGAGCAAGATCATACTAGGCTATATCTAGAAGGAATTTGATTGGGGATTACCGGTTTGAGAGGAATCGACGACGAATGAAGTGACAACCGACGACGAACAAACTCAAAAATCAGGGTCAAACTGCAACGAAAATCAAATCCGATTGAATGGTTGTGATCACGAAAGCAAAAGGCACAAAGTGACATGGTTGGTTTACCCGGAAACTTACCGGAGCAAAAGATGGCTCATCGGTGTCTTTGGAGAACACCGACGTCGGGTTTTCTCGAGTTTTGGAAAGGGAAACGATGCTGAATCAACTGGGCAAGGTGAGCACGTGATAGAGGACATCAAGATGCAACTTTTGGGTACTCGCACGCTCGGGGAGGTGAAGACACGCCCGAGATATTGGCCGAGCAATAAATTGTCATTAACAATTAATTGCAGCCGCTACACTCGGATTGAGGACGGTCAATGGCAAGGCATTTATTCTCCATTACGACGCTGTCGCGATGCTTCAGCTCCCACTTGATTTGATGCAATAAATTGAGAGATATGAGGCTTTGAAAATGGAGCCAGACATGGAGGCTGAATTCTGCACAGTGCTGGATACATGAGGAAGATGAACAGTGCCGTTTTTAAAGCGCGTGAGATAAAATAGATAACAAGATCTAAAAATGCCAGAAAAGATCCTAAAATCATAATTAATAGAATGGAACCCAATAAAATTGGTTTCACTATTTTTAAATGAACTTTGGAATTCAGATTATTTCGGGACGAAAATAATGGATTTGATAAAAAGCGCGAGAGATAAAATACCAGAGGGATTCTATAAATCTTGGAAAAATTCCCAAAATCATTTTAGAATATTTGAAACCTAATTCTATGAATTTTGAGATTTTTGGAGTATTTTGGAACTCGGGTGAAATTTCGAATAAGGACCGGAATTGAAATTTTGACTTTGCGGACGGTAAAGGATTAAACTTTAATTTCGGAAGGATATGGATGCTAGGTTAATTAGAACACCGAGGAAAATCCAAATTTTGAATTTGAATGGAATTTCAAAGGAAAGGCTTGAATTGGAATTTGGATATAGAATTGCTCAAACAATTAATAATTCAAATTAAAAATCCAATAAAAATCCAATTAACATCCAAATGTTTAAATTAAAAATTTTAATTTAGTTTTTAGCAAATCTCAAATTTGGAAAATTCCCTGAGATACAAAGAATACTGTAAAAACTAAATTCTAAATTACATGATACACACAGAAGGCACATTAACTGTTTTAGATTTAGAAAATTCTAAATTAAGCTTCTTTAATTAAAATAAGATTGATGTAAAATTTTTGGAAAGCTAATTTAATATAAATTTTTGAAAACCCAAATTTTGGATTGTTACACATCCTGAGATACTTCTTAAGCTATGATGCATGGAACATATCATACACTTCTGCCAATGACTGCAGCAACTTTAATTGATAAGCAATCTCTCCTTGACGGCTTAAAATTTTGAACGAACCAACATATCTTGGTGCAAGATTTCCTTAGTGCAGAAACTTTTGATACCTTTAAGAAGGGTGACTCTGAGATACACAAAATCATCTAGCTCAAAGCTTAACTCTCGATGACGATTATCAGCGTAGCTTTTGTCTCGACTGAGGTACTTTCAATCTTTCTCAGATCATAGTAATTTGCTCTTCGGCTTCCTTAAGAATATCTGGCCCAAACACCAAACGTTTTCTTGTCTCATTCCAATTCATTGGAGTACTATAGACACGACCATATAAAGCTTCAAATGGTGACATTTGTAAACTCCTCTGATAACTATTATTATAACTGAATTCAGCATAAAGCAAACTTTTATCTCCTAAAGTATAAGCTAATACACAAGCTCTTAGTATATCCTCTAATATTTTATTTACTCTCTCAGTTTGACCATCTGTCTGTGGATGATACGCTGTACTAAAATTCAAACAAATTCCCATTGCTTCATGCAACTTACTCCAAAATATCAAGGTAAATTGGGTACCTCTATTTGACACTATCTTTTTGGGCATCCCATGCAAATACACAATCCTTGATATATACAACTCTGTCAAACAATCTCCTGAATAAGTAGTCTTCACTACTATGAAATGAGCGATCTTGGTTAGCCGATCAACGATGATCAATATGGAATCATATACCTTCCGAGTTCTAGGCAAACCAATAATAAAATCTATACCGATTTCCTTCCACTTCCATTTAGGAGCCTTTAGCGGCAGTGATAACCCTGTAGGTCTTTGATGCATTGCCTTTACTCTCTAGCATGTATCACATAGAACAACATACTCAGCAACTTCACACTTCATATTTGGCCACCAAAACCTTTTCTTAAGATCTTGATACATCTTGGCACTTCCTGGGTGAATCTAATACTTTGTATCATGAATTTCCTCAAGAATCATCTGCTTATGCTCCTTCTTATTCGGTACATAAATTCGGCCTTTAAACCACATAGTACCCTGATCATCCAAAGTGAAATCCTTGGCTAAGTCTTCATCCTTTTTAGACTTGATTTTGTTGATCTTTTTATTATCCTTTTGACATTTTCTGATTTGATCTTCTAGAGTTGGCCTCACCTCCAAAGCAGCTAGAAATTCTTATGGAACAACTTCCAGTTTCAACTTCTAAAATTCCTTGCATAATTTCAACTGATCATTTAACGCAAGTATATTAGCGTTGTGGCTCTTACGACTCAAGGCATCAGCTATCACATTAGCCTTTCTCGGGTGATAGTGGATTCCAACATTATAATCCTTTATCAACTCCAACCACCTCCTATGTCTCATGTTGAGATCCGACTAAGTGAATATATATTTTAAACTCTTGTGGTCTGTATATATCTAACATCTTTTCCAATGAGATAATGATGCCACAACTTCAAGGCATACACTACAGTAGCTAGTTCTAAATCATGTGTTTGGTAACTCTCTTCATGCGGCCTCAATTGTCTTGACGCGTATGGAATAACCTTACCATTTTGCAACAGTACGCATACAAGACCTTGTTTGAAAGCATCATAGTATATATCAAAACTGTTCTAAACATCTGGCAACACTAACGTAGGTGCTGTCATTAGATGTTTCTTCAATTCTTGAAAACTCTTTTCGCACTCTAGTGTCCATGCAAACTTCTTCTCCTTTTTCAAAAACTGTGTAAACGGTCTAGCAATCATAAAAAATCCCTCGATAAATTGACGGTAATAACCCGTCATCCCTAGAAAACTACGAATCTGGGTAACTGACTTCGATTGTTCCCAATGCCGCACTGCTTCCACATTGCATGGGTCAACAACATCTTCCTTAGCAGTCATCATATGTCGAAGGAATTCAACATTCTTCTTCTAAAAATCACACTTGCTAATCTTAGCATACAGTTGTTTCTCTCGCAGCCTTTCTAAAACTAACATTAAGTGTTCTGCAAGCCCTTCTCTTGACTTAGAGTAAACAAAAATGTTATCAATGAACACTATAACAAACTTGTCCAAATATTTCATAAAAACTTTATTCATCATATTCATGAAATATGTTGGACCCATTGGTTAATCTAAAAGACATGACCGTGAACTCATAATATCTATATCGCTTAGAGAACGCAGTCTTAGGAACATACCCACACGAATCTTCAACAAATGATATTCTGATAGAAGATTTATCTTGGAGAAAACTCCAGCTCCTCTTAACTAATCAAACAAATCATCGATCCTAAGTAGCGAACACTTATTTTAATCATCATTTCATTGAATGCACGACAATCAATACACATTCTTAAGGTTATATCTTTCTTTCTGACAAACAAAATAGGCACTCCCTACAGAGACGAATTAGGTATAATGAAATATTTCTCTAGCAACTCTTTAATCTACTTCTTCATTTTGACTAACTCATCAGCAGACATCCGATACGGTCTCTTCGCTATTAGTGCTGTACCAGGTACTAGCTCAATAAAAAACTCAATATCCTGTTCTAGCGGCATTCCAAACAAATTTTTAGGAAAAACATTCGGGTATTCTCTAACAACTGTCACATCTTCTAAGTTAGCAACCTTCACACTGTTTACTATCAATTGTCCATCACAAACTGCGATAACTTGAAAGTTCGCTTTCACTCCACTAGGGCTTTCAATTGACACAACTCATCGACCATAATCCAAAACAACCTTTTGTTTGGACAACCAATCCATTCCAAGGATAACGTCTAAGGTCTGGGTATCCAATATAATAAGGTTCGCTAGGAACTCCACTCCATCAATGAGTAACTTAACTCCCAAACACCTAAGGTTAGACCGAAGTTTAGATCCTGGGGTTTGGACTAATAGCACACACTTAAGATTCATAATATCCAACCCATTTTCAACCGTAAAAACTTGAGAAACGAATGAATACGAAGCTCTAGGATCAAATAAAACAATTACGGGTACTGAGTTAACAAGAAACTTACCCAGTACAATGCTCGATACATCTTGTGCTCTATCTACAGTGATATGGTTGACATGACCTCACACTGTTGCTTGAGGTGTAGCTCTAGCTTGACAAATTGCGTGATTCACTCCTAACGCAGGTGTTTTAACAGGTGTGGTTCCCATGTTTAAGTGAACTGGTGTGATACTTCCCTTTTGGGGACATCTGTTGGCAAAGTGTCCTGACTCATTGCAAGAATAACAATGTTTAATGGCAGTCTATTGATTTCCTCCTGGCACATTATTTCCCTAGGTAGGCGTCTGAAAATTCTGACCAAAAAGACACGGTGCAGGTATTGTTTTCTTGTTCTTAGCTAGGCTAAAACCTTGCAAACTACTGGAGAGTCATTCTCAATTTAAACTGATTTAGACGCCCTTCTTGATTAGTCATCCTGCGCTTGCGATCCTCGCCAAACTCATTGTGCTTGTCTTCTAGAGACTAGAATCAAAGCTTTATTGACTAATTCCTAGTAATAAGGGAAGTTATGGGTAATCAACGCCACTTGCAACCCAGAGTTTAGTCTCTTCATGAAACGAGATTGTCTAACTTTATCAGTAGGAACATCTTCATGGGCATAGTGTGCAAGCTGCGTAAATTTGTTCAAGTAATCAGCCACTGACTGGCCTCCTTGCTTAAGTGCTATGAATTCTTCCTTCTTTAAATCCATCATTCTTTCAGGCACATGGTACTGTCGGAATGCAGTAGTAAACTCCTCCCAAGTGATCTCCAGTGGGGCTTCATGAGCAACATAGTAGTTCTCCCACCATTCAGCTGCAGTTCCTTCAAGTTGATCAGAAGTATAGAGAACCTTCTCCCTTCATATTGAGTTATGTGCAGCTTCCTCTCAATGGTTCTAAGCCAATTGGGATTTGCAAACAACCACTCCAAACGGGGAATCATGGGCAAATACCACAATACCTTGGTCGGTGTCCCTTTCTTTACCTCTTCATCGTCATCACCTTGACTCTTATGCTTCTTATTATTACACTTCTCCTTTTGTTTGTATTGAGGTATACAACAAATTGGACAAACGTGCAATTACTTATGCGTATTACGGTATAAGATACAATCATTCGAATATGCATGTGCCCTTTCTATTTCTATTCCTATGGGATATAGTAGCTTCTTTGCTTTATAAATACTTGTTGGTAACTCGTTTCCCTTCAGAAGCATATCCGATAGAAGAACTATACATGCATTGAAACTTGTATCTATTCAACGGTGTTTTGCCTTCACTTCGAACATTGCAAAGACCAAACCCAACTTGATGTATTCTGCTTTGCAACCCGAGAACAATGATTTGGCATCTCTAAAAATTTTAAACTCTCTTTCTGTATAATTTCCCTCAACATCCTGCAACATTTGATCAAAATTGTCTTCCTCAAATATATCACACTGCAAATCATGATCGGGTTGCAGCATGTCTTCGTTGCATACCGAAGTGTTAGTATTTGTCTCCCCATGATGGATCCAACGTGTGTAATTCCTCACAAAACCGCATCGAATCAAGTAGTTTTCAATTTGAGCTGAGTTGTTAAATCTTCTAAGGTTGGTGTAATCAAAGTAAGGACAATATATGAAATTTACACCCTTCTTGACCATGTCTTTTGGGCATTTTTTAAACTCCTTAACACCTCTCTGAAATTTAGCATTCACATGACTTTTTTGATATATCCGTTATTCATGGTCCATCTGCAATTAAACTAGGTACACTAAATTAAGAAAAAACTAGAGCTATAGTTAGCTAATATTGAGACATTATTTAATTACCTTTGCAAAATAGAGGATGGGTTTCAAGATATATAATTTACTCCATATACCTTCTTCCCTAGTTACAAGCTTTCAATACTTTAGTTGAGAGACATACACTTACAAGATCAACAATAATATCGAATTACCTAGTGTAAAATTAAAGAGATTTAAAGGAATTCTTACCTTTTAAAGAATATCACAAATGAAGACAAATTGAGGGGAAATCTACACAAGCTAAAGCTTCAACTTTACCCCCTTAACACCCATCCCCGAGAATATCATAAATTTTCACCCCAATTATTGCTTCCAACTGTAGAGTATATTGTGTTTTTAGGGCAACCATGGTTATTTTAACCTCTAGCCAACAACAGAGGAGGGTTCAACTCGAAGGTTATAACCTACTGGAAGGCACATCACGGTTGATTTCAAGATTAGAACCGATTGTGATATATGTACTATCATGATCGGTTCAAACCTTTTAAACTGATCTTGATGATCATCCTTATCACTATCGGTTTATATGTAAGAATCAATAGTGATACAAAGAATATCACTATCAGATCCAACTTGAGAACCTATAGATGATTAATCTTCCAATATGCTAGTTTCAATAATCGGTTCATCACTATCGGTTCTGAGGTTAGACCGATAATGCTATTTTGCACCAAATTTCTCACCCACGCTGAATCATCTATCACTATCATTTTTTTCTTGAATAGTAGAGAACAGACCCAGATGAAGAGATAGTGTTGTATCATTTTGTAGTAGTGGTACATGTGAATTAGTGTAGAGATCATTTGATGCTGGTTAATTTGCATAGTTTCTTGTGAGACAACGATCCCTCCAGGACACAACTTTTGATCTCCGTGAGGGTTCATGCACGATCCTCCTATATCCCCATCCCCAGCAACAACAAGGTTTAAGGATCGGTACTATAGTTTTAGATTTGGGGTTCACCGAGGCCCAACCATAGAATTAGAGGGATGCGTGGGGCCATTGATCAATTGCAAGGATGGCAATGGCAACGCTAGCCGCATATATGGAGCAGGGGGTGGGCGATAAAGGCCATGGCACCACAAGAACAAGAGAGTTGATTTAGGGGTGGCATCAGGAGGTGGTGGTGGGTCCAACAATGTTGAGCCGCCAAAGATGAGGTAGGCGTTGTGGTGATAGGGAGGTAGGGTGGACTAGAGGTGGAGCTGAGAGGTGTCGACAACCGCATCTAGAGGTAGGGACAATGAGACAATGACATGATAGGTAGCAGCAAAGGTTGAAACATGGAAATTAGGAACTTCTATGGATTTCGATAGAAATTGGACTATTTCATGTAAAATCACTGCATTCCAAAAGAGGCCTAATATTACAATGCATATATATTGTTAAAAAAACTTAGGCCCCAAAACATTTCTGAGGCCCTATGCAATTTGGGATGCCAATCTTTTCCTTCCTCAAACACTACATCACGACTGATGTGAAGTTTCACTTGACGAGGATCGTAAAGTAGGTGAGCCTTGTTGCTAGGCTCCACACCTATGTACATTAAGGTAGTGCTACGATCGTCAAGTTTCTTCGATCGTGGCTTTACCACCTTTGCGTGAGCGACACACCTAAACACTCGCAAGTTCTTGATGTGTGGCTTCTTTCTAGTCCAAGCTTCATATAACATGACCCCTTCTAGGGCCTTGGTTGACACGTAATTGAGGAGGTACACCGCATTTCATACTACATCTTCCCACATCACTATAGGTACATGCTTGCTCTTGAGTAAGCTCCTTGCCATGGACAACACAATAAGGTTACGATGTTCTATAACATTGCTTTGTTGTGGTGAGTATGGTGCTATGAAGTGCTATGCTATCCCTTCGGTGTCACAAAATGCACCGAACTCACATATTAAAAACTCCCCACCATGTTTTGATCTAAGGACCTTTAGCTTGAGCTCATACTCGAGTGCATCAAGAGTCTCATCCTTGGATTTCAACATGTGCACCCACATGTATATGCTGAAATCATCAACAAAAAGTGTGAAGTACTTGTTACCAGCATATGGATGGGGAGTTATGGGTTTGCATAAATCCATTTGTACAAGTTTCAGCAGTTTCTTCGCTCGATGGTGCGCCTACAAAGGAAATGAGTTTCTAGTTTGCTTTCCCACCAAGCAACCTTTACACAGTTTTATGGGGTGGTCGATCTTTGGTAACCCTAGAACCATCTCCTTCTTTGCCATCTGCTTTAGGATATGAAAATGTGCCCCAGCCGCACATGCCACTACCATGTAGGATCCTCCAAACTGGCCATGAGATATATGGATTTTCTGTCTACTACTGAATCATATACAACCTATTTTTGGATCTTTTTACTTTCATGAGAAGTCTACTGCTACGCTCGTTGATCCACAACCGTGCATAGTATAATACCACCTTACAACCATCTTCTGTAAGGTGCTCAAGGCTTACAATGTTATTGCAAAAACTTGGTATGAAGTATACCTCGGAGAGTACACGTTGTTCTCCGTTTTTACATTGGAGAACGATTGATCCCTTCCCCTTGATCTCCACTATAGATCCATCACCGAATTAGATCTGCCCGTATATGCTTTTATCTAGCTCATTGAACACAGACCGCTGCCCCATCATGTGATTGTGGCATTGTTGTCTAGGTACCACTCATTGGGCACAAGATATGCCTCGCCATCGATGCATATCCTTGGTGTCACCTTCTCCTAGTTCATCAGCACCATGCCACGCATCTCCTGTGAGCACACGGAAAGGAGTAGGGAAGGGTTATTGTCATGTACTCAGATTAGATTAGCTTCCTTATCTCGATCACGATTACGACAAGGTTTAAGGCACTCAAATGCATAATGACCATACTCATTATAACTAAAACACTTGATCTTACTTTTATCCTTCTCACTTCTAGAGCAGAGGTTGGCATCACCTAATGGAGAGGTGTCATCACGGTCACCCTTGTCGTGCCCGCAACCACGACCGCATCCTTTTCCACAGCCATGGCTATCGCTGTCGTTACCGCCGAGTCCCTTCGAGCCAAAGGAAGTTTCCCCTCCCCCGTTCTTCTTCGGGACTATTTGGGGGCTACGCTTCGACTGCCAGCTACAATGTTGGAAAATCGATCACAAAATAAAACAAACACGGGGTGCAGATTTTACGTGGAAAACCCTTGCCAGGCGCCAATCGGTAATATCACTATTTTTGGGGAATTGAGTACAAACACAGGCGATTACAATGAGCCGTCCGCCCTCCCCATGCAGCTTACAAGAGGTATTTATAAGGAGGAAATAGCGACTCGAGTCTAAAATGGTCTACACCAAAACATAGTCCAAAGGCGTCTTTAAAGCCCAAAAGAGAATTTGGATCAACACCCAACAAACTCCATGTTGAGACGAATTCCCTCTTGTAGCAAAAGAATCATCAATAAACTCCTTTCAATAATAAGTATCACCGGCACAAAAAAAAGTCTCTAGGACTTAAACTGTAACTCCAACTAAGCTTGAGCATAGCTCAAACTTAGTAGCAGAAATTGACTTTGTCATCATGTCAGCGGGATTATCATGGGTACTTATCTTGAATATTTTTATGTCATCTTGAGCAATAACATCTCGAATGTAATGATACCTAAAATCAATGTGCTTTGTCTTTTCATGAAACATCTGATCCTTTGTGAGACAAATAGCACTTTGACTATCACAAAATATAGTAACACAAGAAGTAATCCCGCAAAGCTGAGTGTACAAACCTCTCAACTAAGTAGCTTCTTTACATGCTTCAGAAATAGCCATATATTTAGTTTCAGTAGTTGATAGAACAATAGTAGTCTGCAAGCTTGCTTTCCAACTAATAGCACAACCACTAATTGTGAAAACATAACCTGTGAGAGATCTCCTCTTATCTAAATCACCAGCATAGTCAGAGTCAATATAACTAACAAGTCCATCTCTAGATTTCCCAAACTACAAACAAACATTAGAAGTACCACGCAAATATCTAAAAATCTATTGAACAGCTTTCCAATTCTCTTTGCCAGAATTAGCTATGTATCTACTAACAACACTTAGTGCATGAGATAAATCAAGACAAAAACAAACTATAGCATACATAAGAGAACCAACTGTACTGAAATATGGGACTCCAGACATATTCTCAATATCATCATCTGACTCTGGACAAAAAGCTAAAGATATTCTGAAATGTGCAGCTAATGGAGTACTCACTGGTTTTGTATCATGCATATTAAAGTGACAAAGGACCTTCCCAATACAACCTTGCTGACTAAGGTATAATTTACCAGATTTTCTTGCTATAATAATTTCCATACCAAGAATTTTCTTTGCTGCACCTAAATCCTTCATCTCAAATTCATTACTCAATTGTGTCTTCAGTTTAGCTAATTCTAGTTTATCTTTTACAGCAATCAACATATTATCAACATAAAGAAGCAAATATATAGCTAAACCATTAACAATCTTCAAGTAAACACAACTATCATAATTAGACTGCTTAAAACCATGAGAGAGCATAAATGAGTCAAATTTCTTGTACCATTGTCTATGAGATTGTTTCAAGCTATAAAGAGATTTCTTTAATCTACAAATAATGTGTTTTTTTCTAGGAATAACAAAACCTTCTGGTTGGTCCATATAAATATCTTCCTCTAACTCCCCATGCAAGAATGCAGGTTTAACATCTAATTGCTTGAGTTCATAATCATGCATGGCAACAATACTGAGTAGAGTGCGAAGAGAGCTATGCTTCACAGCAGGAGAAAATACATCATTGAAATTAATACCTGGACTCTGGCTATAACCTTTAGCAACTAACCTTGCTTCATACTTTGTTGAATCAGTCGGAGAAATACCTTCCTTACTTTTGAAAATCCATTTACAACAGACAGTCTTCTTATCTTTAGGCAATTTTATTAAATCCCAAGAACCATTCTTTTCAAGTGACTCCATCTCATCTTGCATAGCGGTCATTCAATTTTTGCAATCAGCAGAAATAATAGCTTCAACATAATTAGAAGGTTCTGCATTATTTTCAATTTCTTCTGCAACACTTTAAGCATAAGAAGCAATATCACATTCTTCAATAAACCTTTTAGGTGGATTAATAGACCTCCTAGGTCTGTCAATAGCAATAGAATATTGTGGAGGCTGTACAACTGGAGAAGAATAGTCCCCAATATGTGAATCATCAATAATAGATGCATCCTGAACATCAGTATTATTATTTTCTGGTGTATATTCTAAATCAATAAGGTGTTCCACCTGCATACTAGTTTTCTGTTGTTTCTCAACATGAACATTTGTATCCAGTTTGTCATTTAACGTAACAGATTTATTAAAGATAACATTTCTGTTGATAACAACCTTTTGTCTTTGAGGATTCCACAATTTATAACCAAGAAAGATGCACTTAATAGCTCCCCAATATGTGAATCATCAACAATAGATGCATCCTGAACATCAGTATTATTATTTTCTGGTGTATATTCTGAATCAATAAGGTGCTCCACCTGCACACTAGTTTTCTGTTGTTTCTCAATAGGAATATTTGTATCCAATTTGTCATTTAACATAATAGATTTATTAAAGATAACATTTCTACTGATAAAAACCTTTTGTGTTTGAGGATTTCACAATTTATAACCTTTAACAATAGATTTATAACCAAAAAAGATGCACTTAATAGCTCTAGGCTCTAATTTACCATTATCAACATGAGCATAAGTAGTGCAACCAAAAACTCTCAATTATAAATAATCAGCTGGAGAACCAGACCATAGCTCAATTGGAGTTTTCTTATCAATAGCAATGAAAGGTGACCGATTAATAAGATAGCAAACAGTGGAGGCAGCTTCAGCCCAAAAACGCCTATGCAAACCAACATTAGACAACATACAATGGGCCTTCAAGATGATAGTTTTGTTCATACGCTCAGCTACACCGTTTTGCTGTAGAGTATGAGGAACAGTGTAGTGGCTCACAATACCTTCAGACTTACAATATGAATTCAATTCATCATAACAGAATTCCATCCTATTATCGGTACGAAATTTTTTTTGCCTTCTTTTTAGTTTGCCTTTCAATCATAACCTTCCACTCTTTGAATGTTGAAAATACTTGTGATTTATGCTTCAAGAAACAAGGCCAAACTTTTCTAGAATAATCATCAATAATTGTTAACATATAATGAGCACCTCCAAAAGAAGTTTTACGAGATGGCCCCCATAAATCAGAATGCACATAATCAAGAATACCTTCTGTAGTATGAACAGAAGTGTTGAATTTCACCCTCCTATGTTTGTCAAACATGCAATGCTCATAAAAATCCAATTTTTTACTATTATATCCATCAAGAAGTTCTCTCTTACTTAATATTACCAAACCTTGCTCACTCATATGTCCAAAATGCTTGTACCAAAGATTAGCAATATCAGGTAATGAATGTGAAGTAACAAAGACATCACCTGTAATTGTAGTGCCTTGTAGACGATATAAATTAGCATATTTGAAATCACCTTTCATAACAATAAGAGAACCTTTTAATACCTTTAAAATTCCATTGCTACTGGAATACTTATACCCTTTAGAATCAAGAGTACTCAAAGAAATGAGATTTCTTGTCATACCTGGAACGTGCCTTATATCTGTCAAGGTTCTAATAATGCCATCATGCATCTTAATTTGAACAGATCCAATGCCAACAATAGGATGTGGCGAATCATCACCTATCCTAACAGAACCAGCATCTTTAATGGACTCATAAGTGATGAACCAGTCTCTATTAATATATATATGAAAAGAAGCAGCTGAATCAATAATCCATTCATTACCACTACTTGCACATCCAACAAAAGCAACAAGGATCTCACCATCAGAACTACTATCAACAGTAGCAACATAAGCTTTACCTTCCTTATCAGAATTACCTTTTGGCTTGTATGTGCCATTTTTTTGTTTGTTCTTTAACTTGTAACATTCAAATATGTCATGATTATTCTTCTTGCAATACCTGCAAAAAATTTTCTTACCTTTGGACTTTGAATGGCCCCTATAACTGCTTGAACTTCTGCCTCTATATCCATTATTTTATTTCTTTTCCTTTGTTCATCTACGAACATACAAAGCTTCTCCATGTGAACTGGAACTTTCAGAAGACACCATCAATTTCATCTTTTCTTTTGCATGTAAGGCCTCATAAACTTCAGCAACAGTTAGTGTGTCACAACTATATAGAATAGTGTCTCTAAAATTTGAAAATGATGGAGGCAGGGAACACAAAAGAATAAGACCTAGATCCTCATCTTCAAATTTTACCTCCATAGATTCATGGTCAGAAATGATCTCTTTGAAGGCCGATATGTGATTCAACACGGAACCACCCTCTTGCAACTTATATGAAAAATAATTTCATCTTCACATGCATCTTGCTAGTATGATCCTTGGACATACAAATTGATTCTAACTTTAACCATAAGGCAGCCACAGATTTCTCCTACAAAATCTCTTGCAAAATATTATTTGATAAATGAAGATGAATTTGAGATAAAGCCTTACAGTCCTTTCTTTTTTTCTTCATCAGTCCAGGTTTTTTAATCTTTGTTTCCAAATTTATCAAGCACATCATTCAGATCAGTATGCGAAAGAATAGCTCTCATCTTGACTTGCTATAGTGAAATCTTGTATCACGGGCTAGCAGCGGAATATCATACTTCAATGAGGCCATGATGCAAAGAAATATTCCTAAGTGCACGAACATAAAAAATGGTGAAAAACGAGCTTTGAGCAAATTTCCTAGTACGCGAGCTGGGTGTATGTAGCAATAACCAGCCAAACTCTGTGAAGCTTCTAGGTGCACTTAGCAGATTTGTAGCGGCTAACGTCAGCGATCACTTCAACAGAGCCGGGATCCCGTGCGCCCGATTTGATATTCTGCGACCGAGTGATTTGTGGTTAGATCCAAGGCAAAGAGCAACGACGATGACCAGGTAGCGACAGGCGGTGGCAAGACAGCAACACGCGAGTGTTGGCTTCGGGCTCAGCCCGATCTGAGGCACAGAGCGACGGCAACAGTCGGAGAGCGACCGGCGAAGGGCGGCACATTGAGCGATCGGAGAGCGGGAGACAGATCTGGACTCATGGCCGACGGAGCCAGCCGGTGAAGCGCCGGGCTACAAAGCACGCTGGCGATGCGTGACGGAGAGGAGACGTGGGTGTCGGGCGCAAAGGACAGCGGCGCAACGCATCGACTGGCAAAGCGCTCAGGCGACGTGCGATGAATAAGACCAGTCGACGTGCGACCGAGTGGCGGTTCGGAGAAGATGAAGATCGCGCCGATGCCAGGTGCGATGAGCAGGACAGCGGAGCGCGACAACGAGTAGGCTGGCCGGTTGACGACGTACAATGGCGACGCGTCTGGTGGCGACGCATTAGGCGGTGGCGGTGCGATGAACGAGGAGCAGCCGCTCGGCTCGGATGAGGATGACAAACAGTGCGATCTGATTATTGTAGATCCGATCTGAAGATTTTTTTCTCGTGATTGATCTGGCTCTGATACCACTTGTTGGAAAATCGATCACAAAACAAAACGAACACGAGACACAGATTTTACGTGAAAACCCTTGCGGGGAAAAAAACCACAGTGCTAATTAGCAATATTACTACTTTTGGAGAATTGAGTACAAACACAGGGGATTACAATGAGCCATCCACCCTCCCCATGCAGTTTACAAGAGGTATTTATAAGAAGGAAATTTTGAGTCTAAAATGGGCTACATTGAAACATGGGCCAAATGTGTCCCTAAAGCCCAAAAGAGAATTCGGATCAACACCCAACATACAGCCCCCCAAAGATGCCAGCTAAGGGGCCACTGTGCATCAAAGCCATAACCAAAGCACCCCCAAAAGCCACAGCCACAGGGGAGGTGCTTCGGCAGTGCTTCGATAGCATCACCCCTCCCTGACAGAGCTCGGTCGCCATCGAGCCGACCTCACTTCGCTCGGACCAAGCTCGGCCCCAACCTTACCGCCTCCGTCCAACCAAGCTCTATCCTCACCATCTTCGCCCAACCAAGCTCGCCTCCACCCTACTAAGCTCAGTCACTGTCGCACTGACCTTGCTCTGCCCCGACCTCGCCGCCTCCACCCAGAGAGCTCCGTCCTCGCTGCCTCCTTGCTTGCTCGAGTCCTTTGCCTCGCCATCCCACGCTAGTTGTCGAGGCTTCAAGCACTCGCCTTTGACCATTCATTTGCCCATGAGACCTTCGCCGCTAGAAGGGAGGGCCATATGGAGGGGAGGAGAGGATTTGGAGAGGGTTCGAGAGAGTACTCAATAAAAGCCATAATGAGTTTACCAAACAGTCTCTCACGAAAACTCACAGCTACCATCCACAGCAGTCTTTTAATCTAGCAAATCAAAAATAGCTTTTTTCAGCCCAACCACACCCCCCTCAAATAGGCCCTTCATACATGCCATCTACTTCGAGTGCGTGAGCAACAGATGCTGTTGCACCTCTTTATCGTTGTAGCTTTGAACTCTCTCCTCAAAGGCTTAGAGGCGCCCGACTAGCTCTTCAACGGACGTGGTTTTTAGGTTGTTGAATTGCTCAATAGATGAAACGATAGGTAAAAATTTTGTTGGAAGAACCGTTCGGAGAAATTTGCAGATGATGGTGGTCTCTTCCACCTGCTCGCCCAATGCTTTGGATGTCATTGGTGATCGTCATCAGCTTCATAGCGAAATCATCCACCAACTCGCTTTCCTTCATGCGAATCACCTTGAAGTCACTCCTCAAGGTTTGGATCTTCCTCCTTGACATGATATGCACCCATGTTCATTGTCCCGAGTGTCTCCCACACATCTTATGTACAATCCTTCTCAGCCAATGTCAGGAGAATGTCCTTTGGTATGCTTTGATATATGACAGCGAGGGCTGTCCTATCCTTCCAGTCATCGATGTCGTCATTCATCATGGCATCCCACATGCCTTGTGCTGCAGGTTGGCTCGCATCTTCAATGACCACGTGACATAGTTGCTCTGTATGAGCAATGAATATTGCAGTGAGATGTTGCTATCCTTCTTTGCCATCACCCCGTCGACAATACCTCTGCCTAAGAGTTGAGTCAATGACAAAGATTCTGCGCCAAGAAGTTGAGTCAGCGATTCAAATTGCGTGCTTGTTGGCATCTGCTTTGACATGCTCCTTAAGCTCTTGTACCACTTGTTGCTTTCCTCCCTTGGAACAGCTATATGCAAATATTAGGTCAAAGAAACACACGCAAGAGAACATAAAAGTTTTGGAATAATTCTCTTGTGTTATTCATCTCAACTTTTGAGGCTGTATTTATAGTATACACATAGGCTTATCTGTGGAATAACTAAAAAAAGGAATAAATTGATTGGATTCGATTGTTGATTGCATCATGATCTCTACTTGCCTTATAACATAGTACTTACCTTGCACATAACAAACCTATAATAAAAAGTTTGGATTACTTTCCAATATCTTCTATCATTCCATGACATGGCAAAACAAAATGGAAAGCCTTCATTATTTTCGAACACCGTCTACGTAAGGAGAGAGACGGTGGAAGGGCTCGCCCGTTCTGGGGATAGGTCATTTCTGTCCGACCAACTGCCCCATTGTGATCTTCAGATATCTGAATCTGTGAACTCTCACTCTCTCCAGATATCTCAACCACTGATGGTAGGGCTCCGACGAAGTGGGTGCTGGGACTCATCAATCTGTAATATTCCGGCTGATAAGCTGAACTGCCTCCGATCCATTGTCCTCATTACTGTGTGGCGAATCTAGAAAGCATCACAGTTGCATTACCAACAATGGACTACTCAATTGCCTAGCGCTCGTGAATCAGATCCCTGAGGAAGCCAGCCAATGGAGCATGGTGGGCGCAAGCAAACTGCAGAGGCAAATGACCGGCTACAGTAGGACCGGCTTGTAGTACCAGTTGGTAGTTAGTTGAGGGTTGTATCTTATTTGCAAGATTAGTGTGTTTCCCTAGTGTATAGTTTCTATAGTCATATCTAACAACATCCACATCATCAATAAATAATACTAGATACTACCCCTTCAACCCTTTGTATTTTGGCACAAATACATAGAGAACATCAAATAAATATATTGCAAGACATAGATACAACCATCCTCTTCCTAATACATATTTTTATTGTATCTTCTTTTAGTTTGTGTGCTCAAGCTATTTCTCATGCAAGAGATAGCTTTCGTCTCTTTTCTTTAATCTTCTCTTCACGTAAATATTAATCCTACATAGTATGTTGAAGAAATCGCTGACATAGGAGCAATGGGAGTACCCTAAACAACCTGTGCAGGCACAGTGCTTAGTTTGTTGTTTTAACTTCCTCCCTTAATGCAACAAGCAAGGTGGCTCGTGCACCTACGCGGGCTTCGTTCTAACATTATGCTTAAATATTACTCCCTTCAGTCAAAAAGGTATATCGTTTTGAACAACGACACGATCCTAAAATACAAATTTGACCACTAATTTATATTGTAATATATTTATAAACCAAATAAAATTGTAATACTATGAAAGTACCTTTTGAGACAAATATACGCATATGATTTTTATGTATTCAATCTAAATATTTAACAAGATACCAATAGTCAAAATTTTGAAAGCTTGACTGCACGCATCTCAAAACAACATATATTTGTGACCGGAGGTTGCTTGATGACGCACATGTGATTTTGTTTTTTGAATAGGAAAAACACATGGGTGGAAGTGGATTATACGTGGAAAGCACGTGGTTGTGATTTTTAGATCATTATCAACTTGATTTAATTTTCATGTTTGACAAAATTGGTTTTATTTGTGACATATGAGTATTATTCATTATGATAGACAACATAGATTATATCTTTGGAGGAAAGAGTTGTCAATATTTTTATTTCTTCTGGAGCCATCCTTTCATCTTTACAAAAGAAGGCATTATTATTAAATATTAATTTTTCAAATATATATGTTTTTTATCATTTTTAAATACTCAACCGTAGTCATATTTCATGTAACTTGTTTTAAAACAATTTGCACCTTTTCAAGACAAGTACTTGAAAGCCTGAAATATTCACATAACACCACTTACTATGCTAGACGGACACTACTAGAAATCCGGGCTTTAATACCGGCCCATCAGTGCTAGTTGGGCACAACCCGGGATTGATAGTTACAACAGTCCCGATTCAATCAAGCAACAGGCAGGGGCTCTTTAGTACGGTTCAACGCCCGAAGCCGTCTCGATGATCAACATCGATCGGGTTCATGTTACGAACCGGTACTATTTAGCGGGGGCTCATTAGTGTTTCCAACCGCTACTATGTTCACTAGGTTCCAATTTAAACTACTTCGTCCTCCCGCTCTCTGCCCGACACCAAGAACAGTTCAGAGCGCGACAAGAACATGAGCTTCGGCCAAGAGCTTCAAGGGACGGGAGGTGATGCCCAAATTTCCAAATTTTGGTCATTTTACTCGAAACCAAGAAAACTAAGGTTAGTAACATCATTCCTCACTACATTTGGTGTTAAATGGAGCTTCTTTGCTTGAGATATGAAGAAAATTTGATCTTTTCCCATGATGGATGAAAGATTATGAATGTAGAGATCTAGCTCGATCTTTTCAAGTAGGTTGCAAAAATTTGTTGTGTAAACTTAGAATTTGCTTGGATTATAATGTAGCTCGCTTTGAAGGTGTGGATCTAGCTCCCAAGAAGACGGGGTCCTCCACCCAATCCAAGAAGCTGGGTCCACTTCCGAAGCTGTCATATGATATGACCGATGAGGAGACTAAGAAGATAGTAAAAGGCGAGGTAACTAAATTTATTAGACCCAAGTCACCAGAGAAGAGGGTTCAACCTGGCACAGAAGAATTTCACAAAGGCTTGATGACTATTAAACATTTGAAGGATCAAAAAGAAATGTCTCGCCAATCAAACTACGAGCGCACATTGAGTAAGGAATGCCCCAAGAAGAAGATGTCAGCTAAGGGGAAGGGTAAGGAGATGCTACAATTCTTCGATGAAACTGGCCTTGACGCAAATCAAATATTAGGCACGGCAAAAATTGAGTTTGCCCAAGTATGATGGCCATTTAAAGTGGGCGGATCATTAGTCAGGCGTGAGGAGCTGCCCCAGCTAACGACAAAGATGCGGTAATTTCATGAATGGTACTTAGACGTGACCAAGCATGGTCTATAGTTGTTCGCTGTCAAGTACAAGCAACAAGATTTTTTTCACGGTGAAGGTGAATTTTTTGTCGAATGGGACTACATATATGATCTATACCAGACAGACACCCTCGCCGCGTCCTTGATGGGTTGCTGGACTCTGTAAATGTCTTAATTATTTACAAAAACTATCGTGCACTCCCTTGTACTATACTAACTTGCAAGCTTAACTAATTTCTTATGTAGCATGGAGATACAAAGATGCCGAAGGGAACGTATTTTCGACATAGGCTTCATGGACCCAGTAGTTATCAACGAGACAACCGTCAGAGACCACCCAAGCGATACAGAGACTAATGTATTCAATGCGCTAATGGGTTAAAAATATAAGTCAAAGATATATCTAGCCTACGCATTTGAGTACGTGTTTTCGTACCACCTCGTTCTGATCCTTTTTCATAACACGATGTTAGAACTAATTAGTTATCTACGTTGACATATCTATGTATAGTTTTCACTAGATTCTTCTTATAATCGAGCTAGATCGTAGCTCGATCACAATTATGGAACTCGCAAAGAAGACCAGTTAAAAAGTATCAAAACTTTATCGACATGCTCAACCGGTATTAATTCTTGTTCCTTTCATTATCGTACTAGTTCTATTTCCTTCAATTTGAAACAAATTCTAATCATGTACAATTCGTAATCACATGTGTAGTGCATTTGCACGGTTCCGTGCTAAAAACATAGGCGTATTCAAGGATAAATTTGACATTACAATTGCCTCTCATGCACGTATATCATAATGCTAGCTTTTTAGTTAGTTAACTTAATTTCCTTGCATCCATTTCACGCTTTCAACTTTTTCCACTGCAGATCTTGAGTCAGCCGTCGAGTAACAATTTATGCGGCTACTATGTATGTGAGTTTATGCACACCCAAACCGGAGCCGCCAACTGCATGCTAAAAGGCAACAAGGGGGTGAGTAAATATAATTACTAGCTTTAATGATGTATATGTACTCCTTATATCTTGTACAAATTCAAGTATTAATGAGTTAATGACTTAACGACAGGTGCCTCAATATTTGGCGGAACAAGATTCGGAACTCTCGCCGGCACGAGTGAGAGTAATCCAAGAACAACTCGTCGGCTTTATTTACGATGAGGTCGTAAATCCAAAAGGTGAGTTTCACGAACCAAATTTAAATAGGTGGGGCCCTTCGATAAGGACCGTGAATCGTGTCGGGTCGACATCTACACTAGCAAGAGCGATGCGTAAAAGATCCCGATGAATGAAGGAAAAGAAATACTAAAGTTGTAATTAAAGTTGTGTACATATATATTGTAATACATTAGATGATGAGCAGAAGAACAAATATGTGTACATATTTTAATACATTAGATGTAATTAAATTTGTTAATGAATGTTTAGTGATTTAATTATCAGGCAAAGTGCATGATTGATTATTTGTGCTTTAATTAGTTGTGATTTAACACACACACATATATAATAGCTACTGGACACACACACACAAACAGACATATATATATACACACACACAAAACATCGATGCGGTTGGAGAAACCAGCAGTCTCGATGAGGGTTCATCGAGACGGCTGGAGGCACCAACCGCATCGATAAAATATTCGGGGGTTCACGATCTTGTTGCCACGTGTGACTTGAACAGTCTTCGATATCTATCGATGGGATGAGGAACCGGATCGATGCTTGTGAACATCGATCCCGAATAACTGTCTGGGTTCAAAAATCGAAGACTAAAGGCTGTTTTGAACCGGTATTGAAGGCCCTTTCCGTAGTAGTGGGAGTGGATGTTTAATTTGAAGACGCTTTTTTAGGGTAGGGAAGAGCTCCGGATCGCAACCATTCGATCGAGCTTGACGGATGGACAAGATCCCCCGTATCATCTAGGCAGTTAATGGCTCAATTTTTTTTAAAAAAAATTTGAGCCATTGATCTCATGCTTTTTATATCATCATATCATACCCTATATTAAAGTGGCAAAACTTCCTGGTAGGAGACGCCCTCCACGTCACACTCATGCCATTCGAAGCATTCCCGGCCTGGCGTGTGGCGTCGTTTTGAGCCAAGCCGAGGCCGGCCGGCTCGGCCGGCTCAAAACATTTTTTTTTACATTTTGGTTCCTCAAAAATTTCGTAATTACATATAGGTTCTTCGTGATTTTTTGTCAGGGGAAGATATTTTTCCTAAATCGTGTTTGGGTCCCTCGTGCGCTATTTTACAGAAAAAAGCTCCCGTTAAATTCGAATCGCGAACAAGCCCTTTTCTAATTTTTCGGGATAGCAGACAGGTCCAAAAACGTAACGGTCAGATCCTTGCTCCTTACGTCTAGGTCCTTTCTCCGTTTTTCCCGGGAAAACATGTTTTCGTCACCAGAAATATTTGTGCAACTCTATCTCTAGATTTTTTTTCCAGCTCGATTTCCCATCTCGATCTCTGATATTTTTTAAAACATGTATTATTACTCGGTGAACGCGTAGAGTGTTAGACTCGACAAAAGATGGTTGTCATCTCTAATAATTTTTCACCATTTTCCCTCTAGATAGATACCGAAAAAAAGCGTATTGACGTTTAGATCTTTCGTGAGAGGACACTAAATAGATATCGAAAAAAATCGTATTGACGTTTGGATCATTCCGACTGTTTTACACGAAAAAGACCTTTCGATTTAGCGCAAACGCAGATACACTTTTGTTTTTTCAACTGTTTCGCGTGTTTCCTCGATGATTTTTAAAAAAACGCCGATGGAAAAAAAACAAAAATTTTCTCGCGAAAAGAACAACGCACGCGGCGTATACGCCGCGCAAACTATCCTAGTTAGTATTAGTATAGGTTGCTATCACGATTAAGTGTGAGGAGACTGATAAGTCTCTTGCTATTTGACGTTTTTTATGCATTTGTCAAGCTGATAGTTATGTATTTAGGGTGTGTTTAGTTGGTGGGAATTGGGTTGAGATTAAATGGGATAGGATGGTTCTGTACCATTTGATTCTATTATTTTGGGTGAATGGAATTGTTCAGCATCTATAGAGAATATTCTTTAAATTTGTATCACACCATCAGGACCGAATAGTTCCATTCAATCAACCAAACACATAGATAACATTTTTCTTGAACTATCTCGTACATATACCACTTGGTACAAATAATCAAACGCACCCTTAATAATGTTGGTTACTTCACATTTTTACAACACGCGTTTGAAAGGGATCTATAAATTTTGGGTCATACTATATTACAATAGATATAGTTTCTCGATTTTGAATGTGATAATTTATTTTGTGTGATGTATATATTGCAGAAAACGTGCATTGCACGTGCAGAAATTCAAAATGACACAATGCTTTGTGTTCGAAGAATGCATAAAAGATGAACCTTCACATATGTCGATGTTGTTGTAAGTACACGCCAAGCGTATGCATCAAGTTTCGGTGGAACATTTGCTTTTCTTCGATTAAATGATGTGTAGTCTGATTTCGATTTTTTTTTTAGCGAGTGAACCCCTTGCAAAATCACGTGAACGACGATAAAAGTTTGTGTACATGTATGGTATACTAGGCATGCTAGCGTACGATTGCACGCCGTGTTGTGTGGGCGTGGGGAAAAAGTCGACGAAACGACGCAAACGTGATTTTCAATATATTTCTCACACCGGAAAACAGTAGAAACCAAGTTACGGGGGGAAAAAATAAAGAGTTAGAGTTGTAGAAATATCTCTTTCGACGAATTATTTGGGAAATATCGGAGACCGAGGTGGAAAAACGAGGTGGGAAAACAGTCTAGAGGAAAAAGGGCGAAAAATTATTAGTGACGACAACATTTTTTTGAGTTGCACACATATTTCTGGTGACGAAAACATTTTTTCTGAGCAAAACGGAGAAAGGATCTAGACGTGATAATGACGAATTATTTGGGAAATATCAGAGACCGAGGTGGAAAAACGAGGTGGGAAAATAGTCTAGAGCGAAAAGGGCGAAAAATTATTAGTGACGACAACCTTTTTTGAGTTGTACACATATTTCTGATGACGAAAACATTTTTTCCGGGCAAAACGGAGAAAGGATCTAGACGTGATGACAACTTTCTTAGAGATGCACATATATTTCTGGTAACGAAAACATTTTTTCCGTGAAAAACGAAGAAAGAACCTAGACGTAAGGAGTGAGGACCTATTTGTTACATTTTTGGACCTATCCGCTATCCTGAAAAATTAGAAAATGGTATGTCCGCGATTTGAATTTAACGGAGGCTTTTTCCGTAAAGTACCGCGCGAGGGACCCGAACGCGAAAAAAATAAAAATCTTCCCCTCACAAAAAATCGCAAAGGACCTATTCGTAATTTCGAAGGACCTATCCGTAATTTGGAGAAACGTGGGGGCTTTTCGCAAAAAAACCAAGAGCGACGCGTGGACAGCGTCTCCGATTGGCAATTCCAGGCGCCATATGATGGTTGATATATATAATACAAATTTAATCAAAAGATTACTTCATTTAAAATTTCTCATGGCGTCTAGCGTCCAACCCGAGATCTGTCTTCATTTGCACTTGCACTTCTACGAGAAAATCAATTGGCTATGCTTTCATAATCATAATAAGGGTTCAAAAAATTGAGGATCGGATGCTTTCCTCCATTATAGAGAATTTCCAGTATATTTCTAATTTTCCCGGCTAGCATCCATCTGTTGTGATTTGTTAAATATAATTAGGGACCACGTAATGAAAGGCAAGATATTTCTAATTTTTGTAAGAACATCTCCAATTTCTATCTTTTTGTTAGAGCTTTTGATCACGTATAATGAACTTTTAATAGATAACAGATATACAGTTCTCGTGCTTATTCTCGAGGAGAAAAAGTTGGCGCTGGGTGGACAAGCTCAATATGGTCGAGCTAGGTGTGAATAGAGGATCGGGTTGACAGTAACGAGGGTGGATCACATCATTGTCAGACGTGTCCAAACAGGGGCATAGCACAGCCCAGCTCGCTTAGCCTTGGCTAATAAATGGGTCGTATCATATCGGTCCACGTGGCGGGTCCTCAGTCCAAACATAGCCTGGTGGCCTCATGGGTCATATCGTGCCGGCATGTGGCCTCGCGGGCTAAGGTTAGCCCATTTGCTCGTTGGCGTAAAAAAATCGAAAAAAATTGAAAAATCATTGAAATTTAAAAAAAACATAAAAATTAGAAAAAAAATCTTGAATAATGAGGAAAACTCGAAAGAATGTATTTTTTTTAAAAAAATTTATATGCGGGTCTAAATGAGCTGTGTCTTGCTGACCCGCGATGCTAAAGTGTCGGTCTAAGCATAGCCTAGCCTGTTTATGATCAGGTTGTGCCATGCCAACAGTGGCGGGCCACAGGCTAGCTCGTTTGGCACGATCCATTTGGCAACCTCAGGGTTGTCTACTTGTTTGTCTACCTGCTTGGGTTGGTGCCAATCCTTCCTATAGCAATTAACTGCAAGTGTCAGGAGTATATTTTCGGCGATCGAGGACAAAACTAAGAGATAGCACTAAAACATTTGCACAGCAGCTTTGGCTACATTTCTCGAGCGAGAAGCTTTCCCACTACAGCGACGGCATAAGACCATCTCCAACCGAGTCCTAGGGTTTCATTCCTTCCATCTCTGAAGGGTTCCTTCCTGATTCCTTCCTTCCCAAAGATCTTGCCTCCAACCGATTCCTTCCCCATTCCCTTCCTTCCCGAAATACCTAACTTTTCCTCCTCCTCTCATCCAACCCAGCCATTCTATATATTGAGGGGTTGCATTCATCAGGTTAGTCACCCACAACCCATTGCCAAATTCAAAATGAGTCAGTCCAATTCTTCCTCAAGTGATGAACTAGGCTTTACTGATGATGAGGACACCCTTCTCTTCGCAATCGCAGAGGAGGAGATGCAAGCGCGAGGTACGAACCGTCGACGGGGATCGGTTCCAGGACATGCGGTGATCAACCGAGGTCACGCTGAAGGGGCGGCTCGGCTTTATGGTGATTACTTCACTTCTTCCCCCGTGTACGCACGCATTTTTCAAAGTGGAGGTAACAAACCAATGAGTTGCAAAGAAAGATGAATGATGTACTTGTAAGGTTTCATTTTGTCTAAGTCGTTCCGCATACGCAGGTTTCGGATGAGTCGGTCCCTATTTTTGCGAATAACGAATGCTGTTGAAGGACACGACGTTTGGTTCCAGAAAAGGAGGGATCGGAAGGGAAGCTTGGTTTGCATCCTCTTGAAGTAATGCAATGACTCTCCGTCAGCTAGCGTACGACGTTCTTGCTGACGCTGTGGACGAGTACCTCCGTATTGCGGAAAGCACGGCCCTTGTAGCTCTCAAGAAGTTCGTGAAGGCGGTGGTGGAGGTTTTCGGGGAGGAGTACCTCCGATCTCCTAACGCGGAAGACATTGCTAGACTCCTTGCTGTTGGTGAGCACAGGGGTTTCCCTGGTATGCTTGGTAGCATCGACTGCATGCATTGGACCTGGAAGAACTGTCCGAAAGCATGGCAAGGGGCATTCACCGGGCATACTCACAAGCCTTCCATAGTCCTCGAGGCGGTTGCTTCGTACGACTTGTGGATTTGGCAAGCTTTTTTCGGTATGCCGAAGCATGAACGATATTAATGTGTTACACCGTTCTAACATATTTTATAGGAAAATGATGGTACAGCCCGTGATAAACTACATAAATCAGCGGCACTCCGTGCGACATGGGGTACTACCTCGCGGATGGCATTTACCCTTGAGTGGGATACCTTTGTTAAGGCGATTTCAGCCGATGGGAAACAAGAGGATCCACTTCTCGCGGATGCGATCCGCGCAAGGAAGGATGTCGAGAGCATTTGGAGTGCTCGAGGTAGGTTTGCCATTGTCAGGGGCCCCGGGCGATGTTGGCACCAGAGTACGTTAAGGCATATAATGACTGCATGTATCATTTTGCATAACATGATCGTGGAGGATGAGAGGAATGGGCCACCACAGAAATGAACTTCGACTATATGGGAACTCCGTCGTTCTTGGGGCGTCACCCAACGGGTCGGTCTTGCACTGCATACAAGCAACTCAAAGGCGGAGGGATCGCCAACTTCACCATCAGTTGCAGGCGGATCTGGTCGAACACCTTTGGTCACGGCACGGGGGATAATGCAAGTGTAAGCTATGTTTCCTTGTGAGAGTGTTATGTATCAATGTAAGGTTCTATAAATAAGTGAACTTGGCTGTACGTGAAATGAAATGGAAAGCTCAAAACAGGATAACCGACAATGCAGACATTACAAATCCGGTAAGTCTGCAATACAACTAGATAGTTCAAACATTAACACAACATTACACAATAGTAGAGGCCCTCCCTCAAACTAGATAGTTCGCACATGAACACAACAAACCAACACAACAAAGCAACAAACTAGATAGTTCAAACAGGGATGACAGAAAGCAACAATTACTTGTTCATTGCACGACGACTCCTCATAATCTCATTCTGTCGACTCTCGTAGTACTCGCGAAGCAATCCATTACACGAGTTCAAGTCAATATTCATAATCCTTTCATTCTCCGCTTCCTCTGACATGGCCAGTTTTTTCTTCTGTATTTCTAGCATAGTAGCCGCCTTTTCCTTTTGTATTTCCACCAGAGCAGCTCTGGACTCATTCATCTTGTTGAATTGCTCGGAGTACGCACCCACAGATGACATGCTAGACGTACCACCACGCTTCCTCGCATCCTTCGCAGCATCCTGGCCTTGTGGCCTTTCCAGCTCATCAGATGATGCTTGCGAGGACTGCTCGATAGGAATGTCATTGGACCCTTCATGTCGTCCCGTCTTTTGCTTCTTGTGGGACAAGTGCGAAGACCACTTCGGATGATCCGCAAGTAGTACCCAACAATGGTGGAACGCGAATGGCTTGCCCTCAATGTCTGGTACATCGTGCGGCAAGATGGGCCATCTGCAAAAGAAGACAATTACAACATGACTACAAGTCTTGACTACAGACGGGGACAATTACTTACCCTATCACGCTCGGTGCTCCCACTCGATGTAGACCGTCGGTCGATTGAGATACCCAAAGATATTTGCTAACACACTTATTTATCAATGACCAGCGGTTAACCAATGCTTTCTTCGATCTTGCCTTCATGTGTTCCTTGCTATAGGATGTGTAATAATCAGCAATTCTGGTCCAATACATGTCCGATAATTGGTCGTTCCCAACAATGGGGTCTAGGCTCACATTCAACCAAGCTGAGACTAGAACTTCATCCTCCTGCGTAGTCCATTTGGTCCTCTCGGCTCTGGAGCTGTTTTTGGTCCCCTTCTTCACGTGCGTGGACCGACTCGGGGCAGCATCAGTCGTGCCCATGGTCGGAGGTGCTGCCGGGGGAGATAACCCGTGCACCACAGCATCCAAGTCCTCGTGAAGGAAGTTCGAGTAAAAAGGGTCCATGTCGTCCTCCCTGATCATTGAAAGCACACACACAGTTTGTTATTACGGAATCATGGCAAAGCAATGTGGGAACAATATGATTGACATGGAACGAGACAAAGACATTGATTATAATTATGGTAAGGATTACAAGTTCATAGCTAGATGGTCCAAAATACAATAAAGCTCACTTAGCAGCTGAAAGCCACATGGTCGAAATTGAAGCATACAACACACATGAACATCTAAACAAGGTGGCCCGAACGATCGGACTCGAATCCACAATCGCTAAATAGAGAATCCGTGGAGTAGTCGCTGCGCGGGGAGACGTTCGGGCTGGTGTAGTCTGCTGGCACTCGTCGTCCGGATCAACTCCTCGGCAGATGCAAGGTGAGCAAGCACACGGAGAAGGTGGAGTGGTAAACTCAATCGTGTCCAACGACATCTTCTCCAAGCCGCTCGACTATGAGCTCGACTGAAGAAGTCTTATTATTAATGTCATTGGCCCAAGGCTCATCAGTTGGAACGAAGTTGTCCCGAGCGAGCGTCCTGAGCTGCTCGGCTCTGTCCTCCAGCAGATCTCGCAGCCTGGAGAGGACGCCTCGAAGGGTCTCCGAGTCCATCTAAAACAGCACATGTATACTTGAACAGTATGGACAGAAGTAGTATGTAATCAAGCTGAACTAAACCTTCGTTGGATGTACATGTATACTTCACTTCCGAAAGTAGTAATGCAAGAAGGTAGTGCACACAGCATATGGGTAATCTAAGAACAGTATGGTGTTTTGATTGAAACTCAGAAATTCAGAACAGTATGGGTAATCTAGTGCACACAGGTTTGAATGAAACTCCGAAATTGACATCACCGCAAACAAACTGAGAATTGTTCATTGCACAACTCAATTTCTGGAAGCATACTGTCAATTGAGTTAGTGTGTACGTGTATAATAATATGGTCAATTCAAACTGGAAGCATACTACAATTTCTGGAAGCATACTGTCAATTGAAACTGCCAATCGGTTCATTACACAACTCAATTTCTGGAAGCATACTGTCAGTCGGTTCTATCAACTATGAACAAGGTTGCAGGTTTCAGGTTCCAAGTGAACAAATACTACATTTACAAACTATATGGCAGTAGAGGAACAATCAGCACACAAGCCTTCTGCAGAATAAAAACTTTGGATCGATATATACACAGGACAGGAGTACTACACTTGGGATCGATATATACACACAAGCCTTCTGCAGAATAAACACTTTGGATCGATATATACACACAAGCCTTCAGCACACGTCTTTGCTGTTTTTATTCTCCATATATACACAGGACAGGAGTACTACACTTTGGATCGATCGGTTTCCAGCTAAACAAAACAAAAGTAAAACGAGCTTAACCAATTCTTTACCGATATGCAAACTGTATCCTGTCCGGCAATTAAAACACAGCTTATTTTACTGACTGAACCGAGTACTCAACAGCACATTTCAGGTTTCAGCATTTGTTGAGTACCTCACTCTCCAACCATGCAATGCTAAAACCGAGTACATGTAGTCCAGTCCTATCAATGCAAATTGAGTTATTCCCTAACTATATAGATATGTGCTGCACATTTGTGTCAAACCCAATTAGCTCATGCATTGCAATTTCCTTATCACTGACTACAGCTAGTTGAACTGAAGAAGTAATGAGTCCGAATGAAATCGGTTTTTGTCGACAACAGGCAAGGAAATTGGTCCAACCCATTTAGCTAAAGCATTGTCCACTTCTTTTATCAGCGAGTAGAGCTAGTTCAAGTGAAGAAATCTCGAGGCGAACGAAATTCGGTAGTGCTCATTCTGTGAGCGGATCCTAAACATAATAGCCTAAGCAGAATAACCTAATCCAATCACAACAGCAAATTTACTCGGTTCATTTGTACACCATCCGCAAGTATCCCCAATTTCATCACCCAGCATCCCCAATTTCAATCATTTCATCAAATGAGCGGGGAACTCATTTTTTCCCCATTTTCAATCAGTTCTTGTCATCCCCATTTTCAATCTAGGTTTTTCCCCCACTTTCAGGGCGACGGAACTCGGTACAATCGAAGAACCCTAAACCTTAAACCATTTCATCAAATCGGCAAATATGTTGGTCGGAGATGCGTACCTGAACTGAACGATTTCCGTCTCCCCGTCCTCCTCTCCGGCCGGTGAGGCAGACCACCTTGACCGCGACGCCCTTGCCGACTCGCCCGCGACGCCCTTGCCGACTGCCGCCCTGTCCTTGACGCCTTGGCTCTCGGCGATTAGCGAAACAAAGGCAGGCGGCGTGGGGAATCGGGAGCGAAGCCCTCGGGGCAGGGATCCTCTCTCCTATCCCGGAGGGAGTCCGGCGCAGACGGGAATCGGTTGGAGGCGAAGGGATTTGTCTCTCTCTTGCGCTTTCCCATAATGAAGGGAACGGGACGACCGAGCGGACTCGGTTGGAGATGGTCTAACTCGCTCTCAAAAGCATGCAAAACTCGCGGGGTGACCTTATGATTTTCCTTGATTATTTTGTTGTGCTGGCTTTGCCTCTGCTAGGAACAATTTGTAGTGTGAAGTGTGAACTATTGACGATTCGACCATTTTCTAGGAACACTATTGACCATTTTCTGGCGGCAAACCGTGACGGAGACATGAAAAGACCATTTTGCCCCCTGGGCCCACCTGTCATCTTCCTCGTCTCCCTCCTCTGTCTTTTCTTTCTCCTCCACCCATCTCTAGACGCCTCTCCTCTCTCTTCCCCTGTTCCCAAAAAAACTCCATGTTCATCTCATTGTCATCTTGATGGTGTTCTTCCTCCTAATTTCAGTTCAGATGCAGTGGGTTGGGCTGGGATGGATTGGGAACTTGAGTTGAGGATCGGGTCAACCACCACTTGTTAGCCAGGCGAGCAATGGAAAGAGGGACATAGCATAGGATAAGAATGGAAACTATGAGAATTTATGGTACTTAACTACTCTCTCCGTTCCTAAATATATATCATCGTAGCTTTCAAATTTTGTTCATAAGTATATGTCTATTCTATAATTTTGATACAACTTTTGATTGTTTTTTCCTTTGCATATCTGTGCTATTCATTATTCCCAAGGCTATTTACTAGTCCCTTCCTAAATATATATTATCGTAGCTTTTAAATTTTGTTCATAAATATATGTCTATTCTATAATTTCGATACAACTTTTGATTGTTTTTTCCTTTGCATATCTGTGCTATTCATTATTCCCAAGGCTATTTACTACTCCCTGCGGTCACAAATAGTTATTATTTTGAACATCAACACGGTCTTCAAAACACAGTTTTGACCATTAATTTGTATTATAACATATTTATAAAGCCAAATAAAATTATAATATTGTGAAAATACCTTTCGAGAAAAATCTATACATGACTTTCATATATCAATTTAAATATTTAAGAAGATATTAATTGTCAAAGTTTTAAAAGTTTGATCGCTACTATGTCCTAAAAAACAACTATTTGTAACTGGAGGGAGTATTATAGATTAGAGTAATGCACACCATTCAAGAGCATTGAGTTGTATGCACCAACCAGTTCATCTGAGGAAAGGTGGGCTAATGACGAAAGATAGGTAGTTCACGTATATTTCAACACTCCTGAGGCCTAGGACGTGAAATATAAGTGGATTCCAATAACTCTTTTAATTATGCCAACTGGGTTGAACTCCAAAATCTTAATCTTATAAGGAAATGTGGATAATTTACTTATACTTCAATACTCTCCCTCATGGATAAGTTCCCTCAAATCTAGGATATGGAATAAAAGTAAGTTGCAATTATTATTTTTTAATTGCGCCAATCAGGTCTTGAACTCAAGACTATGATACTATATTGAGTTACATGCACCAGCTAGTTCACCCAAAAGCTTAAGCTAGCTTAGACCCTGTTTGGCATGGTTTGTAACATTCAAAAAAATTTAAAATAATAAAAATATAAAATTAAAATTTGAAAATTAAATTAAATAAAAACTTTGAATTAGAATCAAGGGTATGATCTAAAATAATATCTTTCATCTCTAAATCTTGAAATAAAACCTTGATAAAAGGATAAGCCACAATATGAAACTCCAAATTAAATAAAATATAGTTGAAAATAAAATTTTTGCCTCTAATTGTATTTACTAATGCTTCTTCTAAGTTTTCTGGATCTTCTTGACTTTTCTTGAATTATCTTGATTTTTACTTCAATTGAGAAATCCTTTAATATACACTTAACTAACAAAGAAAAGAAAAGAATAAAAATATATAACAATAAAATAAATAAAAAATTTATCCAAGCTCAGGACACTTCCAGTAATTCAATTATAAATTTAAAAGTCACATCAAGTAATAAAATGTGACAAGAAAGGAATTCAATGAGCCTTGACTAACAACAGTGATAGTGTCAGAATTTAATAAAAATAATATTGCATTATTTCATCTTGAAGAGTTTATATAATCCTCTGGATGGATAAATACATCAACAAGAAAAATATTAGAAATTAATAACAAGTTTTATTATACTTAAAAATTTAATTATAGAAAGGCTAAAAATCCAAGAATCAGAATGTCAGAATTTTTATGAAATAAATACAAAAGATATCTAATTGAAATTTTTACTTAAGGACCCTGTAGCTCAAATAACTCTTATAAAAAGTTTCACAAATTTTTGATAAGTTATAGACTCCCAAAAAATTTAAAAACAGAAAACTAAAATCTAAGCACCGTACATTGTCATAATTTTTATAAATTCTATACAGAATATTTTCATCTAAAATTTTCAGTGTCCAGAAACACTCTCCATCATGTGTACTACCATAATCTAGAAAAATATTCTATTTAGAACTTACTCTGTATATAAATCCCGCTACTGCAAACACCCTTCATGAATTAGTTGTGTACGTAGGATAGACTACCCTATCATGAAAAAATATTCTCATTTCATCATGCTCTGCATATAAATCCTATCAGCTAGACAACCCTAAGTATTATGATTTTTGAAATCCGTAATGTGAGTAAACGAACTCGGTAACAATGAAGAAATCTATAGTTAAGATATTTGTATCATCAGAACCTTTTTAAAGACCATAAAAATATAACCAATAACCTAACTTAACAGGTCTTAACATATCAGAAATCATTTTTCACACAATATCAATTAATGATTAAACACTATTCATACATTACACGCAACGAAGTGAGTAATGTCTTACTTCTATTAATCCAAATAATTTTTGCATCTTGAATTTGAAATTATAAATATAAGAATACATAATTTTAACTTCTTAAATTCGTAAAACAAGAATAGATAATCCATAAAAGAAATCGTGTATTGCTCGACTGGAAAACTGTTAACGATATGAACGGGTATAAATATACATAATCAACTGAAATGTAAGAATGTGAATTCCTTTAACCCAAACCCTAAATCATGTCTATTTTTTATAGCAAGTCTTTATTGGATTTACTGTCTGTCTTCTTTTTGCCATTATTAAAGTTGGTTATTTGCTACATTTCCGTTGAACGACGTGTAGATCTCGACATCACTAACTCCGTCATTGACAACGCCAGTTGCAACCACGACTTCGTCGTAAACAATAATTAAGTAAGGCAAGCACCCTTTTGATTATATTGATCCCAGTATTTAATTTTCATTTTGTTTATCTAATTGTTTCATGCATGTGTTTATTTTCGGTAAATTTGCTATTTTGTGGTATTGGTAGATATACCAATTAATTCATGGAACTTTCTTGATAAGTATGGACATGCGAGCCTTGATAACCATAGAAAAGGATTAGACAATACATAAAGGGTATAAGCGATTACATATTATCCATGCTTAGCCATGCTTCAGAACCAACGTTGCATATGATCAGATCAAAATTGTTTCTTGACAAATTGAAAATGTTGGTTATGATATGATGTCAGATGATGGTATTTTGGCTAAAAACTCAAAATAAAACTATAATTTTAATGCGGACAATTATTGGCAATAGCCGGTTGTGCAAGGGATGTACTTGTACGTAGTGTAGGGAGAAGTATTGTTCGTGTCGGATTAAGAACCGAGCTATAGGTTATTTTCAAGCCAAGAAAACCGTACAACCACAAGTGCTAGTGTGGGACAGTTTTAACCTATTAAGTTGTTTAGATTTGACTTTGCACATTAGTAGACAAAAGATAGTACGAGCATTCTGGTTAGATTTGCTTGTGAGAGACTTCCACACCTCGATGTGGGTAAATGCATGTCGATGCAACTGTGTACGCTTTATTATGGAAAGAAACCTTTATTATAGGGATTTACTACTTATGTTACCATTTCAAATGACAGAAAATTACTGCCATTCTTATTTTTTTTCTCCATAGCAAGGGTTAACGTCACTGAGCTGGTGCAAAATTAGGTCTATATAATGTAACGGCTATATCATGACTCTCTGCGGCATACCAAAGGAAGTGTGCTAATTATCGATTGCACAAAGAGTAAGTCGTGTCTTGCGGGTAAAGTTGTATACCTCTGTTGAGTGTAAATCTAATTAATTAGCCGCACCTACGGTCAAAGGCACTTAGTAACGTCATCACATAGCTAGTTGTTTTATGATTTTCTAAATAGGATGATTTTCACCTGATGTGCCTTATTTTGGCAAAGATTGTGGTTATGCCACGAGTTGGTAGGAAATTGGATATCACGACGCTCACGTCATGGAGGACTGTGAGTTGTTACTTATGCTCAATGATTACTTTATATCAGACAAACATGCTTTTACAAATTTCGTTTCTAAATTGCAAATTTGTGTTACAAATTAAATGTTGCTTTATGCAAAGTAACCTTAGAAGCTTTCTTTGACATGGCTTGCATTTATGCATTTGCAAATACCACCTTAAGTCTTGTTGAGTACGAAAGTACTCAACCGTACTTATTATGCTGTTTTAGGTGGATAAGACAACGAGGCTCTGAAGAATATCTTTTCGTCGCAGGTTACGGGAATTACAAATGAAGCGATCTTTCTAGGGATTTATATCTTGTCAGTTGCCTGAGAGCTGGATGGGCACACTACAAGATTTTGCTTCTTCTGTGCTATAATTATATACACTTAATTGTAAAATACATTGTATAATTAGCTTCCGCTTTAATAAAATGATGTATGGTTGTGATTCCAATTGTTGTAAATATGCGTACTAGCTACTGATCATGGAACTAGTGCTGAATGCATATAAGATTCTCATTTTGGTATTTTATGGTAAAATGGAGGTCGCTACATGGTTGTGACTTTTCTAAAAAGTAACTTTCGGCTGAGCTGTATGGCTGAAAGGCTGCATGGCTAGGCTAAAGAGATTTGGTGTTTGGCAGCTTAGTTTTTAGTCTGGGTTTTAGGTGTAAGGAATGCAAATTGGGAATAAAGGTGAGAGGAGTGGGGTTTGGGATTTTATATTTGGTAAGAGGTAATTTTCTTCAACTCTAGTAACAAAGTCAGAACTCCAATCTACCAAAACTGTAAGAAGCTACCATAAACCAGATTTTGGCTTTCAGCTTTTTCTAATACAAATAGGTTGTTGGCTTTTGGCTTCGGACTATTGAGAAGCTAGCCATTTGGAACAACTTTTAGCTTTTAGAGGGGAAAAGACGAAGTTGAAATCGTTCCAAAGGTCTTAAGTTTATAAGGGAAAGTGGGTGGTTTTCTTATACTTTAACAAAGAACAATAAGTGAACTAATGAAAAGAACAATTTAGTTATTGCTATATATATATATATATATATATTTATGAAAACCACCAATTCCATATATATATATAAGTTTTGAAAAATTCTCAAAAAATTACCATATGTATGCTATATATATATATATATATGGCGAAATATTTGGTGAAAACCACCAATTCCATGAAAATTCCGTGGAAACCACCTATATAAGTTTTGAAAAATTCTCAAAAAATTACCATATGTAGCGGAGGCTGACTTTGTCTTTTTCATATCTTTCAAATGCGATTGAGTTTCAACTTCAAATTTTGCAGGGCTGTAGAGGTTCACCTCCCCTACATATGGTAATGTTTTGAGAATTTTTCAAAACTTCTACAGGTGATTTCCATAGAGTTTTCATGGAATTAGTGGTTTTCACCAAATATTTCGCATATATATATATATATATATGTTGAGCAGAAAATTATAAACGGATATAGTAAACTTTGAGAATAAAAGAAACAAGCACAAATTAAACACATAAAAGACCGAAAGGACAGTCAGAAAAGCTTTTTAAACAAAAGGGACATAAACTTTACAGCCTTGAAGTCATGGCCGGCCACATGCGTATCGGACAGAGAAAGACTGGGTAGGTGGGCCTTTTTGAACGAGTTTACGACAAAGATTATTCAGAAGAAAAAGTAGGTTATGGTTGGTAGAGTTTTAGTTTTATTATATATGTAGATATAGTAGAATTAGATATTTTTAGTTTTATCAGATCAATGGAGTCAGAGCTATAAATATATTAAAAATATTTAAATAAATCATCTTGTTTATATTTTAAACCGAAAATATAAACTTAATTTACTTTATTTTAACCTACAAGTTTCAAATCTTATATAAAACTAAAATCTAAATATCTACCGAATAAACATATAGTCAAACATCGCAGTCTCTGTCTCGCAACTCACGGATAATCCTGGCAGCTAGCGCCACCGATGCGATCTGACGACCTTGCAGCCATCGATGACGCCGGCCGGCCAGCCGGCTGCTGGGATGCCGACACAACCAAACTCACGGCACCACGTCCGGCATCATCTTCTTTAAAACACGGCACGCACGCATGTACAACAACGCACATCACCAGCTGACTACTATCTCGTATCCTCTGGGTGCGCCGCCAGCTAGGATGAGTAACGAACGGCAAGCAGCAAACGGTGGCCAGGGAAACGCCGAGGGCGGCACGACGGCGGCGCACTTCTTGTTCGTCCCGCTTATGGCCCAGGGCCACCTCATCCCGGCCGTCGACACCGCGCTGCTGCTGGCCACCCACGGCGCGCGTTGCACCATTGTCGGGACGCCGGCCACCGCGGCGCGGGTGCGCCCGACCGTCGACTCCGCCCGGCGGTCCGGCCTGCCGGTCTGTCTCGTCGAGTTCCCGCTCGACTACGCCGCGGCCGGCCTGCCGGACGGGGCGGACAACATGGACAACATCCCCGCGGAGTTCATGGCGAACTACTTCGGCGCCGTGGCGCTCCTCCGGGCGCCCATCGAGAGCCACCTCCGCTCGCGCGACCCGCGCCCGACGTGCGTCGTGTCGGACTTCTGCCACCCGTGGACCACGGAGCTCGCGGCCAGCCTCGGGGTCCCGCGGCTCAGCTTCTTCAGCATGTGCGCCTTCTGCCTTCTGTGCCAGCACAACGTCGAGAGGTTCGGCGCCTACGTCGGCGTCGCCGACGACAACGAGCCGGTCGTCGTGCCGGATCTGGAGAGGAGATTCGAGGTGACGAGGGCGCAGGCCCCGGGCTTCTTCCGGGCGCCCGGGTGGGAGGAGTTCGCCGACTACGTGGAGCGCGCGCGGGCCGAGGCCGACGGCATCGTCATGAACACCTTCGTCGAGATGGAGCCGGAGTACGTCGCCGGCTACGCGGCCGCCAGGGGGATGAACGTGTGGACCGTCGGCCCGGTCTCGCTCTACCACCAGCGCACCGCAACTCTGGCGGAGAGAGGGAACACCACCGCCATCGACGCCGACGACTGCCTCCGGTGGCTCGACGGCAAGGAGCTCGGCTCCGTGGTCTACGTCAGCTTCGGGAGTATCGTGCACCCGGAACCGAAGCAGGCCGTGGAGCTCGGCCTCGGGCTGGAGGCGTCGGGGCACCCGTTCATCTGGGTGGTCAAGAGCGCCGACCGCCACGACGAGGCGGCGCGCGCCTTCCTGCGGGGGCTCGAGGCGCGCGTCGCGGGGCGCGGCCTGCTCATCTGGGGGTGGGCGCCCCAGGCGCTGATCCTGTCCCACCGCGCGGTGGGCGGGTTCGTGACGCACTGCGGGTGGAACTCGACGCTGGAGGCGGTCGCGGCGGGGCTGCCGGTGGTGGCGTGGCCGCACTTCTCGGACCAGTTCCTGAACGAGAAGATGGCGGTGGAGGTGCTGGGCATCGGCGTGAGCGCCGGTGTGAAGGAGCCGGTGGTGTACCAGGCGGAGAAGAAGGAGATCGTGGTGGGGCGGGGCGCCGTGGAGGCGGCCGTGAGGAGCGTGATGGGCGGCGGGGAGGAGGGCGAGGAGAGGCGACGGCGGGTTCGCGCGCTCGCGGGGAAGGCGAGGGCGGCCATGCGGGAGGGCGGCTCGTCGCACGCCAACCTGCTCGATTTGGTCGAGCGGTTCGCGCGGCGCGTCGCGTGAAAAACGTATGTAGACGTGCGTGATCGCGTGCGATTTGCCGTTCTTCTCTCGTCCTACCACCAGCGCGGTGGAGCAACGCGCAGCCACGGCCATAGTTATCTATCTCTTCTCTGTTCAAGCTTCTCTTCGCTGCCTCGTCCAGCTGGGGGCGGAGTTTTCGTGCGAGCACACCTTAGTGTTTTCGTGTCTTTTTTTACTGTAAAAGTCTTAGCTTTGAATTATCTAGGAGGAATCAATTGGAGAAAGAAGATCGATGGATGCCTTTCGCTTATGTCCAGTTGTTCTTCTACTTTTGTTTTACCTTATTAGACCATCTCCAACCGAGTTTTAGGGTTTCATTCCTTCCCAAATTTCTAAAGGATTCTCTTCCAGATTCCCTTCCTTCCCAAAGAATGACTCCAACCGATTCCTTCCCCATTCCTTCCCTTCCTTCCCAGAAATACCTAACTTTTCCCCTTCCCCTCTCATCCAACCTAGCCATTCTATATATTGAGGGGTTGCATTCATCAGGTTAGTCACCCACAACCCATTGCCAACTTCAAAATGAGTCAGTCCAATTCTTCCTCAAGTGATGAACTAGGCTTTACTGATGATGAGAACACCCTTCTCTTCGCAATCGCAGAGGAGGAGGAGATGCAAGCGCGAGGTACGAATCGTCGACGGGGATTGGTTCCAGGACATGCGGTGATCAACCGAGGTCACCTTGAAGGGGCGGCTCGGCTTTATGGTGATTACTTCGCTTCTTCCCCTGTGTACGGCCACGCATTTTTCAGACGGAGGTAACAAACCAGTAGTTGCAGCAAAGATGAATGATGTACTTGTAAGGTTTCATTTTGTCTAAGTTGTTCCGCATACGCAGGTTTCGGATGAGCCGATCCCTATTTTTGCGAATAACGAATGCTGTCGAAGGACACGACGTTTGGTTCCAGCAAAGTAGGGATCGGACCGGGAAGCTTGGTTTGCATCCTCTTCAGAAAGTAACAAAGACTCTCCGTCGGCTAGCGTCGGTGTTCTCTTGTGACGTGGGCGAGTACCTCCGTATTGGGGAAAGCACGGCCCTTCTAGCTCTCAAGAAGTTCGTGAAGGCGGTGGTCGAGGTTTTCGGGGAGGAGTACCTCCGCTCTCCTAACGCGGAAGACATTGCTAGACTCCTTGCTGTTGGTGAGCACAGGGGTTTCCCTGGGATGCTTGGTAGCATCGACTGCATGCATTGGACTTGGAAGAACTGTCCGAAAGCATGGCAAGGGGCATTCACCGGGCATACTCGCAAGCCTTCGATAGTCCTCGAGGCGGTTGCTTCGTATGACTTGTGGATTTGGCATGCTTTTTTCGGTATGCCAGGAAGTATGAACGATATTAATATGTTACACCGTTCTAACATATTTTCTAGGGAAAATGATGGTACAGCCCGTGATAAACTACATAAATCAGCGGCACTCCGTGCGACATGGGGTACTACCTCGCGGATGGCATTTACCACGAGTGGGGTACCTTTGTTAAGGCGATTTCAGTAGATGGGAAACAAGAGGATCCACTTCTCGCAGATGCGATCGCCGCAAGGAAGGATGTCGAGAGAGCATTTGGAGTGCTCGAGGTAGGTTTGCCATTGTCGAGCCCCCGGCGATGTTGGCACCAGAGTACGTTAAGGCATATAATGACTGCATGTATCATTTTGCATAACATGATCGTGGAGGATGAGAGGAATGGGCCACCACAGGAAATGAACTTCGACTATATGGGAACTCCGTCGTTCTGGGGCGTCACCGGACGGGTCGGTCTTGCATCGCATACAAGCAACTCAAAGGCGGAGGGATCGCCAACTTCACCATCGATTGCGGCGGATCTCGGTCGAACACCTTTGGTCACGGCACGAGGATAATGCAAGTGTAAGCTATGTTTCCTTGTGAGAGTGTTATGTATCAATGTAAGGTTCAATAAATAAGTGAACTTGGTCAGACGTGAAATGAAATGGAAAGCTCAAAACAGGATAACCGACAATGCAGACATTACAAATCCGGTAAGTCTGCAATACAACTAGATAGTTCAAACATGAACACAACAATACACAATAGTAGAGGCCCTCCCTCAAACTAGATAGTTCACATATGAACACAACAAACCAACAGAACAAACCAACAAACTAGATAGTTCACACAATACAACTAGGTAGTTCACACAATAAATAAAGGTAGTTCAAACATTAACACAACATTACACAATAGTAGAGGGATGACAACTCGAACTAGATAATTCAAACAGGGATGACAGAAGGCAACAATTACTTGTTCATTCCACGACGACTCGTCATAATCTCAATCTGTCGACTCTCGTAGTACTCGCGAAGCAATCCATTACACGAGTTCAAGTCAATATTCATAATCCTTTCATTCTCCGCTTCCTCTGACATGGCCAATTTTTTCTTCTGTATTTCTAGCATAGTAGCCACCTTTTCCTTCTGTATTTCTACCAGAGCAGCTCTGGACTCATTCATCTTGTTGAATTGCTCGGAGTACGCACCCACAGATGACATGCTAGACGTACCAGCACGCTTCCTCGCGGCCTTCGCAGCGTCCCGGCCTTGTGGCCTTTCCAGCTCATCAGAGGATGTGAAAGTGCATCTAGGCATTTATGTTATTTTGGTGATTAATGACAAACGCATATAATGACAATCTATATAATTGTGTAAACGCTTAACTTAGTGCTTAACAAATGACAAACCTCTAATATAATTATATTGCTACGAGACTAATATGTTTGTTGCCAAAATGAGTATTAGTCTCATCTATTTAGAGGAAAATTAAGGGAGATGGTTAAGCAAAGATAAGGTATGCAATCTCGGCATCCCTTCTATATTTGTTATTGCATTCCTTTTGTGCAAATGCATAGTGAACTCCAAGTAACATGTTGATTATATATATGCACATTGGTTCATGTCATATTTATTTGTGCATATATATTCATTTGAGTTCATTATGTGCTTTGCTTTTAGTCTGCATGTATTAACTAGAGTTAAACTTTATATTGCTATAGATTGACTTGGTGCATGCATGTTTTAGTTGTATATCTGCTCATGCAATTCTCTTAGTGAAGTTTAATCTAGTGTTGGATCACATATTTACTCTTATTCCAAATATTAGTTGCACATGTACCGGAAAGTGAGAATTGTAGGTCTCTCTTGGATTCTTTGTGAAATCTGGATTTATCCTTTGAGATTTGAGTAGTGAGACCTTGTTAGTTGTGTAGCCCTTGTTCTTAGCTTTCAATAGAGTCTAAAATCACTGAAATCGGAGTCCGGAGTCAAAAGTTATGCTCGTTTTCGTCGGGCTGCTCAGTGCCAGTTTGGACTATCCAAAGATGAACTCGGAGTATCCGAATGTTCGGACTATCCGAACATATTTTCGGACTATCCGAAGTGAATTCTCTGTTACTTCGAGTTTGATGCGTTCGGACTATCCGAACTTGAGCTCGGACTGTCCGAATCGACCGAACGTTGAGGAAAGCGGCTAGTTTTGATGGGCTCTATTTATAGCCCCATCCTCCCCCATTTTGAAGGAGCTCTTACCCCATTGATTTGAGAAGCTATCCTCTTGTTCTTGAGCCCCCAAAACACCTCTTTGCCCTTAGATCTAAGTGATCCCCTTTGTGAGAAGGGTAGGGAAGAGTGTGAGGAGTGAGGTGCTAGGTTGAGTAAGATTTGAGTTGTTTGAGCACTTGATTTCATCTCCAAGCTTGTTCTTCGTGAGCATTTGTTACTCTTGGAGGTTGAGGACTCCTAGACGGCTAGGAGGTCGCCTACGAGCCACCGGGACTTTGTGTGGTTGGCCGTGGGAAGTTTGTGAAGGCCGGATTCCACCTCCGCAAGGGAAGGAATCAAAGAAGTGAAGACCGGCGAGTGCATTTGTGCAACACCGGGAGGAAGAGGGTTGAAAGAGACCCCGGCTCAAGCGTCAAAGGAGTTGAAACCGGCGAGTGCATTTGTGCAACACCGGGAGTAAGAGGGTTGAAAGAGACCCCGACTCAAGTGTGACCGAGCCGCCTCAACGGAGACGTAGGATCCCCTCAAGGATCCGAACTTCGGGTGAAAAATCATTGTCTTTATGCTTACTTCTTATTCTTGCTTTAGTCTTTGATTTTGAATCTTGTAATTGCCCGATCTACTTTTCTAGTGAGTTTTCGGCTAGATATCTATTTGCTTCAAGTATTCTAGGCTAACTAGTTTAATTTGGTGTATTTAATATTCCCCAAATAGCCTAGATCTCATTTGCGAGCTATGTGCTCTGGAGCATTCGGAATATCCGAATAGAACTTCGGATACTCCGAATAATCTCGGACTATCCGAATATAATCTCGGACTATCCGAACCATTCGGACAGTCCGAAGTATTATTCGGACATTCCGAAGTTTTTGTATTCCGCTGCAATTTAGTTTTAAAGTTTAATTCGCCTATTCACCCCCCTCTAGGTGACATCCCCTGTCCTTTCAGGATGCTTGCGAGGACTTCTCGATAGGAATGTCATTGGACCCTTCATGTCGTCCCGTCTTTTGCTTCTTGTGGGACAAGTGCGAAGATCACTTCGGATGATCCGCAAGTAGTACCCAACAATGGTGGAACGCGAATGGCTTGCCCTCAATGTCCTGGTACATCGTACGAGCTTGGGCCATCTTCAAAAAGAGAAGACAATTACAACATGACTACAAGTCTTTGAGTAGAGGCGGAACAGATTACTTACCCTATCACGCTCGGTGCTCCCACTCGATGTAGACCGTCGGTGCGATTGAGATACCCAAAGATATTTGCTAACACACTCATTTATCAATGACCGGCGGTTAACCAATGCTTTCTTCGATCTTGCCTTCATGTTTTCCTTGCTATAGGTTGTGTAATAATCAGCAATTACGGTCCAATACGTGTCCGATGATTGGTCCTTCCCAACAATGGGGTCTAGGCTCACATTCAACCAAGCCGAGACTAGAACTTCATCCTCTGCTGTGATCCATTTGGTCCTCTCGGCTCTAGAGCTGTTTTTGGTCCCCTTCTTCACGTCGTGGACCGACTCGGGCAGCATGAGTCGTGCCCATGGTCGGAGTTGTCTTTGGAGGAGATAACCCGTGCACCACAAAGATCCAAGTCCTCTGAAGGAAGTTCGAGTAGAAAGGGTCCATGTCGTCCTCCCTGATCATTGAAAGCACACACACAGTTTGTTATTACGGAATCATGGCAAAGCAATGTGGGAACAAAATGATTCAGCATGGAACAGACATCACATTGATTGAAATTACGGTAAGGATTACAAGTTCATAGCTACATGGTCCAAAATACAGTAAAGCTCACTTAGCAGTTGAAAGCCACATGGTCAAAATTAAAGCATACAACACACATGAAGATCTAAACAAGGTGGCCCGAACGATCGGACTCGAATCCACACTCGCTAAGTAGAGAATCTGTGGAGTAGTCGCTGAGTGGGGAGTCGTTGGGCGGTGTAGTCCATTGGCGATCGTCGTCCGGATCAACTCCTCGGCAGATGCAAGGTGGCGAAAGCACAGTCGGAGAAGGTGGAGTGGTAAAGTCAAGCGTGTCCAACGACATCTTCTCCAAGTCATTGGCTATGAACTCGACCAAGAAGTCTTGTTGTTAATGTCGATGGCCCAAGGCTCATCACTTGGAAGGAAGTTGTCCCGGCGAAGGCCCTGAGCTGCTCGGCTCTCTCCTCCAAAGCAGATCTCGCATCTGAGAGGGCGCCTCGAAGGGTCTCCGAGTCCATCTAAAACAAAGACGTAAGGACAATACTTCGGACAGATACTTCACACACAAACAAGTAAATCATTTATCAGGATATACTTGGCTCATGCAATTCTGCATATAACAAGTAAAGCATTTATCTAGATATAATTGGCTGACACAAGAAGAAGTAAAGCACTCACACTAGTACTAACAGACAGACACAGCACTTGGCTCTATTTCGAATTCATGCTTTTCAGTTGTTCATTCTGCTTTGCTGAACTTGGCCATACAAGCATATATAACTCCCCCATTGTGCTTTTCAGTTCTGGTAAAGGAGCCATGCAAGCATATATAACTAGACATACAACTTGGCTCATACAAGCATACAAGCTAATTAGACAGACAACTTGGCTCAGTGCATTATGCTTTTCAGTTCTGCATACAAGCATATATAAGTTGGCCATTATGGTTGTCAGTTCTGCTAATTGAGCCATACAAGCATATTGAGCCATAGAAGCTAATTGAGCCATACAAGCTACAAGCTAATTACACATACAACTTGGCAACAGGATCAGCTACTTGGCTCATACGCTCAAATGTGAATGGTCTGATCCTGTTGCCGAAAACAAGCTGACATTCTTTACATGACTGCTAACCAATGAAGAAACCATAATTTGAGTCATTACCAATGCAAATTGAGTAAGTCTCTAATGGCATAACAGTATGATGCACATTTGTGCCAAACCCAATTACCTAAGCTAGCTTTAATTCTTCACAACCACTAGTTTCAACCAGAGTCAGCACATACCAACAGAACTGAGGCTCTACTCATGTTGGATCAGAGCAACTAGTAACCATCGATAAAATGAAAATACAACACAACTGAGGCTCTACTCATGTTGGATCAGAGCAAATAGCTGGAATTAGCCATGTGGTGCCAAATCACAGTACCTTAATTTTACCTCTGAAGGGAAATCAACTGCTGGTCATGTTTTTAAGCCTGTGCTAGTGTGTTTGCATTCCAACAATATGATTCTCTACTGTAAGTGATGGCTGTCAATTATGCCAAACTAAACAACAATTTCCGAAACAAGCATGCATAGTATAACCACATTACATCATCGAAGAGTTTAGACATCGGCCTTTTTTCCTCCCAAAAAAGATCAATTTATCCAGCAGCACTACTTGAGAGCTGCCGAAGCACGTACTATGTATCATTACACAACATGGAGTGCTCGCATCTCAGTGAGGATTACAATGGATAGAACCAAAGAAATATAAAAAAGCTTGTCCATTTTGATGGACAGTAGCGAAGTTTAGTCCATGAACCACACCATTGCAAGCCTACGGCCCATGTCAGACACAACATCAGGATCCCTATCCTATGCATCTTCTGACTTGATCTAGTCTACTAATCGAGAACTCCAGTTTGCTAAGATCAAACATTTCTAATAACTCACCGAACGCAACTATCACCAATTTTCCAGATCTATGTTCTTGACTGCCGTCCAAGTTTTCCCCCATCCAGGTTTCCCCCGCATCCAGGTTTTCCCCCCAATTTCACCACATCCACGTTTTCCCCCCAATTTCAGATCGACCAGACTCGGTTCAATCGAAGATCCCACAACCAAATCCATTTCAAATCGGCTAATGTGGTGCTCTCGGTGCGTACCTCAACGTGTCGATTTCCGTCTGCTCGTCCTCCTCTCCGGCCGGTGAGGCGGACCACCTTCGCTCCTTGCGCGGCGCCTTGCCGATTGCCGCCTTGTCGTGTCGCGCATGGCCTCGGCGATTGGCGTCCACACCAACGGGCCAACGTGAGGGAATCATGGCGCAACCCTCGGGAGGATCCTCTCTCTGTCCCAGCTCTCGGCGGCGGGAGGGACTTCGGTTGAGGCTGAGGACGCTCTCTCTCCGGCGCTTTCCCATGCGGAAGGAGCAGGATGACGAGAGGGACTCGGTTGGAGATGGTCTTATGTTACTGATGCTGCTTCTACTCCTTCCGGTCATATTTTTTAAATATTTAAATTATATAAATAAAAATCATATGTGTAGATCTATCTTAAAAACTACTTTCATAATACTATAATTTTATTTGATTTATAAATATATTATAATAGAAAATAAGTGTGATCATTGCATGGTTAGTTACATGGAACTCTCTATCACAGTATTTATGACTGACGAAGTAGCTGCGATGGTTAGTTACATGGAGCTCTCTATCACAGTAGCTTCTCAACAGTTGTGGGCCTACGGTGTGAAGGAGAAGATAAGTAGCTGCAATGTAGCTATTACTGAGCTCATTGCATGAGAAAGACAAATAATGTTACAATCAATTGGAATCATCCATTCCGGCATAGCTGCATCGTGGGGTGTGTAGGTGAAGAAGCGCAAGGACAGCATGCGGCGACCGTTCGGGAGGCAGCGCGGCGCTGGTCGACATCGCATCACAACGGCGGCGGTGGCGCGACGTCGTCGTTCGGTAAGGTTGGGGGGCAGCGGTCTCTGGAGAGCGTGGGGAGGCGCAGTGCCGCTCACCTCTATAGCTCTAGGTCCACTGTCCGTCGAGTTCCAAGCGCACCGTGCTGCCGCTCGCCGTTCTCAACTTGTACAGAAAATTGATGCTAGCCTAGCCTGTCCTAAAACGCACAAAAACTGCGCCCGATTTTTGGGCCCTAGTTTATATGTGGATTCGAGCCTAACAACGCGGTGGCAATTGAGGACCGGCGCTTCTCCACCGGTGCTGGCTGATGCCTCTTGGTGGCGCCAGGCCGAACCCCTCGCCGTGTGATCCGTGTCACGAGACGAGAGAGACCCGCTCCGATCCGTCTGCCACACGACTACCATACAAGCCCTAAATCCTACTCGCGTGAACGCGTTGGCAGGCATCTTCGGCCTTGGGCGGTCCCTCTGGGACTGATCTATAGATGGATGCCGTGGATTCTGTGTGCTAGAATTCGTCATAGAACAGCTAGGTTGGATCATTGTAGGGTCATCCTATGATTTTTTTGTTGTTGACTTCATACTACTTCATTCAATTATGAATACACGTTATTTTAGCTTTCAAATTTTATTTCTTAACACATGTTATTCTACGTAGACTTTGCAGTAATTTCACGAAATCCCCGTGTCTATCTGTCGTCCAAAGATTGTTTTTCCTCAGCAAATTTCTTATAATAATCGTAGGAGATTCCGAGACAAAGGTTCGCCGTCGGATCGAGGCTCGAGGGCCCCATCAGCGGAGTGCTAGAGGCATGTATTGGAGTTGGACCCAACCCAGGTACCCAACCAAATCCCGACGGACCATATCAAATCTTATCTCCACCTGTAATTAATCCGCGTAATTATTAGCCTCGGCGGCGCGAAACCAAACCATAAAACCCAGGAGGAGCTCGCTCGCTCGCTCCACGGCTCCACCCCTCCCCTCTCTCGCCTCGCGAGCGATCAGCTTGCGATTTTACCAATGGTTGGCCAGCGGGATGATGCAGTGCGTCGCAGCATTTCGTCGTTGCAACGATGACCGAGATTGCGCGGCTAACTGGTGCCTGATTGGTTTCGCTAATGCAGGGCGGAAGATCCTTCGCGGGGTTCACCAAGCTGTGCAAGGGCCTCGCCGTCGTCCTGTTCCTCGGCCACGTTTTGATCCGGCTGTTTCCTTCAGCTGCCACCTACCTCGCGCTTATTCCCTCCAGGTGCCAATCATGATCCTAGTTGGGTTCTGCCACCATCGGGAGAGATTTCGGTACCACTGGTGCTCAGTCGCATTTAATTGGTGTCTTGATGTAGAATTTGGATGTTCATGTGGTAGAATTTGGATGTTCATGTGGTGAACTTAATACGTACCTCCGCCCCTGTGATTCATCCAGTTGTTGCAATGGCAAACACCTAACTACAGTAATGAATAGTATATAGCTTGTTAAGATCTTCATTATATCATTTCATGAAATGAAAGTGGATGATCCGGACGATTGTTTCCAAGTGATTAATTAAATGTCTCTCTACAGGACAATCCCATTTGCCTGGAACCTCGTAACTGCTGGTTATATTGAGCAAACAATTCCAGGGGTAGGTTTCGCTCCTGACATATATCCAAAGCATGCATTCTGACTTGTTATTTTGTACTCCTATTTTGTTTGCCACAATCATATTTCCCTTTCTGGAGTATCCACATTTGTCTTAATGTTTCCCCTATGAAGCTAAATCTTCAGAAAAATAAAGAATGGAAATGTAACAAAATGGTATTGGAAGTAATTTTGCTGAGTGATATTGAGCACGATGCCCATTGCCTGGTTGGTTGGATGTCGCTTTTGTTAAAAGAACGTTAGGTTTTGTTTAACTCAGATAAGATGGGATACCATTCTATTTGGTTTTGTCATTTCCTTCTCCTGGCCAAAATAGAAACAAGCTATATGAACTTTAACATGTTAGAAAATGATAAATGATGCTAATATATTATAATCCATTGTCCATGGTATTTGCCCCTGTATGCCTGTGAACTATCTGATGAGCATATTCATATGTTGCTTTATGTGTATGTCAAAATAAAGGAAATGCCATGTCATGACGTTGTGTGTCCATCCCCCATTCTTTAGGGGAGTTCTTTTACGCTCTTTAACCTTGGACACTATGTCACATCGCAATGTCATGAATGTTATTTACCTACTGCATAGTGCAACTCAACCTTATCTGACATATGACGTGCTTCCAGGTGATTGTCAGCATAGTTGGTCTGCTTGTATTTGGGAGGTTGTTGGAACCTTTATGGGGTTCTAAGGAGTTATTGAAGTTCATTTTTATTGTCAACCTCTCAACGTCAGTGTGTGTCTTCGTAACTGCTATTGTTTTATACTACATAACACAGCAAGAGATCTACCTGTAAGTGCATAATTTGTAATAGTTTACCAGTAAAATACTTTTTACATATGAATTGCAGCTTGTCGCGGAAAGAAAACATCACTCATGTTGACAGGAAACAACATTGCTGCATCTTGGAAGTCGCAAATTTTGAGGAGGGCATTAATAGAAATATTGCTAGACATGCGTCATGCAGATTGAACCAAAAACTGTGTGACTCCTCTGCTCATCCATGCTGTAATTCTTGGAAATGAGTTGACTAGCTCACTTACTTGAAAACCTCCCCTTCTTCCTCCTAATAAGATCTGTTAATTGATATGATGGAATTGGGGTAATCTATCTCGTTCGGCAGCAATGTTTTAGTAGAGATGCAGCAGTAGGACTTTTTCAGTTCTTTTTTTAATATTGGATTTTCATATTATTCCATGAATGAATTACTTTTCCAACTTACTTGTTCTTTACCTCGTGAATCTTGACATTGGACCTATTTGATTCTGCAGTTACACACCACTTTCTGGGTTCCATGGAGTTCTTTCAGGATTCCTCGTGGGCATCAAGCAAATTTTACCTGATCAGGAGCTTAGTCTTTTTGTGTTGAAGATTCAGGCAAAGGTGCTTTTTCCACATCTGTTACTAAATTCGTCCAATCTGATATCCAGTTTTCATTCTCCTCAAGGGTTTCCTAACGCCTCATTTTTCTGTTTACTATTTTTCTCAGTGGATTCCGTCTCTTGTTGCACTTATCTCGGTTGCTGTAAGCTTCTTCCTGAAGGAATCAGTGTCATACCTTCCAACAATACTATTTGGCATCTACATGAGTTGGATTTACCTGCGTTACTTCCAAAAGAGGCTAGAAGCAGGCCTAAAAGGGGACCCAAGTGATGAATTCTCAGTCTCAAGCTTCTTTCCTGAATTTTTGAGGTACTGATTTTTCCCAGGTGATCTTGGCAACTGTACATTTTCTGTAACCATATGAAGCCCAAATCAATTACATAATATTTCTGCAAATACTTGAAAATTTTCAGAATTCTCCTTACAATAAACTTGTTTGTTGGCCCAAAATTGTAAATCCCTGATGTATATAAAGTTCTTGGAATTATTCTTTCAATTAAGCATATCATTCAACTATGAAAACTCTTCGTGGATTTTTTTTATATAAAAGAATTATAACTCAACATTTTTAGACCAGCTAGACAGGACAAGAACCCAAAATAAATAGATCCGGCCTTCTATATTTGGATTCATGAGCCCAGATCCTTTTTGTTTTTTTTTTTTCTGATTCTGATTCTTGCAAGAATTTCTTGGACCCAGTACTTATGTGTACCATATTTAACAAGACATTCTTGCTGATCTATCAAAACATGCAGACCAATTTTGGACCCAATTGCTTCTATATTTCATAAACTTGTTTGTGGACGATCTGAAAGATCTGAGGGCAAAGATCAAACATCGGATGGACTGTTGCCTGGTTCAGACTCGATCGAGGCAAACCGGAGGAGGTGCGGATTTCCTTTTCCTGTTCACCCTGCCCGTATCCAGTCCATGTGCGCAACCATTGATAATGGTGACCGTACGCTGTAGCTTTCATCGAACTGCATATTCACAAAGCTTGGAAAACTCTCATAAGTCAAAAAGTCCGTGCAGGATTTACGTTCCTGTTGCTTGTTTTGTTATGGAGGGAAAGAAAAGTACCGAGAAAATAAATCCTGCACTTCTCCCTGCCTTGCTTACTGCACTGCATAGCTGAAAATGCTGTGCTCCCAGGCAACTCATTCTTGTTTGACTGCTGTTGGCTAACTGCAGAGAAAAGGGTCAAAGGGCACTGGAGCAAAGATTGGCTGAAAAGCTGGCGGCGGTCAGTACCTCGGAAGGCACGCCCCAAGAGCAGGAGGATGCCTCTGATAAAGTCTGAGGTCCTTTTTTTTTGGTGCGTTCGGTGGATTCGCGGCTAGCGTTGTGCTGTCAGGAGATTCTTCCTGCGGTTGAAACATGGAACATCGCACCACATGTTTTCTTCTGTTCACTCTCATGCAGCCTTACTGTCTTGTAGTAGCCAGCCAGTGGCCCTGTTTTGCAATTTTTCAACTGGTTGTCATCCCGTGTGACTGAACAGTTCGGCACTCCTCCGTCTATATTTTTGAATGGCATTTTATTTTTTAAAGTAAAAATTAGTATGATGTTCTCTTGATACCCCTAATAAATATCCGGATTTACTATATATTCTCTACCGTCTACATATATTATTAAATATGTCACTTAGAGATAACAATTCAGGATAGTCACAATAGTTATTTTTAATATCTCCTTTATCTATTTGCTATAAGAACATACGCTAGGTAAATTCGGACGGATGGAGTAGTACATGGGCATGAGAGATGTAAGGGAATAGTTGCATGCGTCGTCGGTGTGCCAAAAAAATTCTATTTTCTTGTGCGCTCAGGCCTAAAGTGTTTACTTGTGAAATATTTTCCGTCTCTCGTGCAATCTGGCCTAAACTGCAACCTGTCGAAGTCTTCTTCTATGTTCTCTTATGCGATCCGACCTAACAACGTCTTATCAGAAGCGTTCAGGATCTGACCAGAGGTGATGGAAGCTTGCACTATCAGAAGAGTTCAGGATACGATGCACCGCACAATACGGCCAATACCCTATGCACCAACTTTACTGAATACATGATCCTTCAAGTCATGAAGCATTAATGGAACCGAATCAGCACAAACACAAACCTTAAACTGTCTGTAATTCCAGTTTATCAATATTACGTAGTTTGGAGCAATGTCTCAAGTTTCTCGACAAAAGTTAAAAAAATGCCAAGCCGTAGGAGAGCATAAAGAAAATGGTGGCTAGTCAACCTGTACTCACAAAAATGAGAATCACAAATACAGTATGCACATGTCTAAAAAAACAATAAGCACAAAGGAGAAACCAGGGAAATATTACACAAGTTTACTATTGAGAAACGCAAAGGTTATATCACAACGGGGTACTTTAGCAGGTGTCTACTTCTGCAAGTCGGAGAGGGATGGTGAGGGTAGCAGATCTAATTCTCCTCAAGCGCTTTCTGGATGTCTTTCTGCAAATTTGAAACCAATGCATAAGAAAACAGTGTGAAAAATGTGTGTGTGTGTGTGTGAGAGAGAGAGAGGCCTCAATTGCCAACGGACTGGTTGTAGTTGAGTATCTGTTGATGACTTTCCCATTCTTATCAACAAGAAACTTCGTAAAGTTCCACTTGATTCTAGATCCAAACAAACCAGGTTTGCTAGCTTTCAGAAACTTGTAAACTGGTGCAGCATCTGGGCCATTTACACGCACCTGCAAATTCAAACTTAAAAAAATTGACCAACTTTTCCCCAAAAATAAGTATTCCTGCAACGATATCTCATTCCAAGAAACTCTGACCAAACCTGATATATTATATGTCAGCGAGATACATATGGAAATAACATCTCGAATATGTTTTTGTCCAAAGCAACTAAAACTTGTCTACTTATGTGGAAGTAAAAGAAACAATGCCTCTCCATGTTGACATTTTATTTTTTAGCACATGACCTCAGATCCAAACTTCGTGTATGTTATACCACATGAGACAAGACCTCTCCATGTTATTTCAATGTTATTGTCTAGAAATCAGGATGAACAAGACATACATAATGTTCTAAGTACCAAGAACAAGCGACTCTTAACTGATCATTCATTAGTCGAAAAAAGGATGAGAAGCTTCTTGATAGCAAGCAGGACTGACATATTGTTCTTACCTTCTGAAACACTGGATATTCAGCTTTAAATCTTGTGCAAGCAAAGTCTTTTATCTGCTGGTCAGTGCCTGGCTCTTGTCGCAAGAACTGGTTGCAGGGGAATGCTAATATCTCAAAGTCTGACCATTTGGAAGTAAATGAAGTTAGTTTTTGTCTTATCTAAGAAGATCAACAGATTATCCGAGTATTCTTAGTTTTTGTCTTATCTAAGAAGATCAATAGATTATCCGAGTATTCAGCAGTTTAATGGAATACCCTATCCAAATCAAACCAAATTACGTAATTATAATTGTAAGAGGCTATTCGTCTGCTACCTATATACTGAACTCATGGCAAAGTAATAGTCGATAAAAGTGCGTAACTGAGCTCAATACTGAATGCATAATTAACAATCTGTCATTACAACTTTCTTGTCATGTAGCCCCTCCTTGCAGTTCTAGAAGTAAGATTTATTTTCCAATAACAGTGCCCATGTTTAAGTGTGCCTCACTTAAACCTCACAACAAATGCTTGAAACGCAAAATCCTTTTAAGAAATGAAGCTAATATAATGGAAATAATTTATTCTATTTCTTAGAATAAAAAAAGAGAAGTCCCATTTGGCAATGAGCAATTAAAGATGAAAACATGGTTGTCGACCAGGAAAAATATTAAGTGGCTGATAACTAACTGCCATGCTTTCCTTAAATGTTAGGACTTGTTCAAGAAATTTTGGGGGAAACCTGAAGGAAGCAAATCACTTTGGGATATCACTTTGGGATATTTTGGGTGGAACTAATCCTTCATATTGGGAAAAGGAATTTCCTCTGCCCTTTTGCAAAGCACTTGTTTTAGCTCCAAAAAATGTATAGAAGTTAGAACAATCCTTATCTATCCAAACGGTCCCTAAAGATGTGTTTAGATTGAAATTACAAACCTATATTCTCCTAGGGAAATTGTAACAAATGGATCTTATTTATCTTAAAAATTTTCAACCTACCGATATAATGAAGCAAAACTATTCATATAACCCCTCTCATCTCTCAAAGCAGTTCTAAGGCACAGAGATGCCATGATGGTTGACAATATATATTACTTTTGGGTGCAGAATAATTCTGTGGTTATTGCCTATTGACTCTCCAGTCTCCAGGAAACAAAAGGCACAGCACCGCTCCTATTTTATCAGTTAACATGACGAACTCATATACATATCCTATGGCCATGCGCTTCTTGTGCAGCAGGCCCCAGATGAACCTGGAGACCTACATACTCCAAGATGCCTGACAAAACATCATTGGTTATCAACACAAGAATCACGACAGGAAAAAGGGTTACTGGTAAATAAAGCTTGGCCTTTGGTGCGATGTTATGTGGCAAACGATATCAAAACTCAGGATAAAGCTAAATTCACACTTTTCTCAGATGGGAAATTAAAGAAGCCAGTTGATCCTCTAAGAATAATGTGTAGCATCAGCCAATTCCAACTCCACTTTTCCCAGTAAAATTACACCCTAGTTTACAAGCATCTATATGCATTGCTCCAACGCCAAGTGCAATCTTGCTTAGAATGCTAATAGCCAGAGATATCAGAGATGCATAATTTAGACAATAAACCAACAGCAGAAACTGACCTCTGTCCCTGTAATTCTGATAAAGCTCTGTCAACTGCGTATAATTGCTCTCCGTGAACCCGCTGATGGCATCACAAACAACATTTTCAGTGCTTGACACGACAAGATAATGCGAAATTTTCTATCAACTGCCAAGGAGAAGAGACGATACCATTTGGAGGCGACGTTAACAACGACGAGAACCTTCCCCCTGTAGGTCCCCAGGCTCACCTCCTTGCCGCTGCAATCCTGCTCCCAAAAATGCCCAAAAAGAATTGGAATAGAAGGAGACAAACATGCAAAGAAACGTGATCTTCGCGAGAAGATCCTCGTACCTTGACGGTGAATTCGTGTACGGAGGTCTCCGGCACGGATTCGGCCGCCCCCATCTCGCCCTCTTCGCCTCCCGCACGGAGCCCTCTCGAATCCTTTCTTGATTTTTTCGAGCTTCTTGACCGGGGCAGGAGGGCGAAATAATTGAAAATTTGCCACTTAAAAAGATTGATCTTTTTCGAGGAGGGCAAGGCAGAAGCGTGCGTGTCCAGATATGCGGATTTATAGCGGCGGTGTGCCGGGATCAGGAACTCTGGAGGTTGGGCCCGCGCGGCAGTGGCACAGGCTGTCGGGCCGTCTCCGCCGAAGTTTCCGACGGGTCCGGCAAGTTTCTCCAACGGCATTCATGGGAAGGCAAAAGTCCCGCCCTTTGCTCTTACGGTGTATTCCGGCTAAAATGGAAATTGGAACTTCAACAAAAGTTGAAAATAACCCCGCGTTAAAGAGATGGATTCTGTTAATCATAGTGGGAAAAATATTCTATAGCAATCCAGGACTATATAACTTGTATGATATTTCTCTGAAGAAAGTGTCATTTGATAAATGCTAATCGCAAAGCACTTAGTTATAAAACAATCTCATGGCTTTAAGAAAACCATTTCTCATTCAGGAAATCATTTCTACACAAGTACCAAGAAAAGGAAAAAGAGGATTGGGTGAGAAAATAAGAGAAAATAGAAGATTGGATAAGAGTTTATTTTGAAGAAACTATCCATTGGGAGCATAGTTTCTACATGTAGTGTCTAGATGACATGAAAGTTATAGAAACTATATGCATTGGGACTGCCCTTAATATTGCAAATACCACAAGCCCCAAAGCAAGAAACGTTAAAATTGAAAAGATATCTTTAAGATATGCATACATAATTACTCTTTGGTCTACATAGCCCCACGGGGCTGTGTTCTTCTATGCCGTACTCACACCAGAATGCACAACAATCTCCAGGCCAAAACAACTCCCCTTCCCATTATCCCATACCGCTTTCACTTGCAAGTTGCAGTGGTAATTGGATGCGTCATCATTGGGAGTCACAGCCGACGGTATGAGTTTTTCTAGTGTTCATTACTACTAGATAATGACCCGCGCTACGCCGCGGCATATGTAATTTGTTTGCTGCGTCACGCGAAATTTTGATCGCTTAATACTTATGGGGAAAACTGTGTAATCCCGGCTTTTCCGTTTTTTTAAGGAAAAACGTGTCAAAAATAGTCTAGAGGGAAAAGGACCAAAAATTATTAGAGATGACAACCTTCTTTTGTCGAGTCGAATACTCTATGCGTTCACCGAGTAATAACACATGTTCGCAAAACCACCCACCGGTGAAAAATAGTTTAGAGGAAAAAGGACGAAAAATTATTAGAGATGACAATCTTCTTTTGTCGAGCCTAATACTCTACACGTCCACCACCAAAAATTATCAGAGATGACAACCTTTTTTTGTCGAGTCGAATACTCTATGCGTTTACCGAATAATAATACATGTTCGTAAAACCACCCACCGGCGAAAAATAGTCTAGAGGAAAAAGGACGAAAAATTATTAGAGATGACAACCTTCTTTTGTCGAGCCTAACACTCTACACGTCCACCGAGTAATAGTACATGTTCGCGACAAAAAATTATTAGAGATGACTGTAAGTTCAACCTTCATTAGTTATGGTTTTGGTGTTAATGACAAATCTAATCTTGTGTTAATGACAAATCCAATATTGAGTTTATCCCCTAATGCGATAGTGTTATTAATGACAATCTTATATCGAGACTAACATGTTTGTTTAGAATATCTTTGTTTAGTCTCATCGCATTGAAAAATGGAAAACCCGAGGTATGTATGCATATTCATTATAGTATTAATTACATACTTTGGATTCAAGTTAAAGTATGAATGTCCCCGTTACATTTACCACAAAATGTGCATCATGTTTCCCAATCCATATATTACATGGATGCACATATTTAGGGGGAGTTTGTAGTTTAACTTGAAAGTCTCTTTGTATTGATCAATTCGTTATTGACACATATAAGGATCAAGACAAAGAAACTAAATCCTTGAGTATATGTTTGAATTGCCTAGTTATAAGTATACTCGTGGAAATATAGGATATGCTCCAATACGATCAATTTGAATATGTGCATATTATCTCCAAGTAAATCATATTTATGCACATATACATGTGGGGTGTATTCTATAGTTGATGATTTAGAGTAATGATCATTTCCATACAATTTACATATAATGGATCATTACTTTTCATCAACATGAGTATATGAAAACTTGTGTAGTTGATATATACTCATATCAATTTAAATGATAATTTAAATTGAGTTCATTTGTCTTGTTAATCGTTAAAGAACACTTCATCATGTGTTGATGGTGTTTTGTGATTAATTGAGGACAAATGAATAGTTCTTAAGTATAATAAAGCATGAGTTGCATTATTGTACTTAAGACACATAAATCATTTCTATTGATTTAGGGTTGTGCTCAATTGATCTAGAGGCATCCATTATGTGTTAATGGAGTGCAAGAGATAATTGAGACAACCATGCATCTTGGACTAACTATTTTATGAGTTGTGATTGAGTTATGTCCAAAGATGGATGAGATGATGAGAACGTGACAAGGGCGGCATCATGAGTTGATGGGCGTCAAGAATGGATCCCAAGATAAAGAAGGGTAACGATCGAGGGAATATCAAAGTGATGATCATAAAGACCCCAAAGGGATTGCTTGTCTTGTGGCGAAGGTATAACTAGATAGGCTAAGGACTTTGTAGTCTTTGAGTCTAGAGTTTTATCGCCGTGCTATTAAGAGGGTCGTTCCTTTGCTTGAGCTTCATCATGTGTTGGTGATCTCATTCGCGTTCACTCAAAGCTCAACCATTTTGGTTTTGGTTTTTGCATTTGGTTTAAACCATTTGGCATGTGTTGCGAATGGGTTAAACTTATGCTTGGTTGCATTTGGTTTTCGCATAATGCTTTGATTTGCATGTGTTGCAAATAGGATAAGCTAGTGCGTTGGCTTTTGCGTGAAGTTCACTTTTGCATGTGTTGCATTAGTTGACGCTTCATGTTTTGGTTATAAAACAATCTTTCTAAAACCGTGTGGTTGCTTGGAGCTAAGTTTTGCATGTGTTGCAAAAGGAGAGAGCTCAAGCATGATTTGGTGTTTGTGGTTGTGTATGTGCTAGAGGCTCGCATGTGTTGTGAGTGGAGAGCACATATGTTTGATTTGGTGTTTAAGTGTTTGTATGGAGCTAGAGGCTTGCATGTGTTGCGAGTAAAGAGCTCATACGTATGGTTTTGGTTTTGGTCGAAGTTTGGTTTTGGTGTTGCATGGGACTAGAGAATTGCATGTGTTGAAATTAGAGAGTTCATGCATCTTGATTTGATGTTGCTTGGAGCTAGACTTTTGCATGTGTTGCAAAGAGTAGTGCTCAAGCATGAAATGTGTTTATTATGTTATTTGCAAGTTCGTTGTCTTGAATAAACCGAGGTTTATGAGTCCGAATTCGAGAGCATGTGAGTGGGGCTTGCAACGGTGTTGGCAAGTTGACCGGGTCTTGTGTTGACCTTCACATGGCTAGGGGATTAATCTCATAAACTCGAGTTTGATTTGTATCGTTTTGCAAATAGTTCTTGAGTTGATTGCGAAATGTGTTTTCGCGATTTGGTTTGAATTCTTTGAGTATGAGCTAAGTTGGTGCAAATGTGTTTTGCGTGTGTATGATCATGTGTTGATCATCTTTGTGGCTCAAAGAATAAGTTTGGTTTTGGAGAAATGGATTTGGAGTTTGAAATCTGGATTTTCTCCTGTGGCGGCACTATCAAGATAGTCTGAGCGGTAGTACCGCAAAATGATACTACCGGCATTTGTTTGGCGGTAGCTTTTTGGCGATCTTGGCGTTTCTTTGTTGAGTCTTTGGCGGCACTACACTGTGAGGAAGCGGTAGTACCGCTATGGGGCGATACTACTAGGGCCAAAGGCACCGTAGGTATTTTCGATCTTGGTGATTTTTTGGTGGTGAGGCCGGCACTACTGGCGAGGAGGAGCGGTAGTGTCACAGAGTCGATCTCTTAGGCCCTCGGAGGCGGTAATCTGCAAAAGTGTCCGATTAGCCGGCCGTTGGGGCTCTGGTAGTACTACGCCCTTAGAGGCGGTAGTACAAGCATTTTGAGTTTGCCCATTTCGCCCCCAAGCGGCTAGTTTTCTTGGTGGGGCTATAAATACCCCTTGGGGGCTTGGGGCTAATGTTCTTTGGTGTTGTTCTTGTGTGTGGGAGTTGTGTGCATGTGTTGCTCTTCTCCATTTGCCTCTTGAGCTTAAGAGTGAGACTAATTGCATGTGTTGCAATTAGGAAGTGATTTGAGAGCCTCTTGTGCATGTGTTGCACTTGAGTGAGGCCTTGTGCATGTGTTGCACTTGGTGATCACCGAGGCGCATTTGTTGTGCCGGTGAGGTTCAAGCGAAGGAGCGGCTTGTTACTCTTGGAGGTTGCCGACTCCTAGGCAGCGTGGCGTCGTCTTGTGAGAGCTCTCGAGGTGTGAAGCCCGTGAAGTTTGTGAAGGTTCGGGTTGAGCCTACGCGAGCGTGAAAAACCACGACTAGTGGAAAGAGGCGGGTGCTCGGCGGAGCCGGTCCAAGTGTGGGCTAGCCTCAACGTGGACTAGGGAGGCCGCAAGTCTCCGAACACCACGGAAGAACATCGGTTGTCCTTGTCTCTTTACTTTCAAGTATTTACCTTGTGCATATTATTGATTGCTTGAATGTATTAGAATTGCTTAGTATTAATTGATTGTTCAATTTAGCAATTCTAGTGTAGAGACTTAATTTAGATAGTGCACTAGTGAGCCTAGTTGATTTAGGCTTTAAATTGTCAAAACCTATTTATCGCTTTCGCATATATCTTTGATTAGGTTTTGACTTAGGGGTGTATTAGAGCGAAAGGATTAGAGAGCGATTAATTTTGTAAAACGCCTATTCACCCCCCCTCTAGGCGCATCCTCGACCCTACAAGTGGTATCAGAGCCACGGTCACTCTCATTTTAGGCTTAACCGTCTAGAGAGTAAAAAGGATGGCAACTAGAGGTTTAGTGCACTCTCACGATCCACTCATGCTAAATGAATCAAATTATGCTCAATGGAAATTATTTATGATCGATCATTTTAAATCCATGAGCCCACAAATTTGGTGAATCGTAGATGTCGGCATTTCTTCTACACTAAACGATATTGCTCCAACTAAAGGAGAGGAGAAATGTCTACATCTCGACGCTCAAGCAACTAACGCCATTTTTAGTTTTGTGAGCGTAGAAATGTTTAATCTCATTTGCAACCTCTCAAGCGCTCATGCAATGTGGATTAAACTTCAAGACTTATTTGAATCATCCACATCGATTGATGATTGCAATGAGGAAGAAGTGTCGGTTGACGATTCAACTTCAACATCAAGCAATGAACCGACATCTCCTTCAACCTCAACCTCCGCCTCAAACGACGACGAATCTTCACTTATATCAAAAATTCGTTGCTTCATGGCAAAAGGTAAAGATGAGATATGTGATGACGAAGAGCCCTCTTATGATGATTTAATGGATATGTTAGAGGAGCTCAATAATTATCTTGGGAAGGAGAAAACAAAATATAAGATTTTAAAGTTAGAACATGAGTCACTTAAAAATGATTATGATTTTCTAAAAGAAAATCATGAAAAAGTCCTTCTCAAGGAATTTAGTAAAGATAGTCTGGATAGTGCTATTCAATGTAATCTAGATGATGAATTGCCTTGCTTAAATTCTATTACAATCAATTCATCAAATAAATGCATATCCACATCTAGCGATGATTTGCCTTGTTGCTCTAATGAAATTGCTTCTAGTTCCTCTATGTTTTTAGACGCTAATATTGTAGAGGAAAACAATGAGCTCAAGGCTCAAGTCATTAAATTGGAAAATGACTTGAAGAAGTGCGTTAAAGGAAAAGCCCTCCTCGACGAAATCTTGAGCAAGCCAAGGGCGCCTCAAGACAAGCGAGGACTCGGCTACAACTCCAAGAGGGAGAATAGCAAGATAAGACACAACGCACGACACTCGAAGACTATCAAGTGTTTTGCTTGCAACAAGAAGGGCCACCTCGCCTCCGTGTGCCCTAATCAAGTGGATAACAAGGCCACAACACCAACAATGAGGCAAACCGGCGTTGAGCACAACAAGAAGGTCAAGAGAGGACCAAACGGAGTAACGTGCTTCAATTGCCGGGAAAAGGGACATTTCGGTAAGGATTGTCCCAAAGGTATAACTCCTAAGCCTATTCTCATTAATGAAAATTATTTGCTTAGGAAGGACAAGAATGGCAATGTGTTTGCCAAGCTTGTCAAGTCCCCTATGCCGGCTCAAAATGATATTCATATGCATAGGAAGAGTGAATCTAGAAATGGATTTGCTAAATTTGTTAGCGCTCCTAAGCCCACTCAATATAACTCAAACATATTGCTTAGGAGAAATAACAATAGCAAAACGTTTACTAGATTTGCTAGATCCTCTAAGCCAATCCATAATTTCAATTATCACATGCTTAGAAGAGATCAAACTAGAAATGGTTTTGCAAAATATCAATGCCCTCCTAAGTCCTCTCACTTAAATCCAAATATTTTGCTTAGGAGGAATAATTATCGCAAAACCATTCCTAGTCGTGTTAGTCAATTCAATAATGTTAAAATTAGGACCATTTGGGTTCCTAAATCTATTGTGACTAACATTGTCGGACCCAATAAGAATTGGGTACCAAAGATCGCCTAAAAGATTTTTAGGTGATATGAGATGGATTGGACGCTTGCCACTCAAGAGGAGAAGGACTATATTGATCTACAAGTGGTGTCAAGCATGAAGATAATCAAGTCCATCATGAGCCAATGCCATCTCGGTAACAAGTATTTAAATTGATTCTTATGTCTTATAGCCTTGTGTAGGTTATAATGAAATATTAATGAATATCAATTTAGATTACTTGCTATGGTCACTTGCTCTCGCCTCTCATCTATTCTCTTAATTGCAAATCTTGAGCAAGTTTAGATGTGGCACATTTAGGGGGAGTGTTAATTCATATTCATGTGTATCACATCCCTACATGTGCCCATATTAATATAAGTGTATATATGTATTTTCAAAATCAAACCATTTAGCCAAAAGTCAAAATGTTGTATACTCTTAGTAAACTTGCAAAAAAAAACTAGTTGCAAAATGTATACAAATGTTTTGAAATGTTTCTTAAAGGTTTTGACTTCACAAAAATCTATTTTGAAAAGAAAATAAGTTTTTAGCGTCAAAAACTAGTTACTAGTATCTTGACTTTGATTTAAACTTATAATTTTCATAGAAATAAAAGTAAAAGGATTTTGAAAATAATTTCAAAATAAAAATCCTAGAGTTGGTCATTCTTAACAACTTTCGTGTTCAAAAGATTTTCAAAAGACCAACTCATCAAAAGTTATTTGATTTTGAAACTCGCCTAAAAACTATACTCGACCCATAATGGTCATATTATTGCACTTAGTGAGTTTCTCCATTTGGATCAATTCTTGTGTAGAATTTTGATTCAAAATGGTATTCTAGACTCATACACAAAATTCAAATCCATATATCTTACCCCTGCTTAATTTGAATTCTTGTGTTGTTGATTTTGACTTGGTTTCTATTTGCTTCTTCGAATGGACTATTTAGATCAAAAGTCAAAATTGTATTTAAATGACCCAAATTTGTGAAAAGCTTTGTAAAAGTATTCTATTATGTATCTCAAATGTTTTACAAGCTTTCAAAATGAAAATTCTATGTTGAAATCTAATTTGGCTCGAAAACAATTTGATTTAATCCGAAATGGCCTATTTAGGCATATAGCTCAAATGTTGGCATTCGAGTTGGATTTCATCATAAATCTTGGCTATACATATTCATGATACACCAATCTAAGCCATGGGAATCAAAATTGCATGAAATCCAAGTTGAATTGCATTTTGAGGCTTTTAAATGAAAAATCAATTTCCTTTTATGCCTCAAAGCGCAAATTGCCATATCTTTCAAAATAAAATTGATTTTGAGAAAATTCTTTTTGCAGAACCTTCTAATTAGTCCAAAGTTCATCTCTGCAAATTTTCAAATTCATTGGACTTCATTTGAATCATTTTTGATAAAATTTGCAAAAATCCGGAGTTTCGGTCTGTCAGGACCGGTAGTACCGCCCCTGACCAGCGGTAGTACCGGGTTTGTGGTACTACCGGCCCTGTGTGAGCGGTAGTACCGGCCTGGCAGGTTTGGTTCTGAATTTTCAGATTTTTCTGAGTTTTGCTTTGGGATATCTTTTGATTGGTACTTCCTTTTTCAAAAATTCTTCTTGGAAAAGCTTTGTGTTATCCCAAAGTTCATTTGTGCAAAATTTGAAAAGCTCTGAAATTTATTTGATCGCATTTTCAAGTGGTATCAGTTATGAGCACTTTAAATGAACTAAAGAGTGATTTTCACTTGATCTTTTGAAAAGACAAAACTTGTGCAAGTCAAATGCAAATAACTCCATGTTTAATTCACCTGTTAAATATCTCAGGGAGTTTATTTATACCAAGTTTTGGGTACTTATTGGCTTCCAAGTGATATCATGTCTTTAATTTGCTCTGATACTAAATCTTTTTGGATTTCATTGATCTATTTTGAGCTTTTCTTCTTTCGATACCCGTAAGTGTTTGTTGCTCTGAGAATATTGCTCTGATACCCATCAATCTTTTATCGATTATTCTTTCAAGTGGTATCAATCCAGCACTTATTCACTCCCTATGCTTACAAGTGTATCTTTGAGTTTATCTTTTCTCCAAGCGGTATCATTAAATTGATTTATTTCCTACAAGTGGTATTTCATTGCCTCTTTGTAGAATTACTTGCGATACCCACAGTCTTGATTAAGATTTTTCCTCTCAAGCTAAAATTGTAAGTTCAACTGCTTAAGAATTCTCTGTGTGAGATTCTTTATGTGTTGGAATACATAAAAGAGGAAAATCTCCTGTTGAGCATTGTTCTTCATGAATATTTGAAAATGCTCATTTCCTTTGGTTCTTCATGCAAAGCCCTTGAGATAGAATTAAAGTGATATCTATTTGCTCAAGTGGTATCTATTTCTTTTGGGTTCCTCGTTCGACCCAATTAGGCAAATTATTGAATTCTTCAAAAGATTCATGTTGAGAATTTGCAAAGCCTAATAAAATGAGGAGTGATTTATTTGAATGAGTTTCAAATAAACCGTGTGATACCCTTACTTCGTTTTTCATGCTTATCTTTACAAGTGGTATTTGTCTTACAAGTGGTATCCACAAATCCAAATATGGTCTCTTTTCGTGTTTTCCTTATTCTTAAGACCATATTTCAAATAAAAAAAACTTGTTTTACTTCTTGAATGACCCTTCAAGTTTTTATTTGGCTTAAGTTCTTCAAATTCCACTCCAAGGTCATAAGTATGCATTCGAATCCTTATATGACCTTCATTAAAAAGAAATGGTTAAATGCTAAAAAGGGGAGAATGTTTTTCCAAGTTAAATACCAAAAGGGGGAGATAATGATAAATCTTATTAATGATTAATGTTTAAATGCCAAAAAGGGGGAAGAATGTATTTCAAGTTAATCTTTTAGTTTTTCCATTTTTGGTGCTTAATGCCAAAAGGGGGAGAATTAGGAAGCTTAATGTCATTTGGTTTAAAAAGTAAGCTTGATATGATTAAGGGGGAGAATTAATATGCATATGTGTTCAATTACCTTAAAATTCTCTCGATATGTTAGTTTTAATCCAAATGTGCTTATTAAGCTTGGATTTGTCATTATTCACCAAAAAGGGGGAGATTGTAAGTTCAACCTTCATTAGTTATGGTTTTGGTGTTAATGACAAATCTAATCTTGTGTTAATGACAAATCCAATATTGAGTTTATCCCCTAATGCGATAGTGTTATTAATGACAATCTTATATCGAGACTAACATGTTTGTTTAGAATATCTTTGTTTAGTCTCATCGCATTGAAAAATGGAAAACCCGAGGTATGTATGCATATTCATTATAGTATTAATTACATACTTTGGATTCAAGTTAAAGTATGAATGTCCCCGTTACATTTACCACAAAATGTGCATCATGTTTCCCAATCCATATATTACATGGATGCACATATTTAGGGGGAGTTTGTAGTTTAACTTGAAAGTCTCTTTGTATTGATCAATTCGTTATTGACACATATAAGGATCAAGACAAAGAAACTAAATCCTTGAGTATATGTTTGAATTGCCTAGTTATAAGTATACTCATGGAAATATAGGATATGCTCCAATACGATCAATTTGAATATGTGCATATTATCTCCAAGTAAATCATATTTATGCACATATACATGTGGGGTGTATTCTATAGTTGATGATTTAGAGTAATGATCATTTCCATACAATTTACATATAATGGATCATTACTTTTCATCAACATGAGTATATGAAAACTTGTGTAGTTGATATATACTCATATCAATTTAAATGATAATTTAAATTGAGTTCATTTGTCTTGTTAATCGTTAAAGAACACTTCATCATGTGTTGATGGTGTTTTGTGATTAATTGAGGACAAATGAATAGTTCTTAAGTATAATAAAGCATGAGTTGCATTATTGTACTTAAGACACACTTAAATCATTTCTATTGATTTAGGGTTGTGCTCAATTGATCTAGAGGCATCCATTATGTGTTAATGGAGTGCAAGAGATAATTGAGACAACCATGCATCTTGGACTAACTATTTTATGAGTTGTGATTGAGTTATGTCCAAAGATGGATGAGATGATGAGAACGTGACAAGGACGGCATCATGAGTTGATGGGCGTCAAGAATGGATCCCGAAGATAAAGAAGGGTAACGATCCCAGGGGAATATCAAAGTGATGATCATAAAGACCCCAAAGGGGATTGCTTGTGCGCGGCGGCGAAGGTATAACTAGATAGGCTAAGGACTTTGTAGTCTTTGAGTCTAGAGTTTTATCGCCGTGCTATTAAGAGGGGTCGTTCCCTTTGCTTGAGCTTCATCATGTGTTGGTGATCTCATTCCGCGTTCACTCAAAGCTCAACCATTTTGGTTTTGGTTTTTGCATTTGGTTTAAACCATTTGGCATGTGTTGCGAATGGGTTAAACTTATGCTTGGTTGCATTTGGTTTTCGCATAATGCTTTGATTTGCATGTGTTGCAAATAGGATAAGCTAGTGCGTTGGCTTTTGCGTGAAGTTCACTTTTGCATGTGTTGCATTAGTTGACGCTTCATGTTTTGGTTCGCAAAACAATCTTTCTAAAACCGTGTGGTTGCTTGGAGCTAAGTTTTGCATGTGTTGCAAAAGGAGAGAGCTCAAGCATGATTTGGTGTTTGTGGTTGTGTATGTGCTAGAGGCTCGCATGTGTTGTGAGTGGAGAGCACATATGTTTGATTTGGTGTTTAAGTGTTTGTATGGAGCTAGAGGCTTGCATGTGTTGCAGTAAAGAGCTCATACGTATGGTTTTAGTTTTGGTGAAGTTTGGTTTTGGTGTTGCATGGGACTAGAGAATTGCATGTGTTGAAATTAGAGAGTTCATGCATCTTGATTGATGTTGCTTGGAGCTAGACTTTTGCATGTGTTGCAAAGAGTAGTGCTCAAGCATGAAATGTGTTTATTATGTTATTTGCAAGTTAGTTGTCGAATAAACCGAGGTTTATGAGTCCGAATTCGAGAGCATGTGAGTGGGGCTTGCAGCGGGTGTTGGCAAGTTGACCGGGTCTTGTGTTGACCTTCACATGGCTAGGGGATTAATCTCATAAACTCGAGTTTGATTTGTATCGTTTTGCAAATAGTTCTTGAGTTGATTGCGAAATGTGTTTTCGCGATTTGGTTTGAATTCTTTGAGTATGAGCTAAGTTGGTGCAAATGTGTTTTGCACGTGTGTATGATCATGTGTTGATCATCTTTGTGGCTCAAAGAATAAGTTTGGTTTTTGGAGAAATGGATTTGGAGTTTGAAATCTGGATTTTCTCCTGTGGCCGGCACTACCGCATGTCTGGAGCGGTAGTACCGCAAGGGCGGTACTACCGGCATTTGTTTGGCGGTAGCTTTTTGGCGATCTTGCGTTTCTTTGTTAGTCTTTGGCGGCACTACATTGAGGAAGCGGCGATGCTGCTATGGGCGGTACTACTGGGCCTAAGGCACCGTAGGTATTTTCGATCTTGGTGATTTTTGGTGGTGAGGCCGGCACTACTGGCCGAGGAGGCGGTAGTCTCACAGAAGTCGGTCTTCTTGCCCCCTCGAGGGCGATAATCTGTAAAAGTGTCAGATTGGCCGACCAGATTGAGACTCTGGGCGGTACTCACTGCCCTTAGAGGCGGTAGTACCGCATTCTTGAAGTTTTGCCCATTTAGCCCCCAAGCGGCTAGTTTTCTTGGTGGGGCTATAAATACCCCTTGGGGGCTTGGGGCTAATGTTCTTTGGTGTTGTTCTTTGTGTGTGGGAGTTGTGTGCATGTGTTGCTCTTCTCCATTTGCCTCTTGAGCTTAAGAGAAAATATGAAAATAATAATGCTATTGAATCTAGATGTGATCTTCTACTAACATATTCTCATAAAGATTCACATCTGCGAGATCTTTGTTGAAATGTTTATCTCTGTTAGCTATATGTGAAAACAAGACTATAATCATATTGAATGATGAGAAGTTAGACCTCAAATCAGCAAGAACGCCTCAACACCTCAAGAGAATCAAACAACGTCCATGAAATAGTGTTGTGAGAACCTTGTATGGATAAGGCCAACAGAGACTTAGAAAGTAAGACAGAATATCTAATCTGAAATTCATGTAAAGATATCTAAGCTATTCTATTAATGAATTTGCTTAAAAAATCAATTTACTATCACTAATGATTCTGCTAGAAATGTCTAGATGTTGCTAAATGTAACTCATAATCAATTGAGAAAAAAACTGATCTAGCAACCACTACAGCAGTCAAAGGAATACAAGCAGCTCCACTAAATCATTTTTGCTTGAAAAAACCTCCTAGTGTGTATCAATAAAGAAAATAGAATGGGTTCCAAAGTGAAACATGCAATTGGGAAAGATCAATTTATATAGCTCCAGAAAAATTTGACAAGTGCAAGTGAAGTCAAGTCCATCTGCCAATGATTCTACATAAAATGATCTATGTTTATGTAGTAATATATATCAAATTCTTGATACCGTACTATTCTAATCACACATTTATCACATTTAGAGGTACTATGGTCATACATGCCCTATTATATCAAAATCTAGAAAATCAAAATTATCTTTAGTATAAATGTTAAATGACATGTTAAATTTTAATTGCCAAAAAATTGAAAAGAAAGTTTAGGTAAATGATGACTTGCTGAAACTATATTCTAATGTAAGATGAATAATCAATATCTAGATGCATTCTAACAAGTTAAGATTTTCAAGCTATAAGATTTATGAAACATTAATTACTCTATGGTCATTTCACTTATATTTCTATGCATCTTGAGAATTGATTCAATGGATTATCATACATCATCTAATCCCAATAATTGTGTTTTGATTTTAATTTGCCATATTTTAATCAGTAATTGTAAATGCAATTAAAAGTTGAAGTTTCTAGTCTCAATTATTAAAAAAAATTAGTAACTATTTGTCACTTTGATTTACAATCATAGATAGTAAGTTTTATATTTCAAAATCTGATATTCTAACTCTCAGTCAAAAGAAAATCAGTTATGATTTTGCTTAAAAATATCTATGTCAATTTCATATATTTTGGAATTTTCAATTCTAATATCCAATTCATCCATTCTTCTGCTTATTTGAATCTTTATAGTCTCTCGAATGATGATAATATTGTTTGCATGGACTGTTCTATTCATTTTCAGTTCGATTTGTTGACTTTAAATTTTGAAGCTTTGTATCAAAGTTCATGTGATTTAATAATTTATCATTCAGTATCAGATGATAATGATAAAGTGATTCATGCTTTTAAAAAAATTAGTCAAAGCAATCCATTTTAAATATGGATTTTTTTAAATTTTGTCCAGTTCATTCTATTTTCAATCTTGGATCATTGATCATTTTGATTTCAAGGTTTGTGCAATACAATCTTCGATTCTCGTGGTATAACGCCTATATCTATTCAGATTTGAGTTTTCTTTTCTAGTATCTAATTTTAAGTGGTATCAGTCTTTGTGAATGAAGTCTGAATTTTCCATAATGTAAGTACTTAATGATTTATTGATTAAAGAAACGTAGCATCTCATGTATATGTATCCGTTTATCAGTGATAGTTAGTGATATCATTAATGGATCTATCTTTGTTTCTTACTTGATTTTTTCTTCAAAAGTTGTGAGAATTGCCTATAATATTTATGATTCTAGTGGTCACCTTCATCTATCTACAAGTGTATTTGTTACTTCCACATCAATTGTTTTTTCTTTCTTGCCTTTTTAAACTTGTACTTGATTAAGTTTTTCTAAGCTAATTCAGTAAATCTGAATCTATGTATAAAAGAATCTGAGATGTTTCAGAAATAAGATTTTATGAATTATGAAAGAATTATTTCAAGTATCTTTTTTTTTCCTTGCAAGGAATAGAACTTAGTCATTTGGTTTAAAGCTATATAGGGATATGATAGTTTCAATATATCTGTTTATTTTAATATGCTTAAAGTGGTTCATCAAAGGTTAGTCTTATTTTAGTTTATAAACTTTTTTTAATGACTCATATGTATCATCATAGTATATGAAATCTATATCATAAGTGTAAATCTAGATGTTAATAAAACAGATATATATTTATTAATATGTAGAAAGAGAATGCGTTAATTATTCATGTCAATCCAATTATATGCATTTAGAGTGTAGTAAGATTTATTGTTATTACTAATCGAAATATCCAGTATAGTGATGCATTATAAGATTGTAGTCAATCATATTTGTGGTTTATCATATCTTTATGACATATGGTATCTATGATGTTTATAATGATCTTCAACAATTTAAATATCTTTTTCATCCATGAAAAGAGTGAGACTAATTGCATGTGTTGCAATTAGGAAGTGATTTGAGAGCCTCTTGTGCATGTGTTGCACTTGAGTGAGGCCTTGTGCATGTGTTGCACTTGGTGATCACCGAGGCGCATTTGTTGTGCCGGTGAGGTTCAAGCGAAGGCGGCTTGTTACTCTTGGAGGTTGCCGACTCCTAGACAGCGTGGCGTCGTCTTGTGAGCTCTCGAGGTGTGAAAGCCCGGCAAGTTTGTGAAGGTTCGGGTTGAGCCTCTGCCACAGCGTGAAAAACCACGACTAGTGGAAAGAGGCGGTGCTCGGCGGGGCCGGTCCAAGTGTGGGCTAGCCTCAACGTGGACTAGGGGAGACCGGCAAGTCTCCGAACACCACGGAAGAACATCGGTTGTCCCTTGTCTCTTTACTTTCAAGTATTTACCTTGTGCATATTATTGATTGCTTGAATGTATTAGAATTGCTTAGTATTAATTGATTGTTCAATTTAGCAATTCTAGTGTAGAGACTTAATTTAGATAGTGCACTAGTGAGCCTAGTTGATTTAGGCTTTAAATTGTCAAAACCTATTTATCGCTTCCGCATATATCTTTGATTAGGTTTTGACTTAGGGGTGTATTAGAGCGAAAGGATTAGAGAGCGATTAATTTTGTAAAACGCCTATTCACCCCCCCTCTAGGCGCATCCTCGACCCTACAAGTGGTATCAGAGCCACGGTCACTCTCATTTTAGGCTTAACCGTCTAGAGAGTAAAAAGGATGGCAACTAGAGGTTTAGTGCACTCTCACGATCCACTCATGCTAAATGAATCAAATTATGCTCAATGGAAATTATTTATGATCGATCATTTTAAATCCATGAGCCCACAAATTTGGTGGATCGTAGATGTCGGCATTTCTTCTACACTAAACGATATTGCTCCAACTAAAGGAGAGGAGAAATGTCTACATCTCGACGCTCAAGCAGCTAACGCCATTTTTAGTTTTGTGAGCGTAGAAATGTTTAATCTCATTTGCAACCTCTCAAGCGCTCATGCAATGTGGATTAAACTTCAAGACTTATTTGAATCATCCACATCGATTGATGATTGCAATAAGGAAGAAGTGTCGGTTGACGATTCAACTTCAACATCAAGCAATGAACCGACATCTCCTTCAACCTCAACCTCCGCCTCAAGCGACGACGAATCTTCACTTATATCAAAAATTCGTTGCTTCATGGCAAAAGGTAAAGATGAGGTATGTGATGACGAAGAGCCCTCTTATGATGATTTAATGGATATGTTAGAGGAGCTCAATAATTATCTTGGGAAGGAGAAAACAAAATATAAGATTTTAAAGTTAGAACATGAGTCACTTAAAAATGATTATGATGTTCTAAAAGAAAATCATGAAAAAGTCCTTCTCAAGGAATTTAGTAAAGCTAGTCTGGATAGTGCTATTCAATGTAATCTAGATGATGAATTGCCTTGCTTAAATTCTATTACAATCAATTCATCAAATAAATGCATATCCACATCTAGCGATGATTTGCCTTGTTGCTCTAATGAAATTGCTTCTAGTTCCTCTATGTTTTTAGACGCTAATATTGTAGAGGAAAACAATGAGCTCAAGGCTCAAGTCATTAAATTGGAAAATGACTTGAAGAAGTGCGTTAAAGGAAAAGCCCTCCTCGACGAAATCTTGAGCAAGCCAAGGGCGCCTCAAGACAAGCGAGGACTCGGCTACAACTCCAAGAGGGAGAATAGCAAGACAAGACACAACGCACGACACTCGAAGACTATCAAGTGTTTTGCTTGCAACAAGAAGGGCCACCTCGCCTCCGTGTGCCCTAATCAAGTGGATAACAAGGCCACAACACCAACAATGAGGCAAACCGGCGTTGAGCACAACAAGAAGGTCAAGAGAGGACCAAACGGAGTAACGTGCTTCAATTGCCGGGAAAAGGGACATTTCGGTAAGGATTGTCCCAAAGGTATAACTCCTAAGCCTATTCTCATTAATGAAAATTATTTGCTTAGGAAGGACAAGAATGGCAATGTGTTTGCCAAGCTAGTCAAGTCCCCTATGCCGGCTCAAAATGATATTCATATGCATAGGAAGAGTGAATCTAGAAATGGATTTGCTAAATTTGTTAGCGCTCCTAAGCCCACTCAATATAACTCAAACATATTGCTTAGGAGAAATAACAATAGCAAAACGTTTACTAGATTTGCTAGATCCTCTAAGCCAATCCATAATTTCAATTATCATATGCTTAGAAGAGATCAAACTAGAAATGGTTTTGCAAAATATCAATGCCCTCCTAAGTCCTCTCACTTAAATCCAAATATTTTGCTTAGGAGGAATAATTATCGCAAAACCATTCCTAGTCGTGTTAGTCAATTCAATAATGTTAAAATTAGGACCATTTGGGTTCCTAAATCTATTGTGACTAACATTGTCGGACCCAATAAAATTGGGTACCAAAGATCGCCTAAAAGATTTTTAGGTGATATGAGATGGATTGGACGCTTGCCACTCAAGAGGAGAAGGACTATATTGATCTACAAGTGGTGTCAAGCATGAAGATAATCAAGTCCATCATGAGCCAATGCCATCTCGGTAACAAGTATTTAAATTGATTCTTATGTCTTATAGCCTTGTGTAGGTTATAATGAAATATTAATGAATATCAATTTAGATTACTTGCTATGGTCACTTGCTCTCGCCTCTCATCTATTCTCTTAATTGCAAATCTTGAGCAAGTTTAGATGTGGCACATTTAGGGGGAGTGTTAATTCATATTCATGTGTATCACATCCCTACATGTGCCCATATTAATATAAGTGTATATATGTATTTTCAAAATCAAACCATTTAGCCAAAAGTCAAAATGTTGTATACTCTTAGTAAACTTGTAAAAAACTAGTTGCAAAATGTATACAAATGTTTTGAAATGTTTCTTAAAGGTTTTGACTTCACAAAAATCTATTTTGAAAAGAAAATAAGTTTTAGCGTCAAAAACTAGTTACTAGTATCTTGACTTTGATTTAAACTTATAATTTTCATAGAAATAAAAGTAAAAGGATTTTGAAAATAATTTCAAAATAAAAATCCTAGAGTTGGTCATTCTTAACAACTTTCGTGTTCAAAAGATTTTCAAAAGACCAACTCATCAAAAGTTATTTGATTTTGAAACTACTTTAAAAACTATACTCGACCCATAATGGTCATATTATTGCACTTAGTGAGTTTCTCCATTTGGATCAATTCTTGTGTAGAATTTTGATTCAAAATGGTATTCTAGACTCATACACAAAATTCAAATCCATATATCTTACCCCTGCTTAATTTGAATTCTTGTGTTGTTGATTTTGACTTGGTTTCTATTTGCTTCTTCGAATGGACTATTTAGATCAAAAGTCAAAATTGTATTTAAATGACCCAAATTTGTGAAAAGCTTTGTAAAAGTATTCTATTATGTATCTCAAATGTTTTACAAGCTTTCAAAATGAAAATTCTATGTTGAAATCTAATTTGGCTCGAAAACAATTTGATTTAATCCGAAATGGCCTATTTAGGCATATAGCTCAAATGTTGGCATTCGAGTTGGATTTCATCATAAATCTTGGCTATACATATTCATGATACACCAATCTAAGCCATGGGAATCAAAATTGCATGAAATCCAAGTTGAATTGCATTTTGAGGCTTTTCGTGAAAAATCAATTTCCTTTTATGCCTCAAAGCGCAAATTGCCATATCTTTCAAAATAAAATTGATTTTGAGAAAATTCTTTTTGCAGAACCTTCTAATTAGTCCAAAGTTCATCTCTGCAAATTTTCAAATTCATTGGACTTCATTTGAATCATTTTTGATAAAATTTGCAAAAATCCGGAGTTTGATGCTGTCGGGACCGGTAGTACCGCTACGACCAGTGGTGAGTACGGGTTCTTGATACTACCGACCTGTGTGAGCGGTAGTACCGGCCTGGCAGGTTTGGTTCTGAATTTTCAGATTTTTCTGAGTTTTGCTTTGGGATATCTTTTGATTGGTACTTCCTTTTTCAAAAATTCTTCTTGGAAAAGCTTTGTGTTATCCCAAAGTTCATTTGTGCAAAATTTGAAAAGCTCTGAAATTTATTTGATCGCATTTTCAAGTGGTATCAGTTATGAGCACTTTAAATGAACTAAAGAGTGATTTTCACTTGATCTTTTGAAAAGACAAAACTTGTGCAAGTCAAATGCAAATAACTCCATGTTTAATTCACATTAAATATCTCGGGAGTTTATTTATACCAAGTTTTGGGTACTTATTGGCTTCCAAGTGATATCATGTCTTTAATTTGCTCTAATACTAAATCTTTTTGGATTTCATTGATCTATTTTGAGCTTTTCTTCTTTCGATACCCGTAAGTGTTTGTTGCTCTGAGAATATTGCTCTGATACCCATCAATCTTTTATCGATTATTCTTTCAAGTGGTATCAATCCAGCACTTATTCACTCCCTATGCTTACAAGTGTATCTTTGAGTTTATCTTTTCTCCAAGCGGTATCATTAAATTGATTTATTTCCTACAAGTGGTATTTCATTGCCTCTTTGTAGAATTACTTGCGATACCCACAGTCTTGATTAAGATTTTTCCTCTCAAGCTAAAATTGTAAGTTCAACTGCTTAAGAATTCTCTGTGTGAGATTCTTTATGTGTTGGAATACATAAAAGAGGAAAATCTCCTGTTGAGCATTGTTCTTCATGAATATTTGAAAATGCTCATTTCCTTTGGTTCTTCATGCAAAGCCCTTGAGATAGAATTAAAGTGATATCTATTTGCTCAAGTGGTATCTATTTCTTTTGGGTTCCTCGTTCGACCCAATTAGGCAAATTATTGAATTCTTCAAAAGATTCATGTTGAGAATTTGCAAAGCCTAATAAAATGAGGAGTGATTTATTTGAATGAGTTTCAAATAAACCGTGTGATACCCTTACTTCGTTTTTCATGCTTATCTTTACAAGTGGTATTTGTCTTACAAGTGGTATCCACAAATCCAAATATGGTCTCTTTTCGTGTTTTCCTTATTCTTAAGACCATATTTCAAATAAAAAAAACTTGTTTTACTTCTTGAATGACCCTTCAAGTTTTTATTTGGCTTAAGTTCTTCAAATTCCACTCCAAGGTCATAAGTATGCATTCGAATCCTTATATGACCTTCATTAAAAAGAAATGGTTAAATGCTAAAAAGGAGAATGTTTTTCCAAGTTAAATACCAAAAGGGGAGATAATGATAAATCTTATTAATGATTAATGTTTAAATGCCAAAAGGGAAGAATGTATTTCAAGTTAATCTTTTAGTTTTTCCATTTTGGTGCTTAATGCCAAAAGGGGGAGAATTAGGAAGCTTAATGTCATTTGGTTTAAAAAGTAAGCTTGATATGATTAAGGGGGAGAATTAATATGCATATGTGTTCAATTACCTTAAAATTCTCTCGATATGTTAGTTTTAATCCAAATGTGCTTATTAAGCTTGGATTTGTCATTATTCACCAAAAGGGGAGATTGTAAGTTCAACCTTCATTAGTTATGGTTTTGGTGTTAATGACAAATCTAATCTTGTGTTAATGACAAATCAATATTGAGTTTATCCCTAATGCGATAGTGTTATTAATGACAATCTTATATCGAGACTAACATGTTTGTTTAGAATATCTTTGTTTAGTCTCATCGCATTGAAAAATGGAAAACCCGAGGTATGTATGCATATTCATTATAGTATTAATTACATACTTTGGATTCAAGTTAAAGTATGAATGTCCCGTTACATTTACCACAAAATGTGCATCATGTTTCCCAATCCATATATTACATGGATGCACATATTTAGGGGGAGTTTGTAGTTTAACTTGAAAGTCTCTTTGTATTGATCAATTCGTTATTGACACATATAAGGATCAAGACAAAGAAACTAAATCCTTGAGTATATGTTTGAATTGCCTAGTTATAAGTATACTCATGGAAATATAGGATATGCTCCAATACGATCAATTTGAATATGTGCATATTATCTCCAAGTAAATCATATTTATGCACATATACATGTGGGGTGTATTCTATAGTTGATGATTTAGAGTAATGATCATTTCCATACAATTTACATATAATGGATCATTACTTTTCATCAACATGAGTATATGAAAACTTGTGTAGTTGATATATACTCATATCAATTTAAATGATAATTTAAATTGAGTTCATTTGTCTTGTTAATCGTTAAAGAACACTTCATCATGTGTTGATGGTGTTTTGTGATTAATTGAGGACAAATGAATAGTTCTTAAGTATAATAAAGCATGAGTTGCATTATTGTACTTAAGACACACTTAAATCATTTCTATTGATTTAGGGTTGTGCTCAATTGATCTAGAGGCATCCATTATGTGTTAATGGAGTGCAAGAGATAATTGAGACAACCATGCATCTTGGACTAACTATTTTATGAGTTGTGATTGAGTTATGTCCAAAGATGGATGAGATGATGAGAACGTGACAAGGACGGCATCATGAGTTGATGGGCGTCAAGAATGGATCCCGAAGATAAAGAAGGGTAACGATCCCAGGGGAATATCAAAGTGATGATCATAAAGACCCCAAAGGGGATTGCTTGTCTTGTGCGAAGGTATAACTAGATAGGCTAAGGACTTTGTAGTCTTTGAGTCTAGAGTTTTATCGCCGTGCTATTAAGAGGGGTCGTTCCCTTTGCTTGAGCTTCATCATGTGTTGGTGATCTCATTCCGCGTTCACTCAAAGCTCAACCATTTTGGTTTTGGTTTTTGCATTTGGTTTAAACCATTTGGCATGTGTTGCGAATGGGTTAAACTTATGCTTGGTTGCATTTGGTTTTCGCATAATGCTTTGATTTGCATGTGTTGCAAATAGGATAAGCTAGTGCGTTGGCTTTTGCGTGAAGTTCACTTTTGCATGTGTTGCATTAGTTGGCGCTTCATGTTTTGGTTATAAAACAATCTTTCTAAAACCGTGTGGTTGCTTGGAGCTAAGTTTTGCATGTGTTGCAAAAGGAGAGCTCAAGCATGATTTGGTGTTTGTGGTTGTGTATGTGCTAGAGGCTGCATGTGTTGTGAGTGGAGAGCACATATGTTTGATTTGGTGTTTAAGTGTTTGTATGGAGCTAGAGGCTTGCATGTGTTGCGAGTAAAGAGCTCATACGTATGGTTTTGGTTTTGGTCGAAGTTTGGTTTTGGTGTTACATGGGACTAGAGAATTGCATGTGTTGAAATTAGAGAGTTCATGCATCTTGATTTGATGTTGCTTGGAGCTAGACTTTTGCATGTGTTGCAAAGAGTAGTGCTCAAGCATGAAATGTGTTTATTATGTTATTTGCAAGTTAGTTGTCGAATAAACCGAGGTTTATGAGTCCGAATTCGAGAGCATGTGAGTGGGGCTTGCAGCGGTGTTGGCAAGTTGACCGGGTCTTGTGTTGACCTTCACATGGCTAGGGGATTAATCTCATAAACTCGAGTTTGATTTGTATCGTTTTGCAAATAGTTCTTGAGTTGATTGCGAAATGTGTTTTCGCGATTTGGTTTGAATTCTTTGAGTATGAGCTAAGTTGGTGCAAATGTGTTTTGCGTGTGTATGATCATGTGTTGATCATCTTTGTGGCTCAAAGAATAAGTTTGGTTTTTGGAGAAATGGATTTGGAGTTTGAAATCTGGATTTTCTCCTGTGGCCGCACTACTATCAAGATATGCAGGCGGTAGTACTGCAAGGCGATACTACCGGCATTTGTTTAGCGGTAGCTTTTTGGCGATCTTGCGTTTTCTTTGTTGAGTCTTTGGCGGCACTACATGCTGTGAGGAAGCGGTAGTACCGCTATGGAAATGATACTCTAGGGCCTAAGGCACCGTAGGTATTTTCGATCTTGGGTGATTTTTGGTGGTGAGGCCGGCACTCTGGCGAGGAGGAGCGGTAGTCATGAGTCGGTACTCTACTGCCCTCGAGGGCGGTAATCTGCAAAAGTGTCCGATTAGCCGGCAGTTGGGACTCTGGGCGGTACTACTGCCCTTAGAGGCGGTAGTACCGCATTCTTGAGTTTGCCCATTTAGCCCCCAAGCGGCTAGTTTTCTTGGTGGGGCTATAAATACCCCTTGGGGGCTTGGGGCTAATGTTCTTTGGTGTTGTTCTTTGTGTGTGGGAGTTGTGTGCATGTGTTGCTCTTCTCCATTTGCCTCTTGAGCTTAAGAGTGAGACTAATTGCATGTGTTGCAATTAGGAAGTGATTTGAGAGCCTCTTGTGCATGTGTTGCACTTGAGTGAGGCCTTGTGTATGTGTTGCACTTGGTGATCACCGAGGCGCATTTGTTGTGCCGGTGAGGTTCAAGCGAAGGAGCGGCTTGTTACTCTTGGAGGTTGCCGACTCCTAGGCAGCGTGGCGTCGTCTTGTGAGGAGCTCTCGAGGTGTGAAAGCCCGGCGAAGTTTGTGAAGGTTCGGGTTGAGCCTCGCGCGGCGTGAAAAACCACGACTAGTGGAAAGAGGCGGTGCTCGGCGGGAGCCGGTCCAAGTGTGGGCTAGCCTCAACGTGGACTAGGGAGACCCAAGTCTCCGAACACCACGGAAAAATATCGGTTGTCCTTGTCTCTTTACTTTCAAGTATTTACCTTGTGCATATTATTGATTGCTTGAATGTATTAGAATTGCTTAGTATTAATTGATTGTTCAATTTAGCAATTCTAGTGTAGAGACTTAATTTAGATAGTGCACTAGTGAGCCTAGTTGATTTAGGCTTTAAATTGTCAAAACCTATTTATAAACTTCGCATATATCTTTGATTAGGTTTTGACTTAGGGGTGTATTAGAGCGAAAGGATTAGAGAGCGATTAATTTTGTAAAATGCCTATTCACCCCCCCTCTAGGCGCATCCTCGACCCTACAATGACAACCTTCTTTTGTCGAGCCTAATACTCTACACGTTCACCACCAAAAATTATCAGAGATGACAACCTTCTTTTGTCGAGTCGAATACTCTATGCGTTTACCGAGTAATAATACATGTTCGTAAAACCACCTACCGAAAAAATAGTCTAAAGGAAAAAGGGCGAAAAATTATTAGAGATGACAACCTTCTTTTATCGAGCCTAATACTCTACACGTCCACCGAGTAATAGTACATGTTCGCGACAAAAAATTATTAGAGATGACAACCTTCTTTTGTCGAGTCGAATACAAAAAATAGTCTAGAGGAAAAAGGGCGAAAAATTATTAGAGATGACAACCTTCTTTTGTCGAGCCTAACACTCTACACGTCCACCGAGTAATAGTACATGTTCGTGACAAAAAATTATTAGAGATGACAACCTTCTTTTGTCGAGCCTAATACTCTATACGTCCACCACCAAAAATTATCAGAGATGACAACCTTCTTTTTATCGAGTCGAATACTCTATCGTTCTGAGAGTAATAATACATGTTAAATAAAACCACCCACCGGCGAAAAATAGTCTAAAGGAAAAAGGGCGAAAAATTATTAGAGATGACAACCTTCTTTTATCGAGCCTAATACTCTACACGTCCACCGAGTAATAGTACATGTTCGCGACAAAAAATTATTAGAGATGACAACCTTCTTTTGTCGAGTCAAATACGAAAAATAGTCTAGAGGAAAAAGGGCGAAAAATTATTAGAGATGACAACCTTCTTTTGTCGAGTCTAACACTATACACGTCCACCGAGTAATAGTACATGTTCGCGACAAAAAATTATTAGAGATGACAACCTTCTTTTGTCGAGCCTAATACTCTACACGTCCACCACCAAAAATTATCAGAGATGACAACCTTCTTTTGTCGAGTCGAATACTCTATGCGTTTACCAAGTAATAATACATGTTCGTAAAACCACCCACCGACGAAAAATAGTCTAAAAGAAAAAGGGCGAAAAATTATTAGAGATGACAACCTTCTTTTATCGAGCCTAATACTCTACACATTCACCGAGTAATAGTACATGTTCGCGACAAAAAATTATTAGAGATGACAACCTTCTTTTGTCGAGTCGAATACTCTACACGTTCACATGTTTAAAAAAAACCCGCGATTATGACCCGTTGGCAAATCTCTAAGTTGCTATAAACTTTCGACGAATCTGTGTTTTTTTGGTGACGAAAACTTTTTTTTTTGGATTTTTTGGGCGGCGAAAACTTTTTTTTCCGATTTTTTGGGCAGCGAAAACATTTTTTCCGGGTTTTTTGGGCGGCGGAAACATTTTTTCCTATTTTTTCGGCGACGGAAATTTTTTTTCCGGGAAAAACGGAGAAATGACCCGAACGTAAGAAGCATGGACCTGGTTGTTATTTTTTTGGACCTGTTCGCTATCTCGAAAAATTAGAAAAGGGCCTGTTCGCGATTTGAGATTAACGGGAGGTTTTTCCGTAAAATACCGTGCCAGGGACCCAAACGCGAAGAAAAAAAATTATTTTTGTCTCACAGAAAATTACACAGGGACCTATCCGTAATTTCGAAGAAACGGAAGGACTTTTTCAAAAAATCGTCGGTGACACGTGGACCGGCTGGGAGCTCTCCAAATCTTCCGCCTGTAATAGAGTTGATATTCTACGATTTCTATCTCGCTATGAGTTTTTTTTTTTTTTTTGCAAACAATGTGAATATAATTGTGAAATTTTACCAAGCACAGAACATCCTTCACTTTTATCCAGCATTTTTTAAGATAGTTTTTTACCTTGTATGCAATGTTCGCACTAGTTTGTATAAAAGTGAAAAAGTTTATTTTTGTGCTAGATACATCTCCAGATTGTATGGATACTGCTTGATTATGTCCATCATTGTTGTTATCATTCTTAGAAACTTGTGTGCAAAATTTGTGAGTTTACACAAAAAAAAAATTCGATGGAGACATCATTGGATTGTTTATTTTCTACACACATATATATGTGATCTTAATGTTTTTCTAGATAAAATAAATCATCACCCTAAAGTTTTGGAATTTTCAATACCATCAAATATGGATTTAGTTGCAAGAAGGAAAATGATTTGGTTATGTTTAGGTAAAATTTGCTATATCTTTTCTAATTTACTTTGTTTGGATATAATTTAGTTTCCATCCCAACATAGCATATTTCCGCCCTCAAGGCTGTTATAATCTCGATCAAAGGTATTAAACCTGTGTTAAACAATCTCATGCACTCAATTGTTGCAAAATCACCACTAGCCTCACCCCAAGACTTGCTTTTGCCTCATTAATTTCCCAACATAGCCAATTGGCACCCGTAATATTTTCCGAAAAGGTATAAGAAAGGAATAATAACTTTGCATAAACATCAAGAACACAAAGATATAACCCTAAAAATTAGAACAAAAAGATATAAAACATGCACAAACAAAGCTATCACCCACTGGATCTTTAGCACTGATCCGAGCCTCACCCCGTGTTTACTCACCAACAACACACATGGAATATCCACCCTTGCCTCTAGCCTCACACCATTTTGCCCCATCGTTGATGTACCATGGGCAACTGGTAAGAGCAATATCATACGAAAAAGTATTAACAATGCACAATAACTTCAAAAACATGTAAATAATTACACAATATGTATAATGGTATAATACATACGGAACATATAAGTAATTAAAAAATGTGTACAAGAGTATAATACATTCTATCACCCACTGAACATGTCAATTAAATTTTATCTCCTCCCCAATTTTAAGTCTCCGTTTGGTACCACTGAGGATAAATGATAATCTCATTTGGCGAAACCACTTTCAACTATTTTTGGTGTTTTGCCAAGTTTTTTTTTTCTGAACCAAGATGCAAACATGTATATTGTTGCGTTTAGGGGTGAAAATGGGTCAGATATGGGCAGATATTACCCTTCCCGTATCCTAACCCATATTTTTTTCCTAGATTCGTAGTTGGATACATGCTAACCAAATACAGATACGAATTCAGGTTATTTGAGATACGGATATGTCATGGATTCGGGTTAAGAATGGATAAAGTTATACGGTTTATGCACTTATACGTAGAGTAATATATGTTGAATCAAAGCATATGAATACATGGACACAATAACAAGTTATATGTCAACCAAAGCACATTCCATAATAATAAGATAATAGCCATGGCATGACATAAGTGATCTCATGCTTGGGACGGTTTGATTTGAAGTTGTCGATGATACACTTACACTTATACTTCCAGTACCACTTGATGCAGATGCTATGTTCTTCCTAGTATATACAAATAAAATTGCGTAAATTAATATCCAAATAATAGCAAAATCACGAATGTAAGTAATAGTACAGTTCCTACTATTTACTCTGCCCAGAGTTAAGTAATGACAACTAACAGTTTGACAAACTCACAGCAGTACCTAGCTAGCTCAACTGATTAGTTAAATGCATAGCACACATCTTAAAAATATTAATGTATAGATCCAGGGAGTAGGGACTAGAAGAGTTTATAAACATATTATAACTACTTCATCCTAATTCCTATAAAAGAAAGAAAGAACTTCATCCTAATGAGTTGTTTGATTACATCTGTATCCCCTACTAACACACTGAATCTGCAATTTGCAGTTGGCATTGATCAGTAAAATGAAAGTTGCAGACCAGTAGTTCATCAAGAATTCAAGAAACATTGATGATTGCATCCTGTAGCTTCAGACCAAATAGCAAAAGCAGACATGTCACATATTCAAGTCAAACTTCATCCAGGTAGACATGAGTCACTACACAGTGAAACATCACATTCAATTTCTACTACTTTCTTTGCAATTTGAACACTAGCTCCCTGCTACACAGTCCTCCAAAACATCCTTATTTTCCTCCATCCTACTTTAGTTCAGTAGCTACATTCTCTTATAGACTCCAAGTATCACATTCGGGTGCTATATACAAGTGCAAGAACTTCACTTTCTGCTAAAACTAAAAGGAGTAAGCAAGTGCGCTGGGGAGGCAGAGCCTCGGAGGCTGTAGGATCAAGGACTACCGACTAGAGGGGGGTGTCGACGATCGGGATCGCCTGACCGCAAAAGTGTATGGGGGTTAATGTGAATCAGAGAATCGGGCTTCGCCACTCACAGAAAACAAACTTCATTTGCTCCGATGGTCGGAGGAAAGGGAAAGAGAGGGAGACACCGAGAATTATACTGGTTCGAGCCCCTGTGACAGGTAATAACTCTACTCCAGTCTTGCCTGGAGGCGGAGAAGTTCACTATGTTCGAGTACAAGGGATGCTCTCTAGCTCGAGCTACTATAGTTTGACTATGTATGTGTTCTGTTGTATTCTGCAAGGCTTGAGTGTGTGTTCCGTGCTCGCCTCATGGGGGTTTTATAACTCTCCAGTCCATTACTAGAAATGGTCTGGAGAGATTCCCGAGAGAGTAGCTTCATGCACACTAAAACTGGATCATAACCGCCCCGGATTTGTCGCCCACGTCTGGCTTGACTCCATCATTTAAGGATCTTGGTAACCGCCAGTGTGAATGTTCGATTTGGATCCCCGAGCTCGACCCCTTCGAGTGAGAGCTGATTTCTTACCCCCTAGCTCGAGGTCGTGCAGGAACTGTGTGGTCAACAACGCGGTCAGAAGCCTCACGGCTCGAGCTCGAGCTAGGGGTTTATTGACTGACCTGTTAACGGGGCAGGGGTTCTTCAGTCCCCGACAGCTAGCCCTCGAGGCTCAAGCCGCAACCCAAGCACCTAGGATGACCTTGAGTCTCATGACCTAGAGAAGAGGACGATTTTCTGGTCGTGCTCAGAGTTGCCCAAACCTGAAGTCGAGCTCGATACTATAAGAGGGGTCTTAACTTAGTTGTGCTTGAAACGCACGTGCTTTCTGGAGCTTCGACCGAGCTTGGAAAAGCTCGAGGTCGGACGCAGACCAACCAAAGGACCCAGCCAATTACGCCTGACGACCCTTGGGCTTCAAAGTCTTGGTACGGACATAGAAGAGCAGTGGAACAGCCCGTGACGCATCGATTATGTCGCCAAATCTCTAAATGCGCCTGTCGAAGCACAACCGGCGTGCCTTTTGAGATGCAACGGCCCACAGCTGTCATCGATCGAGGCTTATAAAGCCCAAACCCTTGGCTCTTCTAAAATATACCCGAACTTCCTCGAATCCTTAGCAATCCCGACTTCCTTATCTTCTGTCCAAACCGCCTTTTCTTCCCCGACCAAGCACCAAACTAGCCTCATGGCCAAGTTCGGGAAGAGTACTCTGTCGCTGGTGAGGATGAAGGAACTCGATGGTCTGGGGCTGCTGGATCCAGCAACGTGGTGGTTGCTAGGCGGGGAGACCGAGCCGTGGCCCCGAAAAGACGAACTCGTCAGCACCGAGAAGTACATGCTCTTCGCCTTGCGGACGCCGGAGAGTGACTTCATGGCGTCAGTCCTCGCACAATGCAAGATCGAACTCGTCAATCTGGTGCCAAACTCCATCCTTCTTTTTTCCATCTTTTCTCATTTGTGCGAGGGGTTCCTGGGAATCCCTTCCTACCCCTCTCTCTTTTTTTGCTTTTTCTCCTTGTTTCGCACCGGGAAGGACCCCGTGGTTGGGTGCCTTTATTTCCGATTGCGAACGGGACTCCCTTGGTCCTTCCCCCAACTCCAAGCTTGGGACTCTCTCGGTCCATGGATCGAGGATGGTTCTACCTGAAGAGGGGTGAAGACGGTGCGCTGGCGTATGACGGAGCACCCATCGTCGGCAAGCGCCAGACCCCGGAGGCGGATGACCTGGAGGTCGACCAAGAGGCCATCGCCGCCATCCATATCTGCGCCATGCGCGGCCTCACTGGACAAGCCATCGCCAACGACTTCCTGTGGAACCGGGTGTTCCCTCTGCGAAAGAGGTTGCACCCATTCTACGAGATTGAGGGACGCGACGACCTCACCCACGAAGGCCCGACCGGTAAGTCATCTTTGAACTGAAAATTGCCCAAACTCAAGCCTGGGGTTATCTAACAGCTTTGCCCCTTCCAGCAGAGCCGAAGGAGTCCTGGCTTGTAGCCAGGATGATGAAGATGTTCAGGAAGGCAGCGTTTGACTACACCACAGACGACCCCGTCCCGAAGAATGTGCTGAACTGGAGGGCCGAGGTAAGATATCTTGAGTCAGAGTCTAGCTCGGGAGCATTCAGGCCAGTTCTGACTTTTAATTGTGCTTGCAGGAGAGCCAAGAGCTGCTCGGGACAACGAAGCGAATGCTGCCGCTGCCCAGAGCGAGCAAGGGCAAGAAGGTAGGCAAAAGACCACCTCCAGACGCCCGAGCGATAGAGCCCCGAAGAAGCAGCATGTTGAGTGGGGCGACCGCACAGTGGTAAGTCCTCCCTTGGTCGAGCCTGAATCTTTATTCGAACTCATGCTCCTTTCTTTTCATCCCTTTCTGATTCTTTTTTCCTTCTCGCAGCAGCAAAGGGCTGCATCCGCTGCTAGGACTTCAAGCTCCCAGGCAGCCCTAGGGTCCCGATCGCAGGGCCCTAGGTTTGTTGCCACGAGGAACCTGGAGCCTCCGCGCGCTCTAAGGTCTCCAGCATGAGGCGTTCGGAGAAGGGACGCCTCTTTACCCTCGGAACGCCGAGACTCCCAACAGCCCCCTGCGAGGCGGTGGCTTGTGACTCACGTACCCCTCTTCTTCTTTGGTTATAAAATTTCCTTTCGCCTTAGCTTAGTAACCTTTCCTTGCCGCAGACCTCGAGTGCTCGAACTCACCCCCGACATCCCCTGAAAATGGCTGTTGTTCAGGGCGAGTCTGAATCCAAGGAGGAGCCCTCGTTCGAACTGGTCCATCGCTCCGGCACGGGCCACAATCGCAACTCTGTGGGCCTCCACAGTTGGGTCGCGGCCGACGAGTCCGAGCAAGGACTCGCCGGTATGGACGAAGACGCAGCCCCAGCCACCACCGATGGAGAGGAGGCCGACGACACCGTGGCTGCCGGAGCCGAAGTCTTCCCGGCTAAAGTTGCAACGGGGAGCAAAGCTCAGGGCACCTCGGCCTTCGAGGCCAAGGCTGTTCAAGCTGTTCCTGCTGCGGTCGTTCCGACCGTCGAGGTCGGGATGACCCCAGCCACCGAGGCCAACAATACATTGGCCGAAACCGCTGCGAGGGGCCAAGCCGAAGACCCGGCCGGGGCCGCCGTGGAGGAAGGAGCGAAAGATACCCCGACCATGGAGGTCGGGACCAGCTTGGTCGGAGGAGCCGAGCTCGAAGGCGTGTCAAGCCTTCAGGCGGATGAGGAGATCCGAGCCGAAGTTGCTTCTAGCGAAGTCGACCATATGCCAGAGGAACTCCACCCGGGCGCCTCGACCTCAACGGAAGGCCACACTGTGCCTGGGGCGCCAAGCAGCAGGTCCATCGGGCCTCACTGCGTGACTTTCGAGGACCGGCTTAGCCAGGTACGATGCAACTTCTTCTTACTCCTCTTGTCTCTCGGCTCACTCTTCTTTGCTAAAGTATGACTTCTTTTGAATTTTGTAGGCTGTTGACCTTATCGCCCAGGGGCTTCAAGGTCTTCAGAGGCATTCTGACTCCTTGAAGATCGTCTTCGACAAGGTGGAGGAACAGGAGAGCCGCCTGCTCCAACTCGAGGAAACTTTGGCGATCGAGCAGGAGGAGGCCGGGCGAAGGACAGTGGCCCACGCCGCCGAGCTTGCCGCCTTCCAAGGAACGCTGAGGGCGCTTGAGGCCACCCACGCGTCTGAGCTCAGCCAGAGCCAGGCCATCAACACTGAGCGTGACCACGCGTTCAAGGTCGTGGAAGACGAACGTGCACGATCATCCAAGGCGCTCGAGGCTGAGCGTGTGGACACTTCCAAGGACCTTGAAGCTTAGCGGGCGAAAGTGGAAGAGCTGCAGAAGGTAGTCGCGGATCGAGCAGCCGCCCCAGCGAAGGCCTCCACCGAGCTCGAGGCAAAGGTCGCCGAGCTTGAGGAGAAGCTAGGATGAGTGACCAAGACGGCGAAGAACGCCCTGGCCCAACTCTAGGACGAGTGAAGCCGTATCGCCAGCTCTGCAGCCAAAACCCTTCGCCTGCAAGGCGAGCTATCAGCGCTACGAATAAAGGTCGTCGAGCTCAAGCAAGAGAAGCTCACCCGCGACATGGCAAACCTGTAGATAGGATTAAGTCTATGGAGTTTGTAACTATGATTTTGTAAAGAAGAAGTTAATAAAACAAAACCATTCTTGAACAAAAAGTCTACTGTACGAATTTTGTCTTATGTCTTTTGTTGTGTACTTAGCCTTTTTTGGGGCAGCATGCCCTCATCCAGCCCCCGTTGTGGTTAAGGTCGAGCAACGCTAGCCTTAGACACAATTTTTAGCAGTTAAGACACCGTGACCTGCAAGGTCGGTAGAAGGTTTTCCATCCCATGGGGAAAAACTGTAAGAGTTGAAGTCGTCAAGCATAATAAGTAATTTGCTGTATGGGAAGAGCTAAGTTCCCGAAGGTTATGGAGTCCCTTAGATTAGACTATAGAACTCCGAGCCCGATTTGTGCTTGCTCGATAGTCCCAAATATGGACTTTGGTTCAAGTCCTGGTACAGGGGGAGCTGGGATGCGATGAGAATCGGCTTACAGGTGGCACGACCCCTGGAGGTGAACTTCAAGTTCGCAACATTCGGATCGAGTTCGGAAGCACTTATACGCTGGTTGGATTCAGGAAAAACTCTAGCTCGACTAAATCTATGCATCCCCGGGCAGGATCTCTGATTCAAGCCCTGCCATAGGGGAAGCCATGACGCGATAAAAGTCGGCTTACTACTGGCATGACCCCTGGAGGTGAATCCTGAGATCGCAACGCCCAGTATAAAGTGTAGGAAAATGAAGGGACACAAAGACCAATATAGCCAATGAATAATGACTTTTATTAAAAATTGAGACAAAGGTGTTACACATAGAATTTACGGAGTTGATCAATGTTCCATGAGTTCGCGAGCTCTCTGCCATCGGGCATCGCCAGCCGGTAAGCCCCCGTGCGATCTGTTGAAACGACTCTGTAGGGGCCCTCCCACTGTGGGGATAACTTGTTGGTGTTGGACGAGACCTGAATTCGTCTTAGGGCTAGGTTCCCAACAAGGAGCTTCCTAGGTCGTACCGATTGAGACGCATGTCTGCGAAGAATCTGTAGGTAATGCGCTGATCGTAGCAGTGCACGACATCTTACTTTTTCTGTCAAGGTAAGGTCGAGAGACCACTCATGCTCGAAGTCGACTTGGTCGACCAAGCTGACCCTAGCAGAGACCAGCGTGATCTCTGGAGGCAGGACGGCTTCGGTATCGAATACAAGCTCGAAGGGGGTGGACCCTGTTGCTCAGTTGACCGTGGTATGAATGGACCATAAGACGGTGGGAAGCTCATCCACACAGGTCCGACCGTGTCGTTCGAGCTCATCTGAAACTCGCTTCTTGACGCCTTGAAAAATCTATCCGTTAGCGTGTTCCACCGCTCCATTGCTTTGTGGGTGGCTCACCGAGGTATAACACACTTTGGTGCCTATGTCTTCACAGTATTCCTAGAACAGTTCACTGGTAAACTGTGTTCCATTGTCAGTAATAATTCTGCATGGAACTCCATACCTGTTGACTACGAATAAGCGAAAAAATTTGATGGCTGCACGAGCAGTGATGGTTGAGACAGGTTCGGCCTCGACCCACTTGGTGAAGGTGTCGATAGCGATGATGAACAAGAATTTCTTCCCGCCAACCGCTTGGGGGAAAGGGCCAAGAACGTCGAGCCCCTATGTCGAGAAGGGCCAAGCGAGCGGGATGGTTTGGAGAGCGTAGGCCGGTTGATGTGACTTTTGAGCATGGAACTGGCAGGCTCGACAGGTGCGATCAATGTTCCGAGCATCCTGGAGCACTGTTGGCCAGTAGAACCCCATACGGAAAGCCTTCCTGACCATTGTCCTAAAAGAGGAATGCACACCACAGAGACCCGAGTGGATGTCGTTTAACAGGTACTTACCCTCCTCCGAGGTGATGCATTTCGTCAGGACACCAGAGACACTCCGACGTTAAAGTTTGTCATCAACGAGCTTGTATGAACATGCCCGGCGCTTGATCCTACTCCTCTCGGCGGGGTCGGACGGGATTTCGCCCTGTGCGAAGAATTTGTAGATCGGCTCTGCCCACGAGGGGACACCTTCAATGAAGACGGCCGAAACTTTCTAGTTGGAGATCGAGGGTGCCGCCAAGGTCTCAAGGACGACATCCGGAGGGACCTCATCATCGGACGACCCGAGCTTGGACAAGAGATCGGCGTTGGAGTTGTCCTTCCTAGGTACATGCTTGATTTCCAGATTATGGAACCACATCTCCATTTTGCGTACCTCGGCGAGGTATTTGGCCATCGAGTCTTCCGAGCATTGATAATCTTTGTTGAACTAGTTGACAACGAGCTGGGAGTCGCCTTTGACGATCAACCGGCGCGCGCCCGGTGCCTTGCAAGCTCAGAGACCCGCCAGAAGAGCCTCGTACTCTGCCACATTATTGGTGGCCGAAAATCCAAAATGAACTACATACCTCAGTTTGTCTCCTCGTGGGGTGAGGATGAGGATACCATCCCCCGAGCGCTTGAAAGATCTTGAACCATATAAGTACATGATCCAGGGCTTTTCTTCCTCAACCTCAAGCTCAGGAGCTGGCTGCGACGTTTACTCGACCACGAAGTCGGCAAGCGCTTGCGACTTGATGGTCGTGCGTGCCACGAACTGAATGTCGAACACAGCCAACTCCATGGCCCACTTGGCGATGTGACCTCCGGCCTTCGGGTTCTTTACAATTTCACCGAGCGGGAAATTGCTCAGGATGACCACCGAGTGCGCTGAAATAATGCGAGCTTGCGGCGGTTTATAAGGAGGCGTGAAACAACCACGGACTGAGGGTAACGCTCCTTCAGTCCGTGAAGCACTTCGCTGACATAGTAGATCGGATGCTACCGACCATCTCGCTCGGCCACCAAGACGGTGCTGACAGCCTGGGTTACGGCTGTGAGGTAGAGCAATAACTTTTCGCCTGGTTGCGGGGTTGTGAGCAAAGGTGGACACGAAAGATATACCTTCAGCTCATCGAAAGATCATTACGCCTCAGGCGTCCACTCGAAGCTCCCTTGCTTGCGCAGAGTCTTGAAGAATGGTAACCCTTGCTCGCCGATCCTTGAGATGAACCGGCTGAGGGCGGACATGCGGCCGGTGAGGCATTGCACCTGCCTTATCGAAGTCGGGGGAACCATATTTTCGATTACCTCTATCTTCTCTGGGTTCGGGGCGACTCCTGAGCCGCCGATCATGTAGCCAAGTACCTTTTCCGAGGTGGTGCCAAACACGTATTTTTCAGGATTAAGCTTGATCCTGTGCTTGTTCAGGTTGGCGAAGGTCTCCATGAAATCTCGAACGTGGCTATCTTCGGAAGAGCTTTTGACGATGATATCATCCACATAGACCTCAAGGTTGCGGCTGATCTGAGGGTCAAAGGTCTTGGCCGGCGCTGGAACGTTGCGCCAGCGTTGCGGAGACCAAATGATATGGTTGTGTAGCAGTATGTCCCGAACGGCGTAATGAAGGTCGTTTTACTTTCATCGTTAACTGCCAGCTTGATTTGATGATATCCGGGTAGTCATCCAGGAAACTCAGCATCTTGGCATTTGCAGCGGAGTCGACGATTTGATCTATACGTGGAAGGGGGAAATTGTCCTTCGGGCATGCCGAATTCAAGCCCGTGTGATCAACGCACATCCTCTATTTCCCGCCTTTCTTCTGCACGATGACCGGGTTGGCTAGCCATTCGGAGTAGTCGATCTCGCGAATGAAGCCAGCGTTCAAGAGTTTGTCGAGTTTCTCCCTTATTACAGCTACTTTCTCGGGGGAGAAAAGATGCAGCTTCTGGTGAACAGGTCGACAGTCGGGCTTTACTTGCAGTTTGTGCTCGATCACCTCCCTTGGGACACCCGGCATGTCTGCTGACTCCTAAGCGAATATGCTCTTGTTGGCGCGAAGGAAGGTAATGAGCTCGAGTTCCTATTTAGGACTCAGCTCGGTCGAGATGTGAACACACTTGCTCGAGTTGCCTTCATCGAGCTGCACAGCCTTCGTCGTTTCGCTAGGCTGAATTGCCACCTTCTGGTAGGCATTCTTCATAGGCACCTCGGGCTCTCGCTGAGGCAGCACGCCGGCGAGAGCCAAGGCCTTGGTTTCGCACCCGTGCATCGCTTTGAGATCACCTCGTACCGTTATGACGCCATTGGGCTCTGGAAGCTTCATGCAGCGGTGGCCGTAGTGGTTCGCCGCCATGAACTTGATCAACGACGGGCGTCCGAGGATGGAGTTGTAGGGGAGATCTCCTTCGACCACCTCGAAAGTGATCAGCTCGGTGCGGAAGTTGTTCGAGTTGTTGAAGGTGACGGGCAAGACCACTTGCCCGAGAGGGGTCGTCAAATTTTTCGGGACGATCTCGAAGAATGAAACCGCTATATTCTTGACCTTCGATCGGGGAATCTGCATCCGGTCGAGCGCGCTCGCTAGGAGCAAATTGAGAGAACTGCCCCCGTCAACCATGACCCGCCTGACCATGGTATTGCTGATGGTCGGGGTCACGACTAGGGCAGTTTTGAAGTCCTTAGACATACCTTGGGGAGCGTCCTCCCACGAAAAGGTAATTGTGGCCCCAATCCATTTGCAAGGCTGGTCGACGGGCCTTCCGGCGGTGGCTTGGTAAGCAGTGAAACCTGACATCCTTGAGCTCACGCCGATCTGGTATCTTGATGAGCATTGAAAATGATGTCAATCCGGTGATCGCCCTGTTGAAACTCTAGGTCGAGGTCGTCTAAATCCCCACTGGCATTGACCCTTTCGGGTTGCTCACCTTCTTTTGGAAGTGTGGACATCTCTCCACGCCCGTCATAGAAAGTATCTAGTTTGTTCTGCCAGGCCCTGCAGCTTCACAGGTCGTGGCCTAGGGCCCTATGAAATAGGCAGAACTTTTCATCATCATACCTAGGTCGCCCTTGACACCACAGTGGTCGGCGTCGATTCATTGAGGCTCGGTAAGACGATTCCCTGGCGAGGTCGACGATGCTGTTGAGGTCGTGGCTGGCCTCGTTAAGGGCGGGGCTCTTCCTGGATCGGTTCTCGCACCTCCATCACCTCACGCTGGCCGTTCACCGCAACGACCACACGCGGCCGACCGCCACCATTCTTGTGATCCCTCTTCCGCTTCTTGGCAGTCGTGCCCGGGTCGCTGCTTTTGATGTTAGAGGGACCGACTTCTCCGGAATTGAAACCGAGTTTACCTTGGTCGTAGTCGCGCTTCCAGCGAACCACGTCGTCCGTGTCTGCGTACCGTTTCGGCATGTGAAACAGCTTGTTAACATTGAGCCTCGCCGTGATCTCTAAGTCTTCAGTGAGACATCTGTCACGGACACCAAACTTGAAGGCCTTGATCACAGTCTCGTCGAAGACGTTCGGGATTGAATTCCTCGTACGGATGAACCGTCGCACGAAGTCGCGGAGGGGCTCATTCTTGCCCTGGATGACGCGATCCAGGTCTTTCTCCCTTCCAGGCCGTTCGTAACAAGTCTGGAAATTGGATCGGAGAGCGCTTTGTATCTGGCGCTACGATCGGAAGGAGGCAGGCTTCTGGTTGAAGAGCCAGGTATGCGCGGCGCCATCTAGCACGGTCGGGAGGTAGTTGGCCATCACCGCCTCGTCTCCTCCGGCCGTCAAAATCGCGGTCGAGTAGATTGAAAGGAATTCGTCGGGGTTCTTTATCCCGTCAAATTGCTCTATCAAGGCGGGCTTGAATCGGGCTGGCCAGCGTACCCGACGAAGGTCGTCAGAGTATGCCGAGCAGCCATAGGCTGGAACAAGACCACGTCGAGGAAGGTGGTCCCTATTGCTGGATTCGGAGTCGTGGTTTCCACGGCGGCCGGACCTACGACCACGCTGGTTGTGACAGTGAGTGCGGGCATCGCCCGGGAGATACCGCAGTCGATCGTGAACCCTGCGACGCCTGGGCGAAATGTTTGGGGAAAGGCTCCCAGATATGTTGCTGTTCGAATAGGAGCTGTTGTAGCTCTACTGATGCCGAATGTTGCCAGGGGTCGCGTTCAGGGGATGACGACGTGGAGGAGTCCGGGACGAATCCCGGGATCACTGGCGCGAAGGCGATCGACAGAGGCACCGACGCCTGCGTGAGGAGCTGTCGTCACTCATCAGGGAGCGAGACCCAAAGTGCCGACTTCGGTCTTTGCGAAGGTCGCGACCGGCAATGCTTTTATCGAGCTCATCAGCGAGAGCTCGACCAAAAAGATTTGACCTCACCCGAGCGGGATCGGTCATAACCCGGGCGATAGCACGGAGGCGTTCGCCCGAGTGAGGAAGCTTGGACCGTTTGGACGAAGTACCAGCCTTCTCACGTTCCTCTCGCCGGAGGGTGGTTATGGCCTAATTGATAGCGACTTGAGCCATCCGGCGAGCATCTTCGGGTCACGATCGTCCGCCTCCATGCTTGTGTTATGGCTAGCAGCCATGAAGACAAACTGTTCGTGCATCGGCTGTAAGTTCAAGCGCCATTGGTTTTGATGATTGATTTAGAATAATGCTTAATCCTTGATTAATGGCAAACCTAATATTTATGAGACTAATATGTTTATTGAGCAAATGTTTAGCAGTCTCAAATTTGGATGAAAAATAGAAAACCCAAGGTATGTATGCATATTCTTTCTAGTATAAATTGCATACTTAGGATTCAAGTTAAAGTATAAATGTCCCCATTGTATTAACCACAAAATGTGCATCATCATTCCCAATCCATATATTATATGGATGCATGTAAGGACCCGAATTCACCAATTCGAATCCACTGTGTTTTACCGCACTATTCCCAGGATCAACGCTAGTGCACACAGCTTAACATCGGTAAGCATCATATCATACACAACGATAAGAATAATAAGACCTCATTTATTTAATATAACTAGTGTATGATCTTATGATCACTTACATTATTCTGTCACATGGGCGAGACTGAAGTAGACTTAAACAAATGCAGCGGAAAGATAGCAAAAGACGTAGATGTCCCATCAGTATACCACAGGCGACTGACAAGGCTTGGCCTAGTGACTCGTGTCCACCTGAAAGTCCTCCTCCAATAACGGCGATGATTCCTCCACTGTTGTTGGTTGTTAAGCAAGGGTGAGTACAACAACACGTACTCAACAAGTTGTGCACAGAATGCATCTCTACCATAACTATATGCAAGGCTTATTCCAATGGAAGGCTGAGGTTTGTATATTTGCAATAAAGCAGCATTTGTAAACACATACAATACATAAATTGAAAAGATAGTAAAACAAATAATATCAATAAATAGATTCAATGATTCTCAAGTAAATCAAGTTTCCATCCTAAGTCAAGTTCCATTATCCACATGGCATCCTGCCATCCCATTCAGTTGTTCATTTTAATTAACTACCCTTGATTGTAATTTCGAGCATTGCTCAATCTGTGAACACGGCTATCCTAATAGTTTATACACTCTGCAGAGGTTATGCACTTTACCCACATGATACAACCATGCACCACACGGTGAATGATTATAACAAAGCCTTTACAATGCATCACCTTAACCCGATGCTACATTTGAGGTTTCAACATCAAGGGTTACAACACCTAACAGGGCCCCCTCTTGCGCCATGTGAGTTTCCTCCGTGCACCCTGACTCACACCACCACGATAGCACTCAAGCTAAGTCTTTGCAAATTAGTCACTAAGTCAGCCTTAATGAACATGTGGTTGCATGATTGACTCAGTCAAAGGCTCGCAAGGTTAAGTCCTTAGGATTGATTAAAGCAAGACTTGCACATACCCTCAGCTCCACTGAGCCCACCCTGGCACACTTGCCCCTTCCACTTGCTTCAATCTAAAATGATTACCACCCGGTTGGTTACCAAGCACCACGTGCTACTCACAAATCAACATCGTTGTGTGACCTCCCCGCCACGACAACTCAATTTCTTTGTGTGACCACACATGACATACAAATTAATATCATTGTTCCATATTCCATTAGTCAAGATCAATAATCAACATTTCATGAACATGTGATGACGTGGCATGGCTAAGCATCTAATTCGATCTAACCATCCATGTTGATTTCATTATTAACCAACTATAGTGAACCAACCTAAGGTGACAAGTGGATTATGGCATACAAATAACAAGGTAGGGTGTAATTCAAAGGGTACATTAGCTAATCCCAAATTTAGGTTGAAATCATTTATACACATAAAATAACATGCAATAAGGTAAATCAAAATAGCAATTTTGCAAACATGGGTGCAACATGATCAAAGCACAACTTGCCTTGGTTAAGCTCCTGGTTTTGGTCTAGAAATTGTTCTTGAGTTGCTAATTCCTCCTCCGAAGCCTCACACAATTCGACGTCTACGCAAATCGAGAAGAAATAGAAAATAAACACCAAAACCAAAGAACAAACAAACTCTAAAAATCCAAAAAAAATCACAATTAGATAGATCTCAATTTTACAAATTTTTAGGAATTTGAATCACCTCAATCAGAGTTCGTATGAGGGAGAACGAGTCCTTGGAAAATTCAAATTCCTGGAAAATCCCTAAAATTGGAAAATCAAAATATTTCGAATTATTTTTAGAAAAGAAAATCCAAATTTGTGACGTCGGCTGACGTCAGCACTGCGCCCGAACTGCTACAGCTAACACGTGGCATAATCTAGGCCGTCTAAAACCGATCCAACGGTTTCCGATTAATCTACTACGTGGCTCAATGTCAGCCATCCGATCTAGATCGGACGACCACGACTTACCCAAGCAGTTTACTGTGGACTTAAATGATGTGGCTCGATCCGTGACCATACGATCCTAATCTAACGGCGAAGAACTTACGGCGATGCATCTTTGATATCTGAGGCGACGCGGCGGCAATCTTGTCCGTCCGATGGCGATCCGACGGTTGAGATGCTTCGACTCCGGCGATGGCGAGACGGTGGCTCGAGTCCACTGGAGCTGGGGACGAAGACCACCCCGACGGCGATTCGGCGCTTCCCGGCGAAGATGAAGTAACGACTCCGATGCGTCTCGAAGCTGGCCTCGGCTTGGCGAAAGAGTCTCCGACGGCGACGCAACCACGGCGCAAACACCTCGGCGATCTTCTCAGATTCCGGCGAGGTCCCGCGAACACTCTGGAGCTCTTCCGGCGATGACACGACAGCGAAAAGAGGCGGCAGCTCGTGGCGAGTCTCGGGAGGGGTCTCGGGTCCTTAAATACCCGGCGGTGGCGCGGAAATCATGGAAGGTTTGGCGACGGCGGAGAGTTTGACTCGGATACGGCGCGGCACGAGTTCGAATTGGAGACGACGACTATCGGTAGTGCGATCTTGATCAACGGCCGCATAGAACGAGTTTCGAATCGATGCGTTTGATGAAGACCATCCGATGAAGATCGGACGGCTCACGGCGCTAGGGTTTTAATAATTGACGCGGCTTGATGAAGGCCGTTGGATTTCGATCAACGATTCGAATTGAATCCTTCTACTGGCGAGCGATCGGGCCGACCCAACACTTGCTCACGCCAATTTCTCGGGATTTTTTATTTAAAATAATTAAGGAAAATAATTTGATTTATTTAAGGCAGTAAAAATATCAGAAAAATTCCAAGAAAAATCTCAAAAATACTTTAAGATATTCTAAGCTTAAATAAAATATTTTTAGCAAAACTTTATTTTAAAATTTACTATTTATAATTAATTTCCAACAAAAGGCATTATATTTTAATTCAAAATAATTCAAATAAATCTCGGAAAATCCAAATAAATCCAGTAAATTCACAAAAATGATAAATTGCAATAAAATAATAATAAATGAATAAAAAATCAAAATTTGGGATGCTACAAACCTCCCCCCTTAACGGAATCTCGACCTCGAAATTTAGGGCTGACTAAAGAATAGGTTTGGGAATTCTGCCTTCAAATCTTCCTCACGCTCCTAGGTTGCTTCGTTTTCTAAATGATTGCTCCATTGAACTCTGCAAAAGTGAGTAGACTTGTTTCTGGTCCTACGCTCCATAACGTCTAGAATCTTGATCGGCTGTTCTTTGTAAGTCAGGTCCTCTTGCAATTCTATTGCTTCTAGCGGCGTTTGCTCTGCTGGCACTATGAGACATTTCTTGAGTTGTGATACGTGAAACACATCATGAACTCCTGCTAATGACTGGGGCAATTCCAATTGATACGCAACCTCTCCTCGGCGGCTCAAAATTTTAAATGGTCCGACATACCTAGGTGCAAGCTTTCCTTTGACATGGAACCTTTTTACACCTTTAAGGGGAGTAACCCTGAGATACACAAAATCATTGGGTTCAAAACTCAAATCACGACGGCGATTGTCAGCATAACTCTTCTGCCTCGACTATGCTTTTTTCAGTCTTTCTCTGATCATGACAACTTGCTCCTCGGCCTCTCTAAGCATCTTAGGCCCAAACACTGGACGCTCTCCCGTTTCATTCCAATTTAATAGGGTACGGTAAGCACAACCATATAAGGCTTCAAATGGTGACATTTGCAAACTATCCTGATAACTATTGTTATAACTGAATTCTGCATATGGCAAACTTTTATCCCAAGATGTGCTATAAGATATCGCACATGCTCTCAACATATCCTCGAGAATCTGATTAACTCTTTACATGCGGCCATCACATCTGCATGGATGATAAGCGGTACTGAAATTCAGACGAGTTCCCATTGCTTCATGCAGTTTATCCCAAAACCTTGAGGTAAACTGGGTACCTCGATCCGACACAATCTTCTTAGGAACACCATGTAAACATACAATTCTTGACATGTACAACTCTGCCAATCGATCCCCTGAATAAGTTGTCTTCACTGGGATGAAGTGAGCAACTTTGGTCAACCGATCAATGATGACCCATATGGAATCATAACCCCTCTGAGTCTTGGGCAACCCAGTGATAAAATCCATACCAATTTCCTCTCATTTCCTTTCGGGAATCTTTAACGGCTGCAAAAGTCCTGCAGGCTTTTGATGCATCGCCTTTACCCTCTGGCACACATCACACAATGCAACATGCTCTGCAACTTCACGCTTCATACTCGACCACCAAAATCTCTTTTTAAGGTCTTGATACATCTTGGCACTTCCTGGATGGATGGAATACTTAGAATCGTGTGCTTCTTCAAGAATCAAGTTCTTAAGCTCCTTCTTATTGGGCACACAAATTCGACCTTTAAACCACAGAGTTCCTTGCTCATCCATGGTGAAATCTTCTGCTAAACCTTCCTCTTTCTTGGACTTGATCTTGCTGATCTTCTCATCTTCACTATGCCTTTCTCTGATTTGATATTCTAAAGTTGGCTTTACTTCTAAGGCAGCTAAAAATCCTTGCGGCACAACTTCTAATCTCAACTTCTGAAATTCTTCACACAACTCTGGTTGATCGCTGGCTACTACTGCATTTACACTGTGGCTTTTACGACTCAAGGCGTCGGCTACCACATTAGCTTTTCCAGGATGATAATGGATTCCGACATTATAGTCCTTAATCAATTCTAGCCATCTCCTTTGCCTCATGTTAAGATCTGACTGGGTGAATATGTACTTCAAACTCTTATGGTCTGTATATATCTCACATCTATTTTCAATGAGATAATGACGCCATATCTTTAAAGCATGCACTACGGCAGCTAACTCCAGATCATGCGTCGGATAATTCCCTTCATGCGGCCTCAATTGCCTTGACGCGTAGGCCACAACCTTGCCATTCTGCATCAACACACAACCAAGACCCTGTCTTGAGGCATCACAATAAATGTCAAAGCTACACTGCACATCTGGCAATACTAACACAGGTGCAGATGTTAACCGCTTCTTTAGCTCCTGAAAACTTTCCTCGCACTCTGGCGTCCATGCAAACTTCTTCTCCTTTTTCAACAATTGCGTAAGAGGCCTAGCAATAGTTGAAAATCCTTCTATGAACCGACGGTAATATCCCGCCATTCCCAGAAAGCTATGGATTTGGGTAACTGTCTTCGGCGACTCCCAATGCAACACAGCTTCCACTTTACTTGGATCCACGACAACTCCTTTAGCGGTCATTATATGGCCAAGGAATTCCACCTTCTCCTTCCAGAAATCACACTTACTGAATTTAGCATACAACTGTTGTTCTCGCAACTTTTCCAGAACCAATCTCAGATGTTCTGCGTGCTCTTCTTTTGACTTGGAGTATACGAGGATATCGTCTATAAAGACAACCACAAATTTATCCAAATATTCCATGACGGCGGCTCGAGTCCACTGGAGCTGGGGACGAAGACCACCCCGACGGCGATTCGGCGCTTCTCGGCGAAGATGAAGTAACGACTCCGATGCGTCTCGATGAGATGAACTCGAAGCTAGCCTCGGCTTGGCGAAAGAGTCTCCGACGGCGACACAACCACGGCGCAAACACCTCGGCGATCTTCTCGGATTCCGGCGAGGTCCCGCGAACACTCTGGAGCTCTTCCGGCGATGGTGCGATAGCGAAAAGAGGCGGTAGCTCGTGGCGAGTCTCGGGTCCTTAAATACCCGATGGTGGCGCGGAAATCATGGAAGGTTTGGTGGCGGCGGCGAGTTTGACTCGGATACGGCGCGGCACGAGTTCGAATTGGAGACGACGACTATCAGTCGTGCGATCTTGATCCAACGGCCCGGATAGAACGAGAGTTTCCGAATCGATACCGTTTGATGAAGACCATCCGATGAAGATCGGACAGCTCACGACGCTAGGGTTTTAGTAATTGACGCGGCTTGATGAAGGCCGTTGGATTTCGATCCAACGGTCGGCGATTGAATCCCTTTGGCTGGCCGAGCGACTGGGTCGGGCCCAACACTGTTCACGCGAATTTCTCGGGATTTTTGATTTAAAATAATTAAGGAAAATAATTTGATTTATTTAAGGTAGTAAAAATATCAGAAAAATTCCAAGAAAAATCTCAAAAATACTTTAAGACATTCTGAGCTTAAATAAAATATTTTTAGCAAAACTTTATTATTTATAATTAATTTCCAACAAAAGGCATTATATTTTAATTCAAAATAATTCAAATAAATCTCAGAAAATCCAAATAAATCCAGTAAATTCACAAAAATCATAAATTGCAATAAAATGATATTAAATGAATAAAAAGCCAAAATTTAGGATGTTACAATGCACATATCTAGGAGGAGTTCGTAATTTAACTTGAAGGTTTCATTGTATTAATCTATTCCTTATTGACTCATATAATGATCAAAACAATGAAACTAAATCCTTGAGTATATATTTGAATTGCCTAGTTATAGTATACTCATGGTAATATAGGATAAACTCCAATGTAATCAATATTGAATATGTGCATATTGCCTCAAGCCAATTATATCCATGCACATACAATGTGTGGGGTTTATTCTATAGTTGATGGCTTAGAGTAATGGTCACTTCCATATAATCCACACATTATGGATCATTACTTTACATCAACATGAGTATATGAAAACTTGTGTAGTTAATATATACTCATATCAATTTAAATAAAAATTTAAATTGAGGTCGGTTGTCTTTTAATCATCAAAGGATATTTCATCACGGGTTGATGGTGTTCGTTTAGATTGATTAAGGATAATCGATAGTTCTTGAGTATAACGAGGCATTAGTTGCATCGGTGTACTCAAGACACATTCATATCATTTAATTTGATTTGGGTTGTGCTCAATTGATCTAAAGGCATCCATTATATGTTAATGGTGTGCAGGAGATAATTGAGACAACCATACATCTTGGACTAACTATTTTCATAAGTTGCGATTGAGCTAGGTTAAGTCCAAAGATGATTGAGATGATGAAAACGAGACAAGGACGACATCATGAGGTGATGGGCGTCAAGAGGAGATCCCGTAGAGATTAAGAGAAGAGCTGAGTAATGATCCCGGGGGGAGCGTATGAGTGAAGATCATAAAGACCCCAAAGGGAATTGCTTGCGTGTGGCGGCTCAAGGTATAACTAGATAGGCTAAGGACTTCCTAATCTTTGAGCCTAAGTTTTTATCGCCGTACTATTAAGAGGGGTTGAGTCGTAGCTTGAGCTTCATCATGTGTTGATGATCTCAATCCCGTATTCACTCAAGCTCAAATCTTTTGGATTTGGTTTTTGCATAGAGCTAACCATTTGGCATGTGTTGCGAATGAGTAAGCTTATACTTGGTTGTTATTGCATATGACTTTGATTTGCATGTGTTGCAAATAGGAGAAGTCTATGTTTTGGTTTTCGCATAAAGTTTTGATTTGCATGTCTTGCAAATAGGATAAGCTAATGCGTTTGGTTTTTGTGTGAAGTTCACTTTTGCATGTGTTGCAATTGTTGAAGCTTCATATTTTGTTTTCTCTTTACAAAACAAATCCTTCAAAATCAAAGGTAGCTTGGAGCTAAGTTTTTGCATGTGTTGCAAAAGGAGAGAGCTCAAGCATGATTTGTTATTTATGTGGTTGTATGGAGCTAGAGGCTTGCATGTGTTGCAAGTAGAGAACTCATACGTTTGATTTGGTTTTAGTGCGGTTGGATGGAACTAGAGAATTGCATATGTTGCAATTAGAGAGTTCATGCACCTTGATTTGGTATTGCTTGGAGCTAGACTTTTTCATGTGTTGCAAAGAGTAGTGCTCAAGTATGAAATTGGTTTCATGTGTTATTTGCAAGATTGTTGTGCGAATAAACCGAGGTCTATGAGTTCGGAATCCCGAAAGCATGTGAGTAGGGCTTGCAATGGGTGGTTGCAAGTTGACTGGGTCTCGTGTTGACCTTCACATGGCTAAGAGGATTAATCTCATAGACTCGAGTTTGATTTGCTTAATACGTTTTGCAAATAGATCTTGAGTTGATTGCGAAATGTGTTTTCGCAATTTGGTTGAGTTTCTTTGAGCATGAGCTATTTTGGTGCAAATGTGTTTTGCATAAGTATATGATCATGTGTTGATCATCAAATGGCTTAAAGAATAGTGTTTGGCTTTTGGAGAAATAATTTTAGTGTTGAAAAATTGGTTTTCTTCAAAAGGTCGGTGAGTGTACCAACGTGTGATGTACGGTAGTACCACTCGGATGGCACTACCGCTTATGGGAGCGGTAGTGCCGTGCTAGGTCGGTACTACCGGGAGTTTAATGTCGGTAGCTATTTTTCAGTATGTGATGTTTTTGGTCTCTGTCCGGTTGGCATTACTGGGTGAGCGAGGCGATCTTGTAGGCCAACACTAACCTCTACTAGGCCTAGAGGCGATAGTCTTGAATATGACCGTTGCGATTGTTGGAGGTTGGTGGCACTCACTCTAGGCCCTCGAGTCTTGATAGTCTTAAACTAACCTGGTTTTTGAATTGCCCCCAAACGGCTAGTTTTCTTTGAGGGGTTATAAATAGACCCTATGGGGGCTTGGGCAGGCGGTTGCTGGCTTTGTTGAGTGTTTTGGTGAGGTGTTGCATGTGTTGCACACTCATATTTGATTCTTGAGCAAAGAGTGATCCTAAATTGCATATGTTGCAATTAGGAGTGGATTGAGTGACCTCTTGTGCATGTGTTGCACTTGAGGGAGTCCTTGGTGCATGTGTTGCACTAGGTGATTACCGGAATCACATGTGTTGCGATAGGTGAAGCTCGAGCGGAGACTCGGCTTATTACTCTTGGAGGTTGCCGACTCCTAGATGGCGTAGAGCGTCATGGGCGGGAGCTCTTGAAGGTATTGTGAGAAGCCCCAGCGAGTTTGTGAAGGTTCGGGTTGAGCCTACATGAAAGCGTGAAAAACACCTCTAGTGGAATCGAGGCGGGTGCTTAAGCGCGGAGCCGGTCCAATTCATTTGGGCTAGCCTCAACATGGATTAGGGGAGACTGGCAAGTCTCCGAACACCACGGTAAAAAGTATCATGTCTCTTGTCTCTTTTACCTTCAAGCATTTATTTTCTTGTATAATTATCAATTGCTTGATTGTGTTAGAATTGCTTAGTATTGCTTACTTGTTCAACATAGCAAATCTAGTGTAGAGACATAGTTAGTTAGTGTACTAGTGAGCCTAGTTGATTTAGACCTTAATTGTCAAAACCTAGTTTATCGCTTCCGCATTATCCTTGATTAGGTTTTGTCATAGGGATTGATTAGAGCGTATTATTTTAGAGAGCGATTAATTTTGTAAAACGCTTATTCACCTCCCTCTAGGCGCATCCTCGATCCTACAACGGCGGTGAGGGCAAAAACAGGGACGTGGAGCCGTCACGCTCGGGAACCGCATCCGAGTTTGAATTCGCCGAACGTCCTCCAGCGATGCGCGCCATGTCTCTGAAGTGCTGATGTTCCTCCAAATGAGTAAAGCTTTCAGGCCCCACGGTGGGCGCCAGCTGTCGACGATCGGGATCGCCTGACCACAAAAGTGTATGGGGGTTAATGTGAATGCAGGACCCGGAACTGGCTTCGCTCACCGAGGAAACAAACTCATTGCTCTGATGGTCGGAGGAAAGGGAAAGAGAGAGAGACACCGAGAATTATACTGGTTCGAGCCCCTGTGACAGGTAATAGCTCTACTCCAGTCTTGCCCGGAGGCGGAGAAGTTCATTATGTTCGAGTACAAGGGATGCTCTCTAGCTCGAGCTATTGTAGTTTGACTGCGTATGTGTTGTGTTGTATTCTGCAAGGCTTGAGTGTGTGTTCCGTGCTCGCCTCAGGGGGGTTTTATGCCTCTCCCATCCGTTACCAGAAATTGCTAGGAGAGATTCTCGGGAGAGTAGCTTCATGCGCACTAAAACTGGATCATAACCGCCCTGGATTTGTCGCCCACGTCTGGCTTGACTCTATCATTTAAGGATCTTGGTAACCGCCGGTGTGAATGTTCGATCTGGATCCCCGAGCTTGACTCCTCCGAGCGGGAGCTGATTTCTTACCCCCTAGCTCGAGGTCGTGCAGGAACCGTGTGGTCAACAACGCGGTTAGAGGCATCACGGCTCGAGCTTGAGCTAAGGGTTTGTTGACTGACCTGTTGACCGGGCAGGGGTTCTTCAGTCCCCGACAGGGGGTGAATAGAAGGTTTCTAAATTTTTAGTCCTAATTGCACTTTGTTTATTTTCTAAGTGAAAATTGACAACAAATGAGATTTTATAACAATTATTTGTAATGATCACAAATCTTCTTAGTTAAGCAAGTATGAGCAATTAGTATATAAGATTCAAATGTAAACAACTTGGTAGGAACAAGAATTTAGCGCATGAACAATAAATGCAAATTACAAGAGGTGAGAGACAAGAATTTTATCCCGTGGTCTCGAAGACTTGCCGATCTCCCCTAAACCATGTTGAGGTGACTTGAACTCCTTCAAGCCGACTCTAATAGCTTGAGCCTTCCTCGATCACTCGTGGTAGCTCTTCCCCGCTCCGGGTAGGCGAGCTCTTTGCCTTCACAACTAATCGAGCCTTCTCACAAGCTCCCTTGAGAAGATCACCAATTTTTCACGCCTTCGAGTCATCTAGGAGGCAGCACCTCCAAGAATAATAAGTCTTGACGCTTACTTGAGGTCGAAATCGAGTGTCTAAGGCTCAACACTAAATGCACCACTTAATTTTGCTCCTAACTCTCTTAATATATGAATTGAATGCACTAAGAGTTTTGGAGACTGACTAGAGCTCAAATGTATTCAATGAGGACCAAAGTTAGCTCTAAAATGCAAGTGGGGGGTATTTATAACCCCCACCAACCAATTCTAACCGTTGGCCAAAAGTTGGCCAAAGTCGTCCTAAGAGGCTCATCTTGCCCTAAGCGTAGATATGGCCAAGCCCTCGATTACATCCTTGTGGATCAATTAATGCCCATCGTTGTTGTTGGTCACATGGCCGGTATGACCGGAGGGGGTTCGGTCATACCACTCGCTGATTTGACTGAAGGCTCCCCGGTCATACCGCCCCTTCCAAGCGCCAAAACACCTCGTTCAGAAAACGACGCTCAAGGCCCATCATTCCATCGCCTTAATGATGACCGGAGGGGGTCCGGTCATACCAACCCCACTGCACAAAATGCAAATTCATCCCTTTTTGATTATGCCTTTGAGTGTATTTGTTATGGAGATGTTTAAATGCATATGTTTTGAGCCTTGACACTTTTATCGATATCAAACACGCGACAAAGACCTCTCTTAATAGTACGACACCTGTTCTAGTAATCCGATCTTTTTCTCCAAACACCGAGATCGGCAAAAGCTATGAAAAGGTCCTTAACTTTTATAGCTTGGCCATCTTGTCTTGTTGCGTTGATCTTCTATTCAATAAGTTTATGCTCCTATGTTCGTCGCATCTTAGATCAACCTATTCTCAAAATACTCAAATAGAAGATGTTAGCTCTTTAAATCATCATTGTTATCAATTACCAAAACCCAAACGATTTGGGGGCCTAGATGCTTTCAGAGGCGCTTGAGTCGGGGCGGAGGAGATCAGCCGAGGGGTGGAGGAAATCAGCCCGCCAGGTGGGAGATCAACTGGGAGCGCAGAGTCAACCAGGGGGTAGGGGTAGAGGAGATCTACTGGGGGATAGTGGAGATCTGTCGGGGGCGGAGGAGATCGGCCGGCTAGGGGGAGGAGGAGATCGTGGGGGAGGGGGGACTTGTGGAGTGACTGGTTGGTTACGTGGGGGAAGAGTGGAAGACTAGCCAACCAAGAGCTGAAGACAGCCATCCGGATATCTAAATGGACAATTATCTGGTATCCGGTTCCGTCCCAGATTATTTGGATATCAACCGCTCTGGATGCGATCCCTTATCCAGATTACATTATCCGGATCCGTTCTCATATCCGATCGAATAGTTCAATTCCTTTTTGAATTCGGTCCTGCCCGGATCCAGCTCCAAATCGGGCAGATATTATCCAACCCATTTTCACCCCTAGTTGCGTTCCTAGTAGTAGAATAAATGAGTGAAGACATGAGAGGAGCAGTAACAAACAAACTGGTTAATTTTTCACACAACTACCTTTTTCTTAGCAGCTCTAGTTCTAAAAATAACCACAACACAAGAACCGTAATCTGGCGCTCTAAGTTGGTCAGGTTAGGTCTCTAAACATTACAACCATGTTACGGTGGTTCAACATAAAAGTTGCGCTTTCTTACGCTAGTCATAGTTGCAGGGTTCAAAATCACGCTGAGATTTTAGAAATCTCGGCTGGATATTTTTTTTTGAAAATTAGGGTTTGCCACAGTATTTTGGTAAATTTTGGCAAGATTTCGGTCAATCTCGCCTAGATTCATGATTTTTTGATCGGATTTTGCACCAATTTTTTTGTGGCAAATTATAATGCCTTTTATGAGGAATACATGTGAAAAATTTGCAAAAAATACATATACAAATTATATAACCTAAACCCTAAACCTTGACTTGGATTTTAACCTTAAATTGTATTTCGATTTAAACCCTAATTTAGATTTTGGCCTAAACTCTAGCATGGATTTTGGCTTTAAATGATGTATTTCTACCTAAACCCTAGGTTGGATTTTGGTCTTACATGATATATTTTGATCTAAACCCTAAATTCTAATTTGGGAATTTTATGTGCAAATAGTTAATATTTTGTATTCAAATAGATAGGAAATATAGATAAATCCTTACATGATTTTTTTCATATTTTTTTCCAATTTTTTCTAGCTTCGAGAGACCATTTCATAGGGGGTTAAAATCACTAACATCTTAGCCAATTTCACGAAATTTCGGTTATTTTCCGGTTTTAAATTTACCCAATTTCAAGTTTACTTTTTAAATTTCGCCTAAATTTTGAAAAACGAAATTTAAAACTTTGGTCACGGATCCCTAAGGAGGATAGGGGCATGCGGCAGCAAGCCATTCCGTCCACATAACCAACCCCCCTCCCTGATGCGCGCCGGCGCCGCCGCTCCCACGCTCTCCCCCTGCCTCTCCCACCGAAGCACCAACCCCTACACGCTCACACGCATGCCCTCCTCTCCTCAAGTAAACAACTGAAAACACAAAAAGAAAACTGAAAGAGGAAAAAGAAAAGAGAGAGAAGAAAAATCTCCAGGACCAAGCAGCAGCGCCCCCTCCCATGCCACCCCCCTCGCCGCCGCCCAAGCCAAAGTGAAGAGGAGGACGACTGCCGGGCGCCCAGCCGCGGCATCTTGCGGTGCCGCCGCCTCGCGGCCTCGGGCGCTGACCGTCGTAGAGGCGCTTTCTGACTTCTGAGTTCCGATCGTTGGTGGTGGGTGTGGGGGTGGCGGCGGCTGGCTTGTGGGCGGGCGGCCGATGGCGCCGGCGAGGAGGAAGCGCTCGGCGGCTGCGGCTGCCGCTGCGGCGGCTGCCGCGGCGCAGTGGAAGGTGGGCGACCTTGTGCTCGCCAAGATGAAGGGCTTCCCGGCTTGGCCGGCCGTGGTGAGTGGAGGAACACGCGCCTTGCTCTTCTCTCTGATCTGTGGCCTCGTAGTGGCTTGGGTTGCCTGGGGTTAGGGGATTCTTGGGATAGCTTGTTTAGGGTTTCGTTGGGGGTGGTGAAGGCCCTGCTTTTGGGGCTGCGGCGTGGCCATTTCGGCTAAATCCTAGGTTCTTGGATGGCCTCCTACCCCGATTTGGCGGTTTTAGCTGTTAATCTGTGCTAGTTTTGTGGTTTTCTTGCTGCTTATCAGCGAGATTTGGTGTTATGTAGGGATTCGGGTACCACATGCTTAAGAAAGATCGGATCTTTGAGTCAAAGAAGCCCTTTTTTGTTCCGTTCTGCTGAGCTCTCGAGATTAAGTGATAAGTTCTACTCCAATTTGACTGCTAGTCTCAATTCCTGCTTTAGCTACTGGTTTCTTGTTGAGATTTGCCGTTGCTGGTGATTTAGGGCGTAAGGGGTCTGGGGATCAGTAAGGATTTGGGTGATATGTGGTTATCTTGCCTCTATTTGGATATGTCACCAAGATTTAGGGCTGCAGTCTGCTCTTTGACGTTTGTTAGTTCCAGATGTGGTTTTTATTTTTAGTGATTTGCTCTTTGAAGTTTGTTAGTTACAGATGTGATTTTTATTCTTAGTGATTTGCTCTTAGGATTTGCTTGTTTACAAGTACTGGTGTGTGGTTTTCTATAATTTGTCAATGAGTTACGAGTCTCCTTTGGTACGTTTTCGATTTGGATTTTCTGATTGCCTCATAGGAATGGAAGGAGAAGTGTTTTTACGGTTAACTGCCACTTTATCATAGTCTTGTAATTTTTCCTTATTGTTTCATGACGGTTTTCTCTATATTTGTCCTTTTTGAGAGCAAAAAGACTGATGGAATGAGGAAAATGGCATTTCTCAGCACAGGGTGGCACTCTTCTCTGCTAAGTTTTGAATCAGACGCATCTGTTTAGGAATTATGTCAATGCGTATGCTTTTATGTTGTACTTACGGACTTCTGAATTGTTAATATAGCACAACTCTAATTGTTAGGATGTCTGTGCCCCTTATATGATAGGCAAGTATCTCATTTGTTCTGCTATCCCACTATTGACTATTCTAATTTTTGCCACTGTTTTTTTCCTGATATTTTCCTCTTTTTGTTCACTTGAAGTCTCAAGATCATTTTAGTTCTCATCTTGTTGGTTATTGTATTGTGGCTTGACCTTGAATTTTTTTGTCTATTGTTGCGTTAATAACATGACTCACAAATTTGGCCTTTTTTTTACATTGGTTAAGATAGTTACATCCCTGCATGGGTATTCTCAAACCTTCTAATCATAGTACCAGTGTACCACACTTGCCTCTGGATACAAGCTGTATTGAGCGTATGTACTTGCTATATGCTGCATACTTGTACACAGTTTGAAACATGGTTAAGCATCTATACTTGCTATATGTTGGCCATTCTTATAACAGAGTCTGTATTGTGCATGATTTTAGACAGCAAACACTGAGAAAAATGTTCTTCATAAGTTATATGGTAATTTGATTTGAATGACCCGATGATCGCCAATTCTCCATCTCAGTATTGTATTTCTGTTTTCTCTCTTCATTTTGCTCCTTTTTTTTTGGCTAAGATGCTTATGTACTTCTCATCTATTCTTTCACCTCTGTTATGGTTAGTTAGAACTATAACTCAGAACTGTTACTTCGACATCAATGCATATTTCCCTTCATATGTGTATTCACAAAGGAGGCATGCTGTTAGGCTTGTTCTTTCTATCCCCTCTGCCCCCCACACTTTAAGTCTGGCTTCTAGATTAGGGATCGATATTCATGTGCACATGAGATATTTTGCATGGATGAAATGGATTTTACATCTTCAGAAATTATTTCATTTGTGAATTTGCATGCTGTTGCAGATAAGTGAGCCAGAGCAGTGGAGCCTGTCTTCTGTTAAAAAGAAGCTGCTGGTCTACTTCTATGGAACTAAACAGATGTAAGTGGTATTTTGACTGAACCAGTCAATTTTATTTGAATTTATAAGCTGTTTTTGTATTTACCAAACAGCATCTGTTTAGAAACATCCTAGTGTGTTACCGTTGATTAGCTTATATTCCTAGTTTTTTTAGAGGATTTTTAAAAACTATCATGTTAATAATTGGGTTATATACTTGTTACGTGAAAGAAATGGGTTCACACATGATTTACATATTTGTAGTTCATGTGTCCCTGGGAGATGATATCAATCCGAACCTTTTTATTGGCATACAAGTTACCTATCTAAGTGAATTAAGTAGTTTATACAGCTATAATTTGCAGATAAAATAGACATCTTTGGATGCTTAGCATAGATTAACATATGAATGCGAAATTCTATTTTCTTCCTGTAATTTGCATGCAAGCTATGTCATGTTCTTACCTCTGCACTTTTGGAACCTGGGAAATAGGACAAACTTAAAGGAGGGTTTGAAGACCGATTTCACTCACTAGAATTGTTTTAGTCTAGCTGGAATACGCTTAATGCTTTCAACCCTACCCCCACCTCACATACCACACACACACAAATGTAGGCCTTGTTTGGCAGAGCTTCAGATCCCAGCCCTACTTTAGATCTAAAACTTGTAGGCTAAAATAAAGTGAATTAATTTTATAGTTTTAGTCTAAAATATAAACAAGATGACCCACCTAAACACTCTTTATGTACCCATAGCTCCAGCTCTATAAATTTCTGGAGTTAGGAATACCCTGCTCCACCAACTCCACAGATTTTGGTGGAGCTGGAGCTGTGCTTGTCATTTTAAATCACGAGATTAGTGCAAATACATTACCACATTTGAAGTCACTGATCCTAAGAAGCTCCTCATTGGTGAATGGTGGGTTGTATCTCTACACTTGAAATCTTTATGCATGTTTTTGTTATACTGAACAAGAAAATTGGGTAGCAAAAAAATTCTTGAGAGTTGAATTGTGCCGTTTAAAACATGTTGATCCTATCAAGATGATCGGGTTCTTGAAATTACTATGTTAACTCTAGTTTTGGAGATTCCACTTGACCAGAAGACATACACTAGGGGAAGAGAAAGTGAACACCACTCTTTGGGCTATCCCTTAAGAAAAAAGGTAGTACTATTCAATGTTCCCCTGTGAGCTAGGCGCTAGTCGGGTGGTAGACCGGCGCCTAATGCCTAATCGCCGCCTAGGCGGGATAAATCGGCCTAGGTGGCTAGGCGGGAGACAGGGGCCTAGCACCTAGGCGCCGCCTAGGGGAACAGTGGTACTATTGAGAAAAGTATTATAGTTGCCTGCACATGGTCCTCTCTTGCGGCTGAGGAAGTCCTACTGCCAAGAGGTTCGGTTGAAGTTGTCATTTGGACTAGCAAGGCAATGATGTATAAGGCAAGGGCAAAAACTGCTCCTCGACTTTGAGGAGTTAGAATCTGTAAATGGCATTGTGATCTGTTGTGAGGTGCAAGATGCTCTACTACATCACTAATCTGAGGCATCCGCCAACCAAGGGAATGCTGGTAGTTGTGGACTCAGGAGGGAGGGACATATCTTCTCTAAGTGACATTTTAGCTGTGAAAAGTGCTATTTTTTAAGTGACGTTTTAGGATTCCAAGGTGATGTTTACACATTTCTTCCCAAACTGCCCATGGTTCTCTTTAATGTGAATGCAACTGACACATTTGGATGCGAACACCAACAAGGTAATTAAATAGGGGCAGATAAGGCAATTCACACCAGCACTTAATTATTGTGCCAATTGCTAAAACATCAGTCATTTTAGGATGGAGTAGTTTCTATTACAAAATCATAGATGTTGCTTAGCTGATGTAACAGAGAAACGTCATGGTATAGAGCAAATCTGAACAATGAGATTGTCACTAACTCACAGGGAAATAGCCAGTTACCCACGCATTTACATTCTTGGTATTTTGACTTTTTTGGTTGGACTGGAAATGGAGGAAAAACTAGAAGATCTGAGAAAGTGATGTGTTGGAAGATCCCTTTTTTGGCTGTAATAATTCTAATTATGTAATTACCATTTTTGGTATTACTATTGCTTTCATACAAGGTGGTGAGGGTTATCATGGACTAGAGAATATGGCTTTGATATATGTTTTTTTTGTTGCCTATTGGTTGTGGGAGGCCCTAGGTGCCCCTTTATATGTGTAAGGGAAAGCCTGACCTCTCAAGGTAGCTATTGGGTGTCGGAAAGCCCAATTGCACATAATGGAGGTCTTTGAAGTTTATTTCAAGTCCTCAACATTTTAAGCTAACTGAATCATGCATGGAGACCTGAGTGACAATGTGTGGAGGCGGGGATTGGTGGCAACTAAAATAAAAAAAACTATGTTTCATCAATAAAAATATCACAGATAATCCTTTGTCCTAATCTACAGTACAGATAATAATAGATGTTCCATAGCACTAACAACATAATAGATGCCATTTTAGAATATGTGCAGTCAAACCTTTTGAACATGCTGCTAATGTGAACGGAAGTACTTAGATTGACCGCATGGAAATAATGCTGTAGATTTTTCATCACAAGTAATAATATTATATTTTTAATAATTTCTGCTATTACATTGCTACAAAAATAAGAGTGAAATTTTTTACATTTGAGGCTATGGCATTGATCAAAATGACATCTATTTAGCAACAGAGTTACAGAGGGTTGAGGGAGTATTGATTTCTCAGAACTATAATAAAATAGTGACAAACTGACAATGAGGGTTAGAAAAATACCTTTATCCTCCTCTTTGCCCCCAAGGTAATTTTTGCTGGTTAGAAAATAGACAAAATAGTCTCCATAAGACCACGTTGTAGGTAAATGATATGAGATGGAAACAGGTAGCATCGGTTGCACCACGTAGTCACAGTGTATGGATTATGGACTGTATTCGACCCGATCCGTTTGGGAAATGCGGTACAATAACTAAAATTGAAATTCACTATTGAGATTTTGCTTCAATAGAAAATTGTTGAATTCCGGTCTTTTATTTAGAATTTACTAGTTAGAACTATACTGAGGATCTTGTAGAAAAAACATGAAAGGATCTATTTTTCTGACCCAGCTGGGTTAGCTGTGCACAAAATTTGTGGTATAGTACTGGATTACCTTACCTATGAAGCCATCATATTTATATCTGACTTCTAGTTCTTTCTATTGTAGTGCATTCTGCAACTATGCAGATCTTGAGGCATTCACTGAAGATAAAAAGAGGTCTCTACTTGCCAAGCGACAGGGTAAAGGTGCTGATTTTGTGAGAGCAGTTGATGAGATAATTGATGCTTATGATTCTTTGAAGGAAGATAGTAACCATAAGCTTGACTTGGCTGCCAATGAAGTGAAACCAGGTGTAGAAAATCTTGCTGATAATAATAGCAGCTTGTGTACTGAAGGTCTAGTCAATAACTCTAATATGGGTAGTGATAAGAAGCTGGAAGAACATTCTGTCACTGCAAGAGGTCATGATATGGCCAATTCTGATGAACCTTCTGTCACTTTAATAGGGAGCGAGCGATGTGTTGTAAATTCTGCTCCTGATGAGCCTACTGAAAATGTAACCATCCTTGATGAAATGAGGAATATCCCTTTGTCCGCTAGTTCATTTTCTAAGAAGAAGCTAAGGGATGCGCAGCCTCAAAATTGCTACACGCGGAGTAGGGTTCCATCTCTGCGCAGGTCAAGAAGTTCATTAAGTGTTGAAACTAGAAAGGCTCAAGATTGTGGTAAGCTTTCGAATGAAACCAGTTTGGCTTCTGTTGATTTGGTTTCTGATGGCAATAAGGAAGATTCCATTCTTCATAAGTATGTAGATAACAAAGCTAACTCAGTTTCCCCTTCTACACCAGATGATGTTTGGTTGCATTCCAGCGGAGGCACTTTCAACCAACCTGGAACGCCTGGGGCCAGTAACAGCAATAAAAAAATGAATTCTACTGCTAAGGTAGATAGTACCTGTAACAGTGAAGCATCTCAAAATGGACCTTCAGAGACAGAATTTAAATCGAATGGTGCATCAAGTCTTCGCATGAACACAGCATTAATTTTCAAGAGACAAAGAAAGCCAAATAGAAAGAGAATTCCTCATTCTACAGATTGTATGACACCAAACAAGGATGAAGAATTGCACGCTGAGTTAAGTGAGAATCTTGCATATTCTCCAAATTCAAAGAATGAAGTGAATAAGTCAGATGGAGATGAGCACTTGCCATTGGTCAAAAGGGCAAGGGTTCGAATGGGAAGGCCTCAATTGGAGGACTCACCAGTTGATGAGATTGATGTTCCTAATAACAAACCAGAGCTTGCAACACCTGCAGACCAATGTGATATGCATGGTAGGCCCGCACTTCTTGTTGATGATTATTCAGCTGATCAATCATCAGTGGTAAATACTGTTTCAAATCAATCGTCCAAATTAGACATGCCTATCTTGCCAGGGGAAGGTCAGTCTGTTTGGAAGAGTAAAGAATACCAACCAAAGGTTTTAACACTGGATGTGGAAGCTGCTTTGCCTCCATCAAAACGCCTTCATCGCGCTTTAGAAGCTATGTCTGCTAATGTTGCTGAAACTAATAGTAGTCTGCCTGAAGAGACAGGATCAAAGCAGTTGATTCTAAATGGTTGTGTGTCTTCAGAAAACAGCCATTATAATAAATCTGCAGATGCAGTAGTCACAACCCCCAACAGATCTGCAATAGTTAAAAGCCCTAGACCATCTTTGAGCACGCAATACGTGCATAGCCCAACAGGCATAAGGCACACCTCTGAATCAAATTTACAAAATAACGATGTGCCTGCTTCTGCATCAGGCCCTTCAGAAGCAAAATATGATGATAATCATATCCTGACAAAAGGCAGTATTTGTGAAGAAACCCACATTGACAGCAAAAATACTGATTGCTTGTTGGCTTGTAATGAAGTTAATAATGATGTCAGTGGGAAAACTTCAGCCCTTTCCACGAAGTTGAGTGTGACTGTTCTTGATGTTACACAGACGATAGCTGTACCTGACCGCTTATCTTCATCTTTGGGGAAAGCTAGTGGTAATGAGGTCACCAAACTACTCAGCTGCAATGAGGATACAAAACCAATTGGCTGCCCTGCTTATGATGTTGACAGAAGTGTTGAGAGATGTGCCAAGCCAGTTGACCAAAAGAAGTTTCTTCTCTCTGATAATAATGTGTTAGCACATGGTGAGACTGTTTTAGCTGAATCAGCAATCAATGTGGGTGATACAGCAAGCACCTCTTCATTGGCTACTAAATCTTCCAGTATACAGTCTGATGCAGACACCCGAACATTTGAAGTGTAAGCTCTAAATTTCATGTTAAAGTAAATCTTTGCTTATGTTTGCATGGTCTATTTGTTTTCCTTGATTTGTTCCATAGCTTAATGTTAATCATCTTTCTGGAACAATTGTAGGGCATGTGTTATTTCTGTTTTGGTCATGTTACTTTTCCAAACTTGTGTTAGTGTGCCTTTTTTATTCCATGTAATGATGTAATGGATAGTAATTTCATCTGAAGTTGTCTATTTTTGAAGTTGCACTTTCAAAATAGATTTACTTTTAGGAGTTAGGACTTAGGAGCATACCCTGTATGCTGCATGTCTACATTGGTACAGATCTAGGACATTGATTACAAAAATTTACGAAGGTTGCTACATGTTTGGTGGGTTGAGTACCAATTGGTGGTGGGACTTGAAACTGGTCGTTATTAGGCATATCTATAATAACACACAAAATGCAGGCACAGATTGTGCTCTATTTTGTTTGCATTCAGTTTTAACCAGAGGTGTAATGCAGACTTCCAGTGTGGGTCCATTGACTGAGGCTTGGATGAATCAGAGTTAGGTGGGATTCCTCACATGTAATTTAACAATCTGTGAGTGGGATCATCAAAATTGTCCATCAAAGTGATAACTATCCCAGCGGCTCGTGTGAATTCTGCATGATTGCACCCAAACGTGGTTTTGCACTATAGTACTAGACTCCCCCCTCTCCTTTTCTGTTTACTACAAATAAATATGAACAATAAAATGCTTGTGTCTGATGCATGACTAGGATTGAACCCCAAGTGTGGAAGTTCCATTCTCTTTATTAGTTGGTATGGAATTTTTTGTATGATCAGTGGTGGGATGAAATGCTTATGCAGATCATATGAAATAAGTTGTTGTTTTTGTGTGTGAGAGATTTAGAGTTAAGAGAGAAGGGGTTGTTTCATTACTTTCTTAGGAATATGTCATAAGTTCTAGAGTGTAATTTTATTAGTAGTAGTGCATTTGTATTCGTTGTATCCGAATCAGATGGTTGGAAGAAAATGTGGTGACGTAGCACTTTCTCTTGTGCCATATTTTGAACCCAGCTTAATATATAGACTAGATTTGCATTGTACCTAACTAGCAAAGGCTTATTAACAATCTTACACCTATTTGCAGATGATAATATATGCTGATATAATCTTCCAGATGTGTGCCCTATTTGAAATTGGGGGAAATTGGTGGAAAGGAAGCATCCACCCTCACTTGATGTTTCCTTTCCTACGAAATGAACCTTTAATGTAATATCAAATTGATGTTTTCATCCATCAATATGCACTGCCTTTGGATACTGAATAGCTTATGTTACATATGAACCCTTAGTGTAATACCAAATTGACGTTTTCATCCATCAATATGCACTGCCTTTGGATACTGAATAGCTTGTGTTAATGTACGTCTCAAACATATTGGCAAAACTTCATAATCTATTTCACCAGACAAAATTAAATGGGAAAATTTTCAAATGCTCTGTGGATGAGTACGACTGGCACACTTGATGTTTCCTTTCATATGAAATTCCTATGTTCCATATGAGCTCAGTGTAATTCCAAATTGATATTTTCATCCATCAGTATGCACTGCCTTTGGATACTAAATAGCTTGGGTTAATGTATATGCCTCAAAACATATTGGTAGAACTTTACAATCTATTTCACCAGACAATTAAATGGAAAAAAAATCAAATGCACTGTGGATGAGTGGTATCACTGGGCCACAGGCACACCATCTTGATTTTCTCAAGGTGCTTATTGATGTAATTTTTTCCTTTGTACATTATCGATTTGCGTTCGAAATTTGCTGAGCAGATTAGATGCTTTTATGAGTTTGATTTTCGAAATTTGTTAATTATAGCTTTTTTGGTAATATCCTATAAATCTTTCCATACTGCATACATGTGGATGCCAAAATATCTTTTATGGGATATTTCATTTATCCCACACAATCCTTTCTTAAGAATGGGAGTTGGGGCTATTTTGTACCTTCATATGCCCCTAATGTTCTATCTCTATATGTTCTCTTGTTTTTGGCTAGAGACTGTTATAGGAAATTAGGAACATATCATTTCAAAGTCGGTGAGTAGCAAATTTTGGGCCCCCAATGGAAATGTCATTGTTGTGCAGACGTGTCTGATGTCTGAACAAGGTTGGAAACTTCAGTTTCGGTTTACATCTCGGAGGTGGGTGAAATTTGAAATTTCGGACAAAATCCGGTCAAAATAAAAAAAGAAAATTTGAAATCCGGAATTTTTGAACCGAATTTCAGCCGAAATTACCAAAATTTCGGCCGAAATTGCTGAAATCTCAGCGAAATTCAACATACCAAAATTTTAGCTGAAATTGCCAAAATCTCGGCGAAATTCAACCGAGCGAAAAATGGTTGAAACGATGTTAGGAAAGTTTGAAAATTTTTGTGGAGGGTCTGGACACATCACTAATGTTCCCAGAAAAATTTCATATCATGGTCAAGCCTGAGGAATTTTAAAAAATTCTAACAGTGCTACTATCCTGATAAAAGGCTTATCGACAAATTTCAACCAAATGGAAAATGGTGCAAATCACGTTGGAAATTTTTGAATTTTTTTGTGGATGATCTATATGCATCAATAATGTTCTCATAAAAATAAAATTTTCAGATATGATTAAATCTGAGGAATTTTAAAAAATTCGGACAGTGTTACTGAAGGCTGACTTGTAAATTCAACCGATTGAAATACGGTTCAAACCATGTTAGAAAATTTTTGTGGATGGTACTAATGCATCACTAATGTCCCTATAAAATTTTCAGATGATGATCAAGCTTAAGGAATTTTCAAAAATTATGATAGTGCTATTGTCCGGATAAAAACCTTACGGTGCTACATGTATTGCTTCCATACATTTGATTGAGCAACAAAAACAAGTTTACAATTTTTGAAACTTTTATAGATGGGTGCTAAGGCAATGCTTAAGCTCTCCTAAAAATTTTGGATCATGATCACACAAGCAAATTTGTAAAATTCTGACATGGTTACTGTCTCAATTATGTTCATTCTGTTTTTTAATTTTTAAATATAAAACATGAAGTTCAATTCTTTTCAATTTTTTTTGTTTCATCCTAGACTGCTAAGTATGGTATCATAAAATTTTCAGAGTATGATCAAGCTTATACAATTTTATAAAAATCTGACAGTATTTTTGCCGAAATTAAAAAACGTCTCAAAAATTCTGTTTTTCAACAAATTTTCGTGGAGGATGACATTCTTAAGGGTTATTGGGTCAAATCCGGTAAAAAAAAGTCAAAATCTAGCCACAAAACCAGAGATTTCTGAAATTACTGTAGCAATTTGATTTTTTTAAAAATCTGGCCGGGATTTTGAATCTCGTCCCCGGCTGAAATCCAAGATCTCGCCGAGATTTCGCGAAATTTTGCCAAAATTTTTAACCTGAGTCTGAACAATCTTTATTACTTGAGTTCTAGATCCACTGGTTTGGATCCTTCTTGCTGTATCTTAGCAGGAATGCTTATTTTGCTAGAAAGAAAGGTGTATGATAAATTGATGTCCTATTTATTCACCTACAATGCCTTGGAATAGCAAATTGTTTTTCTTATATATTAGAACCCAAAGCCCGCTAAAAACCTAATTTTCTCATAGAATTAGACAATGCAAGTGATGATAGAACTCCTTCACTTCAACTGAACTGTGAAGCATAAGTAATATGATCCTTTGTACATCCTGAATGCAGGATCTACAGTTTTATTGACAGTTGAATATATTTTAGATACGGGGCCCAAATGCTCAGTTTCTCTTTTTGTGTCTGATCTTTTTTTTTGTTCTACCTTCCGAGTTGGTGTTTATATAGTTATATTTATAAGGCAGTCTTCTGTAAAGGCATGTCAATACTTATTTTTGTCTTGCAGGCATACCTTATCAGCTTTGGCATTGAAAGAACTGAACTACAGAAACCTAAAGGATAAGAGTACTTCTCCAGACTCGATGCCTATGAAAGAACTTATTGCTGTTGCACAAGCTAGAAGGTTCTCTCGATCAACTTCCTTTCCAGATAACTTTCTGAGTGCCAAATATATTCCCGAAACTTTAGTCAACACACCTCTCAAGGAAGGATCACAGAGGCAGTTGTCACCTTCAAATCAGATAATCGGTTCCACCTCTACAAATGATAGTGTTCATTCTAAGAGTCATTTCGATAGTCTGCAACAGAATGGTGTGAACAAATTAGCAGGACACAATGAGGCTAATGCAGCACGAAGGGCTTTTGGAGTTTTCCTTGGTACACTGACAAGAACAAAAGAAAGTATAGCACGTGCAACACGTCTTGCTATCGATTGTGCTAAACATGGCATTGCCGGGGAGGTTAGACAATGCATATCCCTCCTCCTTTGTTTTATTACCTTATTTTTCACAGAGAATACTGTTTTGTTGTGACTTCTAGATCTTTGTTTTGTTTAGGATTATCACCATTTTCTTGCTTACAGAGTTATTTAACACTGTTGCTTTCTTTGTTTTGTTGGTGCATCAGCAAATATTTGGATTCTTCTTGGTTTGCTTGGTCTGGTTATGATGTTATGTTCTCTGTGCCAATTACCAGCTGTTCTTTATTATGTACCATGAGGAACAAACATTCGCATCTCTTGGTTTGCTTGGTCTGGTTATGATGCTATGTTCTCTGTGCCAATTACCAGCTGTTCTTTATTATGTACCATGGGGAACAAACGTTTCGCATCTCAAGTATCGAGCTTGTTTACCCGTAGAAGAGAGCCATCTCTAATACGAGAGCCATCTCTAATACTTTCTAGTTTCTTTGTGCTTTTGACATGGTATGAGAATCTATATCAACTTACGGAGTTCGAAAGAACCAGTGGTAATGCTGGCAGGCATTGCTTTATAAGCATGCTGCCTTCAGTTTACCAGGAAAAAGACAAACATGGCCTTCCATGCAACCAATTGTGGTCTAGCAAATTCTGATGCTGTTTTCTTTTTGTTCCATTGTGTAGGCGATTGATAGTATTGTTGAACGCCTGGAAAAGGAATCAAATTTATATAAGAGGGTTGATCTTTTCTTTCTTGTTGATTCAATAACTCAATGCTCTCGTAATCAGAAAGGTGACTGTATGACCTTCCCATTTTTTTCCTCATTAATTTTTGTATGGATGGTATTTTTCACTACCATAAGAAATTTGCAGGTGGAGCTGGAGATGTATATCCCTCTCTTATTCAGGCGGTTCTACCTCGATTACTTTATGCTGCTGCACCTCCTGGAAATTCTGCATGGGAGAATCGAAGGCAATGTCTAAAGGCAAGCACCTTCAATGGTTTGATAGAACAGATGCCATGTGCAAAGTTCCTTCCCCTTACAAGTTTGTGATTTGATTGTTAGGTTTTGAAGCTTTGGCTTGAGAGAAAAACACTTCCAGAATACATCATTCGTCACCATATTAGAGAACTTGAGGCTATCAATGAGGCATCATTTGGAAGTTCTCGCCGTCCTTCAAGGACAGAAAGAGCTTTAAATGATCCTTTGCGTGACAATGAAGGAATGCTCGTGGATGAGTATGGGAGGTATGCTTGTCAAACTGAAAAATCCCCTAAGCAATCTCCCCTTTTAATGTGCCGAAAAATGGTTGAGTCACAGATATTAACCTGGCGTGCTTATATTGTTCATATGTTTATGTGCTTACATAATTAAGGTGAGGACTAAGATGAAAGCCATACATAAAATGGGATCATCGTGCCTTAGCTTTTGGCACGCCGGGTTAGGGTATGCCTTGTGCCGATATCCTTGTGTCCATGCATGAAAGATCCTTTTTGTGGTTTGAGCCCATGCTCCAAATATTGGAAACAGGCCAAGTTGCTGCAAAATTAATGGAAGTAAACTGTGCTGTGCAATTTTGAGTAATTCTCTTGGGGCATTTGTATGCTTCAGGTTTTCTTGTTGGTAGGTTAAGCGCAGTGTGCTATGATGGATAAATGATGCCAACATCCAACTAGCAAATATTGGATAAAACCCAGTAACCCCTCGAGATTGAATTGAATTCCTGCCTTCTTTGCTATGCTATGTGGAGTAGCACATTAGCTAGAAAATGTGAAAGAATTATCACTGGAATATAAAGGTAGGACTCAGTAAAGTTGCTTATGATGGAACAATTTAATGGGCACCCTTTTTGATTATACCTGTGAGACAAATCTATTACATGAAACATGTGTTGCATGTGTTTAGGATCATGCTACATGCAGTGCAGAATTGTGGCTTTGGCATCGTTGTTGCTTGATTTCATGATTTGGTGCTAAGAGGGCCTTTGAATTTAACTTCATTACATTAATATAGCAAATCACAGTGTTTCGTCTAGATTCTCTATGTCATATGTTTTATTATGTTCCACAGCAATGCTGGTTTTCACCTACCAAACTTAATTTGCACAAAAGTACTTGAAGATGAGGAAGGAAGCTCCTCTGAGGATAGGAGTTTCGAAGCTGTTACACCTGAACAGGATGCTCCAGGTAGTGATGAGGAGGAAGAATCTCAGATGCCTGTGGAGAAGCATCGTCGCGTCCTTGAAGAAGTTGATGGTGAGCTTGAGATGGAGGATGTAGCTCCACCATCTGAAGTTGAACCTAGCACCACATGTCGACCAGAGCAACGTGATAGCAAGTGTACAACATCAGATAAGCGTCCTTCAGATTCCAGTCCTCCCCTGCCTGATGATAGGCCTCCATCACCCCCACCATTGCCATCATCTCCTCCACCTATGCCACCCCCTCCACCTGCTCCCATTGGTCAGAGTACGCAGTTGCCGCCAACATTACGAATGTCATCTGAGCCAGCTGGGCCACATCCTCCAAGAGCTACCTCCTATGTATGCACGTTTTCTTCCTGTGCAAGAAGACATTTATGCATTGTTATATTATGAACTTAATAAGTCCTTTTATTTTTTTTTGCAGAATGTTCAAACTCAACAGCCACATTCTATTGCCGAGCATCCAGGCAGCATGAATCCTTCTGTAGCGCCATTGCAGCCTCCACCATTCTGTAATTCGGGATATGGTGGGCATCCAAATCAGATACCACCTCCACCGCCAATTGCACCACTCAATCCTCCTGGACCCCATGGCAATTTCCCTGCACCCCCAGCACCATATCACGGGAATAGCTATCATCAACCCCCAACTGCATCAATACCTAACGAGGGATATCATTTGCAACCACCACCCCCTCCGCCTCCTCTAAGTCAATTCCCTTATGTGCCACCAGAACCCCAACAGAGACCACAACAGTGGGGTAATAACTGTTCATCCTATCCTGAGAGATATCGGTATGATGGACATGATCGAGATCATCACAGACAAGATAGAAGGCATCATGGGCATGATAGGGATAGGCGGCGGCACTTTGATGATAGAGGACATCACTTTGATGATAGAGGATATTGCTATGATGATAGAGCACATTACTTCGATGATAGAGGGCATCATTTTGAAGACAGAGGACATCACTTTGATGAGAGAGCTATTAGGGGACTGATGCACCATGAAGTCGCTGACAGGGGAAGATTTCCTCCTTTTCCGCCAGGTACTTTTCTTGTTTAACATGGTCACATAGTGAGCCTCTTCTTATTTAGCATGCTTTTCATGATATACAGTTCACCTACACCTGGTTAACTGGTGTTTTTCCATGACCTGAACCGTTGTTATATGAAGTTGATTTGGTTTGCTCTTGATTATTATCCAGGACATCCACCTATTCCAGACCATTTTGAAGCATCACCAGCGCCAATGCACTATGGACGGCCATCAGATCATCCACCAGGTCCCTGCACCGGGTGGTCTATGCCCTCTAGACATTCTAATTATTCACCTTCCAGACATTCTATGGAGCCTCCAGTTTCTCATGTAGCAGGAGGTGTGTTAACACTTGCATGTTGCTTTGTTCTATTTCCTAATGTAACTGGTATGCATTTGCTTCTACCGTGGCAAATCAATTTGTCTGGCAAATCCAGTTTGGTAGCTTTTCCTTGTCTGAAGTTGCTATTATTTCACTATTATGGTAGAACCCATTCTAGCTTAAATTGTGAAGTTTCAGTGAAAAACTAGGCAAGGGAAGACATGAAAGAGACATAATATTGTGTTGATGCTGTGACCAGAATCTTTACTTCCATTTTATTAAGTTTGGAAACAACTATGCTGAGCTTCATCAGTAATTCCTCCAACTTAATAAAAACTTTTGTTGTAATATATAAATTGCTTGGTGTAACATGCTGAAGTATGAAGCGAACTAACAGTTCCAAAGAAAGATACTTTTTTCGCATTCCATCAGGTGATTATAAATTTGAGGATGCTAAATGTACCTCTTTTATTGCAGGGCATGGTAGCTGGAGACCAAGATAACATTTTGTTATATTTGAATGGTATGCTCTTTATTCCATTGCTCTGATCGCTATAGTCAACTATTTCTCTTCTTTTCTGATTCATCTCACCTCCTGTTTTCCAGGGTTGATGCCTTTTTTTGGTTGCGTTTTTGGCTGTTGGTAAAACATGGAATGGAGCCTGGCACGAAACCCCTCCATAAAAGGCGGAGATGGCACCTGCCACCTTGTACATATGTATCTTAGCATGTTTCTGCGAATGCAGAAGCGGAAGGCAGACCGGCCTCATCGAGATGTATTGTAGGATAGGCTGTCATGTATCAATCTTAGCCATAGATTGTATTGTTAGCCTAACAGTGTTCAATTTCATTCCATTCATGAATCCCACCGGCTCTCTGACAACAGCCACTTCAGATGACTTACCGAAACTGTTTGATTACAGCGTACATAAGCCAAAAAAATAAAATACAAATCATTTTGATGTAGTTCTTGTATCAGCTGCTACTGGCACTGCTTTTCTCAAACAGCATTCAAATATTTCTTTGATGGTTGCTGTTTTGTTATTCGCTTGTCAGCAGAATGTCTACGTACATACGCTGTGTAAATATTTAGAAACCAATGGTTTGTGCAGTAAACTGAATTGACCTTCATCTTTACCTTTTTGTAAGAATTGCACCCTCAATCTTCGTTTAAGTTAGGACTGCAAATATTTTCCCTACATCAATGGAGTGCTGATTATGTAAATTTCTGCGAAATGCATCCTCCTTTGGCTGGTTGATTTGGTTGGTCATAATTGTTGTAACGTGCATGTGCAATGCTGGGGCATTAGGCTGGTGGTTGCTGGCAAGCGAATGGTTGCATCTTTCGGTGCCTCGGTGGTGTGACTTGCACTGTTCGCAGTGCTTGCGTGGATGGCTGTCGCCTAAAGTCATAAAATCACGACCATTTTGAATATATGCTGCCATTAACTACCAACCAGCATTCTGCAAGGTCTAGGTATTAACCGGCTATTGGCACATCATACATATATACTACTAGCAACGGTGGGACTACTTGGTCGACTGAAAAGAAAAGGAAAAGATTTTTTCCCTTTTGTAAATTCTTGGCATATACATTTATCACCACAATCAACTACAACTTCACTCGATAGTCATCTCCAGGGTTTCTAATTTGGATATTATCCGAATCTTAATATATAATGGAACGGGATTTAGCTAATGTGAACACCGTTTTCTTGTCCTGGTTTGGTCATCTGCATATGGATATCTATGCACACAGTTCAAAAGTGGGAATGTGCAGCTTACAAAGTCACAACAAAGTAAAATAGCCTGAATTTACCCTAAAAATATAACTGTAATTCGCATTGTTTGTAAATAATACATAGAAAAGTAGGAATGAGAAACATGTACAAATTTTACATGGAAAACTCTTTCAAGAAAAATCATGAACGCACAGAGTCAAATATAATCATATAAGGAGATATTTACAATGAGACTCTTTTTCTGTTTCCTTGGATGCATGGAGTCAAATATAATTATATAAGGAGAAATTTACATTGGGACTCTTTTTCTGTTTCCTTGCCTTGCTCTATCCTATATATATATATATATATATATATATATATATATATATATATATATATATATATATATATATATAAGAGAGAGAGAGAGTACATAAAAAACTCTCTTTATAGAAGGAGAACTCTAAATCAGACGATATATGCTATTTTGACTGCACGCTCTACAATGAAAAAAATACCACATCGGGTCGCAAAAGAGTGATTTTTTTTTACTTTTCAAAGTCAACAAGATGCTCTTTTGACCACTAAATTCTCTTACCATATATTTGAAAAAAGTTGTAAAAGTGCGATATTATGAAACTATTTTAATGACAAAGATATTTGTATCATTTTAATATATCCAAACCTTACATTTTAAACGATATCTCCGGTCAAAATTGATAGGGTTTGACTACACACATTCTAGAACATCACTCTTTCGTGACCAGAGAAATTATGTCATTTCTAAACATCGACATGGTCCCCAAACGCAATTTTAATAACTGACTTCTATTGTAATTAATATATCTTAAAACAAAATAAAACTATGATGCTAGGAAAGTAATTTTTGAGACAAATATATATACACATATGATTTTTGTGTAACCAATCTAAATATTCAAAAGATATAATGGCAAAATATTTCCGAAGTTTAACTGCATATATCTCGAAATGATATTTCTACCTGACCCCAGAGGGAGTACTTTGTGTTCAATTTTCCAATGCTTCGATGCCATGATATTACCTTCGTGACATACTGCATGTCAGTCCCTCTGAGAGTAATTTATGGCTTCGTTGCTGGCTGTATAGTCTAACAACAATAACAAAAAACGAATATTTTGTATATGCAAGGAGCCACTGACCTCTCACCAACAGTGCATGCATGTAAACAAGATGGACATGGCAAGTCTTGATGATGCATGCCATCGGTATGAAACACCTAATTACACAACCATGCACGATCTCTGCTCGCTCCTACTCTTCTAGTTACGCAAAATTGAAGATGACCCCAACTACTTAATGATCGACGACTTAATTAGTTACATATCTTTATAAGAGTGGCACGTAGCTTGCCAGCAAGAGAGGCCACAGCTAGCTAATTAAGTACGTACTAGGCCATCTATCTAGCTCGCCAATGGCGGCATCGGCGCTTCACGCCGCGGTGGTCGCTGCCGCCCTCCTCCTCCCTTCCCTCCTCGCGCCCGTGGCGGCGCAGGCGAAGGCTAAGACGTTCTGCATCAGCCAGTTCGCCATCGCCAGCCAGGCCTGCTCCATCCTGCCGCCGAGCCCTCCCGAGGACGAAGACGACCACCACCACGATGATGACGACGACGACCATGACGATGATCACGACGATGACGACCACCACGGCGGTGGCGGCGATGACCACCATGACCATGGCCGCCGTGGCCGGGCGGCGATCGGCATATCGGCCCTGATGGCGAGCAACGACGTCAGCCACGGCGCCGGCGGGAATGGCACCGGCCACCAGGGCAATCGCACCCGCGGCGGGCGAGGCCACGGCCGGCGTGGCCGTCTGCGCGACGACCATGACAACAACCACGACCACGGCCATGACGACGGCGAAGACGACCATGGTGGGGACAACGACGACGACGGCGACGACGACGACGACGATGAGCACCACGATGATGAGCTCCGTGCGTACCGTGACTGCTGCCGGTGGCTGAAGGAGGTGCAGAAGGACTGCGTGTGCGAGGCGCTACTGCGGCTGCCGCCGTTCCTCGTGAAGCCACAGCACACGTACGTCGTCAGGGTCGGCAGGACGTGCCGGATCACCTACCGCTGCGGCGGGGTCTAGCCGCCGGCATCCGATGTCGCTGGCCGTACGGCTGCATGCATGCATCCATTCGATCATGGGACTACTCACTAAGTTTGATTTACTGCACGTGTCCCCGGCCGTTTCCCTTATGATTATACATATGTTTGGTCATATATTAGTTCTTGTAGATGATTAGGTCGGAATGATTGGGTGCTTCATTTATATGTGGTTGGAAAATTGGCTGTCCAGAAGTTTTCTTAAACGTGTCCTGGAAGATTTTCTGTGTGTTAATTCCGTTTGGGTAGATAACTAATTATATGCATGTGACATTGCATATCTATGCAAGACAAGCAATGCAAGGTATGGGTGTGCTTATGAGCTTTAGGGTAATGAGGTTGGGTTAGTTTGTTGTGAACGCCGGAGCTCCTGGCTATTTTTTAATAAAAAATTGTTGCATTTTAGCCCTTGTTGCAGAAAGTGAAGGAGTTTGTAGAGCATTAGGGAAGCTCAAAGGATGAATAGGGGATATCCCTTGGCTATATGTGGAGCAAAGGCAATCTAATTAACAATACTAGCTGAGTGCCCGTACGTTGCAACGGAACAACAACCGCTCATGCAGAGATGAATTAAAACAGTAGAAAAACAATACTTGGCAGAAATCTAAAAGACTAAACCGTAATAATAAGAAAAGTTTAAAGGTGCAATTTAATTTGCAAATTTTCGTATGCAAAAGCTTTTGTACTTGGAACTATAAGTCACAAACGAATTAAAACAACAGAACAATAATTTCTAGTAATTATATAAAGTCTACAAGAGTAAACCATAATAATCAGAAAGATTTTAAGGTGCCATCTGCAAATTTCCATATGACGGAAGATCTCATTCTTGAAACTACATTATAAGGTCTAAGTTGTAGTTTTCCTATGAAAAAGACCTAAATTCAATAGGTAGCCATGTGCTCGTGTGTTGCAACGGAAACTCAATTTGCGATAAAAAGTTTATTTGCAAAGAACACTAATAGTGGCAAAGGTGGATAGTTAAAGAGCAGTAGCAAATGTGGGTAATTTTGATAAACAAAGGTGGGTAATTAAAGAGCAGTGGCAAAGGTGAGTAATTTTGATGAAGTGACGTGGAAAAAACTCTCACTTTATATAGTAGAGATATACTATGTGTATAAAAACGAAGAAGGCCATTTTATGGGGTCACAGTATGGTTAAAACTAAATACGGGCCATTCTGTAGACTTGGAGTGACGACGTCGTATTCACAAATTAAAACATTTTACCTTCTAAATTTGAATAGCTCATTCGGCTTTCATGTAGCTCTCCGTCCTAAATCTTATGACAATCAATTACCCCCTAATTACAAATATTTTTTAAAAATCTTATTGTAAAACTTTACAAAATTTATGTGAAACTTCTAATTAGTAACTTCCCCAACCGTCTTTTATTTGTGTAGCTAGACATGAAAATATGACTTTCCCTCTAAAAAAAACATTAATTACAAGGATAAACCGTAAACTCTCCCAATCCCTAACCCTCTCAAGATACTCTACTCCCATTTACAAACCCTAAACTTGCTCCCCGACCCCAAACTCCCCTTCCTTCCACAAACCTCTCCCATATATGTTACTCACTCCGTTGATCTCCCTTAGATGCCATCACTAGAGTCCTGGACTACTTCCACCCCATCGATCTATCATGTCACACCTTCCTGATGAAGAAGCCACCGGCCCCGGGCCCCCCCGCGGGCGCAGCTACTCTAGCTCAGGGTGCCATAACAGTGAGTATCTCTTACACTTGATTTGTTCCATATGTTGTGAATCCATCACCTTTTGGTGCAGTTCCAGTGACATTTTTCGATTTTCGATTGCATTTAATTATTAGTAATTTGATCAATGCTAGGTTTCCCGTACTGTCAGAATTTGGAAAATACAAATATAAAATTTATATTTTAAACATAAATCATGGCCGATGTTTGTCCAATTTGAATTTTTTTACTAGTTTTGACTTTTGGCTGAATTCTGTGCCCTATTTGACCGAGCACAAGAGTGTGCCTCCCCCTCCCTCCTTGCTCGAGATCATGGTGTCCACTTGCTCTGTCTCGGCGCGCGATCTCTATGCTCTCCTCTCTCACGCCTATATGGGCGGTAATAGAGAGGAAATGCAGCCAATGCATCTGTCCCTGTGTAATGGGTACATCACTGGAGCAGCGTACTAGCTAGTGTGTGATGATTTGTTAGTTGATCGTAGGGTTTTAGTTCGATTCATGGTCTATGTTGTTGCTTACTATTTAGACTGAAGTCCATACTTACGAGGCTGAGGTAACTTGTGGTGCGCGACCAACAGCTAGATACAAGGCAGCTAGCTAATTCCCCAAGTCAACTTTCTTGAGCATTAGATATATAGTTAGATTTAAATTTGCATCCATGACTAGAATTCAGCATTGGCTAGCTAGAATGCAACTAGCTATCCTTCGTTGGTTATCTTGAACACTTGTGTGCATGCAATCGAATCGTTCTTGATGGCTAATTAGATGAATTTCCTTAGTAAACCCTAATAGATCCTTGCGTACGTATGTCCTCAGTGGATTCAATAAATCCTAGAATACTCTAGGAGAAAGACTACAATAATTGGCCGTGCGCTTGCGGTATAATTTTATCATCATCGTTGACATATAATTAAGTTCTTAAGTATTTTATCATTTGCAAAAATTGTACATACTCTATATTGTAGTCGACTTTCGTAGGAGTATTATATTGAAATTTGGTGTTGAACTTACGGATGCCACATTTAATATTGTATATATATTCTTATAATCTGGTCGCCACACATTATATCATATGTGTGGTAGCTACACACTGCGTACGAACGATTGGAGCCTCAGCCACATTGACAAGCGCGGAAACACATTGTCCTCCGGATCGAAGTGCATAAAACTTCATCTGCCATCCCCAATAAATCACATTCCTCTGTGGTAATTTGTGCAACTAAAGCAACTGTTTGCACTATTGTATCAAAATTTCTCGGACACCTTAAGATTGGCTTCAAACTGTGAGGTACTGAAAATTATGAGCATCTCTTGCTAATCGTAGAACATTACGAGCTAGGAAGAGAGCTTTTTCCATCTATATTTAACATTTAACAAATTTTCCCAAATGAGGTAATCGTAAACTCCATATATTTTAGTTGAACATAGATACTAAACGTGTGGAACTGTGAACAGAGAACTATTTTCCAACTTTGTGAATCATACACAAAGCTTTACAAATTATAGACAATTACCGAACGAGAGGTGCTTTCATGCTTTTTTTCTTATAGTTGCACAAATATTAAAGCATGAATGTAGGGTAGATAGTGATTACTTACCTCTTCACTTGCTTTAAGATTTATGCAACTTGTATTGGGAGAGAAAGTATTGAAGCATTGCTTTCATTTGGTGTGTTTTCTTTCGTACCTATTTCTTTTTCATGATACATATATAAAGCAGATTTACTCTTGGTCATGGGAGTGTGCACTACTACATGAATATATATCACAATCATCTTTTTTATCATCATAGTTGGTCCTGGTGGCGACACAAAGTTATTAGACAGAGATGAGGTGGCGCATTAAAGTCAATTCTCGCCCGATAGAGATGAGCGCGTCATCTCTATCGGTTCTTTAGAAGAAGCGATAGAGATGACCACATCATCTCCATCTGTTCTTATAAGGAACCGATAGAGATGAGTGTGTCATCTCTATCGGTTCTTTAAAAGAAGCGATAGATATGATGTGTCATCTCTATCGCTTCCTTATAAGAGCCGATAGAGATGATCATCTTATCTCTATCTACTGGGATGTCAGGGTTGTCTGATGAGAGTTACATTGGAGGATTGTGTTATTGATTTCTGCATTGAGTATGTATCCATAAATGAACACTGTCAATAGTCTTGTGAATGTGAATATACTGTAAATTTATCAATCTGTGTGTATACTGTGAATGTGAATATACTTGTGTATATACTGTCAATCTGTGAATAGACTGTGGATTTGTCAATTTGTAAGTATACTGTGCATGTGAATATAACGTGAATCTATGAATTCCTGATGCTGTTCCGGGAAAATAGGCTGGGATTTCTCTCTATCGGTTCCATGCTCAAAAACGATAGAGACATATAATCTCTATTGATTCCGAGTGTGGAACCAATAGAGATAATAAACGAATATCTATCGGTTCAATGCTAATAACCAATAGAGATCAGAAGGACGTCTCTATCTGTTCTGAGTGTAGAACCAATAAGATTCATATATTATCTCTATTGGTTTCATGCTCGAAACTGATAAAGATAATTTGTCTTCTCGATCGGTTCCAAACTCCGAACTGACCTAGATGACGCTATATCTCTATCAAGCAAAAACCGATCGTGACAGCCGCTGCTTATCACTGCCTAAGGACTTTGTATCGCCACTAAAATTGACCCAGATGATGAAAAGAACCGACTCAGATGACCATTTTTGTAGTAGTGATCCAAGATTGTAGTAGTCCAGGCTCATAGACCGGTTTGACAATATCCATTTCTCAGAAAACGCATCGACAAAAAACCGAATTTGGATATTGACATTCAAATTTGAATTCAAGATATAAACCGGTTGGTTTTTCAAATCTCATCTTGGTAGTTGTACACTCCTATATATGCTGTACATAAATAGGAGTACAATATTCATGTTGAACGAGAATCATGCTTCCATCCAATTCATTGCGTACATAAAATAGTCAAGGGGGCAAAGAAAGCTAGGATTTGTTGTAAAACGTCATCGATCGCCCACGATCAATCACAAGTTGTAGACGCAATCACGGGAGCAAGAACAATAAACACACAATGTAAGGGGTGAAATTCTCTCTCGCCTTATTGATTCATCTCTTTTACAATGGGGAGCACCCGATATATATAGCAGTATGAGAGAGAAGTTCGGATTCGACCATACCATAAAGAGATAGAGTCCTAAACTGATATGGTTTAGAGTTCATATCTCATAACACTCCCCCTTGGTCGAATACCGCGTAATGCATATGTCTCGTCAAAAACTCTACTCAAAAACCCAGTGGGAAAAAGGAGATGGAGAAAAGAGTACATCGCACTCACACTTTATGTTGCACTAGTTGCCTCATTAAAAACCTTCATGTGAGAAAACTTCAGGAAAACTCACAGAGAGAAAAGAGTACAACTTATAACCTTCAGGATTTTATTAGGATCTTCAGGATCGTAATAAGGGTTATGGTTCATGGGTTTTCTCCCTCTGAACTCTGTATCTCTCTAAGTCTTCTCATTCCAATGCCTTTAACATATCTTTGAAATGTGGATTTATGCAAGAACTTAGTGAATAAATCTGCAAGATTTTCACATGACTTAGTTTGTAAGATTTTTATCTCACCGCTCTTCTGGAGTTCGTGAGGATAGAATAACTTAGAAGCAATATGCTTCGTGATGTTGCTCTTTACATAACCCATTTGCATTTGTACAACACAAGCAGAATTATCTTCATAGATAATTGTGGGGGTATCGACGGTGTTAAGGCCACATGACTTCTGGATATGGCTAATCACACGTCGCAGCCAAACACATTCACATGAGGCTTCATACAGGGATTTAATCTCTGAGTGGTTGGTAGAAGTTGCTACCAGCGTCTGTTTACAAGACCGCCAGGAAACAGCTGTACCATCACAGAGAAATACAAAACCAGTATGAGATTTGGCATTGTGGGGATCAGACAGATAGCTAGCATCCGTATATCCCACCATGGTCAAGTCTTGGTTCTTCTGGAAAAACAACCCAAGATCTTGAGTACCTTGGAGATATCTGAGTACAGTTTACACCAGCCCAATGTCTTCTAGTTGGAGCTGAACTATGTCTTGCTAGCAAATTCATTGCGAATGCAATATCAGGCCTTATGCAGTTCGCAAGGTACATGAGTGCTCCAATAGCACTTAAATATGGGACTTCAGGTCCTAAGACTTCCTCATTTTCCATCCTCGGTCTGAATGGGTCTTTATCCACTTCGAGGGATCTTACGACCATGGGGGTTTTCAAGGGATGTGATTTATCCATATTAAACCTCTCCAATACCTTCCGGGTATAGGAAGACTGGTGAACAAGAATTCTTTCTGGGAAATGCTCTAGCTGCAGGCCTAAGCAAAATTTGGTTTTACCCAAATCTTTCATCTCAAACTCCATCGTGAGGTAAGCACTTGCTTCCTTTATCTCCTCTGCGGTTCCGATGATATTCAGATCATCGACATATACTGAGATGATACAGAATCCATTCTGGGATTTTTTTTATGAACATACAGGGAAAATCATCATTATTAGAGTATCCCTTCTTCAGGAGGAACTCACTAAGCTGGTTATACCATATTCTTCCCGACTGTTTTAGCCCGTATAGCGATCTCTGTAGTTTGACGCTATACATGTTGCAATTATTAGGATCCGAGACTTTTACTCCTTTAGGGACTCTCATATAAATGTTTGAATCCAGTGACCCATATAAATATGCGGTCACCACATCCATCAACTGCATTTCTAATTTTAAGCCAGCTGCCATTGATATTAGATATTGGAACGTTATTCCACTCATCACAGGAGAATATGTTTCATCATAATCGATGCCAGGTCTCTGCGTGAACCCTTGTGCTACAAGCCTCACTTTATATCTCACCACCTCGTTGTTTTCAATTCTCTTCCGGATGAAAACCCATTTTGATCCTACAGGGAACACTTTAGGAGGTGTCCGGTCAACAGGACTGAATACTTTCCTTTTATTAAGTGAGTGCAATTCCGTCTCAATTGCTTCTTTCCATTTGACCCAATCTGAGCGTTTCTGGCACTCTGCCATGGACTTTGGTTCTGGATCCAGTTCAAGAGTTTTAGTAATTTTGGAGGCAAAATAAATGTCGACAATTGTAGTCTTTCTTTTATATAATTCTCATGAGTCTACATAATTGGTGGATATTTCTTCATTCATTTCTTCCAGCTCCTCATGATTTCCCACAACGACAGAGTCTGGGTGTTCCAATTTCCCAACGTCAAGTTGTGCGCGCAAATGTTCATTGGGATTTTCATCTTCAGGATAGCTCACTTCAGGGAGATTACCATCTTCAGGATGGCTCGCTTCAGGGATTTTCTCAACAACAGGTTGAGCTTCTTTGAAAGACCATGTGGAGGTCTATCCTTGTGTGTGATGAGTAATTGACAAGAGTTGAGCTTGGTTTGATTTGAAATTGAGTTTGATTTGAAATGGATTTCGATTTGAAGCAATTTGAGTGTTGGTTGCTTTTCCTAGAGCTACCCGCTTGGGGCGGTAGCATCGGACCGTTGAGAGAAATTATGTTCAATTAATGATTTTGGGATAATCATTGAATATCTTTGTGGGCATTGCTATGTGAAAGGTTTTTCCTTATCTTTGATGGTTGCAGGGCGATGGTGCTAGGTCATGGTGAGGCGGAGGATGACCGGGACTAGGCGAGGAGCGTCAGAGGTCCAGACGGTTGGGAGATCGCCGGAAGATGATCGGAGACGGAGTCTGGGCAAGTCAAGAAGACAAGGAAAGGAGATGATGCTAGCTAGATGCCACGTGGATCAATGAGGGCCATCGGATTGCGGTCTAGTTGATAGGCTAGCGGGTCTAGGTAGTATGCTTTGAAAACCGTGCAAGAAAACCCGGTATGTGTGTGGGTTTTGGGTTAGCCCTTGCATGGCTGTGTGTGTGGGTTAATCCTAGCCCTTAGATGAGTGCTCTAGGGTTGAGGGACTCATCCAAGGGTGGTAGGTGGCCCAAGAGTAGTATAAATAGGGGTGGAGGGGTAGCCTCCTCCCCTTGAGGGTTTGAGTTGCTCCTTTGAGCTTTGCCCACATGAAGTGAGGCTTTGTAAACCTTCCCACCAGAAATACAAAGAAATTTCTTTACATTATTGTGAATTTAAATTCCGCATTTACATTATGTCTTTACTTTACGCAATTTAAATTCAGCATTTATGTTACGCATTTACTTTCTCGCAATTTATATTCATGCAATTTGGATTTGCCTCCCCTCCTTCTAAATGCTGATCTTGGATGTTTTGAGTGTGTTCATATGGTTTTACATCTCTTTTGCACTCTTTGATTAAGTAGAGATCATCTTTTCTTTCAAGTTCCAGTTCTGTCCAGAACTTGTTCTTCGCATAGCAGTTAGTATTTGATTTATAGAAAAATCTAGAAAACTCATTTTTGCGTGATTATTATTGGAGATTGTGCGGGACTCCCATATTCATCTGTAGAAAAATTTTGGAGTTCACTTGTTGCACCGTTTGGGCGCCATGAGGTGAAAACCGAGCCCTAAATTTTCTGCTCGAAGTTCCTGACTGTCTATGTTCATAGATTTATGATGATTTTTCTACATGGCTTTTTGATTTGAAATTTGGTAGAGAGATTCACGACTCATATGCTCATAGGGATAAAATTTCTCATAATTTTGTGAGCAGCAGAAACCCACCAACCTCCTGTTCAAATTAAAGACAGCTTCTGGAAATATCTGCTTTTGCTTTTCTAAAAGAGACTTTTGTGTCTTGGCTTGATCTCTTTTAGAAAAGAAGTATTTGAATTGATTCCTCTTTATTTGAACACTTGACAACCAGGATTGTGATTGAAAAATCCCTCACATATTTTATAGATCTCATCCATGTAAGCTAGGGATACACATAGTTGTCTAGTCGTTCCGGTTTTTGCGGGTTTTGCGAATTTGAGGAGCACCGGTTTTCTTTGCGCGATCTTGTCAAGGTTTTAGTTGGAGTATTTTTGGGGAAAATTTATTTGCGACCATTCACCCCCCTCTGTTCGCCGTCTTGATCCTTCAATTGGTATCAGAGCCGGTTTTGCTCTTCCATAGATCTTGACCGGTCTCGAGAGCCATGACGACGCACAAGTATTCCACCAAGCCTCCAATTTTTGTGGTGTTGATTTTCCTTTTGGAAATCCGGATGGAGTCATACATCATTGCCCGAAGCTTCCCCGATATGGCAGAAGGTGAAGCTCCCATATGAGGTTCCAGCCGATGAGAACGTCACGGCCGGCAATATGGCTGACGTTGAGGCAAATGCTAAGGCGAGGAACATTCTCATACAGGGACTTAGCCGCAGTGAGTATGATCGGATCTCTCACCTACGATCCGCTCATGAGATTTGGGTGACCCTCGATGCATATCATGAGGGCACTACCCAAATCAAGACCGCGAGGCCGGATCAACACAAGCGTGAGTACAACAAGTTTGAACAACACGCTGGTGAGAGTCTTGACGAGTGTTTTGGTCGATTTACTAAAATTTTGAGCGATCTCTAGGAAGTTGGTTGCACATACCCTGACTCGGATAATGCTCGTCACTTCTTGACCGCACTCGATCTTCGTGTTTGGGAAATGAAAGTGACCACCATCAAGGATACTACCGACTTGTCGACCTTGACTCTTGACGGGCTCTATTCCCGACTCAAGACTCATGAGATCGACGTCGTCTCTCGCAAGACGAAATCACAGTCGATGGCCTTGGTCACCGATCCCATTGGATCTTCTCTTGATTCCTCTGTTGGTTTTTCCCTCTCTGCACTTTGCGAGCTAAGCGATGACCAACTGGACAAGTTTCCAGAAACTGAGCTTGCTCTTTTAGCTCGCAAGTTTTCTCACGCCTACAAGAGGGTGAGAGAGAGGAAGAGAGGTGGTGGGATCACCTGCTTCGAATGTGGCGGCCCCAACCACATTCGAGCGAATTGTCCCAAACTGGAGAAGGGCAAGAACGACTCCGGCGGTTCCGGCAAGAACGACTACACCGACAAGAACCGCAACAAGAAGCCTCCAGTTCGTGAGCCGGCGCACGAGAAGAAGTACCGCAACTTCTCGAAGAACAAGAAGCTCTTCCACCACGTCCTCGCCGCCCTCGACGACATCAGCCTCTCCGACACGGAGACATGGAGCGACGAAGGCGAGGATGATCCGCAAGAGAAGAAAGGCGACGACGACTTCTCCGGCATGTGCTTCATGGCAAACACCAACGACATCAGCGACTCCGAGCTCTACAGCGACTCGGACGAGATACCTTCCTATGACCAGCTCAATGAAGCTTTTTGCAAATTAGGAAAATTTCATGCTAGAGCTAGAGCTAGGGTTACGGAGTTAGAGAAGGAAGTAGATACCTTGTCTTGGGAGTTAGCTTCACTTAAATCATGTTCCTCCCGAGACTCTGATAGTTGTACTCTCTGTGATGCTTTGCTTGTGGAGTTGGAGAACCTAAGAACTCTGCATGATAGTGTGGTTTCTGATCTTGAGGCTCTTAGGTCGAAGGATGCTAGCACATGTTCTATTGATCCTATTCCTATTGATGCTAGTTTTCTTCATACTCACATAACTGCATCTTGTGAAAATTGCCCTAAGCTACTTGCTGAAATTGATGCCATGAGTTGTCACCTTAGGAAGCTTTCTACTAGAAATGATGAACTTGAATTGCATGCTTCTAAGGACCCAGTCAGCTCATGTGAGGGCTGTAAGCAACTAAAACTTGATAATGAAGCGTTGAATGCCAAGTGTGCTCAACTTGCTAAGGACTTACTAGTTAAGTCAAATAATGGTTGCTTGCTGTGTATTGGGGTTAAGGATGACGTGGATAAGGTCCACGCAGAGCTTAGGAAGAAGTTAGAGGCCCAGGTTGGTAGAATTAGAGACGCTTCTTGTGCTTCCTGTGAGTCTCTCAAATTTGAGGCAGCCGTGTATAGGGAAAAATATGCACGCGCTGTTCAATCCTCTTCTTCTAACTCTTCTTCTACTCCTTCCCCTTGCTCTTCATGCGCCTCACTTTTCCGAGAGTGTCAGTATCTTATGAGCACTCTCGAGAAATTTGTTGGAGGCAAGAAGAAGCTCAATGTCATTCTAGACCAGTCCAAGATTAGCAGATTCAATCAAGGTCTAGGATTTAATTACTTGGAGCACGCACGGGCGCATCCGCCTTCAGTTGTACGTGCTTCCAAGAGTGGAGAGATAGTGGTTGCTCCCAGGGTGAGTACCACTGTGTTTAGGTCTGCTGGGGTTATCCATGGGACTTCTGAGCAGAAGGGTGCTTCTCCTGTCACTTCTGCCTCTAGCAAGGCGAAGTATTCATGCACCTTCTGTAAGAAGGATGGTCACCTAGTAGATTTCTGTTTTAGACGCGCCAAGATCACTAGGCGTGAGCGTGTTGCTGCTCTTAGGGGTATTCAGGGTCATCCCCAGACTCTGAGTGCTCCTAAGGCGCACACTGCTACTAGACAGGTTAGAGAGTCGCCTGTTTTTGGGCGATCCAGACTCGGTTTTCATCTTTGTCATCGAGTTTTAGTCCCGAGTTGCTCGTGGTCGATCTTTCCGCCGTCCTCTTGATATTCCCGCTTTTTCCCATCGAGGTAGATATCGGCGTGAGGTGTTTTCGGTAGGAGATTTAGGCAGCCTCGTTGGGATGGTCCGGCCTTTGCACCACGGCGGGCCAAACCAGTGACAGCTCCTAGATCTTCTACTAGAGTTGCTTCCTCTTCCTCTGATCTTGTTAGAGTCGAGCGTCAGAGAGACACTAGAGTCCAGTCTTCTTCCTCTGTGGCTGGTACTTTGAGGCGTCGTGTGATTCAGTATTGGGTTCCCAAGTCTTCACTTTATCCCAGTACTAAGGGTGTGTTTGGTAGGGCTCCAGCTCCACCAAATCCGTGGATCTGGTAGAGCTGGGTATTTCTAGCTTCACAGATCCGTGGAGCTGGAGCTATGAGTATATTAATAGTGTTTAAATGAATCATATTGTTTACATTTTAGACCAAAAATATAAACTTAAATCACTTTATTTTAACCTACAAGTTTCAGATCTCAGGTGAAGCTGAGATCTGGAGCTGTACCAAACAGGCCCTAAGTCTTCTCTTTTGACTTGATCAGATTCGCCGGATGGGGAAGAGAGATGTTTGGATTGTTGACTCCGGTTGTTCTCGCCATATGACCGGAGACTCTCGTTGGTTCTCTTCCCTAGTCCGAGCCCCCGGTGATGAGTTGATCACTTTTGGGGATGCTTCTTCAGGTAGAGTCATTGCTAAAGGTACCGTCTGCATTAATAAAAATTTTATTCTTAAGGACGTTGCCTTAGTGAGTAAGCTGCAATATAATTTGCTTTCTGTTTCTCAGTTTATTGATGACTCTTTCGAGGTAAGCTTCAAGAGTAATGCTTGTAGAATCCTTGATTCATCAGGAGAGTTAGTTTGTGGGATTTCTAGATTTGGGAGAGTCTTTCGTGCTGATTTTTCTGTTTCTTTTGGAGACTCTCTTCGGTGTTTGATTGCTTCTGAGTCCCGTGATCTCTCCTTCTGGCATAGGAGACTTGTTCACATTGGTTTTGATCATTTGACCAGAGTTAGCAGCCGCGATCTTATTCATGGTTTACCCAAACTCAAGATGGTCAAAGACTTAGTTTGCTCTCCCTGCCGATATGGCAAAATGGTTACTGCTTCTCATCCTCCAGTCACCGTAGTGATGACTGATGCACCAGGACAGCTTTTACACAAGGACACTGTTGGTCCAGCTAGAGTGCAGTCAGCAGGAGGGAAGTGGTATGTCCTTGTCATTGTTGATGATTTTTTGAGGTATTCTTGGGTATTTTTCATGGCCTCGAAGGATGAGACTTTTTCTCACTTCAGGGGATTTGTTAGTAGGTTGTCTATTGAGCTTCCAGGTGCATTACGAGCTATACGCAGTGATAATGGCACAGAGTTCAAGAACTCCTACTTTGAGAGATTCTGTGGAGTCAGGTTAGAGCATCAATTCTCCTCTCCATACGTCCCTCAAAAAATGGTGTAGTGGAAAGGAAGAATAGGACCTCGTTGAGATGGCTAGGACGATGCTAGATGAGTACAAGATACTCTAGGAAGTTTTGGGTGAGGCTATAGCTACTTGCTTGTCATGTTTCCAATCGCTTTTCTTGAGAGCACATTTGCATCGTACTTCTTATGAGTTGAGGTATGGGCGAAAGCCCAGTGTTTCTCATTTTCTCGTTTTTGGTTGCAAGTGTTTTATCTTGAAGTCTGGTAACCTAGATAAGTTTGAGTCTTGTTCTTCTGATGGTATCTTTCTGGGTTACTCGACTTCCTCTCGTAGCTATAGGGTCTGGAGTTGTGATGCGAATAGGATCATAGAGACCTGTGACGTGACCTTTGATGAGGCTAGCCCAGGAGCTAGACCTGATATTTTAGGCTCTTCTTATCCCTCTGAGACCATTTTTGTAGAGGATGAGGATGATAGAGATGATGGTGCTCCACCTGATCCAGTCTCCTCTACACCTGAGGTGCCTCCTGTTTCCATTTCTGCACCTCAGGAAGATCGGCCTTTGCCTTCAGACTCTCCTTCAGCGAGTGGTTCTGTTTCTTCCTCTTCTGCTCAAGAGGTAGAGGCCACTTCTGCTTCTGGTCCTCCTCGCCACATTCAGCGTTCTCATCCACCTGAGCAGATCATTGGTGATCTATTTGAGCGTTTTACGTCCTCAAAATCAGGCTTATCTTCTTTCTGCCTTCACTCTGCCTTTGTTGCCTCGTTTGAGCCAAAGGATGTTACTCATGCATTATCCGATGAATCATGGATTAATGCTATGCATGAGGAACTGGAAAACTTTGAGAGGAACAAAGTTTGGCGGCTTGTAGAGCCCCCATCCGGTCATAATGTCATTGGGACCAAGTGGGTGTTCAAAAACAAGCAGAGTGAGGATGGGGTTGTCGTTCGCAACAAGGCTAGGCTAGTTGCACAGGCTTCACTCAAAGTTGAGGGTCTTAACTTTGAGGAGACCTTTGCCCTGTAGCTAGACTAGAGGCGATTAGAATCTGCTTGCATTCTCTGCATCCCGTGGCTTCAAGCTCTATCAAATGGATGTCAAGAGTGCATTTCTCAATGGCTTCATTGAGGAAGAGGTGTATGTCAAGCAACCTCCAGATTTGAGAACCCCAAATACCCGAACCATGTCTACAAGCTTTCCAAAGCCTTGTATGGACTTAAGCAGGCCCCTAGAGCTTGGTATGAGAGGCTTAAGTCCTATCTTCTCAGTCATGGTTTCAAAATAGGTATAGTAAACAAAACTCTATTCATCAGACACCAGGATTCTCATTTTCTTCTCGTCCAGATTTATGTGGATGATATTATCTTTGGTGGCTCATCTCAGTCTCTTGTGTCTCATTTTTCTGAGGTGATGAGCATAGAATTTGAGATGAGTATGATGGGTGAGTTGAGCTACTTTCTTGGCTTCCAAATCAAGCAGACTCGGGAGGGTACTTTCCTGCACCAAGGTAAGTACACTCGGGACCTCCTGAGACGGTTTGATATGTCTGATGGAAAGCCCGTGTTGACTCCTATGGCCACCACTGCTGTCCTCGAGCCCGATGAGGATGGTGAGCCTGTTGATCAAAAGGAGTTTCGGAGCATGATTGGCTCTCTCTTGTATCTTACTGCCTCGCGGCCGGACATACACTTTGCTGTGTGTATGTGCGCCGCGCTTCGAGCTTCTCCTCGCGTCTCTCATCGCCAGGCGGTGAAACGCATCTTCAGGTACCTTCGAGCTACCATTGATTATGGTATCTGGTACTCTTCTTCCTCTTGTCTATCCCTTAGAGCCTTTTTCCGATGTTGACTTTGCTGACTGTAGGATAGATAGGAAGAGCACTTCTGGCACTTGACAATTCATTGGCACTTCTCTTGTTTCTTGGTCTTCTAGGAAGCAGTCCGGAGTCGCATAGTCCACCGCTAAGGTCGAGTATGTTGTCAGCAGCCCGATTCTTTGAGCTGTGCTCTGGATGAGATCGACCTTATGGACTTTGGGTTAGAGATAGAGAGTGTTCCACTTTTACGTGATAACACTTCGCTATTTGCATTGCCAAGAACCCAGTCAAAGACTCCGGACCAAGCACATTGATGTTAGATATCACTTCCTTAGAGACCATGTGGAGAAAGGAGACATAGTGCTTGGTTTGTAGAGAGTGACCACCGGTTGGCGATATCTTTACCAAGCCTTTGGATAGCTCTAGGTTTGTTGCCTTGAGGAGTGAGCTTGAGTTGTGTGCCCTTACGGCCTTCTCGTGAGGGGGAGCTGATCAGATATTATGTATTATATTTTATTTCAGTTTTTCCTTTCTTCTGTATTGCTCTGGGTGCTTATGGGTTTTATTCCTTAGAGTTATGAGTTCACAGCACTTAGACTTCTGGCATGCTTTGCATGGACCTCTCATCTTGTGCTTTAGGTTGCTATCATGCTTAATTAGCTGTTCTCTCTTCTCTCTAGGTTGAGTTCCCTCACAGTCTTATAAGTATAGCAGGTGTTGGGCCCCCTGGGTAGGCAATGTCTGTGTGCACTCCTTAGTTTGGGATCTAGAGGCAGCTTTCCTATGTTAGTCATTGGGGAAGATGAGAGCGAGTCTGAGCCGTAGTGTTCTCTACCATCTTTTCTATACTCTATAGCCACCCAGTTCGCAGTTTCTTGACTTCTTCCCTCCATTCTGTGTTTCTGGCTTTAATTGAGTTCTTTTCGTCCATTCTTGAGCTTAATCTTGCTAATAACTCAACTTAAACCAGATTTGTGCTTAAAATTAAATCACATGTTGAGGGGGAGTTTAAGAATCTGTCTCATGCATTGCATATAGACTTGATCTTTCATTTTATGAGCTTTGTCTATTATGCAAATGATCCATGTTTCATTTTATACACCATGCTATATTATGAAGAAAATTACTTGCTTAGATATGTCCAAGTTCATTTACCTTGCTAAGCTTACAAAAATTGAAAAATGAGCGTTAAAAGAAAACCTTGATAAAACATGTTGCGTTTACTTGTTAAGTTTCTTCTCTAGGTGTTTTTGCCATGATTTGTGAAATTCTGGAATTCTCTAGAGTCCCTATAGCAACTTGGGTGAATCTTGTTTGATCCATACTTGAGTCCTTCACTAGCTTAACGATGAAAATGCTAAAATAAAAGTGAAACAAAATTGACTTTTTTTGTGTGCATTAGACTTAACACCTCACATTCACAAGACGGCTTCTCATTGCACTTGAGATGAACTTGGAATGGGTTGTGTATGACCAAGATTATTCTCTTGAGAGTCTCTCTTGAGATGATCGATTATGGTTTGAGTCGATCGATTATGGCTTGAGTCAATTGCTTCTAAAAATGCAAAAAAAAAAACATATGTGGGTAAAGAATGCAAATAATGTCAAACATTTGCACCCCGCTATGTCTTTCAAAGATTCAAAGAAAAATCTGCATACAATAAAAAAAAGCTCGAAGGACTTTGTGTGCACTTCTAGATTCCCCAAAGTGTTGAGTAGGTTGAACTCTAGGTTTTCCAGTTGATCCTTTAAATGGCTTTGCTTCTAGTTTTGAAACTAATGACAAGTGTTGCTCATGTTCAATCATGCTAAAAATGACATGGTTTTAATTAAATCTTGCTAGCAAAATGATTATTTACACTTGGACATGCCTTAGCTTAGTCTATTTTTGCCATAACTTAGCTTGGTGTCATAACTTGTCTTGTTGGTCACTTGGATAATCTTCAAAGCTCCCTTAGGCTGCATTACTTGCATAAAAACAAAAAAAGGAGAAAAGGAAATGTCATCTTGATGCCTATATTGCCAAAAGGGGGAGAAATCGTAGAAAAGGTATCATTTTGCATCTTGATTCTTGATTCATCTTAATTCTTATGATCTTTGTTAATCTTTGCTATCTTTCATAGATCATAAGTATTTTCAGTTGCCAATTTGGTCACGTTCTTGATTTTTATTTCTTTGATCAAGTTTGGCTTTGCATTCAAATTGCTTTCTTCTCTTTATTCAAACTCAAACTCATAAACTCATAACTCATCAAGGGGGAGATTGAAAGACCATGTGGAGGTCTATCCTTGTGTGTGATGAGTAATTGACAAGAGTTGAGCTTGGTTTGATTTGAAATGGATTTCGATTTGAAGCAATTTGAGTGTTGGTTGCTTTTCCTAGGGCTACCCGCTTGGGGCGGTAGCATCGGACCGTTGAGAGAAATTATGTTCAATTAATGATTTTGGGATAATCATTGAATATCTTTGTGGGTATTGCTATGTGAAAGGTTTTTCCTTGTCTTTGATGGTTGCAGGGCGACGGTGCTAGGTCATGGTGAGGCAGAGGATGACCGGGACTAGGCGAGGAGCGTCAGAGGTCCAGACGGTCGGGAGATCGCCGGAAGATGATCGGAGACGGAGTCCGGGCAAGTCAAGAAGATAAGGAAAGGAGATGATGCTAGCTAGATGCCGCGTGGATCAATGAGGGCCGTCGGATTGCGGTCTAGTTGATAGGTTAGCGGGTCTAGGTAGTATGCTTTGAAAACCGTGCAAGAAAACCCAGTATGTGTGTGGATTTTAGGTTAGCCCTTGCATGGCTGTGTGTGCGGGTTAATCCTAGCCCTTAGATGAGTGCTCTAGGGTTGAGGGACTCATCTAAGGGTGGTAGGTGGCCCAAGAGTAGTATAAATAAGGGTGGAGGGGTAGCCTCCTCCCCTTGAAGGTTTGAGTTGCTCCTTTGAGCTTTGCCCACATGAAGTGAGGCTTTGTAAACCTTCCCACCAGAAATACAAAGAAATTTCTTTACATTATTGTGAATTTAAATTCCGCATTTACATTATGTCTTTACTTTACGCAATTTAAATTCAGCATTTATGTTACGCATTTACTTTCCCGCAATTTACATTCATGCGATTTGGATTTGCCTCCCCTCCTTCTAAATGCTGATCTTGGATGTTTTGAGTGTGTTCATATGGTTTTACATCTCTTTTGCACTCTTTGATTAAGTAGAGATCATCTTTTCTTTCAAGTTCCAGTTTTGTTCAGAACTTGTTCTTCGTATAGCAGTTAGTATTTTATTTTTAGAAAAATATGTAAAACTCCTTTTTGCATGATTCTTGTTGGAGATTGTGCGGGACTCCCATATTCATCTGTAGAAAAATTTTGGAGTTCACTTGTTGCACCGTTTGGGCGCCATGAGGTGAAAACCGAGCCCCAAATTTTCTGCTCGAAGTTCCTGACTGTCTGTGTTAATAGATTTATGATGATTTTTCTACATGTCTTTTTGATCTGAAATTTGGTAGAGAGCTTCAAGACTCATCTCCTCATAGGGATAAAATCTCTCATAATTTTGTGAGCAGCAAAAACCCACCAACCTCCTGTTCAAATTAAAGACAGCTTTTGAAAATATCTGCTTTTGCTTTTCTAAAAGAGACTTTTGTGTCTTGGCTTGATCTCTTTTAGAAAAGAAGTATTTGAATTGATTCCTCTTTATTTGAACACTTGAAAACCAGGATTTTGATTGAAAAATCCCTCACATATTTTATGGATCTCATCCATGTAAGCTAGGGATACACATAGTTGTCTAGTCGTTCCGGTTTTTGCGGGTTTTGCGAATTTGAGGAGCACCGGTTTTCTTTGCGCGATCTTGTCAAGGTTTTAGTTGGAGTATTTTTGGGGAAAATTTATTTGCGACCATTCACCCCCCCTCTGTTCGCCATCTCGATCCTTCATTTTTCAACTGTCTCAGGTAGTGATCTCATTTGCTCAGTTCTCCATTTCTGCAGACATCTCCGCGGAACTAAGTCCCGTGCACTGGAGGCCTCCCCCTCTTTTTGCCATGAGGGGCAAGAGTGGGTTCAATAACCTTCTGGGGTATTTCCACTCTTTCAGGTGCATTTACTGCAGGTATATGTGATTTTGTCACTCCCTTATGATCTGTGAAGGCATCTGGCAGGTTATCGGCTATTTGTTGCAGACTTATTATCCTCCGAACTTCAAGTTCGGCTTCTTTATTGCGTGGGTCTAAGAATTGAATGCTAGTGGCACTCAAATCTATTTCCCGGCATTCTTCAATGTGGTACTTATCTCCCCCTAATGCCGGGAAATTGTCCTCATCAAAGATAGAATCAGCATACCGAGCCGTGAACAGATCCCCTGTCATAGGCTCTAGGTATTTAATTATTGACAGAGATTCGTAACCTACATATATCCCCAACATCCGGTGAGGTCCCATGGTGGTACGCTGTGGTGGAGAGATTGGCACGTATACAACACAGCCAAATTTTCGCAGATGGGAAATACTTGGTTCTTTCCCACGCACTAGCTGCAAGGGGGGAAATTCATGATATGCAGTTGGTCTGAGTTGAATTAATGATGCAGCGTGCAACACTGCATAGGCCCAACAACTGGTGGGTAAGCTACAATTCTGCAAGAGCGGCCTAGTAATAAGTTTTACTCTCTTAATTAATGACTCTGTAAGGCCATTTTGGGTGTGGACATAGGGTACAGAATGCTCTACATTAATGCCTAGAGCCATACAATAATCATTGAATGCTTTTGAGGTAAACTCGCCAGCATTGTCCATTCGAATGGACTTGATTCTTTCTTCTGGAAAAGTGGCTCTTAATTTAATGATTTGGGCGATTAATTTAGCAAAGGCATGGTTCCTAGTAGATAAGAGACATACATGGGACCATCTAGTAGAAGCATCTATTAGCACCACAAAATATCTGAAGGGGCCCGACAGGGGCTGAATTGGTCCACAGATATCACCTTGAATTCTCTTCAGAAAATTCAATGATTCTTCCCTAATTTTAAGATGAGAGGGATGAACTATCATCTTTCCTTTAGCACATGCAGGGCACATAAAAGCTTCAGGTTTGAGAAAGGTTGTAGTTTTTATATTATGGCCAGCAGAATTATTTTTTATTCTTCTCATCATATTCAACCCAAGATGACCCAGACGATCATGCCAGATCTTAAATATTTCTGGGGTTTTAACTATGGTTTTCATCGCAACATAAACTTTTGATTTTATATATGTGTAATATAATCCGGAGGAGAAGGAAGGAATTTTTTCAACCACACGTTTATTACACCCGTTAAACTTAGTCATGAGTAGGTATTTAGTACCATCCTCATTTTCAGTCTCTATATGGAAACCATCTAGATGGATGTCTTTGAAACTCAGAAGAGTGTGACTAGACTCAAGGTATAATAGGGCATTCTCTATAATTATCCGAATGCTCATAAGGAGAACTATGATGGCTCTTCCGGTGCCAACAATAAGAGCATTGCTTCCGGCGATGGTCATAATATTTTCAGTTTTCTTAGTCAATGTCTGAAAATATTTAGTTTCCCTAAGAATCGTATTTGTGGTGCAACTGTCTACAAGACAGATCTCCTCCTCCGCCATTGGATTATTCATAGAGTTCTATATTAAACAAGTAAAATTAATCAAATATTTGTTGCATCGGGAACAAATAATATAGAACGAGCATAGCATGATTACATAAATTTCCTGGGAAAATCACACTTTATTAAATTTGATTGATAATCGCTCAACAGGAGCGTAGACTATTGTTCATTCAGCAACACAAAGACTAAACTGATAAATGAGGCTCTTAAGGAGACTCTAAAGGATAATATGACATCGACTCTAAAGGAAAATTGGGAGACTACTCCATATCTCCATATTAATAATTTATATCGTCCTCCTGGGACTTATCTTTATTCTTCTGGAATTCTTTTAGCTCATCCTCTTCCTTTATGATTTTTTGTCATTCTTCCATTTATCCCCTTTCTGTTTTTGACCTTTTCTACGGCCTTGGCTACTGCTAGCCTGCTGAGTATTTGCATGTGTTTCAGGCAATGCATGACTCCCACTAGGTAGGACTTGATGATTTTGCTTTTCTGTTTCTAGCAGAACGCATATCAACTCAGATTACTTCTGGTACTTTGCATGCTGCAGTATTCTCATGTTGGGGTGGAATGTGCACAAAGTCTTGTCAATCTTTCCAGCTTCTGTGATCTTCTAGTCACAAAATGCTAGTTTGGCAACAATTTTGTGCATGGCAGAGTTATATGCTGCCACTGACTTAAAATCTTGAAAGCGTAGGAGGGTCCATTCATGTTGTGTTTCTGACAACAGAACGGATCTTTGCTGGTTATATCGTTCCTTCAGGGAATTCCATAGAGCTAGCGGGTCCTCCTCCATCAATTATTTGGCCTTTAGGTCCGCATGGAGATGGTGCCTCAGAAAATGCAAAGTTGCACACTTAGCAGTTTTAGGGAGAGCCGGAGCACCAGCTTCAGGCTGGGAAATTGTGGCTCCAAGGGATCGGACTGTCAAGTTGGTCTTGGCATCCATTGCCCAAGTGAGGTAATTGCTGCCATTCATGGCAAGCTCAGCAAACTCTTTCTTTGCGATGTCAGATATATCCTATATGCAAACAAAACAGAGATTTTACTTCAGGTAAAATATTATTTTGCATGCTTTGTTATTGAATCAGTAAAGTATGGTCTATATCTATTCAGTAGATAATTATCACAGATTTTTCAGGATTTTCTTAGCTTTTTTTATAATTTTTTCTGCTAATTATTAAACAATTTTCAGAATTACTAATTAACAGAAAGATAAATTTCAACGTGAAATAAACCTGGCGTAATGCTAATTACATCTTATGTAACTCTTGTTGGTTGGGTATGAAATCATGTAATGAATGCCTCAGTTAATATGACTCTTGGCCAGGTCAACCTGCCCCGAGGGCTCACATGAGGAGGGAGCACTTACCGATTTTGGGCGCCAATTAAGAAATCTAGCCTCATGCGTGTTTTCCTTAGACACCAATTGTCATGTATCCATTCCTTCAAAATAAAAATAAAAAACCCAACCACTTATACCGTCGAGCTCAAAACCGTTTTGATAGCTCGATTATTTTCATAATTTTCTAGTATTTTTATTAATTACTAAGTAATTTTCAGAATTACTTAATATTATGATTATATTAAATCATGGCATAAAGCTAGAAAATAAAACCCAGAGCATGGAACTTCCAAAGAATACTAAATCTCAATTTTCCAAATTTTCAGAAGCTTATAAACCTAGAAATTATGATTTTTTTTTGGAATTTAATACCAATTTCCAGGGTTTATAATTATTTCTTGAAAAACAGGTCGTACGGCTATTGGGCCATACGGCCCACTGGGTGTTTTATTTTTTTTCTTTTGCGTGGGCTGTCGGCCTATACGGCCCGATCGGCAAATGGACTACCGGCCCATAGCAGCCCGCTCGGTCTCAGCACAAAGGAGGCCAGAGGAAAACCCTAGCCACACACTTCAGCCACCGAAAGCCGCCATCTTCTCAGCCGTCGCGCAGGCGCGAACGCCGATGGGCATGGTGGAGGCGATGAGGTGGGTCGCTGGCGTTATGGTGCGGGGCACGCGTCCAGCGGCCGAGGCGACACGGCAGCAGCATTGGTCCGGTGGCGCAGGGTCCGTCTGCAGGCGGACGGCGACCGGCCAGATGGAGACTGGGATGAAGCGGCCGGTGTTGATGTGGCTTCGGGCCGCGGTGAAGGCCGATGGCGCAACGAACTCGGCGTCGGCGCGTCGGGTGTGGCGGCGCGGCTTCGAGCGCGGCAGCTGTCGGGCCCAGCCACTGAAGTGCGAAGCGGCCGACGGTCGGGCGAAGCAACTGGCGGCGGGTCCGAGGTGCTTTTGCGCAGCGTCGAGGCGCTTCGGGCGCAGCGCCTGGCGGCAAGGCCGAGGCGGTCGACGGCGTGCTGAAGCTAGGTGCTTCGGGCGGTCATGGAGCTCGGCGGTGCGCGAGATCTTCGGGCCCCATTACCAGCGTGGAGGCTGAGCTCGTGGCTGTGGCTGCCGTCGGGATTTCACGGCGACGGACCGAAGCGACCGAGGCGGTTCTGCCGAGGCAGTCGAGGCTGAGGTGGCGCTTCAGGCGCGGCGCAAGATTTTTTTCTTTTATGAACAGTAACCACAAGTATGGTATTGACATGTTCTGATTGATCGTGGGTGAGAATGGGGAAAAGAATGATCTACTAGATTGACAGGGAAAATCCTCCAAATTTTCGATCTACTAAATTCAATTGCGATTTAATCGATCATGTCAATCTATTACCTTGATTCAACCTGCAGGGAAAATTTTGTAGGACTATCGCGTAGGATAGAGTCACGTAGGATTTTTTCGGCAATTCGAGTGGGTGCCAGCGTGATGACGAGTTGATTGCAGATCGGATCGGGCGATCAATCGTCAGTAATAGATTGCTCGTTGTAGTCGACAATCCTCCTCTTTATAGTAGAGACTCGTGCTGATAATGTGTTGTAAAATGTCGTCGATCGCCTACGATCAATCACAAGTTGTAGACACAATCACGGGAGCAAGAACAATGAACACACAATGTAAAAGGTGAAATTCTCTCTCGTTTTATTGATTCATCTCTTTTACAATGGGGAGCACCTGATATATATATAACAATATGAGAGAGGAGTTTGAATTCGACTATATCATAAAGAGATAGAGTTCTAAATTGATACGGTTTAGAGTTCATATCTCATAACAGCATTACTAGCTTTACTACGTATACTACTCCCTCCGTTTCTAAATGTACACCGGTCATCCTAGAATTACACGTGATCAAACAATCTTAGTTTTTTTTCCGAGGAAAAACAATCTTAGTTTTGACCATCAATAAGTCACAAAATATCTAAGTATATGAACCATTCGGATTTGGTATTAATTAGTAGATTAGTTATGAAATATTGTTTCATAATATATATGCTTTTTGCAATGTATAACAGCAACATATTAATTTGTTATATTATACATGAATATTCAACGGTCAAAGTAGTACTGTGTAGGCCATGCCAATATCCAAAATGGCCTATATATTTTTTTTAAAAAATTGGCCAGAGCACTGGCATGTATTATAGAAGAAATAATAACAAACGAGCTACATACGAATATATACCCCACACACATGCACATATGCACACATGCACGCTTGTGCAGTACTCGCCTCCTCAAGCATGCCACGTTGAGCCGCGCTCGAATGCAGGCGAGCAAAGCGAAGGAAGTATCAGAGATATATTAGACGGTGTATCATATAAGAGGGCTTATCATATAGTGTGTAGATAAAGCGAAGGAATAAGTACATTTTGCACTCCTAAACTTTTCAAAAGTGCATTTAACATCCTCAATTATAAAATCGGATACACCGTAAGGCTTTTTTAGGGCAATTTTGATGATGTGGATCCCACTTAAGGTGGTGTTTGTTATATTGGCAGTTATGTCATCAAGTTTTGGTAATCCATTTCAAGGGTAGATCTCTTTCCTACTCCTTTTCTCTCTTTATATATTCTCTTCTTCTCATCATCATTTGTTATCTCATTTTGAATCTATATCAGTAAAAATCGATGATATGGCTGCCAACATAGCAAAAAAACCACCCTGAGTTAGATTCTTGTCAACAAAACAGTTTTGTCGCCTGTGTTTATTATTAAATGTTATCTTGTGAAGTAGTAAGGAAGATTATCGCTGGAATTTTTAGTAAAGACAGAAGAACAGTTATACTGAACAGTTATTTTGTGAAGTAGTAGTTAGGAAGATTGTCGCTTCATTGAATCTTTTATTTGCTTAAGTTTTTTCAGGAAGTTCTACGCAGAATGTGTCACCCTTGTACTGAACAAGGATGTTCCTGCAGTTCAGACCAATGAAACTAACCTCAGTGCTGAAGAATGGGCTGAGTCTGGCTGCTACTATGATGACATGGATGAGCTTGAAAATGCCCCTGCCTTGAGATTTTGTACCTGCAATCGACGTACGATACAAAGACCGTGCCACTCCACTCGAAGGTCGTATGGGGAATTCCCAACTCAGATGGCGCGAATGGCTGGTTCTACAACTGCCCATTCCGGGTAGACTTGCTTCGTCACTCACCAGAAAACAACGTGAACAATGATGGAGTGGTGTTCCTGTCAACCGTCAACGAGTTACCATCGGTGCCGTGGACCTTCGGAGAGTGCTGAATGATGGCATGAAGTTGAGCTGGATGGATCATCGTCAACCGCAAGAAGAAGTGTGCCGTACGTGAACCTGGCAAGTTGGCATAAACTAGGTAGCAGAGTGCATTCTGCTAATGAAGCTCCGCGTGACAAGTACGGGGAGCGGAGGGATAGGGGAGCCGCCGACGCTTGCGTTGACGGAATCGAGCATGCAGATCGAAGATGTGGGTGGTGTGAGTCCACCTCCGCGGGCGCTGCAGCCGCCTCGTCCTGAAGGAGGCGTTGAGCTGCCACCGAAGCAGGAACTCCGACGAGGCAGCATTGCGGCATTCGCTGCCCTCTCAGCGAATGTGCTACAAAAAGTATGAGAAGTTATGACACTGGAGACCATGTGCCTTCCCCAGAACAGTTAATTTCTTTTTTTTGAGAAGAAACAACAGGGGAAACCCCCGTTGGGAAATATATTAACCGAAACCAAAGGAAACGAGAAAACAAGGCTGGTGAGGAACCGGCCAAAGAGCAGTTAAACGAGTCTAGAACCCCACGCTAGAAAATCCTCCCGGAAATTATCATGCAACCTAAATGATTGTAAGCGAAACTCAGAAAGGTACCAATCCTTCTAAGCTAGGAAACAAACTGGCATGGATCTAAAAATTTTATCGTTACGTTGCTTCCAAACGCCCCAGGAGGCAATCATGAAGGCATCCATGAAGAAAGGAGCTTGATCAATAGAAGAAGCAGCCAATAGCCTCTGGAAAATCCCAGTGTCAAGATCCCAGGATATGTGCAGGGCGTTCCAGCATCTTTTGCTAAATTGACAATCAAAGAAAAGATGGTCTCTAGACTCTTCAACAGAAAGGCTGCAGAGAACACAGTTATAATTAGATCTAGGAATTGGGCAATTCTTCCTCCTGAGTAGCTGCCCTGTATTGAGGCGATCCAGGCAGAGCAACCAAGCAAAGATTTTCAACTTGGTTGAGCATTTGGCTTTCCAGATCTAGATAATCGGCCTCGGAATAGAGACATGGTTGAAAACCATCTTGTAGAACCTACTGGGTTTGAAGTCCTGAGAATTCCAAATATAGGTCCATTCATCCAGATTTTCATTAATGATGCCAACAGACTGAATCAAGTGGAAAAGATGTTGGAGTTCCTGGAAAGCCTGATCTGAAAGAGGTAAATGAAAGTTCTCAGAAATCGCCGGGTTAAGAATGAAGGAAGCCACGTCGGTATATCCATTCTTGACGAAGGAGTAGAGGTGCAAGAATTTAGATCTCAAATGCATGTTATTCCAGACGTCTTCCCAGAAAAGGACAGTATCCCCCCTACCGACGCGGCATTGGGCGATTCCTCTGAATTGATCCAGCAGTGAAAGAACATCTTTTGGTGCCCTCTCTTTCCCGAGGCATGCGGAAGAACCGACTGATAGTAGGAGGACCACACCAGATGAACCCAAGGAATGTCTTTTTTATTGAAAAACTTGTGCAAGAATTTGATCAACAACGCAGTATTATGAGTTTTCAGATTGATTACCCCCAGAACTCCTCTGAATTTAGGCTTGCAGACCTTGTCCCAGTTAACCAGAGATTTTCTTCTACCATTGATATCATTCTTTCCCCATAAACATATCCTCCTAGCTTTGTCGATGCTGTGAACGACCGCAGCAGGCAGCCTGAGAGAGCACATGGTAAAGGTAGACATAGAGGAGACTACGGAGTTAACCATCTGGAGCCTCCCCCGTAAGAGAGCAGGGAAGAAAACGAGGTCACCCTCCTACGAATCATGTTGACCAAGGATTCAAAATCTTTAATTTGAGGTCTGGTGGAACCCATAGGAAGCCCCAGATAAGTAAAGGGGAATTTCTGCACTTTGCAACCAAAGAGGCCAGCCAGGGGCTCAAGCTCCATGTCGGACAAGTTGATGGGGAGCATACTAGACTTGGAGTAGTTGATTCTAAGCCCAGAGACAGTCGAGAATGATTGAAGAAGACATCTGAGCGCGAAAAGCTCTCTTTGACGAGCCTTGGCAAAAATGATGGTGTCATCAGCATACTGAATAACCGAAAAATGAGCTTGATTTTCCTTTTGGAACTCTGACAGAGGTGAATATATTCAAAAGTCCAAGCCAGACAGTCTTGGATGGATCTACCCTTAATGAAGCCATACTGATTCTTATGCACTATAGTGGTAATGACTGCATTTAGCCTAGAGGTCAGAAGCTTAGTAACCAATTTGACACTGAGATTAAGCAGAGAGATAGGTCTAAAGTCATTCGGGTTTTCAGGATTGTCGGTTTTGGGGACTAGAACAATGAAGGACTGATTAATGGGAGCCAGAGAAATGGATCCTTCATGGAAGCCATAGCAAAGCCTATAGAAATCTTCTTTGATAATGTGCCAACATTTTTTGAAGAACTTCCCATTGAAACCATCGGGACCAGGCGCGCTTTCATAATGGAATTGAGCCACCACTTTATAAATCTCATCAGTAGAGAAGGGGGAGTCAAGCCATTGGAGGCCATTCCTCTGGGAGATAAGATTTGGAAGGTCAAAATACATGGTGGGGTTGTCAGAAATCGGGAGATTGGTGCCATTAACACTCTTTAAAATTCGTGATTCACTTTATGACACCCTGACCCACTGTCATAGACTCAGATGGACCCACGTGTCATAGACACATCACTAAAAATCAACGAATTGAGTGTTGCTAGACTAATTTTTCCGTCAGAAATCCCCATTCTGGCTTAGAAAATAGAGAAAAGTAGGTTGGCCTTGGCATTATGCTCATAAAGGATATCCCTGTTCTCAGAGACGAGAGAAATGATTAGATTATGACAGTATCTCTTAGTCGCCTTGCTATGGAAGAACTTTGTATTTTCATCCCCAAGTTGAATCCAACGAATTGTGCAACGGCTCCTCCAAAAGGAGTTCTGGGCACGCAGTAGATTAACCAAATGAGCTTTAAGAATCGACCTAAAATTCCTTTCATGGATGAATAAGGATCTGTATTGCTCAATACTGTCTAGAACCGACATGCAGAGAGAGCAGTGAGAAATCTGATCTGCAATGAGGGAAGATTCTTTTTCCATCTGAAGAGGGTACGCTGAAGGTGAGAGAATTTGACTTTAATATTTGAGACAGCCGAGAGATCCTCATGGTGATGCTGGAGCCAACTATGATGCACGGTCTGCATAAGATCCGTCCGATGAAACCAAGAATTTTCAAATTTGAATACAGAACTCTTAGGGATATGAGTCCAAATTTGGGCAATACACGGGATATGGTCAGACATGGTTCTAGACAGAGGTACCAAAGAGTCGCAGGGAAAGAGGTAGTCCAGTGGGTGGAGGTGAGGCACCAATCCAACCTCTCCAAAAGGGGGTCATCCTGCATGTTGCTCCAAGTGAATTTCATACCTTTGAGAGGAATCACAATGAGGCCGAGAGCAGTAATGGTACCATCAAAGACTTGAGCATCATGAAGCCTACCCCTCGGCTTGTTTCTATCCAGAGAGCTCCTATAAAGGTTAAAGTCCCCCATAAGCATTACGTCCTCATCATCTTGGATGGACAAATTCGACAGCCAGTTCAAGAACTCTGTTTTGCCAGGGTCAGCACTAGGACCATAAACCGAAGTGAGGGTCCAGGATTTGCCGTTATGCTTTGCGGTGAATTTAACCGAAAGGGTGAAGGAAGAGTTGAAAATGACCTGACCTTTGAGAATAGACCCAACCCAGGCAATAAGAATTCCACTAGAAGCCCCAATAGAGGGACTAAACGCAAACTGATTGAATCTCTTTGGCGCAAAGGTTTTAAGAACAGAGTGATTAAATATGGCTCTTTTAGTTTCCTGAATGGATAAAACCGAACAACTCGAGTCCTGAATCTTAAAACGAAGCAAATTGCACTTACTCGGGTCATTTATACCCCTGACATTCCAGTTAGGGATATTCCAATTGCGACAACTGATATTTGAAGACATGAGGGTGAGTAGAGGCCAAAAAGCAGGGAATTAAATTGCGGAACCGCAAAGCGGAATTGGGCTCAACCCAAATCCTAAGAGGGGGCACCAACGAGCAGGACGCATCCAAACCAATGAAGAGCCAAAACACGACTTGCACAGAGCCTCACCAGGAACCATGCATTAACCAGCTGAAAACAGGCTGCCCATAACACAAGAAAAGGTCCATATCCCAATGCAGCAAGCGGGAAGACATAACCGATTGTTGGAAACAGCTGGAAGGATAGCTAATAATAGGATCTGAATTACAAAAGTGGCAAACCAAAAAAAGGGCCGCCCCTCCCACCCCCTCACGGACAGGTGACAAGCGCTTCATTCCGGAGAACCATCCTTGAGAAGAGCATCCCGGGCCACCTCCTCAGGAGCAAGGCCGCACTTCTCCACCCCGATCTTCTGAATAGCATTGATAGAAATCATAGGAGTGAGTCCTTTGAGAACTCCAATATCTTTAAGTGAGGGAAATTGATGTAAAGCTTGCTGGCTTTGGGGACTGCTATGAAGAGGAATAGAATTACCATCTGATTTTGAAGGAGACGCATTATCTCTGCGTGGAGAGGTTGAATTCCTTTTGAACAGGGAGGAGACACTGGGCTGCCTGAAACCCTTGTATTTGTCCTGCAACCTCTTACTTCTCCTACTGCAGGAGGCTAAGAGTTGATGCACTGGGACGTCTAGCCAACTGGAGTTGAGCAGCTCATCATGAGAGTCGGCATTGGAGATCTTTGCAGCCTTCCTCTTCCTTCCGTAGACCATGGAGATTCTGGAATGGCAATCGGGAATAGATGCGTGAGCCAATTCCTGAGCTGAGGCGCCTGACCGCCATTGAGTGTCCCGACTGATGCAGGCCTGCGGAGGAGGCAACTGAAGCGGAGTGACTGTCCCGGGAGACACTTTGGGGCAGTAAATTCTAGGAGTAAGCAGCGAAACCTTAAAAACCATTCCGAGCTGAAAGATGCTTATGAATTGGTGCAGGGGGGAATTGTCAGGCACCGTAATTCTGACGGCAGAACCCCTGCAGCCCACTTCACTATAGATGTTGAGGAGAAGACTGGAGCCAGAAACCCTGCAGACCGAGAATTCTCTTACTGAAGCAATATCAATGGGAGGCAGGAATTGTCTTGTCTGTTGGGAGCTAATTTGCATATCTATCTTTCCCTGGTCATCCTCAGGGATGCTATCGATATCCATAGCTTCATCATCAGAAAAACCCAGGTCATCTAGCTCAACCTGCTGCTGCTCAGCCTGGAGAGCCTGAACCACCTCCTGATTAGCCATGGCATTGTTCAGGTTATTCCAATTGTGGACGATATCAGCAGGCTGGAGCAGATTCTAAGCAGCTGTCAGCGTATTCCACCTGACAAGATCTCATCAATGAACAGAGTAGCTACTCCCTAGATGGAAGATTTGGTTCGGTAGAGGGCATCTTCATGGTTGGAAACCCTAGAGTCTCTCAACAACGGATCCGAGAAACAGCAAACCGGTGGACACAATGATTTACCCAGGTTCAAGCCCCCAGCTTGGGTAATAACCCTACATCCTGCTTGTTCTTTGTTGAAGAAAGGTGGAAGTGTTTACAAGGGTTCTCTTCTACGTCTGCTTTTGTGTGTTCTCTACTTCAGTCGACCAACCGGCCTCCTTCTCCATGCACCAAGACACCCTTATATAGACGGGCACATTAATTACGTCCATCATTCCAACTTCCACATCGACCCACGACTCATTTATTACATGCGCCTCCGTGGCCTTGTCCTTCGAACCTCATTTAATGTCGGTGAGAGGCCTCGCCCGGTCCGTCCGGGACAGGACGCCACCGCGACGGGTTGGTAAGAGATGTCAGAGGGGTGAGCCGTCGTCATGTCGAAAGTTGAATCCTTTACAATTAATGACCCTGACATGAGGTGCCAGGAGAGGGAAACTTCGAGGCGAAGCCTTCCCTTCATTCCTTTGGTTGTCTTCGTGGCCTAACAAGGGGGGCAGACGCCCGCCCACTCATCAAGTCGCTTCATAGGCCACGTGGGTTGCTCACCCAGCGAGCAGGGCGTGACCGCCAGGCTGCTCGCTAGGGGGCCACGTGGGCTTCTCGCCCGACGGGCAGGGTGTGGTCGCCCGGCTGCCCGCTAGGGTGCCACGTGGGCCACTCTCCCGTGAAAGGTATGCGTGACCGCCAGTTGCCGCCAGGGGCAGCGTGGGCTTCTTGGGCGAGCCACTCCTTGGCCCAATTACTTCTGCGGTGGAGAGGGTACCCTGGTGCAAAGTACACCGACAGCAGCCAAATCCCAAGCCGGGTCCCCTTGATTCTGTGGCTGATCTTGGAACAGCTGGATAACCCCCTAGTTCTATTGCGGGTCCTCAGGGAAATGAGGACCCCCGCCCATACTGTGGAATGGCGGGTCCTCATCCGGCAACATATTAGCGTCGGAAAATTCATGGTGAAGGATGATAATAGGAATGGTCCAAGAAGAGGCCGCTCCATTGGGACCTGAACCAACCCTGATAACCAGCCTTCTCGGAGCATCGGCTGGAGAATCGAACAAACACTGAACCAGAACATGAGAAAGAGACCTCTCGTCAAGCCGCCATTGAACTAGACGACCAAAGGAAGCACAAGCTTGGTCTAAGAAGGTGGGAGACCGTAAATCCAAAGGGAAAACAAGCAACATGAACCAGCCTAATCTGGCATAAGGAGCATTCCTAGCATTCTGCCCTCTGTCATGATGGAGGAAGTGTACCCTAACACCCGCGACAAAGTGATCACCAATGTTGATGAGGGTGTCCCGGTTGAAGGAGCTGTTTAGTTGCAGGAGCCCCAACCCTAAGATGCTTCGGCAAACACGCCGGACTGGAAAGTGGAATTCAACCTCAATGTGATCTCTAACCTGCAACAGGAAGTCGTCATAATCTTCTTGACCAAGCACACCCTCTTGATCAATAGCCAGCACCCATTCATCATGATTCCTTGACGAATCCCCGCTGATGTGAACCGTCGTCCTGCCAGTCCGAAAAGGACCACCCTCATCAACCTGAACGTGCTGAGGGATGAACCTAGCCGGGTCAAACTGGAAGTTCGCCATGGGTGCTGAGGCGGAGTTCTCACCCTGAGCAGCCCAATGGGGAAGACGAAAGGACTAAACTGGATGCCAGGAAGACGAATGGTTTTTTGAGGTGTGGGTCCCGGAGGTGGCAGGAGATATCAGCCTGTTATAAGCAGCGGATGACACTTTAACCCTCCATCTAAACCGTTGATTGAACCTCTTAAGAAGGAAAGACCCGATCAAATGGCCGTAGTTAAAGCAAAAAGAGCACTGGGAAGAGCTAGTGCAACGGAGAACACCCAGCCCTAAACCCAAACGGCGGAAACCCAGAGGGTTGAATGACCGGATAGAGAAAGGAGCACAGAGGCTATTTCCAAGACCAGCTTCCCTATCAGCCTCCTGACAATTCATTAAGGCATTGTCAGGGAGATAATGGCGTGTATTGGGAACTAACAACGCCTTTTGGACCGGATGAGCCGAGAAATCATCATGAGCGGAGGGATTTGAATTCGAAATAGCATTTGAGGAGATATCATTCCTGACAGTATCAGGGTTGGAACGAAAGCCAGAAGAACTGAAATCTGAGTACTGACCAACAAGAAAAGAATAATTGGAAGGACTAATCGAGGGAACTTTAGGTAGAGGACAGAAAAATCCTCCCACTCTAACGAAGTTGGAGAAGGAAGCGTTGTTCAAACTGGCTAGAGAGAATGAATCTTCCAAAAAGGAAACTCTTTTCTTCCTGAGACGAGCCCAGTCGAGATCAGGCGACAACCTTTGAGAATAGCGGGTGGAGAAATCTTCCCCCAGATTCTCCCTGACTTGGGAAGACTGGATGAAACTATCTTTGTCGGCACGCCAGAAAGGATCATAATCTCTCCAAGGGTAGAAATATATATCAACATGCTGAGTGGTGATCCTTTTGAGAGAACACAGGCACCGGCCAACCGGACCGCTGGCCACCGAGAATTGGAAATGACGCCCAGAAACCAAGCAAACGTGAAACCCTTCCGGCTTACCTCCAAGAATAGAGCATAGAGCTTGGGCCGCTGAGGAGGAGTTGAGATGGAAAGAGTACCTTCTGAAGAAAGCCAGCAGGAAGAAGGAACCTTTTGGAGAGGCACCCTCATGATGAACCGAGGAGTTGAGTTCCCTCTTGACCTCAAGCTGGAAACGGAGGCCAATGCTGAAGTCCAGGTTATTCCCTTCGACCGGAGGGCGAAGATCGCAGGACTCAGAAATGGACGAAGAACTGCGAGATAAACCCGAGCTCCCACGAACTGGAGGCTTCCTGGAAGATTTAGGAAAACACCAGTCGCTCTCTTCCACGGAAAGCCAGGCTTGAAAGTCCTTTTCCCAGTTCAGACCACCATCTCGCCAAAAGAAGAAAGACACATCGAAGGAACTTGAGAGCACTCGGTTGAGACGGAGAACCAAGAGAGCAACTTTTTTCGAGGCCACTGAAAATCGGAAGTGAGTGGCGGAAGCCTGAAGAACATGGAGGCCAGCCGAAGCCCCCCCCAAGGATGGAGTGCAAACGGACAGGGCGTCAAGCCGAAAGCGAAACCTCTTGAAGACCGCCAGCAGGAAGAAGGAACCAGCAGGCGAGGAGGAAGCATGGTGAACCGGGGAGCAAAGAGAGCGAAAAGAATTACCAAGCTCGGGGAACCACGAGACCGGGAGGGACGGCCGCCTCCAGAGGAGAGCGCCGAAGTCCCGCTCGTCCATACTCGTGTGATTCACGAGCGGATCTTGACCAACGGAGAAGTTGATCCGAGAACAGTTAATTGCGGAGCTACTCCATGGATTGCAGCATTCTGGGTGATGGGGATTTCGGAAATGTTGCACACTCTTGAGCGCTCGTAGGCGAATCTACTTGTCTGATCTTTCGGCATAGACACGTCCAACTTAAATTTCTTGTGGGTATAGATCTACCCAAATAACTAGTCTAACTGTTTTCACTTGTGCACTAGATTTCTTGAAGTTTATCATGTGACGCATTTCACGCTGGTAGACTTCAACTGTAACTTTCACTCGGAATTTTCTACTGCTAGGTGGGTCCAATCATCATACATTCAGGCTAAAGATGAACAGTGAAGATGAGACCACTACTATTTCAGCAGAACATCCGCATTGAAGCTAAAGACTCGTAAAAAACGGTAGTCTTAAGTCTGAACATCCCTCTTTCAAAAAAGGTCTGAACGTCAATATGCATCATACATCTTAGTGCCAGTACAGGATGGCCTTCCAAAACCTCGCTAGGAATACCCATTTGTACCAAATTGAGGGGGGAAATAATATACACTAGGACGGACAATAACCAGAACAAGCTCAGAATAATGTAGGGACGACCTTTGGAGCTGCGTAAATAAAGAGTATTATATAAAACTTGGGAAAACAGCAGAGAAAGCCGCCAGCGATCGTCTCTCGAACATGGTCAAGGTTGCCGGACAACATGGGCTCTCACATGCCATGATATCACTCATGGAAGAGAAAAATAGGAACGTGCAACCTCTGTAGCGGGAAAAGGCCATACTTCAGAAAAGATCGGCTTTTCTTTTCTGCAATTCTTGCTTCCACCTTGGCTGCTCGTAGAATTCCTCCTTGGTCATACCAAATACAGTATGGAATTCGCTGTCAGATAAATATGTCTGCACAAGCAACACAAAGTTAAGCTTTCAAACTCACTTGACAAGTGCACATCTGCTCACACTCCAAGCGGTCCATTTAAACATGATCGGTAATTAGCAAATCAGCCGTAATGAAACAGAAAAAGCAGGCTTATGTTTACCGGAGTTCCTAAATCAGTAGTAATAAAGGCAGAACAGAGATATTGATTAAATATAATAGCCAAAAAAGAAACTATTTTTTTAAACTACGCTTAATCATCGTACTTTTTTAAGGATTAACCATTGTCCTTGATCAAGACCGACAAGTTATTACCGACTTCTGTTATTTGAATGAATCACTATCCATCATCCGTAGAAATGCTTGTTATCCAATTCTGGATACACAATTCTTTTAATGAAAGTAGATCATCTAATTTCAGCACTAAAGATTCTCTGTTTAAGATTATCTAATAGATCCTTTAATGAAAGTAGATTATCTGTTTCAGTACTCAAGATCTTCTGTTTAAAATTATCTAATAGATCTTTTTGAAAGAAAGTAGATTATCTAATTTCAGTACTCAAGATCCTCTGTTTCAGATTGTCTAATAAATGTTTTATTGAAGGTAGATTATCTTGCTATAAGTTCACAACTTCTTTAACCAAACATGAATCATTCAGTTCATCTGGCCCCCATGATCCATATCTTCCTCTTTTTTCCTATAGCTATTTCCACATCTTCTTTTTCCCCATAATGATGCACAGGAAATTAACTCACATGTTTTAAGATATATGATAAGGAACTAAGAAAACCCACATAGATTCATCACTTAAAGTGTCGCGATTTAGGAAACCCTTAACAAATCTACATATACCAAAGCAAATCAGGCTTCTGTTTTCTGGAGTTCCACAAATCCGGACCTGGCCGATAACACTGCCCATGACCAGATCAAACAAGGTTGTGCCTAGTATTTGAATTTGATGTAAATGATCTTGAAGCTAAATGGCTAATGCTCAAGTGAGTGGAAGTTTGATCCAGGAATCTACAGAGACTGATACACGAAGCTTATTTCTTAATATTTCTACAGGATGGCATTAAATAACATGTTTACTCAAAATAACGACAGCAATAAATCATGAGAGGCATTCATAGATCAAGATAAGCTATTATTAGATTTAACTATCTGTGTGTATTACATGGGGATCTGTGAAGAGATGTGTCAAATTTTATTCAGTTACCTTGTAGAAATATAAACGCACAAGCAAAGAACTTCTAATTAACATGTCTTCTTGGATGAAGAAACATCGTTTAATAAAAATAACTTTTCAAGTAAAATGCCTCAATATTTTCTTTACGATTAAGAGACTTGTTTAGCCCTTTCACAAGGTAAAAGAGACAACATATAGCACCAACTTTGTTTGGAAGGAGGCAATGAAAATAACAAACCTCTCTGCGTTTGTAATCTATCCCACGAACAGGGTCGGCAGACTTTGATATCAAACGGTCATAGCTAAAGGTTGTTTCACCTCCATTTTCACTAGCAGTTTGTTCCTGTGATACATCAGGCTCTGTACGGTCCCCCTCAGATGACATTCCATCTCCTGGAGCATCTTTATCTGTATAAAATTCTGAGGAACCCGCTACTTCAGACTGAGGAGAAACATCAGATGGAGCTAATTCAGTCTTCTCAGCATCTGCATGAAGTGAAGTTGTTGAGGTTTGGCATCAAGCTAAGGAAAGAAGAATGTAACCGCAAATTTCTGTGAGAGTCATCGTCATCTACTATTCGTGCAGTTAGTCATAACTAGAACATAGTATTGTTCATAATTTACAAAACAGTAACAGGAAACACAGTTAATATTGTTCTTGGGGCTGTTCCTTGCTTCTTTCGGATGAGCCTAAAACACATTTCAACTGCTAGGTACGCAAGGGCAGAAGGAAATTGTAGGTCAGTCTCACCTGCGGTTGGGGATGACAAATTGGTGCGAGGACTTTGAGAAGATCCCTCAGCAGTCAAAACATTGGACAGTGCTGCAACAGCGGCGGCTCTTTGCGAACCTTGACCTGAACGAGATGGTGGCTGTGGGCTTTTAGATGTTGATGATGGATTGAATGCAGAGGATAATGCAGCCATTGCTGAAGCACGCTGAGTGGGTCCACCATCACCTGAGCTTTTAGGCCTATCATTAGACTAAAAAGATCACAGCGTCCATTGGGTTGTCAGGTCAACATTTTTTTATTCATAATATTTGTCTAAAAATGTTTAACAATACCTCTTTCCCTGGGGAAGGTGGATTGAACGCAGATGAAAGAGCTGCCAGTGCCGATGCCCTTTGAGTTGGCCCACCATCACCTGAGCTCTTAGATCCACTCTGCAAGCAAATAGGGTTGTAGGTTACTAAAAAATTGAATCCATAGGTTTCACATTTCCAGATTTCTGCTTTTGATGTTACTTAAGAGCAAAAATGTAACTTACCTCTGAGCGCATTCCAAAAAGAAGTGAAAGTTTTTTCTGAAATGAATTTCCGTGAATCTGTTTCAAGGGTGAAAATTATCACATGCATCAAAAAACAAGTGCAAGCAAATGGTGATAACCAAGTACTGTAGCATAGGAAGTGTAAGAAATCATGGAGAAATATATTTAAAAAGTATATAATATTCCTTTTAAGATGAAAAAATTGACAAGTTTGACAACTGTTGTTCCTGTAATGCAATAGACAAGGTACATATCTTATTAACATTACAATCATTTCATTGGGAGTATATATAGAATTTAATGGACAAATGCATTTCTGTTGCCATTGGATTTGTGAGATGGATGGTTGTGATCCTCTGAATTTGCTAAACTGGCGTGCTTTTTTAAGTAGTATATATATTGCATATTTATCCCTGTCAACAGGTTGCCATTTCACATTTAACACATGACAACTCAATTGAAAGGAATTTCAATATCCTGAAGGAAAAATGGCCCCTTTTCCCTTTTCCCCCCTCAATAGTCAATAGCAATGGTGGCAGTGACAGCGGCAATAGCAACTGACAGCTGTTGCAGCAAATGATGGGAGGTAAGATAGAAGAAATGAAAAGGGGAGTGGCAGTTTTGTCATTTTAAGACCCCTGTTGAGTTTGCAAGGATTATCTGAGGTTGGACTTCTAAAAGGTCCAGCTCTGAAATTAGGTTGTTTTACGATGGCACGAATGTAATCCCCCAAAATTTGAATGACCCAGCTCCCATAGGTAAATATTTGCACAATGTCAGTTAATAAAAGAGGAATGTCCTGCAAACTTGGTGAGAGGAACAGATATTCCAAGGAACCATGATAACTTGAAATCATCCCTTTTTTAGTCTCCCTTGTCTCGTTTTTTGTAAATCTAGCACCTCTAAGAAATCATTTGTAGATTTGGCCCCCTTTTCACCGCTGAAGACGCTCCTGTGCCCGGGGAGCACAGCAGCCGGCAAGCCGCGAGAGCAAGCCGGCTAGTGCGGGACAAGCAGCTTCTGCAGGCGCGCAACGCGAGAGGAGGGCCGGAGAGCGTGGGAAGCGTGGGAGGTGGGCTGCCGTGGACAGGGAGGAGGGGGCTAGAAAAGGGATGATTTATGATAACTTCCTTGCACCAAGTATCATATCTTAGCAACTGAGCACAATTTCTTTCATACGGACAACATCCTTGTTCTCCAGTCCTTTCTAATTTCTATTATTTTAAATTTTGAAATCTGAACAGGATCCTGTCCAGCCTCTCCAGGCCCCTTCAATGGCTTCTATTTGGGACTACCAACTTAAATTAGTAAAGAGAAAAGGTGAAAACAAACTGCAGTTAGTTCTGAGGAGTCTTTAAGTTCCTGTGGATTTGATTTTTAGTTTCAGCATGTCCTTCACTTTGAGTAAGGGACTAGCATCATGCAAGCCGCCCATCACCAGCACTATATGTTCAACAAATGGCAACAATTGAAGCATGTACACCTCAACACTAGCTGTTCTTAGAGAAATATCTGCAATATATAGTTGCTAGTCTAGCCCAAAAAACTGGGAGAGTGAAACCGATAGCCACACACTGAAGAAATTCTCAGTGATGGAATGGAACAAAATTAAGCTGAGCGGAAAGAAACAGAAACTAAAAACATAGGAAAGCTTTCTTATAGGAAGTCAGTTTTGCACTGTTTGCCCTTAGGTAAAACCTTTAAAATATCTGCTACCCCAGACAAATGGTTAAAAACAAAATTAGAAGCACAAGGAAAAATAGTAAGGTACAGTGGTAAATATCAGATAGCATACCACAGATCTTGTGTTATCCCAGGAGAAGTATGTCCTAAAGAAGCAAGGTTCATTCCCTTCAATGACTTTATACAGAGGCATATCAGGTGAAAGACCTTCAAAAGTCACTGCATGTTCTATGTATTTCTGAGGGAAAAGCAGTTAGTGCTATGAGTGGAACAACAATAATGATATAAATGAAAACAGCAAGGTTAAAAATTCATGGCATACCTGCGCAATTTCAAATGCCTTCTGTTTCTCTTTTGTGTCCACACACTGACCCATCCAAACAAAGACTTCCGCATGTGTATCGAGTATCATCATGTCTTCAGTCAATAAATCATCTTGTGAAAAATTGAAAATCTCAGTAACCTACAGATAACGAAGACTTTTAGAAATTTAAATCCTAAATTACTAGGGCATGACAAATTTAGGGTCCAAAGAATAAGACAACAAACCTCTAGCTTCCCTGATAAATGGCGATCATGTTATCACAGATGAAACCAAAACAATAGAAATATAAGTAGGGCAATTGTAGAATATAAAAAAAATAACTTGGGAGTACTAGCAACAAGATAAAAATGTGGAATTCAGTTTTTGGCTAGAACTGACCATTCCTAAAAGAGAAAGTATACAAGTGAGGCTCTCTAACAACAACATCCTGTGTGACGTTTCTGTTTGTGTAATTCTGCTTTCCACCGAGAGCAAACCAGAAAGCAGAGCTTTCAGTTCCCTCCTTGCAATGTTTGACAGCAACACCAGGCTGTAAGGTTGGAAAACATCAGAAAATCATAATGAGCAATAGATAGCTGGGAATTAAGGAAATAACAAATATTTTCAGTTTCATCAGAGCAAAGTATTCTGGAGGATTTGGCAAACAAGTTAGTTCTGCGATAGCAACCATGTTGACATCGTTGCATATGCAACAGTGTTTTACCCGCTGAGGTCAGTGATTTTGACAAGTATAACAGCAGATAATGGTTGCCCATGACGCAATTGTAAAAATCCGTCTTAATTCAAACATCTCATTACTTTCACATACATATTTGTTATGTAAATACAAGTACTCTCCCGGAAAAAAACAATTTTGAGAAATTTATGTAGCTTAACACACAAATGTTGTGTTTGTGAATGTTGATTTTCCATTTACTATTGACCAATTGCTTCAAAAAGGTGCTTCACGATCAAATCAACAAAGATGTAGCTAAGTATGGTTCGCATACACAATTGAAAATTCATGTTTAGCCAGTAACGTTGAAAATATTATAAAGCTTGTAAATCTGAAGTAACCTTAAAGAAACTGGTGGTGAAAATAAGACTAGTAGTTGTACATACCACCTGCATGGTTAACGTTTTATCTTAATGATCATTCTGTTATCAGCTTTCATTCAAAGCACTGCTTTGTTCCCTACAAGTTCACCTCTAAGTTTAGTAAAAATTTCCAATAACAGAGGTAGTTTCATTTGTTTTAAGGCCCAGAAATTTTCTATTGGACATTTTGGATATCTTGGTGCCCAGAAATTAGCAACAGAAAGTGATCATGCAAAACTACAAAACAATTTGAAATAATGTTCCCAAATATTCTTGAGCTTCAAAATCAATAAATTACAAATGCTAGAGAATAGCATATTCTTTCCTTGTTGACCAGAGAAGTATGCACTAACTAGATGAAGGCGAATATTAAAGGTGGTTTCATTATTTCATACCTTCAAGAACTCGGCAACTTTTGCAGACCACTGTTGTTGTTCATAAGAACATGTGTTGCCAATCCATGTAAACATTGAATTTCCAGATTGCAAGACAAAACAATCCGTGGAACTCAAGGATGTTGACACCTAAAACATATTACTGATAAGATAAAGGGGGCAGCTATTTAAATTATTTAAGTTCTTTATATCTCAGATTTGTGGAAGCTATACAAACCACAATTACACTGGCCATGTGTGAATTTTTAAATGAGTTGACTCAGCAAAAGAAGGTCATTAAGAAAATCAAGAAGTCAAGAAGAAGAATGTGGGTGCCACAAAATTGTAGTATCAGAAAAATCAACTCAGTTTACATTTAAAAAAAAGGATCAGGGACTAGCAGTCCAGTGCTCGATATTTTGAATGCAGTAACTAAAAAGAAATGCAAACAATATATTTAAGCCAACCTAGCTTTTCTGTGTATCTATATAAAAAGTTATCAAAAAATGCAGACAGGAACTTTTCACTTGTTTCTCCTGTACTGGCGAGAACAAGTTAATGAGCCAGACAACTTACCATCACTCAGTCGATACCATCACGGTCTAGACTTTCCTTATTTCAGTGACCCTTAGCTTGCACTTCTTACCGGTTGATCCTAAGTGCATAGTAAACTACCATATTTTGAGTTCCCACTGTTCTCAGTTACTATACAATCTCACAGTAAGATCATTCATTTACGCTATGAATATGTAGTTAGTCATGACTCTACTTTTGAGTACATAGAATCTCAGCCGTTAGTCATATTTTTAGTTGTTATTATGAAGTGCCATCTTGACAACACAAAAATAACCATCCGATACACTTCCATACTTCAAGAACAAAAGTTTCATTATCACTTTAGATCTTCATAAGCGCAGGTAGAGGCAACTAATACCGTATCAACTTGAAGTGATTTATTGTTATGAATTGAAGTTCCAGAGATCTGAACAAGAGCAATGCCATCGCCGGAATATGTTTCATCCTTCATGCCCTTTTCTTCAACAAATTTCTTGTATCCAGAGCTGATTCCACCCTGCATGATTTGCCAAATATGCTTAGCTGGTACCTTTTGAATTGACATTACAAATTACTATTCAGCTACGGAGACCAACGCATACTTATTTTCTTACAGAACGGCACTCATTAGTCATTAACTCATTATACATAACATGAAAACGGTGAGGATCATACCTTCAGAATAACCATTGGCTGAAAAAGAGCAATAAATTGTGGTGGTTCTTTCCCTTGATAAATACGACCCTACAATACCACATATAAGACATCAAACTCCTTCCCTAGAAATATTTTATACGTCATCACAATAGAAATACAGTACCAGAACTGGCTTTCCTTTCAGTGAATTCCAAATTGTATTAGCTATTTGCAAAGCCATTTCTCGATCTTCCTGTGTAAAATAAACCAAAGAGTAAATTCACAGATCCCAGCACAGTTGTATGAGTACCCAATCCCCACAAATCCTTATGTTGTACGTACAAAATTTAGGGGGAAAAGGGTAGGGAACAAGTCCATGTTACCCCCCTCAACTCTTCTTGGAGTCCAAATTTCGCCCCTTAACTGTGAGGCTGTTAAAGTTTCACCGCTTAACTATCAACCAGTGTAAAATCACCCCTACCCTTGTTTAATTGGTGGTTTGTCACATTGGTAGCCATGTCACTGGTTTTTGCTATGTAGACAGCCATGTCACCAGACTTGGCCACCTAGACATAGCCATCTCACTGGCCAAACTCTCCTTTTTCTTCTGTTTTTTTTTGGTGTTTAGGGATGCTTTTTCTTGGGCTGAGTTCATTAACTTCATGTGGCAATTGTGTTGCTCAGATTGAGTGTTAGGGTGCTTGGGAGGAGGATTGGGAGGCTTCGGAGTGAAAACATGAGAACTTGGTTATATGTTGAGGTGGTTTTGGGGGAGATTGAGTTCAGCCCGGTTCTTGATTTTTCTTGTTCAGGCCTTGGTTGGTTATTGAATTGTTTAGCTCTTGTTCTTGCGTACATCTAGTTTGCTTGTTTGATTTTTCAATCCCCCATGGAAGCTGCCTGGATGTCACTGCCACCACCGTGATCCCATGCGGGGACTGGGTAGGGAGGCAAGAAGAACAAGAGAGCGTGAGGAGAAAACGTCAGAAAAAACCAGAATGGTTTAGGGTAAAGGCCCTATTTGCACAAGTTTTGATAATCGAGAGGTGAAATGTGAGGGGAATTAGATGGAGTAATGGATTAACTGTAAAAAAAACTTGTCACAAGAATAATATTTATTTGCATGGTGCAAATTGCACCTGAGAAGAATTGATGGAAAAAATAATTTGACCCAAAGGGGAGGTTGAGGTATCGGAAAAGAAAACACACAAAACATTCCATCAACAGGGAAATGTGATGGTCACCCACGAATCGATAATAAGGCATTAAAATATGGAAGAACTTCCAAAATAGTATGGCAATCTATGTATGAAGCTTGCGAACATTGAAACAACAATTACCTGTCCACTGCCCTTGCCAATCCAATAGGTTAGATAGAATTCCTCTCTCTTGTCACCAGAATGATATGTATAGAGAACAACATAACAATCTCCACTGTAAAATTTTCCAAACTCCTCCTTTGGAAGAGCAGTCTTAGCACTGTCATTAACACACCAGACCTGAAATGTGCAAATATTGTTCTTATGATTACATTTTCATTATTACATTTTTCCTATTTTACACTGTAGTTATTTAAAAATGCAACTTATAAAGCTTGATGTAAGATTAAAAAAAAAACCTCAAGCTTTCCGCCGCCCTCTAGCAAAGGAGGAACATCCTCATTTACTGGAGCGCTGCTTTTTGAGGCTCCCTTGATATCAACACCTTTTTGCTTCAACAGCGCTAGAGAAAGACCAAATCTTATCAAGAATGATTGAAGGGGTAAATTTTGTACCCATTGAACAAGAACAAATATACTACCTGCAACTTTTCCTCGGCCTTCCTCTACACCGGCATTTCCTGTTGCGTTATTTACTGGCCATGACTCAAATTTAGACTTGAATGTATGATTCTCATAGCCTTGAATCACTTGAGTTATTCTCGTTGTCTTTGGCCTATTTTGATTAACAATGAATTCCTACAAGGGCAAAGTTTGGATAGGATTACATCTTTGAACAAGGCAACAAAATGAGAATGATTTTTTGTGGGTTTACCTCAACTGCTGCACTTGCAGCTTTCCTATCCTCCACTTGTGTTACTCGACCAACCCACACAAATAATTCAGCCCCACAGTCAAGTAAAAAGCACTTATTGTTCTCCAGAATTGATTTTGTCAGAGCAGTGTCTTCTAACTTTAACTGGCCATTATTGATACTGCAAGCATAACAATTGACGGAATGGGAAAAACAATTCGAGATATAAAAATGAAGTTAATCCACTGAAAAACTGTAAGACAAGCATAGCGATATAGCATTCATAGGGGTAGTCAGTCCTAAAACTGTAGTGAAAGGCTTTATGGACCAACAAAAAGTGTGCTGCCCATTCAATCCATATTACAACACAAGAACAATACCAAAAAAAAACCATCAAGCTTATGAGTAAAGAAGCTTCTGAAAATGACTTTATCCTTGCTTCAGCTAGAAAAGGAAGTTCACTCAATTTTGCAAGAAATTGAAGTGTGCTCTTTTCAAAATAAAATTATGTTAACCTTTGACCTGTTAACAATAGTGGTATCTTTCCATAGTCTATTATTGACTTCTTATATTCTGAAGTTTCTGTTTTCGAATAATCTGTACTGAATCGTCAAAATAATTTCATGATCTCTTCTGTAACACTAAGCTGTAAATTCCTGGTGGACATAGGTAATTACATATAGTTATTTTCATTTAACTCTTAAAATGTGTTCATCAGAAAACTACAAAAGATTATTGCCACCCATGTACTATATAAAGGCACAACGAAAGAAGGTAGGCTTGCAGAAAGATCCATTCTAGGTGGAGACACGATGAATGATATACTATAACTACAAATAAGAGATGAAACTGAAGTAACTGCATATTTATTGAAATAAGATGTATACATCTTTACAATAACAGATACATTTATAAAAGATAATGTAAGAAAGGCAAACAAAACAACAGAAGTACTGAAGGTATCAAACAGTTATTCCTGTTAAATTTGGAAAAGGTTATATCAGATTGGAGGCTCTAAAATCAAATCTGAAGATCACTAATTTCTCAAGAAATTTGGAAAAAGACAATGCCAAGTATGTCCAAAGGGTGGTCCCAGGTAGTATAACGATGTTTGGTTTTTTTATAAAATAGTAGCAAAATAAACCATTTCATTATCAAGTGGCCGTGAGTATAACAACTAATATTTCATTTGTTCCTTTTATATGTAGATTCATAATAAAAAGAAACAAAATAAAAAATAAAGATAGAAAGCTGAAAAATGTCAGAAATCCTAAAAAGTGGAAGTATATGATCAACTTGTACGTACTGCACAACAAATCATTTTTTTCTTAAATAAAACTAAACAAATAAAATTTCAGAAAAAATGAGGGGAAATTTTTCATAAATTTTTTAAGTCCCAATTTTTAGAAGTGCTTATAAGCTAGACCATGTGATCGTACAGAAATTAGGCAGTTTACACGATTTCCATTAATTAACCATTCAGCATTCCAATCTAGCGCCCATTGTGTCCAATGAAATGTAGCTGTTAACTATTCACTGGTTGCTCATGCTTTAGATAAATGCATTAGGCAACTTTTGACAAAAAATTTAATTGTCATTATTCAATGAATACACCATGCTTAAATAACTTTACAGCTTGTATCATAGGAAGGAAAATCGTTGCAGTTCTTTGGAGCAAGTGTTTTTAAAAAAGATCCAGGTGGTGTATATAGAAACTCCTACTTAAAGGCAAAAGGTCCAAGTTAACAAAATTCACAGTTTCCTGTACACTAACAAAAAGAACATACCTGTAAAGCATTGGGGCCGTAGTTTCAAGGACAACATCATCATCACTTGCAGCTTTTTTCCCTATTGGTGCAAAACCTCCAAAAAGGACCCAGAATTCACCTGAATCTGATTCTGCTTGCAATTTTCCATCATCTATTACAAAAAAATTGTAAGTAAATGTGTAGATTTGCTGAAGTAAGTTACAAGTATGAGGTTTGGCTGCTGCTCATCTCACCGACAATTGCAACAGCACACACTCCTTCATGGTACTTTTCCTTTAAATGTTGAATCACTTCCAAAGCTTTGGCTCTTTCTTGAATATTGGAGTTTGCACCATTGAATTGATATATTTTCATTTCAGTATCTAAGATAAATACATCATCATGGTTCAATGACGAACGAGCAAAGGGAACCTGAATAATGAAGACATACAGTTTATATAACACAGGAGGATATAGTTAAAAATTTTGAAGAAAAAAATCAAGGAGCTGAGATGGTATGCACCTCTTTAACTCTAATAGCCCTCTTCCCTTTGCAAATATATAGCCGTGTTTCAAACTTTTCCTCTTCAGGCTTTTTAAACCCAGAGGCAAAACCTCCCTCCAAGGGTATAATGCATGGCTTAAAGTATGATAGGAACTTATCAGATTCATAGCCTTGGAGTTCCCTGTACTGGACTGCACGACCTCCAAGCATCGTGTCAAGTTCAACCGTCTTGATTGCTGCTGTCCCAGATTCATCCTGCATAACAACACATCAAGTCAAGAAGTGGGCAGGAAATTCCATTTCTCAGTAGAAAAATTGAGGTGTTATAGAAAATGTACTTGACTAGAATCTTTCCCAATCCAGAAGTGGATGTCAAAAAGATAAGCACCACCTTTGTTACAAGTCGTCTAGAAAAAGATGAACAGATCATTGAAAAGTATTATATGCAGGAAGAAATAGAAAGAGGCCTGTAAAAGGCGAATAGATTAGGAAATTACCTGCAGAACTATATATGAATCTCCACAGTAGAATTTACCATAGTCTGATTTTGGCAAAAGAACTGGCTTAAAATTTTCAATCCGCCATATTTCTGTCCCACTGTATTGATGTTAAGGGGCATACGGCATGAAGAGACAACAAAAGTCTTGCACAGAAAGATTTTAAAAAAAATCTCAGAAAAAACAAACCAACAGCCTGCTTCAAGACATGTAAAAGAGGATACGGTTTTTGGCCAGCTCCTTGAAATGCAGGATCAAGCACCGGTTTTACACTTGACATTGAGCAGAAACCTTCAAAAGTTTAGTTGAACACAAGAGAGAGGTAGATGGCTCCACCACAAAACAATGCCACAGAACACTAGGGACTTGTACACTGAAAAAGGAATTAGAAAATCAATTAAGTACCTATCAATAACATTGCAAATGCAAATAAATACTCTTCTATTTAATCTAGAATTCTAGACATGGATTAAGGCCCTATTTCCACCGCGGGGCGGGGGGGGGCTTAAAGCCAGCTTTAGCTTCGGAAAAGCTAGTAAGCTTCCCAAACAACTCAGCTTTTAAGCGGCTTTTGATATAAGCTAAAAGTCATATATAACTAACAAAAGTCAAAAGTTAAAAGCTGAGTTGGACCTGCTTTTGCAACTTATTGTTGAGGAAAATTAGCTATTTATTAAAGGGTTTCTTATAAAAAAAACTACAGCCGCTTTTCAACTTAAAAAGCTAAAAAACAGCTTTTCAGAAAAGCTGCAGCTCCCCCAAACAGACCCTAAAAGACCTGATGTTAAGAAACAATGAAGTTCAAAGAACAATAAACTAGAAGTGAGACAAGAAGTCAACAACTGAAGAAATTAGTTGATGGGACATAGGAATTAACAACTTGAATAAATATGTCTGATTGATCCTTTTCTCTCTAGGCATTTCTATCCTCTCAAGCAAACGTGGTGTTCACAATTAACCATGTATTTATTATATAATAGATAACACTTCAAAGTTGAGATATATAGTACTTTTATAGGAGAGATATTATGTAAAACATAATACAAGTTTACCATTCTCCCAAAATTGAATTCAAAAGCAAAGAGGGCTTTGTTATTATTGCAGTTACCAACATACGAATTGTAATCAAGGCTTTCTACTGATATCACAATACGGCATGTTACAAAACACATAGCATGCAATGTGAATTAGGTATTCTACTCTATCCATCACACAAGCAAACCAAAAAACCCGAATAGATACAGCATGGTTGGGATCATACAAGTTTATAAACCAATAAACTAGCATGATAACCTTCAATCTAGGCTCTAACAATTCACAGAACATATCAAGTTTTCTGCCTCAAGCCTCCACCACGACGCCCGGTTTTGGATCAGGTATATTAATTATGTATTCACTCCATTAAATAAATTACCTACACTAGCCAAAGTGCTCACTGCAGGCACTGATCCGATCGGCCAAACAAATCAACAGCAACCTCCTTGATTTATCACAAAGAAAAAAAAAACAACAACCACATGGTGGCTTTCAGAATTAATCCGCTGATCACACACCTCACCCTCCATTGCTGGTGATCGGTAACACGAGCAAGCACAATCCACCAACCCTCAAAACAACCGTAACACGAGCAAAAACAAACGCCACATTTTGACACTCCCGACCCCCTCCACAAGCATCGTAATCACACAGCAGCACGCATCACGACCCCCGCCCGAAATCCGGCACGATCCGATCGCATCGGCACGACGGAACGGCACTAATACAGATCAAATCGAGGACACGAAGGCCTCATACAACTCCGAAATGGACGGAAGCAAAAACTTCGGGGACACCGATGATCGGCGGGAGAGACGGCGAGTCGGTACCTGAGGAGGATCCGATCGGGCACGGACGAACGGAGGACGGGAGCGCGGTGGGAGTGAGTGGAGCCAGGGGGGAGGATGGAGGTGGCAGGCAGGCAAGCAGAAGCGGGGGCGACGCTGCTAATAAAGGGAAGCGGGGCGCTATGATTGCTCCCTCCCTCCCACGTCTCACCCCTCCTGCTCTCTCCCCCCGTCCTCGTGGATCAAATCAATGGGAAGATCTGGTACGCAGCGGGGCTTGCCTGTTTTAAGAAAGGCCCTATTTATACGGCGGGCTGTAGTGCGTGGCAGAGGCCAGAGAGACTGAGCGAGCGGAAGCCTCGGTGTACGTAGCCCTTCGCACAATTTCTTTTTTCAGTTTTAGAGCTATCTTAGAAAATCGTAAATCTGATCGAGAGTAAATCTAATTCCTTCTCAATCGTAGAAACACTGATAGATGGTACGTATCATATACGGCTCTCCCATATCACAGCACATAATTGATACCACATATATTCACCTGCCGCGCTTAGGTACCATGGCAGGTACCTGCTGAACTCGGCAAGACAAGTATTATTGAGTACAGACAGTGCGGTAGGTCTTATCGAGTTCGATGTGCTCGGTAGGTTGGCTCCTGGGGTGATTTCGCTCGATCTACTTGTTGCAATAAATACTATTGCCGTAGTCTTGACTACCTATCGAGCTAGGAGAGCGTGATACACATATCAGAAACGAATCATTTTTACAATTCTATTTAGATGAAGGCTAAATTTTTAAAAAAAATACGATGAGACCACATAAGCCAAAGCTTGAGCGAGTAGGAAGCAAAAAAGTGGGGGTGTAAGGTGCGATTGCTAGGTGCTTCGGAAGACCGTAAAGTCTTTACAAAAAATTTTAAAGTGTACAGTGAATATGTATTTGTTTGTAGTGTAAGGGGTGTGTATATATAGTGCGTGCGCTCTTTATACTGTACGAAAGAGAAGTGTTTGCCGTTTGGAAGGTCAAAGTGTAGCGTACATCAATTGCTCCGCCACATTCTTTAGCTTGCCAATGTTTTTTTCTTTTCTTTTTAGAACAGGGGAAACCAGCTATTTGCCATCATAAAGATTGCCAATGAGTTAATTACCACTGTAAAGATTGGTTCTGAGGATGTTTCATCCATCCAATTCACGAGACTAGTCAGGATTTACCATCATTCGTTTATTCTAGCATTTTTCTATCCTTTCCTTTTTTGCCTAGAATTCACATACGAAAATATGTATCTGCCCGGCCCCCTTTCTCATCGATCGTATTCTTCCCCAACTTCTAACCCCTTCTACTCCACCTGCTATGTCATTCAATTCAATACAATCTGGCATCCTCTTCGGCATTTCCACGGGACAAATCGAGTGTTCGGCCATGGCTCACGAGGTAGCTACACTGGTGAGTAGGGAAAAAAAATCTCAGGAAAACAGGCGATGACAACATCAACAAACAAACAAACGAAACACTCAGACAATTGGCAGCAGGGTGGGTCGTGAAGATGCGACGACGGAGCTGAGAAGCGAGGGAGCCAGAGGCGTTTACGTCAGCTTCACAGCGCAGGTCGTGTGCATGCGAAGGATTTGCGCTCGTAGTGGAGCTTGTGGTACTACTGCAATGGATTTATTTTGTCATCACGGTTAATTTTGGTGGTAATTACAAAGTCATTAAATAATGATGTAAAAGCACTGTCACAATCAGTTTTCGTCCGATAGTATTAAATGGTAATCACACACATCACAATTAGTTATTGCTCAGAACTGATTGTGATGTACTTATCATTACAATCGATTCTGAGAAAGAACCGATTGTAATAAGGGTTTGGGGCTTGGTTCTTTGTATCTTTCCAAAAATAGTATAGAGTACACACGGTATATTACATTCGTAATATATAGCACAGATTACACATAATATGCATATTACATTCACAATATATATACAACACAAATATTTTAAAATATATATCACATTCGTTCATAATATAGAATATGAATATATATATACTTAACAGTTAGTACATATATCACATTTATATGATATAATATTATTTATAACTGGACTAGTTGTAGTCTGTCGGGTCTCTAAATCTACTATCCTCCGTTATAACTTCTGTTCAGTACCACTGGTATAAATGGTCTCGTAATTTATTGAGTTCTTTGTTTTATAAGATCATAAGGATATATCGATCTTCTGCAAAATAGAAATGAGTGTACTAATTTAAATTTTAAAATTTATATGTAAAAGGCTGTGTGTATTATGCATATACATATACTTTAGGAAAAATGTGTGAGCCGCCGACCACGACCAGAATGTGATGCATGACGTAGAAGTCAACAGATCGTCGCTGCCCTGTTGATGACACTGTGAATAAAGAAAATCAAATTAAGAGACTAAGAATAGATGTCAGAAAAAATTAATCCTATACTAGACATTTGTACCTTAAAGCACTTTCACTTTAATTAATTGCCTCGTTTGTCATTGTATCGCTCTCCTTCACTGATGTAAAACAAGAAACTCCTACATACACTGAAAAGATGCCATTAAGGTAAAAAAAAAATAAACATAGATAAATATAGAAAGTGTTAGGTTAGAGAAATATACTTAGTTCTACAAAACAGACTTTATCGCATAGGCCATCGGTCTCTTCTTGAGCGAGTTAAAAGTGTAGACTTTATTTTCACTCGGAACGAGCACGAGTATAACCCAATAGTTACTTATTAAATGGTATGCAGTGCAAGAAAATAAGTTCACATAAGATTTAAGTACGTACAAGTAATTAAAGGGTAAAATACTACTTACTTTTCATGGTACAGAAATAGAATGAAGTTTTTATTTGATTCAATCTGCAATGCCTACTTGATGTAGTTGGCAAGAAACTCTGATTGAAACCTAGCCATGGTTGCAGACACAATCTTGTGGTCGACAAACCCAACTCGGTGTTGACCCGTCACGGCTCGCTGCCTCATTATCCTGCAACTCGTGTAGATGTTAAAAATTATAATATAAAATCCTATAAAAGTTATAATCTTATGCTGTATGGTGCGATACTCACAGCGTCTAGATTCGTAAAGTAGAAATATTGATGGCTATCAGGTTGTAAATGGAAGAGATCCTCAAAACTGACTTGAAATGTCCCATACTCCTCGCAGTGGAAATGTCCTCTCGATACCTCACATTGAAATTGACATAGTGCTCGGTCTCATTCTCTTTGTAAGTATACCATTCATGGAGCAAGTGAGTGTGTAGGCCTAAAGCATTCGATTCATTACAAGGCAAAAGGGATTTTCGTATACGTGCCCCTTATAATCTTAAAGGGCTCTATGGCCTTTGTCAATCTTACTTTCTGGATAGAAGGAACCTCTAAGGTTGAAACAAGTGGCTTTCTATGTATTTAAAGGAGTGTTGTAGCCTCTGTCAACTTTACCTTCTTGACAGAAGGAGATTCCAAGGTCTCCTGTGGTTGTTTGACTATCGTGCTAGTCCTTTTACGCATCAGCTCTGCACTTTGCGTAAGAGTCGACTTGAACGGAGGAATCATCATGGTGGTGAGAGCAAGAGTAGGTGTAGGTATGATAGGAACTTGTACTTTGAGTAGTACGACACCTGTCGTGAGTAGGGATGGCAATGGGGACCCGTTCCCCGATCCCCGGCGGGGAATTCCTCTATTAGGGGATGGGTATGGGAAGAAATCGTCTCCCGCGGGGATGGAAACGGGGAAAATTATTCCCCCATCGGGGATGGCGGGGACGGGGACGGGGAATTTTTTTCCCCGCGGGTACCCGGTTGGAGATCCAAATTTAGTTTAGTCCAATTTAGTTATTATATTGCAAACATATTCTCTAGCCCATCATATTCACATTTTCATAAATGGGACAACATAATCTTCAATGAATGCATGCATTCTTTTTTTCCTTGTCTATTGATATGATTTTAGAGTTAAAATGGCTATAAGAGCTCTTCTCTTGTGTGAAATTTTCGCCAGGATGGGTCCCCGACGGAGCCCCGATACCCGAACGGGGATGGGGGGATTTTCTCCTCCAAGACGGGGAACGGGGATGGGGTCGGGGAAAATTTTGGATCGCGGGGACGGGGACGGGGAGCCACTCCCCGGCGGGGAATAGCCCCGTTGCCACCCCTAGTCGTGAGCCACTTGATGAACGACATTTGTGTTTGCCCGAGAGTGATGATACTTTTGTTCAAGGGAACTCCAATACGTAAGATAGGAAGTCTTAGTGGATGTAGTCCACCTGCACCTTTATGTAACCCTTTCTAAAGGGTTATCATGCACCATGTCAATCTCCTTGTATGGAAATGCAACCCCGCGTCCAGCCTCAATGGAAAATCCGTCTTCCACCACGATGAGGTGGCACTTGGCAGGCGCCTGCAAAAAGTGCAACTTGATTGAAAATATTGTTTAGGTTACTCTCGTACCTTAAAGTCAAAAACAATTATTACCTTCAGCTGAAGACCGATCTAATCATTCTTAGAAACACAACTACTAGGGCGGGACACAAGCCTTTCTACAAGAGAGGAGGCCATATGATTCTGACTCTGGGAGATCATCCCCATCATCTCGACCCTCAGACGCTCCTCATGTGCCATCATCTCCTCCCACATCTCCTCCTTCAACTCTTCCCTAAGCTCCCTCAACGTGTCCTTGAGGCGCTCCGCACGTGCCTCCTATAATTTTGATCTAGCAATGACAGCGTCTTCTTAGAAGAAGAGTCTCTTCATATGCCTGCACTTGCAGCAAACACTCAACCCTTATGGTCGGGCTTCCCGATCATCAAAAACAGGATGATCTTTGACCCTTGGCTCTGAAAGATCCCTGCTCTTTCTACTGGCTTACCTCTTCCTCCTGAAGTGAGCATAAATTAGTTCTAAAATATAATGGGAAAGGTCAACTGCAATGTACTAAGTTAGATGTCTTACGAATGGTGTAGACGATCTGCGCGGTCGTAGGGTTTGGAACTACAAGCTGCCCGTCAGAGGTTTTCTTCATCCTCACTAATACCCAGTCACGTGCCTGCTCCTCACATATGTGGGAGTAAGGCATCGCCATCCCGGAGTGGGCACACTCCGCAGCAAGTCACGTCCACTCTGTCTTCTTCCCTACATAGCTGGCGGAACCGAGGTGGTGCGCGTTTGTGTTCTACCTTTGGATAGCGATGTTCTTCTCTCTTAGCTCCTGTCTCAGGCGTACTCTTTATCCATGTGAACTCCTCCCAAACATCGGGGGTCACAAACATATACCTCTCAAAGGGAGTACGGCCTTTTAACATGTACTCACCATGCATGATAACCTTGAAGTTTCTTAAAGACACACCCATTCTCTTTAAGGCATACCTTCTTGCATTACTTTCATTTTCCTCACCACTTGGGACAAGGTCATACACTAGTTTGTGACAACCTTACCACTGATTTTCAATTCACTATTTCAATACTTGACAGATAAACAACTTGATCAATTGATTATGATAAAGCATATATATGTGCGAATCAACTTGAACTGAGCTTACTAAACAAGAGCAAAACAGTCAAGTATAGCATGTACGTAACAATGATAGCCGACAATAGAGAGTGAACAAGGACAACAACCAAGTTTAATAAAACAATGTGCAATCTAACATATATATCAACAATTAACCAATTAACCTAATCAAGTATTGTAGAGTATAAAGATTTTGTCACAAACTCTCTCTATAGCCTAATCTTCATTGAACAATGTCACCCCACATGTAAGGTCCCCAAGAGATTGTCTAGCCCCTTTGCACACAATGTTCAGAACATAAAATGACAGTAAGTAGGCAATACTCCTAGAGTGATGCAATTTCATCACGAAATGGGAGATGCACCAAAAACCGCTCAGAGTCACAGAAATAAGTCCCAGGCCAAGGGAGATGGTAAAGCCAAGCAAGCCACACAAGGCTTTCCCTCCCAATCAACTGAACCGAGAATCAACCACCTGAATCAAGCCAACAAACAAAGCAACAGTCAGCTAGGAGCAAGCCAAATAGCACTTCAATCACCTGACAAAGCATTGGATTTAAGAAGAGAATAGATGGCAAAATGAGGAAAAAATGTAACATAATAAAAATTAGGGATTAGCATGGTTACCTTATATTGTCGGCCAGGCGAGGGTGTGGCCAGGGGGTAGTGGGGGTAGGGGCATGGCCAAGGGGTGGGGGCGCAACCGGGGCCTGGGGTCAGGGGCGTAGCCTGGGAGTGGGGGGAAGGGGCACGACCAGGGGACAGGGGCCTAATCGGGGCCTACAGGGTAGGGGCACGACCTGGTGGTGGGGGTAGGGGGCACGGTCAGGGAGTGGGGGGTAGAGGCTTGTGGAGTGGGCAGTAGAGGGCACCAACAACGTGGGGGTCAAGCTCAAGAAGGAGCCAGTGGCATGGGGGCAAGCTCAGGGAGGAGCCAATGACGTGGATGCGGCGCACGTGGGGGTTGAGCTTGGGCTAGATTAACAAAAGAATTGAGTGAGCTTGGCAAATCGAGTTAGGGTTGATATACATGCGCTAGTGAGGTATTGGTGTTGGTTTTATATGGAACCGATTGCATTGATATGGATATTGGTGTCAATTCTTTTGTAGAACTGATTGCATTGCAATTTCCTATTAGTGTCCGTTCTACAATAGAACCGATTGGATTGACATTTGCTATTGGTGTCGGTTCTACAAAAAGAATCAATTGCATTGATGTTTGCTACTAGTGTTGGTTCTACAAAAGAACCGATTGTATTGATACTTTTTGCATCGGTTCTCTTTTAGAACCAATTACATTGACCAATCCTAATAGTTTTGTATTGAACTTTTGCAAAAACTCAATAAATTTTGATTTTTATTTCAAAAGCATTACAAAATATTTGAAAGTCAAATTTAAGAAATTTTACAAATATTTTCACAAATATGGGCCTTTTAAACAATTTTTTGACTTTTGACCAAAGAAGCTCATATAAAAGGATATATGCACGCATAGGGTTTTCAACATCATTTTAAAGAAATATCAAAAGAAGCAAATGAAAGAAAATTTGATTTGAATTGGTATATATGAGTCTAAAATACCATTTAAAACCAAGATATGACAAAAAATCTGATCCAAGAGGTGAAACTCATAAAATACTATAATACGACTAATATAGGTCAAGAGTAGTTTTTGGACTAGTTTCAAAATCAAATAACTTTTGATAGGCTGCTATTTCAAAAACCTTTTGAATACAAGAATTGTTAAAAATGACTAACTCTATGTTTTTTGTGGTTATTTTCAAAATCATTTTACAATTAATTCTAAGCGAAATACAAATTTAAATACAAAACAAGATACTAGTAAATATGAGATAATGGAACTACGAGATTATCAACAATTGTTCACAGCGGTGACATAAATTTTTTTGACATGATGTGAATTTAATTAAAGAATCTTAATTAAATAAATGAACAACGCAAGTGGTATTGAAAAGCAAAGTTAGCATTTAGCTCACGTATGTCACAATGTTCCATGTCACATAGCGATCTTACAACTTTATCAAAATAAACGGCATAGTAACACAGGTCTATTAAATGAGAATGGTCGTTAATCCAAATAAACAGTCGGATAAAACAAATAAACCTTGACGTAGTCTCTTTACTTATAATACGACTCTTCTTGATGATCTACACGTACACATGTAATTTATTCTATATGTGTTATTGTCACCGCTAAGATATGCCCCATATGAAAACGGGGGTATTTCATTGAATTGGTTGTGCTTTTCTTTATCTACAATATTTTCAGCTCCAATGATCCACCTCTTGCCACAAAGGATAACATGCAACCTCGGATTGGCCGAATCACGCATATAGAAGACTTGATTTGCTTGTTTTACAAGGACAAACTATTCATCTTTGTAGAAGAGACTATTGAGATTCATAAAAGTAAAACATCTCTTATCGACCTTCAATCTATATGAAAGTCTCACCCACTTACAACGGAACAATAGAACTTGGTATATTCTATAATCGAGCTCCCAAATTTTTTTCGATCATCCCGTAATAGGAGTTTATTACGGTTGAGGATCCTCTTTTCAAGTGATCATCGAACAAAGCATCTACGTTCATACCACTGTATTGAACAATACTTTTTGCATCTTGACTTTCAGTGTAAAACGTGTGGCCATTAATATCGTACCCATGCTATATCTGTACATTAAATCTTGATCCGTCAGCCAACCATTTGACATCCTCACTAACGGAGACCTTCGCCTTTTCTTTGAACCATGCGAGGAATTAAACGTTGTGTGCTGCATGATGGAAAGCTCATCCATATGTGGATTCTTTTCCTGTAATATGAACTTGTGCTGCTCGATGTACTGATGAACTTCTGTGTTGTGCTGCAAGCTTGTCAAATGCGCTTTGTAATACATATCAAACCGTGGACTCATTAGTTTGGACCTAATGGTTCCTTTACCAGTAGGTCTGCCCTCATGACGAGATACGTGAACACCAATTGCTTATCTTTTACCTAGATAGTCCACACAAAACTCAATAACCTCTTTAGTCTCATAACCTTCAACAATACGACCCTCAGATTTCAACTGATTCCTCACGTACGACTTTAACATGCCTATGTATCTCTCGAACGGATACATGTAATGTAGGAATGCAAGTCCGCATATCTTTATCTCTCTAACAAGGTGAACAACAAGGTGGACCAGGACATCAAAGAACGACGGGGAGAAATGCATCTTAAGCTGACATAGAATCTGCACCACCTTACTCTGCAACTTGTCCAGTACATCGGGATCAATAAACTTGCAAGCAACTGTATTGAAGAAATAACATAGCTTCGTGATTGCCAACCTGCATCTTCTGGTAGAATATTTCTGATTGCAACAAGAAGCATTTGGGTCATCAAGACATGACAGTCGTGGGACTTCATACCAAGTAACTTCAAATTATCTATGGACACAAGCTTCTTAATGTTTGCGGAGAAGCCCGATGGAACTTTAATACCTTGGAGACACTTACAGAGATCTTCTTTCTCCTTCTTGGACAAGGTGTAGCATGCAGCAGGGATATACTGACCTTTTTCATCCTCCTTTATCACTGCAAGTTTGGGCCTGATTCCCTTGTAGGCCATATGGCGGCGAGCATTCGCACCATCCTTGGTCTTTATATGTATGTTCAGTAGGATGCTAACCAAATTATCGCAAATATTCTTCTCAACATACATGACATCAATACAATACCGGACATCTAACTCCTTTCAGTATGGTAAATTCCAAAATATCGATATTTTTTCTTCCAAATAGTCCTAGAACGAACAAATTTATAGCTCTTTCCATATTAAACATCAATATTTTCCACGCGTGAATATTCTTACCTCCCACTCATAGGCTGCGGGGCCGATCGAACTTTCCTCTTCCCATCAAATTTATCATCCATCTTATAGTATCAATGACTTCGAGGTAGAAACCTACGGCGATCTATGTACATAGTTTTCTTGCAATTTAGCAGCCACAAGCTCATAGCCTTCTCTTCAAAAATAGGACACACTTTGGCTCCCTTTGTACTATAGTCCGTCAAATTACCAAGGCCTGAGAAATCATCTATGATGCAAAATATCATAGCTCATAGGGTGAAATTCTCTCTTTTGTATGCATCCCACACCGCGGTCCCCTTGTTCCACAATTTTACCAAATCCTCAATCAGTAGTGCTAGGTACACATCAACATCATTTTCAGCTGTTTGAGTCCCGAGATTAGCAATAACATCATGACATACTTTCGCTTCATGCACAATCAAGAAGGAATATTGTAGATACATAGCAGAATTGTCCAAGTGCTGTGACAACTGCTCATATTACTAAATGGATTCATTCCATCGGTACTTAATTCAAATTTTATATTCCTCATCTCGGCATTAAACTTCTTATGTTTTCAATCAATGTTTCACCATTGAGCCGAATCAGCGGGGTGTCTCAACTTGCCATCTTCTTTTCGAAATTCATAATGCCAACGCAATAATTTTGACTCTTTGAGATTGGCAAACAATCACTCCAAATGGAGGATGATAGGCAAATACCACAATACTTTGGCCGGTGCCCCTTTGTTGACCTCTTCACTATCGTCGCCTCGGCTCTTACACTTTTTGTCATTATTCTTCTCCTTTTGTTTGTATCGAGGTACACCACAAACTGGACAAACGTACAATTCCTTATGCGCGTTAGGTACAAGATGTGATCATTCGAACATACATGTATCATTTCTATTTCCATTCCCACGGGACATAGTTGCTTTTTCGCTTCATAAATGCTTGTTGGCAACCCGTTTCCCTTTGAAAGCACATCCGATAGAAAAACTAAAAATGTATTGAAACTTGTATCTGTCTAACGGTGTTTTGCCTTTAATTCGAACAATACAAGGACCGAATCCAACTTGATGTATTCTGCTTTGCAACCCGAGAACAACGGTTTGACATCGTCTTCTATCAAGCTTTTAAAATTTTCAAACTCTTTTTTCATGTAATTTTCCTCCACATCCTGCAACATTTGTTCTAAATTATGCTCCGCAAACATATCATGCTGCGACTCATCATTGGGTTTTAGCATGTCTTCGTTGCATACCGGATTGGTAGTACTTGTCTCCGTATGATGGATCTAACACGTGTAATTTCTCATAAAGCCACGTCGAATTAGACAGTCTTCAATTTAATCTAACTTATTAAATCTCCTAAGATTGATACAATCAAAATAAAGACACAATACATATAGTCCCATGAAATTTACTCTATATAAAAGACCTCTGAAGTTGGAATACTTAAATGAAAAGGAGCTCCGATAGCTCACCGTTGATCGGCCCCACACCAGCCTTTAACACGTCAGCGTGGGGCCCGACCGATATATGGCAGATCACAGGTGGAGGGTAGAGAGAGATCCCATGATCCCCCATTCGATGCTCATTTAAAGAAGAGGCCCACATCACAGCGTGTATAAGCCGTCGCCCTGTCGACGTCTATTTTAGCGCCCACGAAGCTTAGCCAAACCCAGGCATGCGCCACCAATAAGGCAATGTATACCTGCTAATAATTAGCTTTCGGTCGGCCGGAAATTAAAGGGGAGATGCACGTACCGCGCACCGATGATCCAGCAGCGAGCGGACGAGCCATGTGCCGACGCGCCGGCCACGGATGCATGCATGGGTTCGTGGACCAGCTTCTAATACACACGTACGCTGGATGTGGCTGCTTGAGACCTGGACCGGGCATGAAAGGGCGAGGCAAGCGACACGACACTCGGGGTTGCTAAATGTATACTGTTCACTCCTCTCGTCAACCGGTGGCAGATCAAGATTTTTGGAATAGATATTTGGAGTTATAAAAATATTATTCGATGTAAAATATGAAGATTCGTAATAGCAAAAATACAAAATTGTTCTTACTAAAGATAACTCTTGAAATAATTTAGAGATTTGTGAATTGAGGATTTAAAATCTACATATTTCCTCTTTATTTTCTAATGCTCTACATGCTATATTTCAAAAATCACGATTCACCATTACAAATCAACATAGCCCTAGTAGATTTGTAAAATTGGGGATTTTATATTAGAGAATCAAAAATGAAATTTACCTGTGTGATTGCCGATGCCAAATGATCAGCTATGGCATATTGTTTTAGCACCGCTTCCTACCTACGTGGGGTGTCGCTGTCCTGACCTACCGATCGCTGTTGCCATCGCACCTTCCATCCCTAGATCATGCGCACCGCATACATAGGGCTGCCTTGCAACACGACACGTGCTACTCCTGCCCCACTAGACATCTCCGCCCTGACCTGTTGGCTGTCGCTAGTGTCACACCCTTCATTCCTGAGTCAGTGCTCGTTATGGCTACATGGGCCAGAGCTACGTACCCTACAACTCCTTGTGCCACCGCCTGCCCTGCAGCCTCCGCCCGTTCGCCGGTGCCAGTGGCTGTTCGGCACTCGTCCACTGCCTTGTTCCCTATCGACTTGCATCTGCCTCGTGTCCCTTATCCATCATTGCTGGGTTGTCGCTTGCCGACTGTGCCACCGCCACAGAAATAGTGTGGGGCATGCAAAATTGAGAGGGAGTTGGGTGTTAGGATTAAGAAAGAGGAAGACTAGACCTTAGAGTATTAGGTCATGTAGGAAAGATTGGGAGATGGGGTAGGTGGGATATGTTAATTAAAATAGACTTAAAGATTTAAATACGTTTTTTTGAACCCATCTACTAATATATACACCTAATATACTTATCATATACTAGGTTTTTTTCAAATTTTTTGGGTGCACATGAATTAGTTGGTATATAAAATTTATATAGCATTGAAGCCAGGAGATAATTGAGTTTAAGCTATGGTTAACACAATATTGAAAAGTTAATCTACGGCTTACTTCTAGTGTCAGGTATTAGTCCTGAATATATTGTTCACTCTTCTTATTTATCACTTTAAATTTTTAGGTAAATTCGTTGGTGTAAAAAAAACTCAATACATATATCTGTTATATATTCATCAAGCCGATCTGGTCATGAGCAAAAGTAGAAGATATATAGTAATTGGAGATTGAGACATTATCTAGCTAGTACCGTCGACGTACTGGATCTCACCGGCTGCCAGGTGTTTGGGAGGCAGGGCACGCATGCATCGTTATATTGATTGGGGTTGGGGCTTCGAGATCGAGCACGAGGGCAATGCTTTCGTATAAACAACCAACCTAACACATGTGTATAATACACGTATGGGTGAAATTAGCTTAGATGTATGAGTGAATATTGCTCATTTCATATTCTAACATTTTTTTTCTTTAGATTCAGCATTAGATATAAATAAGCTAGATATGAATATAAATTCGGAATGTTCTTGATATAGACATGATGTGGATACATAGCAGATTTAAATTAGAAATGGATAAAATAGCCGGATAGTACTTAGTCAAGCCACTGGATGACTGGTTGAACTGGCAGGTCATCATGAGGCATGTATTTAAATGTTTTTATTATATATTTCAAGTAAAGTTGCAAATTTATGCCACCCAAAAAATGTTGCATACTTACGAATATATCACTATAATTTTCTACATACAAAGTATATGATCATAACTATATATACAAGTTACAATATGAGGTATGGACAACAAGATCGGTTATACTTTGAAATTTTAGCACGCGTCAGGTTAGGATTTAACTTTCTGGATTCGATCTCCGATCGATCTTGATTAGATTTGACTTCAGATCTCATAAGAAATATTCGACCTATTTTCACTCTACTTATATCACAACCTTCCTTCGACTTTGTGTCGTTGTTATATATGCACGTACGAGCTCCTGCCCTACGGCGCGTGACTGCCACTTGATTGCGATGCAGTACTAACCATTTCTTCTTCGCTGGAAAAATGCGTGGCTAGCGTGTGTGCACGCACTCACGCACGAGTTTAGCTTTACCGTAACACGAGGATCCTGCTCCATTGGGTCGGCACCTTGCACGTGCAGCTGTGTACGTACGTTGCGGTTCCGAAATGCATGTGGCTAGAGTGGACAACTGTGCAGCGGATAGTCTAGCGAGCAACCAGCTGGATCAAGCTAGCAATATATATATATATATATATATATATATATATATAATATTTGGTGAAAACCATCAATTCTATGAAAACTCCGTGAAAACCACCTGTAGAAGTTTTGAAAAATTCTTAAAAAATTACCATATATAGGGGAGGTGAATCTCTACAATCCTGCAAAATTTGAAGATGAAACTCAATTGCATTTGAAAGATATGAAAAAGACAAACAGCAAAAAGAATAGTGCCAAAACAGTAAAAATTACTATTCATGCTGACTTTGTCTTTTTTTATATCTTTCAAATGCGATTGAGTTTCAACTTCAAATTTTGCAGGATTGTAGAGGTTCACCTCCCCTACATGTGATAATGTTTTGAGAATTTTTCAAAACTTCTACAGGTGGTTTTCACGGAGTTTTCATGGAATTAGTGGTTTTCACCAAATATTTCGCCATATATATATATATAAATGGCGACGTATTTGGTGCAAACCTTCTCTTTGATGCAAACTTGAAAACTAACAACTTGGACCACTGGATCTTCCCTGAATGGTTTAGATGTGTAAAGGTGAGATTTCACTCATCCACTTATGCCAATATACACTAAACCCCCTGTACAAACTCCAAAATCAACGCTGGAACAAAATCAACGCTGAAACAAATCTCCAAAGCACGTCTCTCTGCCTCTCCCTCACGCGCCAGTTCGGGGTCCCTTCGACGCCGTCGCCGCAGCCGCCAAGCCCTCCCATGCCGCCCTGCCCTCCGACGCCGCCGCCTCCGAGCCCTCCCACGCCGTCAGGCCTTCCGACGCCGCGCCGGGCTCCCTCGTCTCACGCGCCTCTCTGCGGCGACAGCTCGTAGATGAGCATGCACTCCGTGGCTGCACACCATCGGGCTCTTCCGAGAAAAAATTTCTATGGCCGGCACCCAACCCGATGGCTCTGATCTGCGTCATCTTTGCTAGTTCGTATACGAGTCACAGGTCTATTTTTGCTTCAGCTTCTTTTGTTTCTCTAAAAAATATACACGTGTGTAATTGAGGAGATCTCAATTCAATCAGATTATTGTTTTTATTAACCTTACAAGTTACAACAAAAACACTTTCACATTCGTAGGAGTCACAAATTGACGAAACAAACAAAAGGGCTAGCACACATTCTTCATTCATATTCAGTAGAACACCACACTACTACAGACTGCCTCATCTGCGACCCCCCATCACTGTCGGATAGGTCCGAGCCGGCAATGATAATATTATCACTGCCGGTTAAAACTTTAATCGGCAGTGATAAGAATAGTATCAATTTCTCGCAGGAATGGAGGTAATATCATTGCCGGTTTAATAGAGAACCGGCAGTGATAAGAAGATATCACTACCGGTTTATATGTAAAACCGGTAGTGATTTATTATTGCTGGTTCTATAGTAAAACCGGTAGTGATAAGACCATTTTCACTACCGGTTTTACTATAGAACCGGCAGTGATATTATCGTTTCCCCATTATTTGTTCGATCATGTAACATAAGAAACATTGTAATTTATCTCGCATGTAACATATGAAAGCATAATTAGTTAAAAAAACAGAACATATGAAAGCATAATTAGTTAAAAACAGAATATATGAAAGCAAATTTGTAATTTGCGAGATATGTATTAATTAAAATAACATTACAAAACATAATTTGTCCATCATTACATATTTAGTCCTAATTATAATAGTCTAATGGCGCCAAGCCCTATATCCAAAACTCGCCGCCGCTGCGTCCCTCCTCCTCCTCCTCCTCGCCGAGTCGCCGCTGATGTGCGGCGATGCTCGCCCTCCTTCTCATCCGAATCCGATTCGGTCGCGGAGTTGGTCTTGCCCCAACGCCAGCTCCTCGTCACTGTCATTGCCATCGCTGCCGCTGCCGTCGCCCTCCCTCTGTGCCCCTCTTCCTCCTCCTCGCCTCCACCTCCTCCTCCTTCTTCTCCTCCTTCTCTAGCGACGGAGTGAGGCTTTGCCCAACACGCACGCTTCTTGGGGGTGCCATTCTTGCAACAAGAGTGGATTGTGTGGGGTTGCCATTCATGCAACAATAGTGGCATTATATAGCAATAGTTGGCAGAGGAATGTGAAGCGCAACAAGAGTGGATTGTGAATGGGAAGGGCAACAGTTGGCAGAGGAATGTGAAGCGCAACGATTGGCGTGGCAGAGGAATGGGCAAGCGCGCGGCAGAGGAAAGGGCATGCGCGACGGTTGGCTGGCGCGGGGGTTGGAACGTTCGAGTATCACTGCCGGTTTGTATTACCAACCGGCAGTGATAATCGACTATCATCGCCGGTTGATACCTATAACCGTAGTGATATATTACCGCCGGTTTAATTTACTGTACGCGGTGATATTTAAAGTTTATCGCCGGTTCGTATATTCAACCGGCAGTGATATGTATTTTCCCGCGCAACTCAATTTTTGGCGCGTAGTATGACCTTATCATCGCCGGTTCGCGACCGCGCAGAACCGCAAAGTGATAAGGTATTTTCGCGTAATATGACCTTATCACTGCCGGTTCTTCGCAGAGCCGCGATGATAAGCTATTTATATAGCAAGCTTCACCGCATCGACGATTTCCCCGGAGCGTAAGAGAGGAGCGCTTTGCTCGGTGTATTTTTCCGGAGAGGTGTTTGCCGAAATTTTGTGTCAAGATTTTGTTTATATTTTTCATCGAATCGACATCTTCTCCGATAAAGCGTAACAAAGAGGAGCTGTATTATCTTGGCAAGTTGTCTTTGAAAAATTGTATTAAAATTTTTCGAGGTTAATGACTTGATGTATGTTATATTTGTCGTAAAATTTTACTTTACGGGGTGCTATAGACGTTGATAATTGCTGATTATGCGGTGTGAACAGTTTATGTCGGTACTGCTCAAATTAAGATCTAGCTAAATTATTGAATAAATTATAATTCATATTGTAGTGGATGTTTGAGTAATAAAATTGCTAGATGGACAATTATGCATAATTGTAATTAATTTAATTAATGAAAATTTTTATATGGATTTTTAATAGTACAGATTGCTAGTTGATCAATTATAAATAGTGAGAATTGCTATTTGAATATTTAAATAATGGGAAATGGTAGATGGATTTTGCAATAATGAAAGTTGGAACATAAATAATTATTTAGAAATATATCCTTATATTCAATTATATGCTTGTTTGTTGTAGATTAATTTAATTTAATAGGTAGCGCTACATAACAAAATGAAATGAAGAAATCTTGTAAATAATTAAAATATGCTAGATGGATATTTAAATAGTGAAAAAGGTTTGATGTATTATATAGGCAAAATTGCTAGATGTATTTGTAAAACTAATCATTTACAATTATATTGTTATTTGCAGAAATTCATATCCATTTTAGTGATGTAGTGGATGTTTAAGTAATAAAATTGCTAGATGGACAATTATGCATAATTGTAATTAATTTAATTAATGAAAATTTGTTATATGGATTTTTAATAGTAAAATTGCTAGATGATCAATTATAAATAGTGAGAATTGCTAGTTGAATATTTAAATAATGGGAAATGGTAGATGGACTTTGCAATAATGAAAGTTGGAACATAAATAATTATTTAGAAATATATCCTTTTATTCAATTATATGCTTGTTTGTTGTAGATTAATTTAATTTAATAGGTAGCGCTACATAACAAAATACAATTATATTGTTATTTGCAGTTATGTGCTTATAATGTGTTTATCGTTTTAATTAATTAGCAATGCATGACTACTGTAAAGAATAAATTATTTTGATATCGTTTGTTCATATACTGAAATGTAGTTTGATATAATTAACTGTAGATGGACCGAAGGTGGATGTATGACACGGACCGTCGCGGTCCAGAGTTCTTTAATGGTGTGACTTGTTTTCTGAATGCGGCTGCTGTATGGTCGAGGATGCGCCTAGAGGGGGGGTGAATAGGCGTTTTACAAAATTTGATCGCTCACTAAATAATTCGCTCTAATCAACCCCTATGTCAAAACCTAATCAAATATATATGCGGAAGCGATAAATAGTTTTTGACAATTAAAGCCTAAATCAACTAGGCTCACTAGTGCACTAACTAAATTATGTCTCTAAACTAGAATTGCTAAATTGATCAATCAATTAATACTAAGCAATTCTATTACAATCAAGCAATTGAACAATATACTAGAAATGTAAATACTTGAAAGTAAAAGAGACAAGAGGCAAACGATGTTTTTCCGTGGTGTTCGGAGACTTGCTTGGTCTCCCTAGTCCACGTTGAGGCAAGCCCAACCACTTGGACCGGCTCCCGCCGAGCACCGCCTCTTTCCACTAGTCGTGGTTTTTCACGCTTTCAGAGGCTCAACCCGAACCTTCACAAACTTCGCGGGCTTCTCACAACCTTGAGAGCTCCGCAAGACGACGCCTATGCCGCCTAGGAGTCGGCAACCTCCAAGAGTAACAAGCCGCTCCTTCACTTGAACTTCTCCGAGTACAACGAATACGCTCCCGGTGATCACCAAGTGAACACATGCACAAGGACCTCCCTCAAGTGCAACACATGCACAAGAAGTCACTCAACCACTCCTAATTGCAACACATGCAATTAGTCTCACTCTTAGCTCAAAATCAACTTGTGGGAATGCAACACATGCAAACCACCTCCCAAAAACTCACACAAGAGGCAATACACAAATGAGAGCTTCAACACATGAACCACCTCACCCAAAATGCTCAATCAACCAGCACATGCCCCCCCATGACCTCCTTTTATAGCCTCACAAAGAAAACTAGCCGTTGGGGGCAAAACGGGCATTAAAAGTGCTGAAACTAGCCGTTGCTACAGTACTTGCGGTACTACCGGCCCCTACGGGCGGTAGTACCGGCCTAGGAGTTCAAAAGACCCTTCTCTGCCAAAAAGCTACCGCAAGGGCGGTACTACCGGCCCCTACGAGCGGTAGTACCGCGGCAGAGGTTACTAAAACGCTCATAACTTTTTACTCCGAACTCCGATTTGGGTGATTTTTGATTCTATGCGAAGCTTATCATGAGGGCTACAATCTCCATCCATTTTCATGATTTAATCACCCATAGATATTTTCCAAAATCACAAAAACAAAGACTCTAATGTAGTCATTCAAGTCCAATTTTGATTTTCTCGAAATCCCTCACATATACTTGATTAAAAACATAACTACAAGCTAGCAAGGGTCAACAAGATTAAAACTTGAACCATGTGATGATCAACTCATGATCAAAACAATTTGCAAAACATATTTGCAAATTCTATTCACATGCTTCGAAGAGCCATACGTAAATTCCAAATCCAACTTGCTTGAGCATACTTGTTTTGCAACACATGCAAAACCTAGCTCCAAGCAAAACCAAACAAACTCAAATGCATGAGCTCACTATTTGCAACACATGCAAATCTTAACTCCATGCAACCACATTGAGATCAAATCAAATGTATGAGCTTTCTATTTGCAACACATGCAAATCTTTAGTACATACAAACCACATAAACACCAAATCATACTTGAGCTCTCTCCTTTTGCAACACATGCAAAACTTAGCTCTAAGCAACCACTTGTTTTAGAAAGATTGTTTTGAAAACAAAACATGAAGCTTCAACAATTTCAACACATGCAAAAGTGAACTTCACGCAAAAGCCAACGCATATAGCTTATCCTATTTGCAACACATGCAAATCAAAGCTTTATGCGAAAACCAAATGCATATACCCTTTTTCTTTGCAACACATGCAAATCTGAGCATAATGCAACAACAACCAAGCATAGGCTTAACCCATTCGCAACACATGCCAAATGGTTAGCACAATGCAAAAACCAAATCTAAATAAGATTTGAGCTCGAGTGAACACGGGATTGAGATCACCAACACATGATGAAGCTCAAGCTAGGAGACAACCCCTCTTAATAGTACGGCGATAAAAACCTTAGACTCAAAGACTACAAAGTCCTTAGCCTATCTAATTATACCTTCGCCGCCGCACGCAAGAAATCCCCTTTGGGGTCTTTATGATCATCACTTTGATACTCCCCCGGGATCATCCCTCGATTCTTCTCTTTGTCTTCGGGATCTTCTCTTGACGCCCATCACCTCATGATGCCGTCTTTATCCCGTTCTCAATCATCTCATTCATCTTTGGACCTAACTCAATCACAACTCATAAAATAGTTAGTCCAAGATGCACGGCTGTCTCAATTATCTCTTGCACTCCATTAACACATAATGGATGCTTTTAGATCAATTGAGCACAACCTAAATCAATTTGAATGATTTAATTGTGTCTTAAGTACAATAATGCAACTCATGTTTTATTATACTTAAGAGCTATTCATTTGTCCTTAATTAATCAAGGAACACCATCAACACATGATGAAATGTTCTTTAATGGTTATCAAGACAAATGAACTCAATTTAAATTATCATTTAAATTGATATGAGTATATATTAACTACACAGTTTTCATATACTCATGTTGATGAAAAGTAATGATCCATTATATGTAAATTATATGGAAATGATCATTACTCTAAATCATCAACTATAGAATACACCCCACATGTATATGTGCATAGATATAATTGACTTGGACATAATATGCACATATCCAATTTGATCGTATTGGAGTATATCCTATATTACCATGAGTATATTTATAACTAGGCAATTCAAACATATACTCAAAGATTTAGTTTCTTTGTCTTGATCCTTATATGTGTCAAAAAGAATTAGATCAATACAAAGAGACTTTCAAGTTAAACTACAAACTCCCCTTAAGTATATGCATCCATGTAATGTGTGGATTGGGAAACATGATGCACGTTTGTGGTTAATATAATGGGGACATTCATACTTTAACTTGAATCCAAAGTATGCAACTAATACTAGAATGAATACGCATACATACCTTGGGTTTTCCATTTTTCAATGCGATGAGACTAATTAAGGATATTCTAAATAAACAAGTTAGTCTCGATATAAGATTTGTCATTAATAACAAAATCACATTAATGGATAATCTCAATATTAGATTTGTCATTAACACCAAAACCATAACTAATGAAGGTTGAACTTACAATCTCCCCCTTTTTGGTGATTAATGACAAATCCAAGCTTAATAAGCACATTTGGATTAAAACTAACATATTGAGAGAATTTAAGCTATTTGAATGCATATGCATATTTTAAACAATATAAGCATTGACAATTTTTGAGTGCATATTCATATGAGAATCAATTCTCCTCCTTAATCATATTAAGCTCCTTTTTTAAACCAAATGAGATATTAAGCTCCTAATTCTCCCCATTTTGGCATTAAGCACCAAAAAAATAGAGAAACCATCTTAAAGGAACATTTTAATTATTTCTCTCCCTTTTGCCAAACATTTTCCCTTTTAATGAAAGTCATACAAGAATTAGAATGAACACTTATGACCTTGGCAAGGAATTAAGATTTGGATACCACTTGAAAAGATAAGCATAAAAAGCAAGGAAGGGTATCACACGGGTTATTTGAAACAAATTCAAATAACTCACTCCTCATTTTATTAGGATTTGCAAATTTTCAACATGATTCTTTTGAAGAATCCAATAATTTGCCTAATAGGGTTTAAACGAGGAACCCAAAAGACATACCACTTGAGAAATTAGATACCACGTTAAATCTATCTCAAGGGCTTTGCTTGAAGATCTAAAAGAAATGAGCATTTTCAAATTTTAGTTGAAGAACAATGCTCAACTAGAGATTTTCCTCTTTTATGTATTTCAATTCATAAAGACTCTCACACAGAGAAATCTTAGGCGATTGAACTTACAATTTTAACTTGAGAGGAAATTCTTAATCAAGAATTTGGGTATCGGAGCAATGCTACAAGGAGGCAATGAAATACCACTTGTAGAAAATAATCAAATTCCATGATACCACTTAAAAGAAATTCAAATAATCAAGGATATCACTAGAAGAAAAAAAGCAATAAAATCCATGATACCACTTGTAGAAGAATATAAAGTTTGTAAATATCAAATTCAAAGAAATACCACTTGTAAAAGATCATTTTACATGAGGATACCACTTTTGAGAAATGCATTGACATTTGTTTTTAAGGTAAGCTCATTTTCCTCAAAGATTAAAACTATGTCTATTAAAGATCAACTTTATATTAAGACATAGCCAAAAAGAGAGCCTCTTCCAAACACACAAAACTCGATTAAAAAAGCTCCAAAAGGATTCTAAAATAAATCAAGGAGCTAATAAATTTAAACATGCTCAAGTTTTGTTTTGATAGGTTCTACCAACTTGAAGTCAACTTCAAGACATGAAAACCGCAAAGATTTCAAAGAACTAGAATTTCAGATTTTCAGATTTCGACATTTCATTTAGGCTTCAAAAGAGGGCTGAAAAAATATTCAAATGAGGTCTAAAAAATCTGATAAAATTTTTCATAGTAGACCAACTATTGAGGATCAAGGTTTAAAAATATGGTCCCCTCAAATTATGCTCTGATTTGGAGATACAAAAATCACAAATCAGCTAAAATCCATGCAAAAGTCTGAATTTTCAGCATTTGATCAAAGAGAGAAAAAGCCATAACTTTTGCAAATTAAGTTGAAATAATTTGAAATTGTGCAGAAACATACTTTAGACTCCTAAGAAACTTTTCCAAAAAGAATTTTTCAAAAAGGAGTCTCCAATCAAAAGATGTGCCAAATTTTGCTTTGTAGGTATGAATTTTACTCAAAGAGAAGAAAAGTCAAAACTTTCTCAAATAAAGTCAAAATGATTTGAAAGTGTCCAGAAATGAACTTTGGACTAATTAGAAGGTTTCTTAAAAAGAATTTCCTCAAAATGAATTTTCTTTCAAAAGATATGGCAGATTGCGCTTTGTAGGTATAAAGACAAGTTGAATTTGTATCGAAAGCTCAAAATGCAATATAACTTGGATTTCATGGAGATTTGAACTTTCATAGCTTTGAATGAGTTAGAAATACTATTTCAAGCCAAGAAACATAAAGAAATCCAACTCAAATGGCAAAAACCCATAATATGCAAGAATAGGTCGTTTTGGGTCAAAATAAGGATTTTGGCTAAATTCAAATGGTTTTAACTTTTGAACGGTTGGTCGTTTGGAAAAACTTTGAACTAGAGAAATGCTTGTAAAGACAAAATCTACAAGTTTTGTATTGACCACTTTTTCAAAAACTCAATATATTTTAATTTATGAAAATGTTTAATTTAATTCAAAAACAAGATCATATAAGATCCATTTTTGGCCAATTTGCTATTTTGTTTCTAAAATAGGAATTTTTCACTCCGAAAGCATTGTAAAACATTTGAAATACATATTTAAGAACTTTTACAAGGATTTTTCCAAATATGGGCCTTTTAAACAACAATTTTGACTTTTGACCAAAGAGACTCGTATGAAGGATATGAATGCATATAGTTTTCAAATCATTCCAAAAAGTATCGAATAAAGCAAATGAGAAGATATTTGATTAGAATTGGTATATATGAGTTTGAAATACCATTTTGAACCAAGATATAGCTAAGAATCCGGTCCAAAAGGTGAAACTCACAAAGTGCTATAATGTGACCAATATAGGTCAAGTATAGTTTTACGGCGAGTTTCAAAATCAAATAACTATTGATAGATTGGTCTTTTGGAAATCTTTTGAATATGAGAATTGTTAAGAATGACCAACTCTATGATTTTCATTTTGGAACTATATTCAAAATCATTTTACAATTTATTCTATGAAGATTATAAATTTAAAGCCAAAACAAGATACTAGTAACTAGTTTTTGGGCTAAAAACATATTTTCTTTTGAAATTAGTTTTTGTAAAGCTAAAACCATTGAAAAACCTTTTGAAAGCATTTATATACATTTTTCAACTAGTTTTTCACAAGATTAGTAATAGTTACTAAGATTTTTCACTTTTGGCTAAACGGCTCAATTTTGAAAAACTTAGTATTTGCACATAATTAATTTGGGCACACATAGAGATGTGATATACATGGTTATGATTTAGCACTCCCCCTTAATGTGCCACTCTTAAAACTTGCTCAAGATGTGCAATAAGAGAATTAGGTAAGAGGCGAGAGCAAGTACTCTCAACAAGTAATCTAAATTGATTTTCATTAATACTAATGCATCTAAACCTACACAAGGCTAGAAGCTAAATAGTAATCAATTTAAATACTTGTTACCGAGATGGCATTGGCTCATGATGGACTTGATTTTCTTCATGCTTGGTTCCACTTGCAATTTATGAAGTCTTTGTATTCTTGAAGAACCCAAGCGTCCAATCCATCTCATATCACCTAAAAATCTATTAGGCGATTTTTGGTACCCAATTCTTGTTGGGTCCGACAATGTTAGTCACAATTGATTTAGAAACCCAAATGGTCCTAATTTTAACATTATTGAATTGACTAACATGACTAGGAATAGTTTTGCGATAATTATTCCTCCTAGGCAAAGTATTTGTATTTTTATGGAAGGTCATAGGAGGACATTGATATTTTGCAAAACCATTTCTAGTTTGATCTCTTCTAAGCATATGATAATTAGAATTATGAAATGGCTTAGAGGATCTAGTATATCTAGCAAATATTTTGCTATTGTTATTTCTCCTAAGCAATATATTTGAATTGCATTGAGTGGGCTTAGGAGTCCTAACAATTTTAGCAAATCCATTCCTAGATTTACTCTTCCTATGCAAATGATTGTTATCATTCTTAGCGGGCATAGGGGACTTGACAAGCTTGGCAAACACATTGCCATTCTTGTCCTTCCTAAGCAAATAATTGTCATTAACAAGAGTAGGCTTAGGAGTGATACCTTTGGGACAATCCTTACCAAAATGTCCCTTTTCCCGGCAATTGAAACATGTCACGCTATTTGGTCCTCTCTTGATGGTTTTGACTTGCTCCTTGCCGGTTTGCCTCATGGTTGATGCTTGTGGCTTGATATCCACTTTGTTAGGGCACACGGAGGCGAGGTGGCCCTTCTTGTTGCAAGCGAAGCACTTGATGGTCTTCGAGTGTCTTGCGTTGTGCCTTGTCTTGCTATTCTTCCTCTTGGAGATGTAGCCGAGTCCTCGCTTATCTTGAGGCGCCCTTGGCTTGCTCAAGATCTCATCGAGGACGGCCTTTCCTTTATAGCACTTCTTCAAGTCATTTTCCAATCTAATGACTTGGGCCTTGAGCTCTTTGTTTTCCTCTACAAGATTAGCATCTAAAGATATAGAGGAACTAGAAGCAATTTCATTAGAGCAATAAGGCAAATCATCGCTAGAAGTGGATATGCATTTGTTTGATGAATTGTTTGTAATAGGAATTGAGTAAGGCAATTCATCTTCTAAATTACATTGAATAGCACTATCCACACTAGACTTAGAGAATTCCTTGAAAATGACTTTTTCATGATTTTCTTTAAGCACATTATAGTCATTTTGAAGTGAGTCATGTTCCAATTTCAAAACTTTATATTTCTGTTTCTCCTTTCCAAGAAATTCATTAAGCTCCTCTAGCATATTCATTAATTCATCATAAGAGGGCTCATCATCATCCTCATCATCACTTACCTCAATTTTACCTTTTGCCATGAAGCAACGAATTCGCGATGGGAGTGAATATTCGTCGTCGCTTGAGGCGGAGGTTGAGGTTGATGGAGATGTCGGTTCATCACTTGATGTTGACGTTGGAGAATCACCAACCGACATTTCTTCCTCAAAGCAATCCTCAATTTGGGATGTGGACACGTCATATAATTCTTGAAGATTTGTCCACATTTCATGAGCGCTCTTGAGATTGCAAATGAGATTGAATATTTCTACGCTCACAACGCTAAATAAAACATTAGTAGCTTGAGCGTCGAGATGTAGGCATTTCTCCTCTCCTTTAGTTGGATCAATATTATTTAGTGGAGAAGAAAAGCCGACATCTACGATCCACCATATTTGGGGGCTCATGGATTTAAAATGAGCAATCATAAATAATTTCCATGAAGTATAATTTGAGCCATCAAAAATATGTGAATCGGTGTAGTGCACTAGATCTCTAGTTGCCATCCTTTTTACTCTCTAGACGGTTAAGCCTAAAATGAGAGTGACCGTGGCTCTGATACCACTTGTAGGGTCGAGGATGCGCCTAGAGGGGGGTGAATAGGCGTTTTATAAAATTTGATCACTCACTAAATAATTCGCTCTAATCAACCCCTATGTCAAAACCTAATCAAATATATATGCGGAAGCGATAAATAGGTTTTGACAATTAAAACCTAAATCAACTAGGCTCACTAGTGCACTAACTAAATTATGTCTCTAAACTAGAATTGCTAAATTGATCAATCAATTAATACTAAGCAATTCTATTACAATCAAGCAATTGAACAATATACTAGAAATGTAAATACTTGAAAGTAAAAGAGACAAGAGGCAAACGATATTTTTCCGTGGTGTTCGGAGACTTGCTTGGTCTCCCTAGTCCACGTTGAGGCAAGCCCAACCACTTGGACCGGCTCCCGCCGAGCACCGCCTCTTTCCACTAGTCGTGGTTTTTCACGCTTCAGCGTGGCTCAACCCGAACCTTCACAAACTTCGCCGGGCTTCTCACAACCTTGAGAGCTCCCAAGACGACGCCTATGCCGCCTAGGAGTCGGCAACCTCCAAGAGTAACAAGCCGCCCTTCACTTGAACTTCACCGAGCACAACGAATACGCTTCCCGGTGATCATCAAGTGCAACACATGCACAAGGACCTCCTCAAGTGCAACACATGCACAAGAGGTCACTCAACCACTCCTAATTGCAACACATGCAATTAGTCTCACTCTTAGCTCAAAATCAACTTGTGGGAATGCAACACATGCAAACCACCTCCCAAAAACTCACACAAGAGGCAATACACAAATGAGAGCTTCAACACATGAACCACCTCACCCAAAATGCTCAATCAACCAGCACATGCCCCCCATGACCTCCTTTTATAGCCTCACAAAGAAAACTAGCCATTGGGGGGCAAAACGGGCATTAAAAGTGCTGAAACTAGTCTGTTGTTACAAGATTTATGAACTACTGCCCCCTCTACGGGCGGTAGTACCGGCCTAGGAGTTCAAAAGACCCTTCTCTGCCAAAAAGCTACCGCAAGGGCGGTACAACCGGCCCCTACGGGCGGTAGTACCGCAGCAGAGGTTACTAAAACGCTCATAACTTTTTACACCGAACTCCGATTTGGGTGATTTTTGATTCTATGCGAAGCTTATCATGAGAGCTACAATCTCCATCCATTTTCATGATTTAATCACCCATAGATATTTTCCAAAATCACAAAAACAAAGACTCTAATGTAGTCATTCAAGTCCAATTTTGATTTTCTCGAAATCCCTCACATAGACTTGATGAAAAACATAACTACAAGCTAGCAAGGGTCAACAAGATTAAAACTTGAACCATGTGATGATCAACTCATGATCAAAACAATTTGCAAAACATATTTGCAAATTCTATTCACATACTTCGAAGAGCCATACGTAAATTCCAAATCCAACTTGCTTGAGCATCCTCGTTTTGCAACACATGCAAAACCTAGCTCCAAGCAAAACCAAACAAACTCAAATGCATGAGCTCACTATTTGCAACACATGCAAATCTTAACTCCATGCAACCACATTGAGATCAAATCAAATGTATGAGCTTTCTATTTGCAACACATGCAAATCTTTAGTACATACAAACCACATAAACACCAAATCATACTTGAGCTCTCTCCTTTGCAACACATGCAAAACTTAGCTCTAAGCAACCACTTGTTTTAGAAAGATTGTTTTGAAAACAAAACATGAAGCTTCAACAATTTCAACACATGCAAAAGTGAACTTCACGAAAAAGCCAACGATATAGCTTATCCTATTTGCAACACATGCAAATCAAAGCTTTATATGAAAACCAAATGCATATACTCTTCTTCTTTGCAACACATGCAAATCCGAGCATAATGCAACAACAACCAAGCATAGGCTTAACTCATTCGCAACACATGCCAAATGGTTAGCACAATGCAAAAACCAAATCTAAATAAGATTTGAGCTCGAGTGAACACGGGATTGAGATCACCAACACATGATGAAGCTCAAGCTAGGAGACAACCCCTCTTAATAGTACAGCGATAAAAACCTTAGACTCAAAGACTACAAAGTCCTTAGCCTATCTAATTATACCTTCGCCGCCGCACGCAAGCAATCCCCTTTGGGGTCTTTATGATCATCACTTTGATACTCCCCCGGGATCATCCCTCGATTCTTCTCTTTGTCTTCGGGATCTTCTCTTGACGCCCATCACCTCATGATGCCGTCTTTATCCCGTTCTCAATCATCTCATTCATCTTTGGATCTAACTCAATCACAACTCATAAAATAGTTAGTCCAAGATGCACGGTTGTCTCAATTATCTCTTGCACTCCATTAACACATAATAGATGCCTTTAGATCAATTGAGCACAACCTAAATCAATTTGAATGATTTAATTGTGTCTTAAGTACAATAATGCAACTCATGTTTTATTATACTTAAGAGCTATTCATTTGTCCTTAATTAATCAAGGAACACCATCAACACATGATGAAATGTTCTTTAATGGTTATCAAGACAAATGAACTCAATTTAAATTATCATTTAAATTGATATGAGTATATATTAACTACACAAGTTTTCATATACTCATGTTGATGAAAAGTAATGATCCATTATATGTAAATTATATGGAAATGATCATTACTCTAAATCATCAACTATAGAATACACCCCACATGTATATGTGCATAGATATAATTGACTTGGACATAATATGCACATATCCAATTTGATCGTATTGGAGTATATCCTATATTACCATGAGTATATTTATAACTAGGCAATTCAAACATATACTCAAGGATTTAGTTTCTTTGTCTTGATCCTTATATGTGTCAAAAAGAATTAGATCAATACAAAGAGACTTTCAAGTTAAACTACAAACTCCCCTTAAGTATATGCATCCATGTAATGTGTGGATTGGGAAACATGATGCACGTTTGTGGTTAATATAATGGGGACATTCATACTTTAACTTGAATCCAAAGTATGCAACTAATACTAGAATGAATACGCATACATACCTTGGGTTTTCCATTTTTCAATGCGATGAGACTAATCAAGGATATTCTAAATAAACAAGTTAGTCTCGATATAAGATTTGTCATTAATAACAAAATCACATTAATGGATAATCTCAATATTAGATTTGTCATTAACACCAAAACCATAACTAATGAAGGTTGAACTTACAGCTGCGGCACACAAGTCGAGAAACCAGGCGGACTATATGTGTTGTCCATGCGTTGATTGCAAAAATGAGAAGATGTTTTGTAACATAGAGTCGATGCGTGCACACTTGCTTCGAAGGGGTTTCAAGGCTGGCTATACCTGTTGGACTGAGCACGGTGAAGATGATATTGTACATGAAGGGCAACACATTGATGAAGATGATATTGTACATGAAGGGCAACACATTAATGAAGATGACGGAGACAACGATATGACAGCGGTGGAAGATGCGTTCGTTGATACCCACGAAGATGATCTAGATCAAATGCTGTGTGATGGGGAGGGGGACTTCACGAGTGAAAGGGAGTTTCAAAAGTTCCAGCGTATGGTAGAGGACTCTACAATGCCATTGTACCCGGGCTGCAAGGAGGAGCACAGAAAGCTACATACCGTGCTTTCACTCCTCGCAGGTTGAAGGCAAGCAATGGTTGGTCCGATAAGAGCTTTATTGAGCTGTTATGTCTCTTGGGGACTTGCTTCCAGAGGGTAACGTGTTGCCTTCAACTACGCATCGTGCCAAGCAGTTGTCCGCCTGCTGGGACTGGAAGTACAAAGAATACACGCATGTCCAAACGATTGCATATTGTATCGCAATGAGTTTGCAGACATGGATGCCTGTGTTGTTTGCAAAGCAAAGCGGTATAAGGGCAACGACGACAATATCGAGAACGAAGATGTCGGGGTGAGGCGTAAGAAGAAGAGGTGTCCCGTAAGGTGGTGTGGTATTTCCTATAATCCCGTCCTAAAGCGATTGTTTGCGAACAAAAGGCATGCCCAATTGCTACGATGGCACGCCAAGAGCGTAAGAAGGATGGAATGCTCGACACCTGCGATTCTCGTGCAATGGAGGAACATCGACGTAAAATATAAGAAGCGCTTTGCATACGATGTGAGGAATATAAGGTTCGGGTTGAGTACGATGGGATGAATCCTTTTGGCAACATGAGTAGTCGCCACAAAGACTTGGCGGTGACTTTATGCATCTACAACCTTCCTCCTTGGCTTTGCATGAAGCGAAAGTACATTATGATGCCACTATTGATCCAAGGGCCTAGGCAACCGGCAATGATATCGATGTGTACCTCAAACCATTGGTTGAAGATCTTCTAATATTGTGGACCGATGGTGTGCAGTATGGGATGAGTATAAAAGAGAAAACTTTATCCTACGGGCATTATTGTTTGTAACCATTAATGATTATCCTGCTCTTGGCAACCTGTCGGGCCAGACGACAAAAGGCTTCAACGGATGCGTCCAGTGCTTGGATGATACAGCTAGCCGGTGGCTGAAGAACAACCGAAAAATGGCTTACATGCGGCATCGTAGGTTTCTCCGTAAGGATCATCCATACCGCAATAATAAGAGAGCTTTTGATGGGACAAAGGAGACTGCCTTAGCTTCGAAGAATCACACTGGGAAACAGATATTTGCCGCTGTAAAGGATCTTACAATTATTCACGGAAAGGGAGCCGGCAGTACATCTATTCCGACTTCCTAATAAGGCTCCTTTGTGGAAAAAGAAATCGGTATTTTGGATCCTACCTTATTGGCAGCACTGGAAGTTCGACACGCAATCGACGCCATGCACATAGAGAAGAACGTGTGTGACAACTTGCTTGGTATCTTCATCGACATACCTAGCAAAACGAAGATACATTTCAAGCAAGGATGGACCTCAAGATATGAAACCGAGGAAGGAGCGCATCACGAAGAAATGGATACAGCAAAAGTACCTTCCCGCACTGCTACACTTTGAGCAAGAAAGAGAAAATTAGCGCTTGCGAATGCTTGCACGGAATCAAAGTTCCGCCTGGTTACTCGCTAACATAAAGAGACTAGTCTCAATAAAAGACTTAAAGTTAATTGGTATGAAGTCTCACGATTGCCACGTGATGATGACACGATGCTTCCAATTGCAATTAGGGGTTCTTCCAGAGAAAGTCCGAGACCCAATTATCAAGTTGTGTTCATTCTTCAACGCGATTTCACGAAGGCCATCGATCCATTAACACTAGATAAGTCTGCAGAAGACGTGGTCCACACTGCGCGGGCTTGAGATGTGTTTCCTCCATCTTTTTGATATTATGGTCCATCTCATTGTTCACATTGTGAAAGAGATACGGATTCTTGGTCCCGTATTTCTACATCGATGTACCCTTCGAGAGATTCATGGGGTTATAAAGAAATATGTTCAGAATCAAATCGTAGGAAGGCTGCATTGTCGATGGTCAGGGAACCGAGGAGGTCATTGAGTTCTGCGTCGATTATATGGATCTCAAACCGATTGGTGTGCTCAGATCTCGGCATGAGGAAGGCTACAGGAAAGGGACACTAGGCGAGAAATCAAGACGTACTAGCAATCTAGCTTCATTTACACAAGCACATTTCGCAGCTTTTGGGACAATCGGTTGTGGTGGCCCCAGATGTCGACATGCACAAGAACGTGCTATCCAAAACAAACCTGTGGAGGTCGAGGGTTGGCTCATGAGAGAGCACAGAGATAATTTCGGCGATTGGTTGTGTAGACACATGATGCGTCGGAGACAGATCGCACTCAATTGAAATTGTTGGCTCGTGGACCGCCAACTACAATTCGGACATTCCAAGGATACGACATAAATGGTTTTACATTTTATACAAGAGCGCAAGATAAAAAGAGCACCAATCAAAATAGCGGTATCCGTATAGATGCCTATGACAAAGAATGGAAATAGGCAAACCTACTACGGATTCATAGAAGAGATTTGGGAGCTTGACTATGGACCTTTGAAGGTCCCTCTCTTCGGTGCCAATGGGTCGACTTCCCGCGGCGTGAATATCGACAAGCACGGCATCACTACCGTGGACCTCAAACTCGCTTGGATACATAGAAGAACCATTCGTACTTGCTAATTACATTACACAAATCTTCTTTATAATCGGCTAACAAAGAGCGCCACGTGGTTATTCAAGGAAAAGAAGGATTGTCGGAGTTGAGAATGTTGTCGACGAGGAAGAGTACAACCAATTCGATGAGCTTCCCCTTTGGAGAGGACGTTGACCTAAGTACCATGGAAGACAAGGATTTGCTACATACATACGCCGCGATCATAACGAAGGTCTAATCGTAGCTTAGTTGTAGTAATGAAATGTATGCTTTCTTTTGTATGAACGACATGTTTATTTTCTCATATGTAACAATTAATGTAATATATGCAATAATGGAAATTGAGGTTATGCTTTCTTTTGATCAAATTGAAAGTTTCACTTAATTGGTCGGAGATGAGCATATCAACGCATTTGGATTTTTGTGATTTTGACTGCACTTGAATTTGTTTGAATTTGACAAAGATTTGTTGTTCAATTTGCAAGCATTATTTGATTTTTAAATATTAAAACAATTAAAATAGTTAGCAATCAGATTTTTATAATTTTAGAACCTAATAAAAATTGGGGAAATATTTAAATAAAATATTAGATGTCCTATAGTATGCCTCCAAAAATTTTAAGAGAATCGGATCAAATTTAATAGAATTTGGCCAGAGCCTATCATTCTTAGGTTGTACATATGGGCCAGCGGATTATTTCGCTATCACTTTAGGTTGTAGAATGGACCGGCGGTAATATTCCACTATCATCGCGGTTGTAAAATGGACCGGCAGAATATTCGTTATCACTTGCCGGTTGTAATTATTGACCGCACTAATATACTATCGCTTGGTTGTTTTGTTGAACCGTAGTGATAGTCCACCCCTATAAATATACTTTTACCGCGCTCTCCTTTCACTTTTACCACCCACCTAACTCTAGCTCGCCCTCCTCTCACTTTTTATCAGTCACCTCGGAGCTCCCACATTGCCGCCTGCCCACCACCGCCGGCTCGCTGCCGAGCTCCCCACCGCCGCTCGACTCGGCCGCCGCCTCGCTTTAGACCGCCGTGTCGCCTCGACTCAGCCGCCCCGTCGCCTCCCCCCGTCGCCTCGACCTCCCCGCCGTCGCCTCGACCTCCCACTGCCTCCCGCCGTCGCGTCGACCTCCCCACTGCCTCCCGCCATCGCCTTGTCTACGCTTTTTACATGGGCAATGTGCTAAGGGGCCAGTGAATTCGTTTGGCTTAGGGTTCCAGTGATTCGTTTGAATGTGAATGTGAATGTGAATGTGCTAAGGGGGCCAGTCAATTCATTTGGCTTAGGGTTCCAGAGATTCTTCATGTGAATGTGCAGATGAATGCTAAGGGGCCAGCCAATTTTGGCTTGGGGACCTAGCATGTGGGATGTGGGATAGTGTTCAGTGAGGAGTTGGGACTGAAATAGACAATTTGTGACAATCTGTTCTTTTTTACATGGGCAATCGTTCTATTTTAATTGTTAGCTTACTTTGGTAGTTGTCCTTGTTATTGTTTCCGCCATTGCCGCGGCTATCTAGTGCTTGCATGTTGTTTTTATGTGAATGCACTGCCATCTTGAGTGTGTTATTGTGCTGCTATTCTGGAAATCATGATTAATGTTGGATCGTGATGATGATATGCTTCAGTTATGCATTATACAGAGATTGTGCTCATTATACTGCATGCTTTGATTGTCTGAAATTTCTATTTGTGAAATAGATTACAGGCTTGAAATCTTATGTCTGATGTGTGCATGGGCAAAAATTATTTTGTATGACTGCCAATGCCAGCTTTACATTGCAAAACAATTGGTGGTTAAGGGAAGTTAGCTACATTATCATATGTATGTATGGATGGATTGGGTACTGAAACATTGCTTAATGTAGACAATTCATTCATGCCGAGCTCCTGAAATGCCAGTTAGTTGACAACTTCCTCTTGTTGTTCATGGTTAGTTTTATGCTTATATATCTGATTATGAGCCTTTATGCTTTGATGTTAGTCAATATCATGTTTCAGTATCTATTACTCGTGTATGTAAATATCTCAAAGAAGTAAATCAATAACTAAGGTAAGGTTGTCACAAATTAGTCTATTACTCGTCCTCGTGGCGAGGAGGGCCTTTGGGCAACCCGACATCGAGAACACTCAAAATAAACAAGTTGAGCTTTATGCTAGTTGCCTTGTTCATTTTTCTGCCCTTGTGCTGTTTTCATCATTTTGCTCTATGGTTATTTATATTGCAGCCAAAAGTAGACTTCAATTTGGTGCTTTGTATATGTTCTTGAAAGATGTATACATGTGTTGTAAATATTTGTTTTGTACAGATCTATACATGTGTTGTAAATATTTGTTTTGTGCCACTAATTGTAATAGTTGTAGTTCATTTAGTTAATACTCCGTGCACGGGACTTTTGGGTGACAGTGAGCATACACTTAAGTGGAGTATGGGTGTCACCTCTAAGTCTTCCAAATATTTGTGTGTGTTCTTTTAAATATTTGTATGTATTCTTCAAGGAGTATGGGTGACTTTTGGGTGACAAAGAGCATACACTTAAGTGGAGTATGGGTGTCACCTCTAAGTCTTCCAAATATTTGTATGTGTTCTTTTAAATATTTGTATGTGTTCTTCATGGAGTATGGGTGACTTTCGGGTGACAAAGAGCATACACTTAAGTGGAGTATGGGTGTCACCTCTAAGTCTTCCAAATATTTGTATGTATTCTTTTAAATATTTGTATGTGTTCTTCATGGAGTATGGGTGACTTTCGGTGACAAAGTGAGCATACACTTAAGTGGAGTATGGGTGTCACCTCTAAGTCTTCCAAATATTTGTATGTGTTCTTTTAAATACTATGTATGAATTTCAGATTCATTATATCTGAGAGTTACAAAAGAAAATTCCCACAAGTTTAAGTCTTAAACTTGTCGAATTTTCTTTCTTGTAACTCTCTGATATATAATGAATCTGAACCTACAATTTTATACATAGGTAGCCTACGATGAAATTTCAAGATCAAATTCATTATATCAAGTTTAAGCTCCTTAAACTTGTCAAGTTTAATTTTCTTCTTGTAACTCTCTAGATATAATGAATCTGAACTCTACAATTTTATACATAGGTAGCCTACGATGAAATTTCAAGATCAAATTCATTATATCTTAAGCCCTTAAACTTGTCGAAATTTTCTTTCTTGTAACTCTCGATATAATGAATCTGAACTCTACAATTTTATACATAGGTAACCTCGTATGAAATTTCAAGATCAAATTCATTATATCTGAGAGAAATTACAAGAAAGCCCTTAAACTTGTTTAATTTCTTTCTTGTAACTCTCTGATATAATGAATCTGAACTCACAATTTTATACATAGGTAGCCTCACGATGAAATTTCAAGATCAAATTCATTATATCAAAGAGTTACAAGAAAGAAAATTCGACAAGTTTAAGCTCCTTAAACTTGTCGTAATTTTCTTTCTTGTAACTCTCAGATATAATGAATCAACCTACAATTTTATACATAGGTAGCCTCACGATTTCAAGATCAAATTCATTATATAGAGAGTTACAAGAAGAAAATTGACAAGTTTAAGCTCTTAAACTTGTCAGAATTTTCTCTTTCTTGTAACTCTCGGTATATAATGAATTTGATCCTACAATTTTATGTGTATGTATATTTTGTTGACCAAAAATGTATGTGTTTACAGATGTATATATGTGACCTTGAAAGATGTATGTGTATAAAAAGTGACATATCACAATCCCAAAACAACTGCACAAAACAATATGAAAAAATTCATATATTCTTAAGAATATATTGCTTAATAAAAATAATGAATCATTCTTATTCCACACTAAAATGATTTTAAAAAAAGCCCTGCAAGTTCAAAAAGCATGGATGTCACGAGGCGTCATTGATCCTAGGACCAATGAAGAAGAGGAGCGGAGGAAGCCTATGGACAAGTGGTACGCTCTTCTTGACAAAGAACCAAGTCCATTTCAAGCTTCCTCATGTCTCCTCATGGCTCTTCATTGCATCCTAGGACGCCTCGTGACATCCATATTCTTGAACTTGCAGGGCTTTTTAAAAAAAAATATTTTAGTGTGGAATATATTCTTAAGAATATATGAATTTTTCATATTATTTTATCATTTCGAGATGTATATGTATCATGTGATTTTTTGTAATGTATAAATATCATTTTAAAGTTACATGTGCACATGTTTGTAGCATGAGGTCACAACATCACTTGATTTCCTCTCAACTCTAGCAAATTACCATCGCTTGAATTCACAAGTTTGATGTCATGTAGCAACCATAAATGAATGCAATATAATTAACCCAATAACATTTCGGATTGCTAGGAATGGCCTCGAATCGTGGACAAGTGCCGAGGAGTTCGCCCTCGAATGTAGACGGTAGGAATGGGCCTACAGGATATTGCTATGGAGCAACCTAGCGCCACGTACCATGGACCAAATCGATGCCTCGCCATGGACCAAGTCGACGCCACGACCATGGACCAAATCGACGCCTCGCTATGGGCCAAGACGCCACGCCATGGACCAAGCCGACGCGACTAACATGGGCGAGGTAAAGTATTAGTACGCCAGATTCCCAAAATATTGTAGGGTCATACGACTAATAACAAGATCCAATTGTAGGCTCAAACGTCGGGTGAACAAAGCCGTGGCAGTCGTGGGGCCGAGCAAGATGCCTAAGGCGTTCACAACATAGTCCAGCTCTCGAAGTCGGGAACTGCTATACCACACGGCGGGCCAGCCGTCTGAGACAGCCTGCGGAGTACTTGCTAGGGATAACGTGCCCATCATCTATAGATCATGGACCGGTCGCGAAGGTGATCTGTGGGTGGTTCCCGATGACTTGAAGGACTCGCTATGGGGCAAGCTAAAACACGTATTCCATTTCCCCCAAGGGTCAGAGTTGGTTGCAAAGAAACGTGCACTAAGTATCATGTGCACATGCTGGAAGAATTGGAAGACTCAGCTGAATAAGAACTATGTGAAGAAGAATGTCACGCCAAATTTTAACATGTTTCCAAAGATAAGGGAATTTTGGAAGGACTTTGTGGAGTCTGAATTTCAAGAAGCCCAGATAAAGGAGTCGGAAGAACAAGGCTAACGCGATAAGAATATGTACCCTCACACACTAGGCAATCGGTGGCTACGTGAAGAAAATACCGCATGGGATAGGCACGAACAAGAGCTAACCCTCAAGGGCGTTACTCTGCGACGGCGAGTTCATCGCACGATCAAAGCACCGGTTGCTTGGGAGGGGGCTTGCCTCAAAAGATGGCAGCTTGAGCTTGAGCGATAGAGCCCGGAGGTGTCGCAGAAAATATCGATGCTCACGTGGAGTCTTCCCAAGGGCTTTTCGTGCCACGAAGGAGAATGATGAGTATTCGTTGCCTTGGGTAACGAGGAGCATCTGGGCGCTTGAGGAGTTGGTTTGGTGCCGTGGAAAGAAGGCTTCCCAGCTGACGCATCGGAGTACAAGCGGCCGAAAAGAATAAGAGAAGATGAACTGCAAAGTCAAATACAAGATGCTGTGGCAAGAGCGTTAGAGGAAGAGAGAGCGAAGCTGGATCAAGTTGTGGAGCAAGCAGTACAGAAAGCTCTCAGCTCACGACCGCCACTCGATGACAGCCCTCGGAACCTCAGTCACGGTGTTCTTAAGAGCAGCTGCGCGTCCGCAACGATTCTGGGAGAGCATCGACTCCATTTTCCAGTGGATGACATCACAGAACCGACACCGTGCAAGCTGCATTTGTCCGCACATGGCATTACCATCAAGGTGGCTGATGGCGGGGCTTGGCCATGTGCCTCCTCGCGAGTTCTGCTGACCGCCGCCTAATACACTGGATTCGCCAGGGTCGAAGTAGACAGTGTAGTCCGACAATATCGCAAAATGGAGGTAGAGATTCCTGGCGAGGACGGAAAAAACAAACTTGGAGAAAACGTGCATGGCTTCCTCGCGTGGCGCAAGAGCTTGATTATGTTCAGCTCGGACGATGAGGCCGACAACGACGACGATGATGATGAGCCGCACTCTCCACACGCAAACCTGTCGCCTACGAAAAGTGCAACTCCTCCGTCGGCACCAGTTAGGACAAGTCCAACTCCTCCGCCGGCACCATCCAGAAAAGGTCCAACTCCTCCGCCGGCACCAGCCAGGAAAAGTCCAACTCCTCCGCCGGCACCATCCAGAAAAAGTCCAACTCCTCCTCCGGCACCAGCCAGGAAAAGTCCAACTCCTCAGCCGGCACATAAGAAGAATCGAACATCAGTACCATCTCGGAAGTCCGCATCGTCTTGTACCAAATCTCGGTCATCTGTGAAGGCAAAGACACCCTCGAAGAAATTACCGCCGATATGATCAAGATGAACGCAAAGAGCAAATGAAGGCCGAGGTAACATCTCACTTCCAAAAGGTGCCATCACCCGAGAAGACTAAAGTCGATGCTAATGCGCAGGAGTTTTTCTTGAGTATGGCAAAAGCCAAAGAGACAGGGCGGGCTTCTGAACCTTCGAAATGTCGGACTACGAGCGCATCTCCGTAAAGCAAAACTTGAAGATGGCTAGTCTTTGGCGTCGATGTCGCAAGCTCAAAAGATCTTTGCTGAACAACGTCGTAATTACGAGCTAGGTCTAACCTGGAAGTACTTTTTGGGGCAACCGCTGGCTCCCCCAGAAGATTTAGAGAACCTAACAACAAAATTGCGGCGCGTCCATCAGTATTACATGCAGAAGTGCCAAGCGGGTATGTGGGCGGTCCCAGTGAAATACAAAGATTTAGATTTTCACAATGGGGATGGCATGTTCTGGTTAGAGTTCTGCGAATTGTATATGTTGTACCAGATGCTCGACGCCGTCCTTCGGTCGACTGTGGACTTTGTAAGTCTCTATTTATATTATTGTATATTCTTGTACCGTTCAATTGTATGTCTAACTTCTTTTTTATATATGCAGAATGGAGATACAGATGTGTAGAAGAAATAAGGATGAAGCTTTAGGATTTCTCGATCCGGGGCTTGTCAATGAGACACTCGTCCGTGATAACCTAAAGTTTGTTGAAGAATATATATCTAAGACTTTCTTCAAGCTGAAAAACAAAACCTCCGTACTTTTACCCTATAACTTTCAGTACGTATTACCCTACTTCTAATATTGTTTTACTATTTTTGCGTGACACGGTGTGGGACTAATAGGCTATGTTAACATATATGTCTAGTTATCACTGGGTCCTCCTCGTCATCGAGTTAGAAGCTAGCAGGGTTTTTATCTTAGACTCGATGAGAAAAGCACTTGATGAGTATGAACATAATTTTTGGAAGATGATGAATAGGTAAACTCAATCGTTGCGTTATTGCTCTAGTAATATTTTATTCTATTGTATTTAAAGTTAATTAATTACTATTTAAAATCATTCACAGCGCATTCACACGGTATTGCAAGAAAGGTGGTCCGCATCTTCCCTTCAGGAAAACTTTCAAAATAATAACAGACTTTCCATGCATGAGACAGGACCAGGGAAATAGTTTATGCGCATACTACGTATGTACAAATTTACATGCAATTGTCACGGAGAGTGTCGGCTATAACGAAGCCATGGTATATAATTACACATTCGTGTCTACTTTTCTTTCATTTAACATCTATCATCATTAATTAAATTTCTCTTTTCTTCAATAATAGCGCTCCAAGATGAGAACCAATCAGTTACTGCCAAAAGAAATTTTAACAATTCAAGAGCATATCGCTGGATTCATTGACGAACAGGTCATCGATCCAAAGGGCGAGTTCCACGACGACAGCCTCGATCCAAAGTGAACGAGATGTACTCACACTACATTTGTGAACAGACTATTGTAAAAACTAAATATTGTGATGCTTTAATATATTTTAATTATGATCTAACGACGCTTTATATACTATATATTTGAAGGCAACATATCATGTGCACACAGGCCTTCCCGTGTACACATCGTGCACACCAACTAATAAAAGTCACGAAAACTCTGAAAAAATTTGTAGATGTACTTCATAGATTACTCTACCTATGTATAAAATTGCAGGTTCAAATTCAATGCATATTAGGACTTACAAAAAAGAATTTTCTTTTTTGTAAGTCCTAATATGCATTGAATTTGAACCTGCAATTTTATACATAGGTAGAGTAATCTATGAAGTACATCTACAAATTTTTTCAGAATTCGGTTGTCACTGCCGGTTCATCCAGGAACCGGCAGTGATATACACAGATCACTGTCGGTTCTTCGTATAAGCCGGCAGAGATATACATATATCACTGCCGGATTCTATTTTGAACCGGCAGAGATAGTCGAGTATCACCGCCGATTCTAGTGTAAACCGCAGAGATAGTCGAATATCATTTGGGTTGTATATCTAACCGGCGGTGATATCTATTATCATCGCCGGTTCCTAAGCGGCGGTGATAACCTCAGTATCATCGCCGACCAATCATCGCCGCCGCCCATAACCGCGATAATGGCGTGGATGAACCGGCAAGATGACCTATTCGTAGTAGTGCCACCAAGATCCGTAGCAAGGCGGCAAAGGAAGCATGCAGCACGCATGAATGCATGCGTGCATAGCTAGTAAAGATCTTTAGATGTGGGAGGCATTGATCTTTAGATTTTCCGGAAGAGCTCGATGGTGTGCAGCCACGAGTGCATGCTCATCTGTTGTCGCCGCAGAGAGGCGCTGGTGAGGCGGGGAGCCCGGCGGCGGAAGGCTGACGGCGCTGGAGGGCCCGGAGGCGGCGGCGGGAGGGTAGGGCGGCGGGAGGGCTTAGCGGCTGCAAGGCGTCGGAGGGAGCCCGGCTTGGCGGCGGCCGCGTCAGAGGGAGCCCGGCTTGGCGGCGGCGTCGTCGAAGGGACCCCGAACTAACGCGTGAGGGAGAGGCAGAGGGATGTGCTTTGGAGATTTGTTTCAGCGTTGATTTTGTTCCAGCGTTGATTTTGGAGTTTGTACAGGGGGTTTAGTGTATATTGGCATAAGTGGATGAGTGAAATCCCACCTTTACACATCTGAACCATCCAGGGAAGATCCAGTGGTCCAGGTTGTTAGTTTTCAAGTTTGCATCAAAGAGAAGGTTTGCACCAAATACGCCGCCATATAGGCTATATATATATATGGAGTACTCATATTGTCTCAAGCGTATATATCACCTGCGCATACGTTGTTGGATGGAAATTGATCCAAACTCTGCCGGTTTGCGATCCAACAGAGCTACGCATCAGGGCATGCACAATTATATGATATTAGCTGTTATGTTTTTGCTACGTAATATTTTTTTCCTAACACCAAAGAGAGAAAAGGAGGAGAAAGTGTATAATCGTCTTTTCATAAAGAGACGATAATATAGGGAATATAAAACACAATTACGTGAGTTATTATCTATAATAAATAATTTTTTATACTATAATTAAAATATTGTAGAATCTCATAGAGACAATCTTAAGATACCATCTATTCTAGAAGCTATCTTTAGTTTTGTCAATAGATGCTATGGAGTATATAGACAATAGTTGTCTATACTATTGTACACACTCTCATGCGCATCAATATTAATTCTTCATACTTGTGCAAACCTGTCCTGAGTTACTCAACAATTTGCTTAGAAATTAGTTAAATTATTACACTATGATACCTCTTCTTATACGTCTTCTTATACATAGCAGCCTTGGGTCAGATCAGAATTTTGTAAGATACGACATAAGCGTGTACGATCTTGACAACGGAGAAGACGAATCTTATAGAGAGAACCAAAAAAACGACGTTGAAGTAATTACAACAAGAGAGAAAGATTTGGCGAAACCAACCATGAATTCTTTAAATACAACCTCAAAAGAGTACATGGGGTTATTGCTCTCTTACAAACTCTAGAACCTTTTAGGATCCTCAGATCTTTTACAGGAATCTAGTGCTAAAGAATAATTTAACATATAATTCTCTTATGCACCTTTTTGCTTTAGATGAGTTAGTTGGTTTGTGGTTTCATGCTTGCTTGGGTTTTCCATAATTAACCTACTAGACATTCTCCTCTAAAGTAAGTAAAAATCATACATCTATTAGAATTAAGAATCTAATCTTATTATGATTCATCTATACACTTTTTTAAATTCTAATTAAAAGACTTTACAAGTCACCTATTTAACATGCATATCAGCGTATGTTTTGGAAAGTTTACCATCAATTAAACGTCTTAAACTTGAAGCACTAAGGGCATGTACAATAGGCATTAATTACTGGCCCTAAAAATTGCCACATAGGCAGGAAAGCTGACGTGGAGGGGAGAGATGGGAAGGAGAGAGAAACAGCGTTGTTTCGTAAAACAACGACTCTTGGGGCGGGGATCAAAAAACAACAACACTAGAGCCGTCTGTTGGAGAGCCAGCTGGCCCTAGCGTCTCCTACCGTAAAAGAGACGCATGCAGAAAATTAATTATCAGGCATTTAATGAAGAGACAGCTTTAGAAACAGCCCTTTGTATGCGAACTGACTCTTACTGACATAGACTGCCTAAGAGATTGAGTCGGACTCAACCTTTGTACATGCTCTAATGTACCTTCCACGTGCTTCCCAAGCTCACATGGTTGACCAAGCCAATCGGACCGTACGTGCAAGTACGTACAACCTGCCATTACATACATTTCTTGGAAACAAATCACCTGCAATTCCTCTGGAGACCGTAGCTTAAGCCCTCTCCGAAGGAGTGGACGTCCGATTGAGATAAGGGATATCTAGATCGATAAACAGTAATTTACTACAATATTTTTAAACAGTTAAAAAAGATGTACATTATTTTCAAATCTAGTCCATAAAAAATCGCTTAAGTTACAATCCTCGTGAGATTACTACTTATAAACAAGGCCAGTTTCCCATTTCTAGACACTGAACTTATAAACAAGGCCAATTTTGACCCCTTTAATTTTCGTGATGCGATGGCTTGCAGCAACGTCGATCTCATGGTGAGCTGCACCGTGGTGGTGATGTCGGAGTACGCACGATTCACCGCTTCACACATTGCCGCACGTGGTATTAGTTAATGCAACTAGCCAATCGGACCGTACGTGTAGGTCGGCACGATGCCACGCTCAGGCTTTGAATTGGGAGGTGGCCAGGGAGAGTGAAATCTCAACGGGATTTTAAAATTTTAGGTATATCTCAGATGAAACATAAAAAAAATTAAATCCAGATTTTTTTTAACCGAGAAAATTGAGATCTTGGCTGGTTTTACCGAGATCTCGGCTAAATTGAACCAAGCGAAAAATAGCTTAAACGACGTCAAAATTTTTTTAAATTTTTTATAGAGGTTACTGAAACATTATTGATATTCCCATAAAAATTTCAAAAGATTATCAGATCTGAGAAATTTTTAAAAATTTAAATATTGCTACTGTCCAGATAAAATATTGACCGACAAGTTTGAACCGAATGAAAAATGAAACAAAACATGTTAGAAAATTTTGAAATTTTTTGTGCATGGTTATGATACATCACTAATATTCCCATAAAATTTTTAGATGATGATCAAGCTTCATAATTTTTGAAAATTCGGATAGTGCTACTGTCCTGATAAAAGCCTTACCGGCAAAGTTCAACCAAATAAAAAATAGTACAAACCATGATAGAAAATTTTGAAAATTTTTGTGAGTGGACTTGATGTATCACTAATATTTTTTAAAAAAATTTAAATTATTATCAAGCTTAAAAAAGTTTCAAAAATTCTGACAAATGATATCCTGATAAAAATATGATGATCAATATATAGATTTGCTTTACCAATAAAAAAAAGTTTAAAATTTTTAAAAATTTTGCAGAAGGGTTCTAAGGAAATTTTTAATATCTCATAAAAATTTTGAATCATTTACCCACTGCAGTGAATTTATAAAATTCTTACAAGTGCAATGTACTATTTATGTTCTTTCTGTTTTTCATTTTTGAAATATAACAAATGAAGTTCAATGCATACATATATTTGATTGAGCAAACAAATAAATTTTAATTTTTTTAAAAAAATTGTAGAATGGTTCTGAGATAATTCTTAAGCTCTCATAAAAATTTTGGAATATAATCACACTCGAGAAAATTTATAAAATGCTAACAAGTTTACTATCCCAATTATGTTCATTCTATTTTTGATTTTTTAAAGATAAAAATGATGTTCAATTATTTTGAAAATTTTCATGTATGATTCTACACTTCCTAATAGGGTACCATAAATTTTTTACATCATGATAATGCATAGAAAATTTTATAAAAATCTGAAAATATTTCTACAATTTTAAAAAAATATCTGAAAATTTTGGTTTTTCAACAAATTTTCATAGGAAATAACTTTCTTAATGGTTATTGGACTAAATATAGTCAAATCTGGTTAAAAAAGTCAAAATCTGATAAAAAAATGAGATCTCGGCGAGATTTGGCGAAATCTCACCGAGATTTTCGAGATTACTGTAGCAATTAAATTTTTTTTACTCTGCTAGCATTTAAAAATTTGTCCACATCCAGAAACCGAGATCTCACAAAAATTCATTAAGATTTTAAACTTTGGCCACAACAATCTATTCTGATGGATCTTAGAAGTAACATCATTGTACAAACTAGCAAGCATAGGTCGATCGGTTCATGATGTCGCCCTGTTTGGTTTGACAGACAGATGATCATTCCATGATTCCATCTAGGCTGATCGATGGGAATGACCATGATGAATGGATGATAACTGAGGATTGACACATGGCTTTACAGAGATTTATATCGACGATGTTGCTGTAAAATGTAAAGAGAATTTGTAGCATCTAGCTGATTTGAAAATGGCATCCAAGAAGATAAGGGCATATGGCTTAAAAGATGAATCCATATAAATGTATTTTTAGTGTATTGGCTAGACAATTTTTAGGCTTTATGGTCTATAAAAGAGGAATTGAGGTCAATCAAGAAGGGGTGAACTATAGCCAATACTAAGCCACCAACTTACAATTATTTATGATATTTTATTTCAAATTTATTAGGCCAAGTTAGTTCATTTACCCTATTATTGAGGTTAAAAGAAAATTAGGAATTTGTTTGGGGAGCCGATGAACAGAAGGCTTTTGAGAGCATATAGGAATATTTATTCAAACCTCCAGTTTTATATAAAATATATGTTATCAGTTCCAGTTTTACGAGGTCGACTTGGCAAGTGCGTGTACACGCTCATTGAGTTCGACTTAACGTATAGATCGGCCAAGGCCATCAAGGGTCAAGCAAATGGTGATTTTATAATATGACATGAAACCGATATGAATGCCGATTTATTGTCTGTTGCCCCTTGGTAATTATTTTTTGATGGACTAGTATGATGAGAAAATGATGGTATTGGAATAGTTTTAATTTCACTAAAAGGATACAATTTTGAGTTTGCATTCAAGCTAAATTATAAATATTATAATAATCAAACCGAGTATGAAGTATTACGTAAAGGTCTACAGTTGCTCGACAATATCAAAGTTGACTCTGTTGAGGCTTATGGCAATTCTTTGTTGGTGGCTCAGCAAAATAAGGGGGAATATAACTACCATGATGAAATCTTGGTCAAATATTTAGAGCAGTTCCTCAACATAATCGGCTTGTGTTTGCACCAAAATTTGGTAAAGTGTGGTCAAGTTGTCAGGAGAAGGACCCAGAGATATTTTAGCCGATATCGGATATGAAAAAAAGGTTTAAGTATGGATTGTGATCAATATTTATCTAAAAATAGGGGGAATACTGCCCGAGTTGAGGCCGATACGCATCATGCTTTGCAACGTGTTGCATGAGGATACGATTGGCCGATAGCTATGAAAGGCGGTCAAGGGTAGGCGAGACAACAACACATCCAATCAATCAACTTGCATTACTTTTATTTACTTTTCCGTTGACTAGGAGTAGCCTCTGTAATTTAGACTCTTCTTTGTAATCTGATTTGATTAATAAAGTTGTGCATCACTGATTGTTGATCATCTTTGATTATGTCAATCAGGTTTGATTTTCTTCAATCTTACTGCGTGTCACATTTTTGGGAAGAATCTAACTCTTATCATCTAATTAGCCCTAATTGGCTAATTAGGCTTATCATTACCGTAGATTTAATCAGCTTTTTAGTTGTTTGGAACTTTGCCGATTTATCGTGATTGGTCGGCTTTGAGCATATTCTTTATCTTACCAATTACAGGATCAAATCAGTTGGCACGCCTCAGAACTCGGTGTTCATCTGGTGTGTTGTGGCCGATTAACCCCTCTTCATATTTTTTTGGCACCAACACACACTTGGCACACCTAGTGGGATAGATGTCTTCATCAGGGAAATGAATTCCATCATCTGATCTCAAAACTAAGGCTATAATCATCCCAATTCTGGTTGATTTAATGCCAGAGCAACAAAAAGAGATTGAAGGTCAGAAATCTAAACTAGAGGAGATGATGCTAGGTTGTTATCAGAAGACTCGACGCGATATCACTCAAAAGGCCGCATTGCTGACAGTTGACGCCCTTAGTGATGCAGGAGTCACCAAAAACTTGGTAAGTCAGTATATGCCTGCATAAGCTGAGTTATCGACTATGATGAATCAATCTGTGCATCATATTTTAATTAACTAATCATCGGCTCTAGTTACAACTCTTAAGCCGACGATAACCAATAGCATTAAAACTATTGCCCAGAAGTTGGCATCAGCTAGAAGCCTGCTTGACCCAATGCAAGCCCTATTGAATTATCTTGTTTATTCAATAGCACAAAACACTCAAAGCACAGTAGCTGACCTAAAACCGTCAGCTACAATTCCATCTTTGTCTATGATCCTATCCCAACCCACTTTATACTGCTAGGAGACCCTTGTCCAAGTGGGGTTGCGCATTATCAAGCACATACTGATGTTGTCAAGTTATATGCATCGGCTAACTTACCACCATCAGCTCCATTCTACATGTTTTCACAATCGGTTCCATAGCCGATTGAACCCAATAGGTATCCACAATATGCTAAGCCGATTCCACCTAGAAATCAGGCCCCATTTAAAGTTGTAATATACTTTGAGCCCCTTGTTCCAGTACTAGAGCCGATTACTAGGAGGAATAATAGATGTGAGCAATTTCCTTAATACATGTCGGCTCAACCAAATCATCAACCTGAGTTTACGCTCAGGGGGCAGAATGCCAATTATGATCATAATTGGTAGAACCCTACCATGACATCGGCTAACATTGTAAATTGGGCTAACCAAATATCTACCATGTTGAGAGATCAATTTGGTATACAACCTAAGGGGAAGGTTATCGGTTATAGGAAACCATATCCTGATTATATTGATCGTATGCCTTACCCTAACAATTTTAATGTTCCTGATTTTGCTAAGTTCTTTGGGATGATTCTGTTACCACATTAGAACATGTCAAACACTTTATTGTGCAGTTTGGTGAAGCTGCTCAGTCCGACGGCCTAAAAATTAGGTTATTCCCGTTATACCTATTAGGAGTTGCTTTTACATGGTTCACTAGCTTTCCCCCAAATTCGATTCACTTTTGGACCAATTTGGAAAGCTAATTTTGTGAGTACTTTTTCTCTAGTAGTCTGGAGCTCAGAATTTTTGACTTGAGTTCATTCCATAAAAAATTTGGGGAATTGGTAATAGATTACATTAAAAGATTTAGAGAGGAGAGAAATTGGTGTTTTAGCATCACTTTACCTGATAATTAGACAACCATTTTGTCCTTCCAAGGGTTAATTCCCTAGTTGAGGGAAAAATTTGGTGGACAAGAGTTCACCTATTTAAGCCATCTACTGCATAGGGTGTTGGCTCAAAAGGGCTGTCTGACCAACAATAGAGCCTTCAAAGACAAATTCAAAGCTAATTATAGCAGAACAAGCCAAAGTTAACTTCATCAACTATTGTTCAAGTGAGTCTTCTAAAGACGACGACGCTCAAATAAACATAGCTGAGTGTCTGTTAAAGGATCTAAAAAGTCCTTAGTTTGTTCTTGGCTTAAGCCGACTAAAAAGAATTAGAGATAAAGCACACTTTTGATGCTTCTAAGTGTGATCATATTTTTGATTTACTATTACAAGAAAATATTGTACTACTGTTTGAAGGACATGTCATACCATTGGCTGATGAGATTAAAAAGCGAAGGTATTGCAAGTGGCATAATTTTTTTTCTCATAATACTAATGATTGCAATATTTTTCAACAGCAGATATAATCGGCTATAGAAGATAGTCAGCTTAAATTTGTAGAAGTGCCAATGATGCAAGTTGATGTCAATCCTTTTCCAATAAACATGGTACAATACTGTGGAAAAAGGAAAAGAGCCAATGGAAGATGAAGGGTCAAAGATTGCTCAACTTCAATCGACTTCCAGCGGCAAGGAGACCTTAAGGATCATGGTTGGTTTGTTACAGATAAAGACCGACCGTGAAGGAAAGGAATTGTTAAATCTACGGGGACCTGCAAATCAACAAATGGTATAAGATAGAAAAATCACCACCATGACAGCCGATGCGCAAGCCTAGGCCAACCTTCTGCTAGTTACTTGAAAAATATGAAAGGAGAAACAATAGGTTGTGCTATCCTGCACATCAGCCAGATAACCTATATTGGCCTGAGAACTTGGAGAGAGCTCACCAGCAATGCCCCATTTGGCAATTCTGTTGGGAGAGAGGATCGACTTTGCCATCACCATACACATGCCCGATGGAGCACTATCTACAAGAAGATTGGCCAAGGTGATCGGCTAAAGATAGATTATCTGAACCAGTGTAAGATTATCATGACAGAGATCACAAAAGGCCAATGTATGAAAGGGTTTCCACACCAAATCAGGCCAAAATGCAAGTGGAAGAAGGAAGTTTTGCGACTCAGGAGAATCTGGCTGGTAAGATACATTGAACCTAAGCTAAGGTGGTATCCTCCTGGTCTCAGTTGATCAAAGTGTAGATGACTTCAGAGACTAAAGACTCAGGAGATGAGGGAGGCCGAGCAAGAAAAACAGAGAAAACAAAGTTTCAACGAGCTTTGACCGATCAAGACTATCAAGAAAGAGTGGAGGAAAAAGGAGCCAGTTGAAGAAGAATCGGATTCAGTCGATGACTTGGATTCACCCATGATTCAGATGACACTCTACCAATGGACATCAACATGGTACTCACACTATCGGCCAAATTCAAAATAACAACTAAATTGGCTAAAGAACATTTGCTTAGTTGTGTTTAGGTGCTTAGGATGCATTCTTTGAGAAGCCTCAAGATACTCATTGGGATCTTAAGCTGTTATACTTTAAAGGGCATATTAACAGCTAGCCAATATCAAGAATGCTTGTTGATGGCAGGGCAACAGTTAATTTAATGCCATACACCACCTGCAAGAAGTTGAGTAAGTTTGATGAAGACTTTATTAAAACTAATATGGTTTTGAATGATTTGATAGGCAATCCCATTGAGGTAAGGGGTGTCATGGTAATAAAGTTGACAGTTGGCAGCAAAACATTGCCAACTGACTTTTCTGTAGTCAATGCTAAGGGCAATTACAGTGTCTTGCTCGGGCGAGATTGGATTTATGCCAATTGCTGCATACTATCAACTATGCACCAGTTACTTGTTCAATGGAATGGGGATGAAATTGAAGTGATTCAAACCGACACATCGGCTCATATTAGTATGGCCAATTCAGATGTGAATTGGCAGCATGAACAAGCTAAATGTATATCGAGCGAAGCTCTCTATGATTGTGATTTCATCTGCATCAATAAGACCGGGCTTATTCCGATCAACGTAAGGCCAAGTATGCTTGATTAGACTGATAAAATCTTACATCGATGGGGTCCAAATCAACAATGAAGGCTTTACAGGACAAAATGTAGAGCTATAGGCAAGTGATGGATAGCTATGAGGCCTTTGAAGATTTTCAAAATATTGATAAATTAGGCCAGGGTTTTACATCGACGGATTTATTAGAAGAAGTTGATATAGGTGAAGGTGATAGAAAGAGACTAACTTTTGTTAGTGCAAAGATAGATATAGATATAAGGAGAAGTTGGTCAAAATTCTTAGAAATTATAAAAATGTTTTGCTTGGGCGTACTATGAGAGCCTGGTTTGAGCCAACAGCTTGTTGAACATCGGCTACCTATAAAACCAGGTTACCGACTATTTAAATATTCTACTAGAAGATTTAATCCAGCCTTGTATAATGTTATAAGAGAATAGATCGAACGATTGCTAGAGACCAAGTTTATCAGGCCTTACTGATACGTTAGATGGGTGTCGATGTACTTTGCACCGGGGTACCCTCTCCGCCGTAGAAGTAATAGGCCCAAGAAGCGGCCTTGCCCAATTTGGTGCCCTAGAGCTCGCGTGGCCCCCTAGCGAGCGATCGGGCGGCGAAGCGCCTGTGCGCGCCTGGCGAAGTCGGCGATCACGTCATGCCCGCCGCAAGGAGCCCGTGATGGCCCCTTGGCGGCGGCCTGTGGCGCTAGCGGCAGCCGGGCGATCACGCCTGCCGCCGTCGAGGAGCCCGCATGCCCCGGGCGAGTAGCCGGGCGAAGCGCCCACGCGGCGCCGTGGCAGCCGGGCGATCACGCCGCCCGCGGGCGAGGAGCCCATATGGCCTCGGGCGGCAATGGGCGGCGGCGACGCGTCGACTTATGAGGTGGCTTGGCGAGTGGGCGGGCGTCTGGGCCCCCCTCGTCAGGCCACGGAGGCAAACAAAGGAATGATAGGAAGGCTTCGATTCGAAGTTTCCCTCCCCTGGCACCTCGTGTCAGGGTCATTAATTATGAAGGATTCTGCTATCGACACGACGACGGCACGTCCCTCTGACACCTCTTACTAAACCCGTCGCAGGAGCGTCATATCCCGGGCGGACCGGGCGAAGCCACTCACCGACATTAAATGAGGTTTGAAGGACAAGGCCACGGAGGCGTGTGTAATAAATGAGTCGTGGGTCGACGTGGAAGTTGGAATGATGAGTGTAGTTAATGTGTTGTAGATATGTATGCCGTCTCCTTCTCCCCTGCCCAGGCCAACCCGTCTATATAAGGGCGCCTTGGTGCATGGGAGAAGGGGGCCGGAAAAAGGAAGAAAGATCGAGAGATTGAAAGAAAAGGAGAGAGCTCACCCGAGCTAGGAAAGCCATTGTAACCCCCTTCATATTTCCTTAACAAAGAACCAGCAGGACGTAGGGCTATTACCCGAGCCGGGGGCCTGAACCTGGGTAAATCACCGTGTTCATCAGTCTGTTGATTCCCGGGATCCGACGTCAAGAGACATTAGGGTTTCCAGCCACGAAGATGCCCTCTACCGAACCATACCTTCCGTCTAGGGTGTAGTCAACCTCGCTCGTTGATGGGATCTTGTCAGGTGGAATACACCGGCAATGGGTTTCTAAAATCATTCCTGTTATGAAGAAAAATGATAAGTTAAGAGTGCGTTGATTTTAGAAACTTAAACAAAGCTATGCCAAAAGATGAATAGCCGATGCCAAAAGCCGATATGCTTATCGTTTCTATGTTAGGAAATAAGATTATTAGTTTCCTTGATGGTAATGTCCAATATAATCAGATATTCATGGCAGAAACCGATATACCTAAAACAACCTTTAGGTGCCTTGGTAACTTGGGGTTATTTGAGTGAGCTATAATGACATTCAGTTTGAAGAACGCTGGTGCAACATATCAGTGAGCTATAAAATTGATTTTTGATGATCTAATCGGATATATTGTAGAGATTTACATCGATGATGTTGTTGTAAAGTCTAAAGAAGATTTGAAACATTTAGCTGATTTGTAAATAGTCTTCAAGAATACAAGAGTGCACTGTTTAAAGATGAATCTATACAAGGTGTGTCGACTGGTCAATTTTTAGGCTTTATGGTTCATAAGAGAGGGATCGAGGTCAATCAAGAAAGAATCAAAGCCATTGACAAAACAAAACCGTCGACATGTAAAAATTATCTGGAAAAGTTGATCGGCAAAATTAATTATTTGAAACAATTTATTTCAAATCTATCTGGTTGTATTAGTTTATTTACCCCACTGTTGAAGTTGAAAGACAATCAAGAGTTTGTATGGAAAGCCGATAAGTAGAATGCATTTGAGAATATCAAGTAGTACTTGACTAATCCTCCAGTTCTGGTCGCACCACAGAAAGGTATACCGTTCAAGTTATATGTATCAGCTGAAGAGGATAACATTGGAGCTATTCTGGTGCAAGAAGTTGATGGAAGGGAGCGGGTTATCTTCTACTTAAGCCGACGACTAATTGATCCTGAAACCAGGTATCTGTTTGTAGAAAAACTTTGTTTGTCTTTATATTTTGCTTGCACGAAATTAAGACATTATATTTTAGCATCGACTTGTAAAGTTATTTGTAAAACGTACCGATGTTATAAAATATATGTTGTCAGTTCTAATTCTGTGTGGTCAACTTAGTAAATGGGCTTATGCACTCATCTAGTTCGGTCTAACATATGAATCGGCTAAAGCGATTAAAAGACAAGCCGTAGTTGATTTTATAATAGGCATGAGACTAACATTGATTTAGTATCTATGGCCCCATGGCAATATATTATGATAGGTCGGTTTGTCGAGAGGGCGATGGTGTTGGAATAGTACTCGGCTCACCAAAAAGTCATAGTTTTGAGTTCGTATTCCGTCTCATTTGCTGATGTTCTAACAATCAAGCTGAATATGACGCACTGCTTAAAGGCCCACCGCTACTCGAAAACATTAGAGTCGACTCTGTTAAGGCCTATGGTGATTCCTTGCTGGTTGTACATCAGATTAAAGAAGAACATAACTGCTATGATGAAATTTTGATTAAATATTTAGAACAATGCCTTGCTATAATCAGCTCATTTACATAGTTTTTAATTAGTCATATTCCTCGAGAGATGAATGATAGGTCCAATTTATTAGCTCAGCAAGCATGGGCTATTTTTGGCCGATTTGAGGAGTGTGAGCCAATTGAAAAAACAGTGATGTTTGTTAACGCTTCTGATTGGAGGACAAAAATAAAGGAATACTTGATCAATCCTTCAAAGCTGACAGATCAAAGAATTAGGTGGCACAATTTAAAATATGCTATCCTTGATAACGTGTTATACTATTGGACGTTATAGGGTTTGTTGTTAAGGCGCCTTGAGGCCGAGGAAGCTAAAGTAGCTATGGGAGAAGTACATGAAGGCATTTGTGGATCCCATCAATAGACTTATAAGATGAAATGGCTGTTGAGGCAAACATGTGGTATTTTTGGCCAACGATATTGGAAGACCGCTTCAAGTATTACAAGAGATGCCAGACTTGTAAAAATTTGGCAACAAACAGTTAGCTCTAGCCTCAGCTTTACACCCAATTATCAAGCCTTGACCATTTAGAGGATGGGGGATATATGTAATCGAACAAATCTTTTTTGCTTCAAGCAAAGGCCATAAGGTCATTATAACTACGACCGATTATTTCTCTAAATGGGTTGAAGCTATCCCACTCAAAAGGGTTGCAAGTGTTGAAACTATCAAATTTGTTATAGAACATATTATCCATCGATTTGGAATTTCTCAAACTATCACGATAGATCAAGGTATTGTATTTATGTTCGATTAGTTTTAGAGTTTTGCCAAGGTTTGTGTATCAAGCTATGGAATTCACCACGTTATTATGCTCAAACTAACGTTCAAGCTGAATCGTCTAACAAGACATTAATCAAGCTGATCTAGAGGAAAATTGACAGAAAACCAAGGAAGTGGCATTTAGCGTTATCGAAGTCATGTGGGCTTATCGGCTTGTGTAGCATGGGGCGACAAAGCTTTCACTTTATAAGTTAGTCTATGGTCAAGAAGCCGTTTTACCTGTGGAGATCAATATCGACTCTATACGAACGACCGGACAAAATGGTTTGTCAGCTCAAGATTATAGGGATTTAATGATTGATAATCTAGATGATTTGGTAGAGTTACATTTACACATGTTGGATCGGCTTAAAATAATATGGCAAGGGTTGCAAAGGCTTATAACAAGAATGTGATGCCTAAGTCTTTTTGTGAAACCAATTTGGTTTGGAAGACTGTATTACCCATCGGCTCTAGGGATAACCGATTTGGTAAGTGGTCTCCTACGTGGGAAGGGCTGTATAGAGTAAATCGGCTTGTTAATAAAAATTCCTACATCTTGAAAACATTGGATGGGGTGGTGTTACCTAAGGCGATCAACATAAAAATATTTAAAGAAATACTACTCTAGTGTTTGGATTGGTTCCTAATCATCTATGAGAGTTTACCACTTGAGAGGCCAAATTAACTTGATGTAGTTAATTCTGGCTAAATTAAAGATATAAAGTCGATTGCACACATATGTAGGAAAAGACATATAAAATCGGTTAAATAGCCAATTAAAATCATAAATACTTAAAACATTCCCAATTTGTTCCCCAATCAATGACATTATAGAGAATTATAATGTTTTCACAATCCCCATTACAAATAGATGAGCAGATTAAATTCCAGAACCATGAAGTCTTGCGCGGCCTTTGCAATTGTCTCCTGCACCTCGTTGATTATTTTGTTATCTTCCTATGTGCTTACAGGTACAAGGATGACTTTGGTTGATTGTTTTTTTCACTCTAGCCACGGCTAAGACAAGTTCTAGCTTCTTCTCCTTGATAAAGGAAGCTGATTCTTCAAGTTGTTTCTGGCTCTTCGACAGCTGTTGGGTGACCTTGACCAACTTGGCCTTAAGGAAGTTTTATTTGTCTCCAGCTCAGTGTTGCCTCTTTGGTGGCCTTAAGGGCTTGGGTGTCAGCCACCATTTCATCCAGAAGCCTCTGGTCGGCTTCTTGGGCCTCTCTCTTGGTGACTCGAGACTTGGCCGCTGCAACTTCTGATCTCTTGTCATCTAGGTGGCAGATATTTAGGAGCATTGCCATGGTCTCTAGAGGGAGGTCGGCTTCCACTACAGCCATGGCATCACGCAGTGGCTGAGTGTTCGCTAGGAGTTGGTTCGATGGGGACATCACCAAGTTGAACAATTTATTTAGCCGCTCCTGCATCCCTAGAGCCAATGTGACTGTTGTCGACGTGCTTGTGGAGATGTCAAGGATTCGACGGATGTTTGCTGGGTAATAATCCGTCGCCACCACCTCCACATCGTCCAGATCGAACAAGGTAAAACCCAGTAGAGAATCAGTCAGGGCGGATGTCTTAGGAATAGCAACAACAAGGGCAAGCGTTGTCGACTAAGACAATGGTGGAGGAGACTCAAAAGAGGCAACCGGCAGATTGGCCAAAATGTTGGCTGCAAAAGTAGAGGGAGACCACACGGGCTGAGAAGGGAACAAGATTAAGTTAAAGCCGATAGTGTTCAGGCTAAAAGAAGGATAAGCATCAATATTTACCTTAGCCATTTGAGATCCACGTGGTGAACTCTTGGCCAATTGCTCCTGGTGTTTGCTACCCCTACTGACCACCACCTGCTTGCCAACCTGAGCATGCTTTTTCTCTGATAAAGAATTGACTAAGAATTAGCTATTGAGTAATAGCCGATAATAAAAGAGTTGGTGAGATAAACTTACTAGGTTGTTATTTTTGAAGGTCAGATAAAGAGCAGGAATGTACTCCTAAAGTACTCGACAAATAGATGGTTATTGCCGTTCTTGAGGTCCTCTTGGTGGGTGGAGCAGCACTTGAAGTTTCAGCCACCAGTTTCTTCCTAGCTAACTTAGCCTGCAAAAGTAAGAAAGAAGTTGATTAGCAGAAGTGGAAGATTGTTCGATTATCTGAAGAATGAAATAAAGGACTATGCTAGCTGATACCTCACTAGTAATGTCTATGAGGCTCGTGTAAATATAGCCCTCAAAGTTAGACTTGTTATTGGAGCTTGAAGTACTACCAGCATCGATCGGGCCCATCGGCTCATCTCGAAGGCCCAGAAAGAATATGGTGATGATGGCCAAACGAGTTCTGTCTTCAGAATATAAGGCCATAGAAATAGCTGACCACCAAGCAGAGAAGTTCCTTGCTCTTCTAGTATTTAGGCAAAAGTGTGGGAGAGATTGTACTTGGAGGTCATCGGCTAAATGTAGGACAATGCTAGCCCCTGATGTGCTACGGACGTGTTCTCTAGGCTAAAGCCGATGCAGTAGATGAGGAGTTGGCCAAAGCCCAATTGTCTAGCATAGACTGATAGGTGGTAAAATTCGTAGGATGGCTGGAACGTGCGATTTCTTGTGTTAAAACTGACAGAAAGAGTACTTGGGCATAAAAATATCTTGTATAAATCCAAAGTGATATGAGGCATTGTATTGCTGTCAGCCGATAAAACAAGGAAAAAGGGGCAGGGTTAGTTGCCAGACTCGTTGTAACTAAAGAAGTCACGCTGGCTGAAGTCACTGCTATCTAGTTGGAGGAAAAAGTCCAAATATTTCTTTGAGCCGGTAGGAGTTATCTTGGATTCACTACCGGAACAGAGGATGAATCTCTCCCCAAGAGATTGGCTATCTCTATACACCATGCCCTGGTCTTCAGAGATTTCTTCAAGAGGAAAGGGGGTCATCTTGGCCGAATTTAAGCTAAATGATCGGCTAAACACACAGTACAACCATGTTTGGATTAATCACAATGGACTACCCACATTACCAACAAAATGTGATCCCATACCAGTGAACAATCGGCTTTTGATTATGTGCATCATTTGAAACACAACTCCTAGAAACATTTTGCCTAGCGCTAGCTGATGTCCTTCCACAAAATCTCACCCAACACTTGGTATATCTGAGTAGGGCCAAGGGAAGCTCCACAAAAGATGAATCAGTCTAACTAGAGGTTGAGAAAGGTAATGTGCTCCTTGTCTGTATAGGCTTAGTTCCTTTATTATTGTTACCAATGTATTTGCCCATCCTTCACCTTTTGTTTGAATCAACTTGTATTGGGGTTTACAACTAAAAGCCGATATCTGTTCCCCATGTAGTCTTAAGCAACAGAGCTCAGCTACGTCCAAAAGGGTTGGGCTGATGGGGCCGGTTCTAAACAAAATGGCATTCAAAAGATCTGACCAGAAATAACAAACCATGACCACCAAGGGCTCATTGGCCTCTGAATCAGCTAAAGAAAGGGAAGACATTCTGCTATGCCCATTGTAACATCCCAAAATTTCAGCTTTTCAATTATTAATATTACTTTAATGCAACTTATGATTTTTGTGATTTTTCTGAATTTATTTGGATTTTCTGAGATTTACCGAAATTATTTTGAATATCAATATGACCTTTTGCTGAGAAATAATTATAAAAAGAAATTTGCAAAATAAAGTTCTTGTGAAAATATTTTATTTAAGTCCGGAATGGCTCAAAATATTTTTGAGAATTTTCTAGGAATTTTTAGAGTATTTTATCACTTTAAATAAATCAAAATCATTTACTGAATTTAATTAAATTAAAAAAAAGCCGAAAAAATCCAAAATAAACAATATTGGGCCCAGCCCATTTACTGTGCAAACCTAATAGTCAATCGGAGGAGTAATATCGGCCGTAGGATCTTCCTTGTCTTGCGAGATTGAGCAAGAACAATTTGATCGCATTACGAAGGAAGGTTTTGGCTGTCTCGCGCTAGGTATTTTACAGCCGTCGATCGGGGAAATCAAAGGGCTAGGCGTCTTCGTCTCCAAAGGAAACCGAGCCGGACTCTGCTTCCTCTTCCGTATGAGCTATGGAATCCTCACCAAATCGGGATTGATTCGACCTCTGTGAAGCTATAAAACGAAGGCATCGGATGCGCAGTAGGCTCATCGATCAAAGCCCTAAGGTCTAGCTTCGGGAATCGTTGTGGTTTCGCCGCAATCCGAGGTTTCCGCCGAACGCCACCGCAAGGAAGAAGTCACCGATTCGTCACCGCTGAGCAACCGCAAAGCTTGGGACCAGACGCATTGGCTTCGCCCTTAACCGGAGTATCTTGTGCTCGCCTCCGTTCCGCTGGAAGATCGCCGGAGAGTCGCGTCACCGTGAAGGTCTCACCGCCGGAGAAGAAGTCCTCGCCGCCAACGAACGGGTGCCTGGGACGTCAATCCGAGAGTGTCATCGTGTTCGCGACATCGAGGTGAGTTAGATGGTACCTTCGCTGCCATGGCCACTCCTAGGGCCATGTCTTGCCCACGACGTGGGGAGTTGCTTCGTCGCCACATGGGTTGAAGCGTCGAGTTGGCGACGAGTTGGCGCCACGCGAGCACCTCTGTAGCTGACGGGGAGAAATCGGGATTTCATTTATAAAAATAATTCGCTAAAATTCGGATTTTATTAATTAGGGTATTTTCAGGAATTTCCAAACTTCAAAACCTTATAACTTTTGCATACGAACTCGGATTTGGGTGACTCAAATTCCTAAAAATTTGTAAAATTGAGATCTTTCTAATGGTGATTTTTATTTGAATTTTTGAATTTGTTTGTTTTTTGGTTTTGGTTTTTATTTGCTTTCTCTCTCGATTCGCGTAGACGTTGAATTGTGCGAGGCTTCAGGAGGGGATTTTGCAGCTCAAGAATTATTTTCCAACCAAGACCAGGAACTTAACAAAGGCAAGTTGTGCTTTGATCATGTTGCACCCATAAATTAGATTGCATGCTATTTTGGTTTACCTTATCACTTGTTATTTCATGAGTACAAATGATTTTGACCTAGATTGGGATTTAGATATTATACCCTCTTGAATTACACCCTACCTTGTTTAATTGTATGCCATGATCCACTTGTCACCCTAGGTTGGTTAATTATAGTTGGTTAATAGAAAATCAACATGGATGTTTAGAACGGAATAGAATCGCTTAGCCATGCCACGTAATCACATGCTCATGGAATATTGGTTATTAATCTTGACTAATGGAATATGGAACTACGATAATAATTTGTGGGCCATGTGTGGTCGCACAAAGATATTGAGTTGTTGTGACAGCGGAGTCACGCAACGATGTTGATTTGTGAAGAGCACGTGGTGTTTGGTAATCAACTGGGGTGGGAAAAATGATTTAAACCGAGGCAAGTGGCAAGATTGTTTCGGTGGGCCAAGAGTGGCAATTAGTGATCGCATTTGGTTTTGGTGAGCCAAGAGTGGCAATTGGGCGGTCGCATTTGGTTTTTGGTGGGCCAAGAGTGGCAATTGGGCGGTCGCATTTGGTTTTTGGTGGGCCAAGAATGGCAATTGGGCGGTCGCATTTGGTGGGCCAAGAGTGGCAATTGGGCGGTCGTATTTGGTTTTATGAACTTTTGGTTGGTCTTGCCTCGGTCAACTAAGAGTAGTTAATTAAAATAAACAACTGGATGGGATGGCGGGATGCCATGTGGATAATGGAACTTGATTTAGGATGAAGAACTTGGGTTTATTTGAGAATCACTTAATCTATTTACTTGTTTTACTGTCTTTTCAATCTACATTATGTATGTGTTCTTAAATGCTGCTTTACTACAAATGAACCCTTAGCCATTCCTTTGGAATAAGCTTGCATATAGCTATGATAGGATTGCATTCTGTGCACAACTTGTTGAGTACGTGTTGGTGTACTCACCCTTGCCTACAAACATCATCGATCTTTGAAGAAGGAGTACCATGGAGAGCGAATGTTTAGGGTGCGAGCCTTGTCGGTTGCTGTGGTATCTTGAGGGTTACCTCGTTTTCATTCATTGCAGTTCAATTTGTTGTTCACCTTATGAGGCATTGTTAAGTAAGTTGACCATAAGGTCATTCAACCGTAATATTTAAGATATTATGTCTTTTATCTTATTTACGTTGTGTATGATTGTGATATTCACTAATGTTGAGCCTGTGTGCACTAGCGTGATCCTGGACTAGTGCAGTATACACAGAGGGTCCGGATTTGCACATTCGGGTCCCGACACCCATCCTCTCCAATTCAAGCGTCATATGGGCTGCTAGTCAATTGAACCAATTTCTCCAATATCTAAGCGCTCTTGTTCAGGCCTTGAAACTCTTCATCCACAATTCTATATTAAATTTTGAATCTGATAAAGGTATAGGGGGAACTTCCTGGTCTATTACAACTGACGGATTGGGATTACCTAGCGGACCTAAGTAAAATTGGTCATCACTGTCGAGGATTGGAATTAGTACCTGGTTTGGGTCCATTGGAGCCGATTGGTGAGATGAAGGATTGAGAAGATTGGAGGGAAGCTTGAAGTGTTGAAGACGATGAAGAAGTCAATCGCAAGGGGTTCGAGAGTTCATGCACATGAAAATGAAAGTGTGGGGACGTCATATTCATAGGAGGTGAAAATGGTGAAACGACGAGAAGGATTTCGAAGAGGCGCGTGCAGTTAAAATGAAGATACGCATTTCAAGATTTTACGGCGCCATAAATGGAGCGATTACTACTAGAAATATTGCGTCAAGCCAATGGCAACAGAAGCTGATGGATAAATTTTTGAAAGATAACATGTTATCTCTAAAAAATGGGGGCATATGTTTGCACCAAAATTTGGTAAAGTGTGGTCACGTAGTCAGGCTAAGAACCAAGAGATATTTTAGCCGATATTGAATATGGAAAAAAGGTTAAAGTATGGATTGTGACCGATATTTATCTAAAAATAGGAGGAATACTGTCTGAGTTGAGGCCGATACAGATCATGTTTTGCAGCGTGTTGCAAAAGGATACAATCGGTCAATAGCTATAAAAGGCGATAAAGGGCAAGCGAGACAACAACACATTGAATTAATCAACTCGCATTACTTTTATTTACTTTTCTGTTGACTAGGAGTAGCCTCTGTAATTTAGGCCCTGTTTGGGAGAGCTCCAGATCCCAACTCCAACTCAGATCTGAAACTTTATAGGCTAAAATAAAGTGAATTAAATTTATATTTTTAATCTAAAATGTAAACAAGATGATCTACCTAAACACTCTTAATGTACCCACAGCTCCAGCTCCATAAATTTCTGGAGCGAGAAATACCCTGCTCCACCAACTTCACAGATTTTGGTGGAGCTGGAGCTGTCCCAAACACCCCCTTATACTCTTCTTTGTAATCTGATTTGATCAATAAAGTTATGCATCACCGATTGTTGACCATCTTTGATTACGCCAATTAAGTTTGATTTTCTTCGATCTTGCTGCATATCACCTTTTTCAAAAGAATCTACCTCTTATCATCTAATTAGCCCTAATCGGCTAATTAGGCTTATCATTACCCCAGATTTAATCAGTTTTTTAGCCATTTAGATCATTGCTGATTTATCGTGATTGATCAGCTTTGAGCATATTCTTTATCTTAACAATTGCAGGATCAAATCGGTTGACAAACCTTAGAACCGGGTGTTCATCCACTATGTTGTGGCCAATTAACCCCTCTTCATGTTTCGTGGAACCAACTACTTGTTTATTTCTTTTCCAATTTGCCATACTCCTCATGAATTGAATAGCAAGGCTAACTTATTAGTCCAACAAGCAACTTGGGATGGATGGCAGGTTGCCATGGGAGGTTGAAACTTGACTTAGGATGGGAAACTTGGTTTACATAGGAAATGCTGAAATTACTACTTACCATTATTTGTTTTATCGTCTTTACAATCTATTTATCATATTTGTTCATATATGCTGCTTTATTGCAAAATAGCCATAATAGCCTTTTCCTTTAGAATAAGCCTTGCATATAGTTACATAGAATTGCATTCTATGCACAACTTGTTGAGTACTTTCAAGTACTTACCCTTGCCAACAACCACTTGCCTTTATTTTAGTCTTTATTTCAAGTTTAGCCCTACGTGGCTTAATCATGTAAATTGGTCATAAGATCATACACTTAGTTATACTCAATAATGGAGTCTTTATATTATTATCGTTGTTTATGATATGATATTTACTAATGTTGAGCTGTGTACACTAGCGTGATCTAGGACTAGTACGGTAAACACAGAGGGTCCGAATTTGTAAATTCGGCTCTCAGCAGAGGTGGTATCAGAGCATACTGACTGTAGATCTAGGCCCTAGGCAGCATGGTGGTGTCCTAGGTGTATTCAAAACTATTTTCTAAAGAAAAATGTAAATTTGACTAAAAAGACACTCTTGACTCTTCTTATTCTCTACTTCTTGTCTTTGCTGAATTTTTCATTTTCTCACTGTCGTTTCAAGTTGTAAACTTACCTATTTCTCTTTTGAATAGATGTGGATGTTGTGGTCGTATGGGGAGTGTGAGGGTAGCTTTGCTGCCGAGCTTTGGAGTGCTTTAAGTCTTGGGAGGCTTCATGAGACCACTGTTGAATATTTAAATATGCGATATGGACGTGCACCATATACCTGGAATCATACCACATATGCTTCGATCGGCATTAAGATACTCCAGATATCTCGGGCCCTAACTAGTGGGATAAGATATGCGTGGAAAGAACATCCCCGTACCAGGCAGGATTCGACCGTATTCCCGATACAAGGAAACTTGAATACGTTCGACAGTTGTGAGAATGAGAATTCAGGTGTGATATGGAGATCATAACAGAAAGAGGACTCCTCATCGACTACGATTCGGTACTCCAGCCGGCTATATAAGGACTAGGGAGGACGTCGTCCAGGACAGGCCACCTAAAAGCCAATTGGAAGCCACACGAGCCAACTTAGAGCACAAGCTTTAAACCATCGCCATCTAGAGCCCGATGCACAGGAAGATCTCCGAGCAGTCCATCCAATAGCTATAGTCCAGCAACCCCTCATACTCATATTCTTCCTTGTAATCAGGGCAAAGATCCCCGAGCTGTAATCTGTTTTCTGATCTCATCCATCATCGACATAGGAATAGGGTGTTACTCAACCCAGAGGCCCGAACCTGTCTACACCGTGTTCCCCCCATTGTGTGTTTGATCCTTCATCCCTCGAAGGTACCCGAATATAAGTGTGTTGTTGATCACTAACCTTCGATAGCTGGCGCGCCAAGTAGGGGCCTTCAGCTGTTTTTGCAGATCAAGCATGTCGTCGATGCACGTCCACGTCGGAATTCCTGACACCCACTAGGCTCTACCGATTGGATCTGAGATCACCTTTGGAACCATGCTGTACCGATGGTGGTCGATCGAAGATCTTGAGCACATCGGCTTCATTGAGTCCTATTCTGGGGACCCAAACCGGGAAGTGTGCTTCATAGAGTTTGACCCCCTGGATCCCAGCGTCCTCAAGTGCGTTGACATGGAGAGCGATAGCGACAGCAGCAACGATGACCTCAGCAGTCAATGCAGCAGTCGTACAGATCGTCACGTGTTTATGGCTAAGGCTAACAAAGGCACTACTCTAGGAAGTTCCCAAGAGCGGGACTCAGGAGCAGAAGCCACGGGTGGCCAGGAGCACCGCGTCCCACCTGGCACACCCCAAGATCATGGGGCGGCAGCCGCCATAGTGCATGCGACCAAGGATGACATCACTCTTGGCATAGCGGACCATCGCTGTGACCCAACCGCCGCAACCACTGCAGGGATCGCGGCTAGATTGTCATAGCGTGCAAAGAGTATTGTCTTGTATATCATCTATATCATGCATGTTGTACTTTGACATTATCAAACTAACTTGGGTCAAGTTGAGAGATATTTGTTCCCGAAAATCGTGTGCTTGTCTATTGATGTTCAAGGTATTGGAAAAGGGGTCATCTTCGACGGTGGGATGAAGGAAATGGAGAGAAGCTCCATAGTCCGAGGGATCTAAGGCCGGGCGCGGTGATCATGACCGATTCGAACACGCGGTAGACAAGAATCGACAAAGGGACGTGTTTCTTTCTTTTTGACCATATTCAATAATGTCTTTGCACACCATTATGCTCAATTGTCTCAATTAAAATGGTGTTGTATTTTTCAATTGATATCATTAATTGGTATATTTCTAGCGGTATCCTCTAATCCTAAATTGTTTTGAAGTGTCATCTAACTTGCATTTGGCATTATGAAGAATTAAAAGGTATATATGGGTGACACATTGCAAAGAGGTATACCCTTGATAAATTTATGAAATTCTTGATCATGAAAGTGCATCTTAATTATACAATGTTGATTCATGATCTTGATTGTTAGAATTTAATTTGATCATGAGCATGTGCTTAAATTATATGAATTTGCTATATGATCTTGATGTTTAAGAATAAATCTTCTTCATGTGGAATCATATTCATGTGTCATGTTTAAGCATCACTTACATCTTGTGAATCATGACTACATTTAAATTGGTATCATTGGAAACATCCATTACCTAAATCATGGATATAATTGGTATCATATCTTGCCTAGATTTAGGGGGAGCTTAATCTTATTGTCCTATTACTAGCTCCTTATTTTTATTTTGTTCTCCCAAATCTTTTTATTGAGTGTGCAATCAAGGGGGAGAACAGATTTTATTGAATAAACAATAAGGATCTTTTCAGCACCTTTTTGGGATTAATGACAAAAGGGGGAGAATTTATGGATTTATCAATTGTCCCCTAATCGATTGACAAAAAGGGATAATTTGTAAGTATGATCTCTTATCGTTTCTTCATGCATGTTTTAATGCTAAATATCTTAATATTGTCATTTGGTGCAATTGATAATAGGTTTGTCATAAATCACCAAAAAGGGGGAGATTGAAAGTGCATCTAGGCCCTTATGTTATTTTGGTGATTAATGACAAACGCATATAATGACAATCTATGAAATTGAGTAAATGCTTAACTTAGTGCTTAACAAATGACAAACCTCTAATATGATTATATTGCTATGAGACTAACATGTTTATTGCTAAGTTGAGTATTAGTCTCATCTGTTTGAGGAAAATCAAGTGGAATGGTTAAGCAAAGATAAGGTATGCAATTTTGGTATCTCTTCTATATTTGTTATTGCATTCCTTTTGTGCAAATGCATAGTGAACTCCAAGTAGCATGTTGATTATATATATGCACATTGGTTCATGTCATACTTATTTGTGCATATATATTCATTTGAGTTCATTATGTGCTTTGTTTTTAGTAGGCATGTATTAACTAGAGTTAAACTTCATATTGCTATAGATTGACTTGGTGCATGCATGTTCTAGTTGTATATCTTCTCATGCAATTCTCTTAGTGAAGTTTAATCTAGTGTTGGATCACATATTTACTCTTATCCCAAATATTAGTTGCACATGTACAATTCGTGTATATTCTATTATGTGCGTCATTTAAGTAAAGACTGTGATCATTGCCATTATTTAATTGATTCATCGTATCGGCAATTATCTCTCTAGTGCATATAGATCAATTACATATTCATCATGATGCACTTAGTAGAGAACATTTCTTATGTCAAGTGTTTCCATTATATTGTGCTTCTTTATATGAAACACTTGTGGTAATCAACTGCTCACAAATATCAATTTATTCATATCTATTGAGCTTTTGGGACTAATGTCTTTCATGAGTGGTTTGGAAAGAATTAGGTCCCGTATGTATATGATGACCAAGGTATCTTGGAGGATGATCGTTAAGCGAGGTCAACAAGGCGGCGGTGTCACCAAGAGTTGAGGACTAAGTCAAGATCGACTTGGCGTGGAGATCGTCGAGAGGATGATCAAGTCAAGGTTGATAGGACGAGAGTCTCATGAGGTGAATCGAGTCAAGTTGGACAAGGCGAAGAGGTCATCAACTATAAGGTAAAGGTCTTCATGCACCGGCATTAAGAAAGAAGACGGCATGCAGATTGAATGTAAGACTTAGATTTCTCGTTTGAATTTGAGTATAAGGATTGCCGTACTATTAAGAGGGATCTGACGTCGAATGACTTTTAGATGTGTCAAGTGCTCAATGATTCATCCTTGTGATATTTAGAGAAAGAGTGGTGTTGGAGGTGCCGGAAAGTGAAAATTATAGATCTCTCTTGGATTCTTGGTGAAATCTGGATTTATCCTTTGAGATTTGGGTAGTGAGACCTTGTTGGTTGTGTAGCCCTTGTTCTTAGCTTTCAATAGAGTCCAAAATCACTTAAATCGGAGTCCGGAATCAAAAGTTATGCTCGTTTTAAATCGGGTCTTGAGTCGATCCGAGTATCCGGACTTAAGTCCGGAGTATCCGGGTTGGGTCTCTCGGTTAGGTCAGTCCGGAGTATCCGGATGATTTCGGAGTATCCGGACATTTAGTCCGGACATTCCGGGGTAAAAATTGTCCGGAGTATCCGGACTTTGCGCAGTTCAAACGGCTAGTTTTTTGGGACCTCTATTTAAAGCCCTCTCTTCCCCATTTGAAAAGTGGCCGTTACCCAGCTGGTTTGAGGTGTTCTCCTCTTGTTCTTGAGCCCCCAAAACACCTCTTTACCCCTAGATCTAAGTGATCCCCTTTGTGAGAAGGGTTGGGAAGGGTTTGATGAGTGAGGTGTTAGATTGAGTGAGATTTGATTTGTTGAGCACTTGATTTCATCTCCAAGCTTATTCTTCGTGAGCATTTGTTACTCTTGGAGGTTGAGGACTCCTAGACGGCTAGGAGGTCACCTACGAACCACCGGTACTTTGTGTGGTTGGCCGTGGGAAGTTTGTGAAGGCCGATTCCTCCTCATGGGAAGGAATCAAAGAAGTGAAGACCGGCGAGTGCATTTGTGCAACACCGGGAGGAAGAGGGTTGAAAGAGACCCCGGCTCAAGCGTCAAAGGAGTTGAAACCGGCGAGTGCATTTGTGCAACACCGGGAGTAAGAGGGTTGAAAGAGACCCCGACTCAAGTGTGATGGAGCCGCCTCAACGGAGACGTAGGATCCCCTCAAGGATCCGAACTTCGGGTGAAAAATCATCGTCTCTAAGTTTGCTTCTTACTCTTGTTTTAGTATTTGATTTTGAATCTTGAAATTGCCCGATCTACTTTTCTATTGAGTTTTCCGCTAGATCTCTACTTGTTCTAGATACCTGGTAGTATTTAGAATCTTTGTGTTCAAGTAGTTTGATTAAAAGGTGAAGAGATTAAAGAATTCCATTTCGAGGTACCCTGCCCGGAGTATCCGGACATTTAACCCGGAGACTCCGGACAGGTAAAGTTTAATCCATACCGAAGGGGTTAACCCGGAGTATCCGGACATTTAATCCGGAGACTCCGGACAATTACCCGGATAGTCCGGACATTTATACTGAGTATCCGGATAAAATCTGAGACACTCGGATGAAAACCTTGGATTATTTTATTTCCCCTGCAATTAAGTTTTAAAAGTTTAATTCGCCTATTCACCCCCCTCTAGGCGACATCACCTGCCCTTTCAATTGGTATCAGAGCTAGGGCTCTCATTTTATTAGACTTAACCGTCTAGAGAGTTAAAGATGTCGACTAGAGGAGTAGAGCACTCAAATGATTTACTTGTATTAAATGGCTCAAATTATGCTTTATGGAAATCTCTTATGACTATTTATTTTAAATCCATGAGCCCCAAATATGGTGGATTGTAGATGTTGGCTTTTCGTCTCCATTAAACGAAGTTGATCCAACTGAAGGAGAGACGAAATGCCTACATCTCGACGCTCAAGCTACTAACATATTATTTTGGGTTGTGAGCGATGAAATTTTTGATAGCATATGCGAACTCAAGAGCGCTCATGAGATGTGGATAAAGCTTCAAGATCTATTTGAGTCATCCACGTCTTCAAATGAGGAGTGCATTAAGGAAGAGATGTCGGGAGATGAAACCTCAAGCTCCACCTCAAGTTCAAGTGAGGAAGAACCGACATCTCCATCAACCTCAACCTCCGCCTCAAGCGACGATGAAGATTCACTCTCTTCTCGAATCCGTTGCTTCATGGCGAAAGGTAAGAATGAGGTAAGTGATGATGATGATGATGAGCTTTCTTGTGAAGAATTTTTCAATATGTTAAAGGAGCTCAATGAATGTCTTGGGAATGAGAAAAAGAAATATAAAATTTTGAAGCTTGAACATGAATCACTTCAAAATAGTTATAATATGCTTCAAGAAGATCATGAATCCCTCCTTCTCAAAGAAATTCATAAGCCTAAGGTGGATATAGGAATTTCATGTAATTAAGTTGATGAAATGCAATGCTTAAATGTCAACTCTAATACTTCATCAAATAAATGCATATCCACTTCTAACGATGATTTACCTTGTTGCTCCAATAAAATTTCTTCTAGTTCCTCTATGTCTCTAGATGCTAATCTTGTAGAGGAAAATAAAGAGCTCAAGGCGCAAGTCATTAGATTAGAAAATGACTTGAAGAAGTGCGTAAAAGGAAAAGCCATTCTCGATGAGATCTTGAGCAAGCCAAGGCGCCTCAAGATAAGCGAGGACTCGGCTACAACTCAGAGAGGAGAAGAGCAAGAAGAAGCACAATGCAAGAATGAAGACGATTGTGTGCTTCGGATGCAACAAGAAGGGCCACTTCGCCTCCGTGTGCCCTAACAAAGTGGAGATCAAGCCACAACAATCAACAATGAGGCAAACCGACAAAGAGCAAGTCAAGAAAAGGAGACGATCAAAGCACACTTGCTACAATTGTCGGGAAAAGGGGCACATCGGTAAGGATTGTCCCAAAGGTATCATTCCTAAGCCTATTATTGTCAATGATCATCATTTGCTTAGGAAAGACAAAGATGGTAATGTGTTTACCAAATTTGACAATTTTTCTAAGTCTATGCAAAATAATGACAATCAATTGCTTAGGAGATATAAATCTAGAAATGTATTTGCTCATAATGCTAGATTTCCTAAGACTATGAAAAATCATGTTGATCATATGCTTAGGAAAAATAAAAATAGCAAAACATTTGCTAGAAATGCTAGATCTTCTAAGCCAATGCATAACTCTAATAATCATATGCTTAGAAAAGATCAAACTAGAAATAGTTTTGCTAAGTATCATTGTCCTCCTAAGCCTTATTACAAAAATGCCAATCAATTGCCTAGGAGGAATAATAATCGCAAACCTATTACTAGTCATGTTAGTTCACCTAAGACTACTAATATTAGGAGCATTTGGGTTCCTAAATCTATTGTGACTAACATTGTTGGACCCAACAAGGATTGGGTACCAAAAAGCGCCTAAAAGATTTTTAGGCAATTTGAGATGGATTGAACGCTTGGCTTCCTCAAGAATATAAGGACTTCAACATTTGCAAAATGGAGCCAAGCATGAGGATGATCACTTCAATCTTGAGCCAGTGCCATCTCGGGTAACAAGTATTTAAATTGATTCTTATAGCTTATAGCCTTGTGTAGGTTATATTGCATTATTCATGAAAATCAATTTAGATTGCTTGTTATTTGCTTGCTCATGCTTATTAGTTGTTTTGATTGCAATCTTGAGCAAGTTTGGGATAGTGGCACATTAAGGGGGAGTGCTAAATCATAATCATGTATATCATGTCCCTACATGTGCCCATATTTATATAAGTGCTAATATATATTTTCAAAATCAAGCCATTTAGCCAAAACTCAAAATTTTGTATACTATTAGTATTCTAGTGAAAAACTAATTGCAAAATGTATACAAATGTATTTGAAACATTTTTCAAAGGTTTTGGCCTCACAAAATCTATTTTGAAAATAAAATGAGTTTCATGATCAAAATCTAGTTACTAGTATCTTGTTTTGGATTTAAACTTATAATTTTCATAGATTTAAATGTAAAATGATTTTGAAAGTAATTCCAAAACGAAAATCCTAGAGTTGGTCATTCTTAACAATTCTTGTGTTCAAAAGTTTTTCAAAAGACCAACCTAGCAAAAGCTATTTGATTTTGAAACTCGCCGAAAAACTATATTTGACCCATAATGGTCATATTATTGCACTTAAGTGAGTTTTGCCAAATGAGTCAAGTTTCATATTATGAGTTGACTCACAAGGGTATTTGCAACTCATATAAGCTTATGAAAAGATTAAATACCCACTTAAGCTCACTTTGGCAAAACTAGAGAATTTCTTGAAACTTAAAGGTTTTATTGCCAAATTCATCTCTTTAAGAATTCGAATGCCTTCTTTACTTTGAAATTGCTCTAAATAGTGTGTTTGATGTTTATCTTGATCATTTGGAGCATTTCATATTGGTTTTATAAATTTTACCAATGTTTATTGCAAAATGCCTTTTTGAAGTTCACCAAAATCTCTCTGTTGATCTTATTTGGCATACTCTTGCATAAAGTTGGATTTTACTATTTGAATGGATTTGATTATGCTCATAGGCTTATAAACATCTCTCTAACTCATATGAAGCCATATAAGTGCACATTTCCATTCAAAACTCATTTGGTTCCATTTTGAGGAATTGGTGAAAATCTTAATCCTTTATGTGATTCAAATACATTTTTCACCATATCTCTCAAAATAAAATTGATTTATTGAAAATTTTTATTGAAAAACCTTCTCTCGCATATGGAGTTCATATCTAGAAATTCTCACATTTATTTGAACTCATTTGCGAAATTGTTGACTTTATTTGACTTAGTGTCAAAGCTAAACCTTCAATGCTCTTAATGGCCTATTTTTGATTGGAGGGTGCTATTTGAGAAATTCTTTTTGGAGAAGTCTCTTGGATGTCTATGGACTATTTCTGCAAAATCTCATGGTTATTTGACTTCATTTGATACTTTTTCAAATAATATTGAAAACCATATGCATGCATATCTTTCATATGAGCCGTTTTTGGTCAAAAGGCAAAAATGTATTCAAAAGGCCAATATTTGTGAAAATTTTTATAAAAGCTCTCAAATATGTATTTCAAATGTTTTACAATGCTTTTGGAGTAAAAATTTCTATTTTAGAAACAAAATAGCAAATTTGGCCTCAAATGGATCTTATAGGATCTTGATTTTGGATTAAATGAAATATTTTCATAAGTTAAAATCTATTGAGTTTTTGAAAATGTGGTCAATACAAAACTCGTAGGGTTGGTCATTTCAAGTATTTCTTTAGTTCAAAGTTTTTCCAAACGACCAACCGTTCAAAAGTTATAGCTATTTGAATTTAGCCAAAATTCTTCACTTGACCCAAAATGACCCATTCTGGCATATTGTGGGTTTTGCTATTCGAGTTGGATTTCTTCGTGTTTCTTGGCTTGAAATAGTATTTCTAACTCATACAAAGCTATGAAAGTTCAAATATCGAAGAAATTCATATCGGATTGCTTTTTGAGCGTTCGGTGCAAATTGAACATCTCTTTTTGTCTACAAAGCGCAATCTGTCATATCTTTTAAAAGAAAATTCCTTTTGAGGAAATTCTTTTTGAGAAACCTTCTAAATAGTCTAAAGTTCATTGCTGGAGATTTTCAAATCACTTCGACTTAATTTGAAAAAGTTTTGACTTTTCTTCTCTTTGATTGAAAATCATACCGACAAAGCAAAATTTGGCATATCTTTTGATTGGAGATTACTTTTTGAAAAATTCTTTTTGGAAAAGTTTCTTATAAGTCAAAAGTATGTTTCTGCACAATTTCAAATATTTTTAACTTCATTTGAAAAAGTTATGGCTTTTTCTCACTTTGATTAAATGCTGAAAATTCAGACTTTTGCATGATTTTGAGCTGATTTGTGATTTTTGTATCTCTAAATCAGAGCATAATTTGAGGGGACCACCTTTGTAAGAATTGATCCTCTATAGTTGGAATTCATTGTATAATTTTTTCAGAATTTATGAACCTTGTTTGAACCTTCTTTCAACCTTGTCAAAAAGCTTAAATGGAATGTTAAAACTGAATTTTTCAGCACAATGCACTTTTGAAATCTTGCCTACCTTTAAGATGATTTGAGTATCTTCTTGAGATGAAAACTAAGGTAACTCAATTTATTGCTCCATGATTCATCTAAAATTATTTGGGATCTCATTTGCTCTTGTTTTCATCCTAAGGACAATTTCAAAGCGAGATTTCTTTTTTCGAAACCTTCGGTTCAGCATTCACTATTTTCAAGTTTTCGGAGTTTTCCTTTGCTCAAATGAATTTTTGGCCTTCATAACCCTTGAAGAGAATTTCGAGACGGATCTTTTCCGCGTTGATGATTTTTGCATTTGAGTAATGGTTTAAAAGCTATAACCGATTTTGTGCTACTATTTGCATCTTTTGAGATTTTGAGAGTTTTAAATTAGAATCTTGGCAAGCCTTTCAAGATGAAAACTAAGTGAAATTATTCATTGCTCCAAGCTTCAAAGTGGAGCATATCTATTTAAGTTTTCATCGTGCATCTTTTGGCTAAGTTCTTTTGAAAATTGAATCTAATTGTATCTTAGCCTCAAAATGTTTCCTCTCTTGCATAACTCGGAGTTTATTATGGAGAAGAGAAAATTTCCCTTGTAAGTTCAAGAGTGAGTTTGAATGTGTTTTACTCATTATCTCTCTTACAAGTGGATGTCAAGATTAAATTTGAATGAGTTTCAAATATTTTTTTATTGAAAATTGGTATAATGAAATCTTCAATTGATATCTTGAATTTTTAAAATTGCGTGCAAAGAGTATTGTCTTGTATATCATCTATATCATGCATGTTGTACTTTGACATTATCAAACTAACTTGGATCAAGTTGAGAGATATTTGTTCCCGAAAATCGTGTGCTTGTCTATTGATGTTCAAGGTATTGGAAAAGGGGTCATCTTCGACGGTGGGATGAAGGAAATGGAGAGAAGCTCCATAGTCCGAGGGATCTAAGGCGGTAGGCGCGTGATCATGACCGATTCGAACACGCGGTAGACAAGAATCGACAAAGGGACGTGTTTCTTTCTTTTTGACCATATTCAATAATGTCTTTGCACACCATTATGCTCAATTGTCTCAATTAAAATGGTGTTGTATTTTTCAATTGATATCATTAATTGGTATATTTCTAGCGGTATCCTCTAATCCTAAATTGTTTTGAAGTGTCATCTAACTTGCATTTGGCATTATGAAGAATTAAAAGGTATATATGGGTGACACATTGCAAAGAGGTATACCCTTGATAAATTTATGAAATTCTTGATCATGAAAGTGCATCTTAATTATACAATGTTGATTCATGATCTTGATTGTTAGAATTTAATTTGATCATGAGCATGTGCTTAAATTATATGAATTTGCTATATGATCTTGATGTTTAAGAATAAATCTTCTTCATGTGGAATCATATTCATGTGTCATGTTTAAGCATCACTTACATCTTGTGAATCATGACTACATTTAAATTGGTATCATTGGAAACATCCATTACCTAAATCATGGATATAATTGGTATCATATCTTGCCTAGATTTAGGGGGAGCTTAATCTTATTGTCCTATTACTAGCTCCTTATTTTTATTTTGTTCTCCCAAATCTTTTTATTGAGTGTGCAATCAAGGGGGAGAACAGATTTTATTGAATAAACAATAAGGATCTTTTCAGCACCTTTTGGGATTAATGACAAAGGGGAGAATTTATGGATTTATCAATTGTCCCCTAATCGATTGACAAAAAGGGATAATTTGTAAGTATGATCTCTTATCGTTTCTTCATGCATGTTTTAATGCTAAATATCTTAATATTGTCATTTGGTGCAATTGATAATAGGTTTGTCATAAATCACCAAAAAGGGGGAGATTGAAAGTGCATCTAGGCCCTTATGTTATTTTGGTGATTAATGACAAACGCATATAATGACAATCTATGAAATTGAGTAAATGCTTAACTTAGTGCTTAACAAATGACAAACCTCTAATATGATTATATTGCTATGAGACTAACATGTTTATTGCTAAGTTGAGTATTAGTCTCATCTGTTTTGAGGAAAATCAAGTGGAATGGTTAAGCAAAGATAAGGTATGCCATTTTGGTATCTCTTCTATATTTGTTATTGCATTCCTTTTGTGCAAATGCATAGTGAACTCCAAGTAGCATGTTGATTATATATATGCACATTGGTTCATGTCATACTTATTTGTGCATATATATTCATTTGAGTTCATTATGTGCTTTGTTTTTAGTAGGCATGTATTAACTAGAGTTAAACTTCATATTGCTATAGATTGACTTGGTGCATGCATGTTCTAGTTGTATATCTTCTCATGCAATTCTCTTAGTGAAGTTTAATCTAGTGTTGGATCACATATTTACTCTTATCCCAAATATTAGTTGCACATGTACAATTCGTGTATATTCTATTATGTGCGTCATTTAAGTAAAGACTGTGATCATTGCCATTATTTAATTGATTCATCGTATCGGCAATTATCTCTCTAGTGCATATAGATCAATTACATATTCATCATGATGCACTTAGTAGAGAACATTTCTTATGTCAAGTGTTTCCAGTTATATTGTGCTTCTTTATATGAAACACTTGTGGTAATCAACTGCTCACAAATATCAATTTATTCATATCTATTGAGCTTTTGGGACTAATGTCTTTCATGAGTGGTTTGGAAAGAATTAGGTCCCGTATGTTGTAACATCCCAAAAATTTGAGTTTTGGTATGTTTTAATTTAAAAATGAACCATTCGTATTTTTCTCGAATTAACCGAAGCTTAATTTGAATTTTCTAATAATTAAAAGATTTAATTAGATTAATCTAAGTATCAAATTAAAGGTTTCTAGTTTTTATTGGGTTCCTTGTGCTTCAAGGAATTTTTCTGTATTTTTGGAGATTTTTCTGAATTTATTTGCTATTTGTTTGAATTTATTTGCCTTTATTTGAATTTCTGGGATTTTTCTAATTCGGAAAATGTTTTAATTTTTCAAAACTCTCCTCGGGCGAATCCTCCCTACCATCACTGTTCATCACTTCGGCCGCTTCACCCTTGGCCAAATTGCGTTGTGGATCACGGATCGTCTCTTCACGGACGGCCTCGGTTCTTATCGTCGCGCCGCAATGACCCAAACCCTAGCCGCCTCCGGTTTCCTCGCGCCGCCCGCCGCCGCTCGGTTTCCGAGTTTTCCGCGCCTCCCGAGGCTATTTAAGCCGAAGCCTCGCACTGCCCGAGGTTCGCCTCTCCGCGCCGCACCCACCGCCCTACTTCTCGCCACCCAAGACCCTGCCGTCGAGGAGAACGAGCTCGCCGAAGTTCGTCGCCATCCCGAGCGCCTTCTCCGCTGTCTTCCGCCCACTCCGGTCATCCTCCGCCGTGATCGGTTGCACCGTTGGACTCGTCGCGTCGAGCTCTTCCGGACCCGCTACTTCTTCCGTCCACTCCGGCCCGATTTCGCCGCGCCGTGGGTCATCTTCCTCGGCTCCGGTAAGTGCGCGCCGTCCCTCGCCGTCGGTCTCTTCGCCGAAGCACAGCCGTCCGATCGAGATCATGCGCCCCAGAGCCGGCCACGTCTCTGCCCCGATTCCCCACCTCTCCACTGTCCGATTCGGAGTCAACGTCCCAGATCTTACCACGTGGCCGAACCCGCCCCATCTTTGCGTCATCGTCGCGTCGGCCGCCACCTTGGCCCTAATAGCCACGTGGCTGCCACATGGGCGCCACGTCAGCCTGGTTTGCCGTGTCATCTTCTCATCGCCTCGGTAGATCCGGTCCACGGTGAGCCGTGTCACTGCCGTGTGGGTCCCACGCGTCAGAGGAAATTCTTTTTCCTTTTCTGATTTTCCGAAAAACCGAAAATCCCAGCCAATCACAAGCCGACACGTGTCACCCTTGTGAATTTATCTGATTTTCTCTGAATTAAATCTTCCGAAGGCCCGTTCTCCTTCGTCCGAACTCCGATTGGAGTGATTCAAATTTCTAAATTTTTGTAAAATCAAGCTCTACATTCCAGAGTCATTTATTTTCAATTTTGAGCTTGTTTGCTTCTCTGTTTGGTATTTATTTAGTTTCGTTGCTTTATTTTCCGGTAGGCGCGAATCCCGAAGGAGCGAACAGAGACTTCGAAGACCAAGAATCAGCACTTGAACAACAAGGCAAGTCGTAGACCTTTGATCATATTGAACCCATGTTTGCAAAAGTAATTTGTTTTGTACGGTTGCATGCTATTTATGTATCAATGCTAGTTTATGGGAGTAGCTATTTACCTGTTTGAGTATGCCCCTTTTGATTATTGGAATGCCATGTATCCATTGTTAACCTTAGGTTGGGACATTATTAGTTGGACATAATCATAGTACCAGCAATGGGTTATCGTAGCTATGCTTAGCCATGCTTAGTTGTCCGATGGGATTCATATTACCTGTGAGCTAATGTTAATCTTGACTTAATGAGATATTGAATTGTGGCTGTTGACCACTGTTGTAAAACTTGTACCATGGCAAGGGGATGCCATTGGTTTTGGGTTGAACAAAATGTTTCCCTCGGGCGATTGATCGTGCGATAAAGGGTCTTGTTTGGCACATTGGGATGTGGCTGTCTTTCCTGAGACAATTTAAGGACTTAATCTTGTGCGCCATTGAACTGGGCCTAACCGTGCAACCACAAGTCCGGTATGGGACGGTCCTAGCTGATTAATTTGCAGTGTCCAGACTTGAGTACTGCCAGTTGTTGGTGTGGGTTCCGAGATGAACGGGTAGACTCACATGGCTCAAGAGGGGGCCCCGAGGGGCGAAACCTTAGAGGGCGGTACCGAGTTTAAACATGCATTGTAAAGGCTTTGTCATGATTTCTCTGCCGGCACACCAAAGGAAGTGTGCTAATGGCCAGGCGCAAGGAGAATATCATGTCTTGTGGGTAAAGCTGTACAACCTCTGCAGAGTGTAAACTATTCGAATAGCCGTGTCCGCGGTCATGGACAAGCAGGGATTTCACACGGGTATAGAGTATTTTCTTGAAATGTGGAATGGTTGGGATGTGAACGGGGAGTTCACTGTTGTTTTGTTGTCTCAAGCTATACTGTTGAATTGTGTGGTTGATACTTGTTTTGAATGATGTAGGGTGATGCCTCGTCATTCTGTTCATGTTGTCTACCATTGATTTATCGGTTATTTATTATCGTTTTATCAATCTGCCTTCAATCTATTTATTGTATTTAAATTCAAGTTATTGCTTTCTGCAAATGAACCATATGACTATCCTTTGTCAAGCCGTGCATGAATATATTGCATCATTTCCCTACGGCTTGTTGAGTACGTTTTGTACTCACGGCTTTATGCCCCTGTTGTTCAGTTGCTGAGGAAGGACCAGGTAATGAGTATCAAGAGGAGGAGTACTATGAAGACTACGTCGACTAGGAAGGCGTTTTCTCCAGACGATTGCCTGTGGCATGTCGAATGGCCCAAGTTATTTTATTTCCGCTGCAATAGTTTATTTGTTTCTTTAGCCAAGAGGCTTTGGTGTATGAACCTTGACCATAAGGTCGTTTGCTTTATTCAATAATAATTTGTTCTTCTTAGTTATTTCAATGTATGGAATGATATGTCATCTATGTTTCCACTGTGTGCACTAGCGTGATCCTGGACTAGTGCTGTATACACAGAGGGTTTCGGATTTGCATATCCGGGTCCCGACATATGTGTATGATGACCAAGGTATCTTGGAGGATGATCGTTAAGCCGAGGTCAACAAGACGGCGGTGTCACCAAGAGTTGAGGACTAAGTCAAGATCGACTTGGCGTGGAGATCGTCAGAGAGGATGATCAAGTCAAGGTTGATAGGACGAGAGTCTCATGAGGTGAATCGAGTCAAGTTGGACAAGGCGAAGAGGTCATCAACTATAAGGTAAAGGTCTTCATGCACCGGCATTAAGAAAGAAGACGGCATGCAGATTGAATGTAAGACTTAGATTTCTCGTTTGAATTTGAGTATAAGGATTGCCGTACTATTAAGAGGGATGCGACGTCGAATGACTTTTAGATGTGTCAAGTGCTCAATGATTCATCCTTGTGATATTTAGAGAAAGAGTGGTGTTGGAGGTGCCGGAAAGTGAAAATTATAGATCTCTCTTGGATTCTTGGTGAAATCTGGATTTATCCTTTGAGATTTGGGTAGTGAGACCTTGTTGGTTGTGTAGCCCTTGTTCTTAGCTTTCAATAGAGTCCAAAATCACTTAAATCGGAGTCCGGAATCAAAAGTTATGCTCGTTTTAAATCGAAATTCTTGAGTCGATCCGGAGTATCCGGACTTAAGTCCGGAGTATCCGGGTTGGGTCTCTCGGTTAGGTCAGTCCGGAGTATCCGGATGATTTCGGAGTATCCGGACATTTAGTCCGGACATTCCGGTGTAAAAATTGTCCGAGTATCCGGACTTTCTTGCGATTCAAGCGGCTAGTTTTTGGGGACCTCTATTTAAAGCCCTCTCTTCCCCATTTGAAAAGTGGCCGTTACCCACCGGTTTGAGGTGTTCTCCTCTTGTTCTTGAGCCCCAAAACACCTCTTTACCCCTAGATCTAAGTGATCCCTTTGTGAGAAGGGTTGGGAAGGGTTTGATGAGTGAGGTGTTAGATTGAGTGAGATTTGATTTGTTGAGCACTTGATTTCATCTCCAAGCTTGTTCTTCGTGAGCATTTGTTACTCTTGGAGGTTGAGGACTCCTAGGCGGCTAGGAGGTCACCTCGAGCCACCGGTACTTTGTGTGGTTGGCCGTGGGAAGTTTGTGAAGGCCGATTCGCCTCAAGGGAAGGAATCAAAGAAGTGAAGACCGGCGAGTGCATTTGTGCAACACCGGAGGAAGAGGGTTGAAAGAGACCCGGCTCAAGCGTCAAAGGAGTTGAAACCGGCGAGTGCATTTGTGCAACACCGGGAGTAAGAGGGTTGAAAGAGACCCCGACTCAAGTGTGATGGAGCCGCCTCAACGGAGACGTAGGATCCCCTCAAGGATCTGAACTTCGGGTGAAAAATCATCGTCTCTAAGTTTGCTTCTTACTCTTGTTTTAGTATTTGATTTTGAATCTTGAAATTGCCCGATCTACTTTTCTATTGAGTTTTCCGCTAGATCTCTACTTGTTCTAGGTACCTGGTAGTATTTAGAATCTTTGTGTTCAAGTAGTTTGATTAAAAGGTGAAGAGATTAAAGAATTCCATTTAGAGTACCTGCCTGAGTATCAGGACATTTAACCCGAGACTCGGACGGTAAAGTTTAATCCATACCGAAGGGTTAACTTGAGTATCCGGACATTTAATCCGGAGACTCGGACAATTACCGGATAGTCCGGACATTTATCTTAGAGTATCCGGATAAAATCCCGAACACTCGGATGAAAACCTTGGATTATTTTATTTCCCCTGCAATTAAGTTTTAAAAGTTTAATTCGCCTATTCACCCCCCTCTAGGCGACATCACCTGCCCTTTCACATAGGCTGAGTTGCAGGCCCAGTTAATTGCCAATTTTTAGGGCACGTATGAACGCCCTAGAACACGCAGTGATTTGCATCGGCTGGTGCAGAAGTCAGGAGAGTCGCTGCACAGCTTCATTCGACGATTTAGCGACAAACAAAACCTGATCCTCAACATCTCAGATGAGACAGTGATTGTTGCCTTCGAGAACAGGGTTAAGGATGGAGATCTGAAGGGAAAACTTGCCACCCGGAAGATTAGAACCACTAAGGAGCTCTTTGAGCTAGCGGATAAGTACGCCATCAGTGTCGAAGCCCGAGACCACCTCGACAACCCGAAGCCTAGCAGCGACAAGTTCAAGTCATCCAAGAAAGGGGCAAATAGAAACAAGAATCGTGGGGAGAAACGCAAGGGCGACTCCACAGTAGCCATGGTCGAGAGGGGCAAAATGCACAATCTAGGCAACAACAAAGGTCGAAGCCGTGGGAGAAACAAATACTGCCCCGTCCACCACACGGATAAGCACAACTTCGACGAGTGCTAAGTGATCAGCAAGAAAGTCTAGGAGAAGCTCAAGGCCACTCTCACCGAGTGCGGCATCGAGAAGGCTAAAGACAAGCCCGAGGATGATGAGCCCAGTATCGGGGAGCCGAGCATAAGCTAGCACATATCTTCAGAGGATTTGCCACGTACGAGTCCAAGAGACAATACAAGGCAGTCAAAAGAGAGGTCAACCTGGCCACACCAGCTCTCCCCCAATTTCTCAAGTGGTCAGAGGTGCCGATCACCTTCGACCAGTCAGATCACTCGGCCACGGTCCCTCATCCAGGTCGATACCCTGTGGTGGTCGAGCCCACCATCATGAACGTCAAGGTCGCTCGAACCTTAGTTGATGGAGGGAGCTCGCTAAACCTCATCTTCGCAAAGACACTAGATAACATGGGAATTCCCCAGACCAAGATAAAAGCCGGAGCCGAGTCTTTTCATGGCATAACTCCGTGCTCATCATCGACCCTACTGGGCCAGATCGAGCTGCTAGTCACATTTAGCACGTCGGACAAATTCCGTACTGAGAAGATCCTCTTCGATGTAGCGGATTTCGAGACCATGTACAATGTGATCCTGGGCCGCCCAATGCTAGCCAAGTTCATGGTGGTGGTGCATTAAGTGTACCAGGCCGTCAAGATGCCAGCGCTGAAGGGAGTCTCACAATTAAGGGGGACAAACGCGCTACGGTCAGGTGTGACAAGAAAGGCCTGGAATGGCCGAGCATCTTTGTAGATCGACAACCAGTGCCAATGATGAGAACGCCAAGCGCCAGATGTCCGAAAGCACCGATTAGGCTTCTGCATCCAATAGTGTCACCAACGACCCAATCAATGATGGCAAAAAGGATAAGAAGACCTACAGAGATATCAAGGCGGTGCCCCTCGACCCGGTAGAACCATCCAAGACAGCCAAGGTAGGCATCGACCTCGACTCCAAATAGGAATTCGAGCTCATCACTTTCCTTCGGGCAAACCGCGACGTGTTTGCATGGCAACCGTCCGACATGCCCGGGGTCCCCAAGGAGGTGATCGAGCATCAACTTGATGTGGAACCTAGTGCCAAGCCCGTGGTGCAGAAGCAGCGCAGATTCGCAGAGAACCGAAAGCAAGCCATACAAGAAGAGGTTGGCAAACTCCTGAAGGCTAACTTCATCCGCGAGGTCCATCAGCTAATATGTCTGGCAAACCCAGTCCTTGTAAAAAAGGCCAATGGCAAATGGAGAATGTGCGTCGACTACACCGACCTTAACAAAGCATGCCCTAAGGATCCTTTTCTTCTCCCCCTCACGACCAGATAGTGGATTCCACTGTAGGTTGTGAACTGCTCAATTTTCTAGATGCCTATTCGGGGTATCACCAAATTAGCATGTCCGCGAAGGACGAAGAGAAAACTGCCTTTACTACTTCTTTTGGTGTATTCTACTATGTAAAAATGCCTTTTGGTTTGAAATACGCTGGCGCAACGTATCCACGCTGTATTCAAAATTGCTTGAAGTCCCAAATAGGATGCAATGTAGAGGCGTACGTTGACGACATTGTAGTAAAATCGAAAACCAGGGGCACTCTAATCAGCGACCTCGGCGAAACATTCGACAACCTCAAGAAGTATCGGATGATGCTTAACCCTGAGAAGTGCACGTTGGGTGTCACGTCCGGAAAGCTTCTTGGTTTCCTGGTGTCTAGTCGAGGCATCAAGGCCAACCCGCATAAGATCGAGGCGGTGAATCAGATGCGCCCTTCACGAAGACTAAGAGAGGTACAAAAGCTTATCAGATGTATTGCTACCCTTAGTCAATTCATCTCTCGGATGGGTGAACGAGGACTACCTTTCTTCAAACTGCTCAAGAAGCACGACAACTTCGAATGGACTAAGGAGGCCGAAGAAGCTTTTCAAGATCTGAAAAGGTACTTATCGTCTCCGTCGACTTTAGTTTCACCTAATGAAAAAGAGGAGCACTTTTTGTATATTGCAGCTACCCTCCAAGTAGTAAGCACGGTCCTGGTGGTCGAACGGGATTGCCCTGAGAAGAAGACTAAAATCCAGAAGCCGGTATATTATGTGAGCGAGGTCTTGCATGGTGCCAAGGCGTGATATCCTCAGATACAGAAGATGCTATTCGCCGTCCTGATGACTTCCCGAAAGTTACGGTACTATTTTCAGGCACATAAGATTACAGTTATGACAACGTATCCGCTCAAGGAGGTGCTATGCAACCGAGAGGCAACCGAACGAATCGCGCAATGGGCAGTCGAGCTCAACGAGTTCAAGGTTGACTTTGCATCGCGGACTAGCATGAGATCAGGGGTTCTGGCTAATTTCATCGCAGAATGGACCCACCTCGAGGAAAAAGAAGCCAAGACGGCCGATGATCACTGGACGATGTTCTTCGATAGCTCGCTCACGCTTCAAGGCTTGGGGGCTGGCATCATGTTTAAATCTCCGATAGGTGAGAAACTTAAATGTCACCCAACTCAATTTTTAAGCTTCGAATAACGTTGCAGAATACGAAGGATTGGTCAATGGGCTTCAGATTGCCACAATACTAGGAATCAAGCGATACTCGTGAAAGGGGACTCACAGCTAATCGTGAACCAAGTGCAAAAGGAATACCAGTGTTCGGATGACAATATGGCAGCGTACTTGAACAAGGTCCACAAGTTGGAGCACAAGTTTGAAGGCCTCGAGGTAAGGTACATCCGGCGGAGCGATAATGCCATCGTCGACGAACTTGCCAGGCTCGCTTCATCCCATTTGCCTACACCCATAGGGGTCTTCGTCGAGAAACTCCCTAAACCACCCACCCGTCTCTCCCCCATGAGAGACAGATGCTGCCCAACTCAATCAGCAGTCTAGTCGAGTCAGCAAGACAGAACTTGCAGACGCGGAAGCTGCGCTACTCGAACATGAGCTAACCTAGATGGCACCATTCTAGGCCTATCTCGAAGGTCGAGAGATCCCTAACGATGATGCCTCAGCCGAGAAAATTGCACGTAAGTCTAAGCTACACGCATTGGTAGACATCAAGCTCTATCGGAAAGGGAGTAACGGAATCTTGATGAAGTGCATCACTCAGGAAGAGGGCAATAAAATATTGCTCGATATCCATGGAGACATCTGTGGCAACCATGCGTCTTATCGCACTCTAGTTGGGAAAGTTTTCCGACAAGGGTTCTATTGGCCAACTGCCCTCCAGGAGGCTTGCGAGCTGGTGAAAAAGTGCGAAAGCTACCGGTTCTATAGAAAACAAACCACCCGACCAGCCCAAGCCTGCAAACTATTCCTCCCAGGGAAACAATTTATGTGCATACTATGTATGTACAAATATACATTCAATTGTCACGGAGAGTGTCGGCTATAATGAAGCCATGGTATATAATTACACATTGATGCCTACTTTTCTTTCGTTTAACATATATCATCATTAATTAACTTTCTCATTTCTTCAATAACAGTGCTCCAAGATGAGAGCCAATAAGTTACTACTAACAGAAATTTTACCAATTCAAGAACAGATCACCGAATTCGTTCATGATGAGGTCATCAATCTAAATGGTGAGTTCCACGAGTAACCTCATCGCCTCATTCCTTCGATCGCGACCCGTGACATGCCTACCTCGACACCTTCTACTGGAGTGGTGCAAAACCAAAGTGAATGAGATGTAATCATACTATATTTGTAAACAGACTATTGTAAAATTTAAATATTGTGAGGCTTTAATATATTTGAATTATGATTTAACGATGCTTTATATATTATATCGTTGTACCATATTAATATAATGATGCTTTATATTAATATGTAATTAAATATATTAATATGGTACAACAAATTATGATTTAACGATGCTTTATATTAATACACTGTAGAAAAATATTGTATAAAGATATACAATGCAGAAAAACATACAATAAAAACATTTGGTGCACAGCTTGTCACTGTCGGTTCGTCCAAGAACCGGCAATGATACATATATATCATTGCCGGTTGTTAGTTCGAGCCGGCAGTGATATGGTCCTATCACTGCCAGATTTTTGTCTGAGATGGCAGTGATAGTCCAATATCACTGCCGATTGTATGCCGAACTGACAGTGATAGCTCTTATCACTATCGGTCTTGAGCCAACAGTGATAATACCGAGTATCACTGCCGATCAATCACTGCCGGCTTCCATAACCGGCAATGATGGCGTTTTGGAGTTGACGGTGATGTATTGTTCTGTAGTAGTGTATAGAGAATATAACTGAGATTTCGCTAACCCTACCCGGTGTAGAAGCGACAAAATTTCGTTACCTCGCCCGAGATTTTGTCCACAACGATCGAGATTTCGGTTTCTCGATCGAGATTAGCTGATTTAGTCACCAGATGCGACCAGATTGGCACCAGAGATGGCCAGATTTGAGCTAGAGATGTGGGAGGAGTGGAGAACCGTAGGAGAGGTGAAGTGACAGAGAGTGTCAGTTGTGACTCGTGAGTATTGTGAGCTCAAGTGAGAGCGGGAGTGAGCTATAATTGAGTTGAGGCCTTGGGCAGAGAATACCATTACTAATTTGAGCCAGTGACAGTCAGTTAATAAATGCTAGCTCGATAGGTACAGCACGTTTGTGTCAACTCTCAGGTTTTGGGTTTGAGCCTCTGCACCCACCCTGTTTTCCCAAAATTTATTGATTATTTTTGTTCATTGTCAGCAGCGCAAAAAATAAATAAAAATGAAGTACCATAATTCGAACTTGACACCTCACACAAGGTTTCAAATTTTATTTTCGGTTTACATCTCGTCACCTATCCAAAATATCAGTGAAATCTTGTTATTTCGAACAAAATCGAAAAAAACAAAATTCAAGGGTTTTTTTACCGAGATCTTGATGATTTTTAACCGAACAAAAATTGATCTAAAACACGTCAAAAATTTTTGAAATTTTTATATGACACTAATATATTAATAATATTTTCATATAAATTTCAGATAATAATCAAGCTTGAGGAATTTTAAAAAATTCTGACAGTGCTACTATCCTGATAAAAGGCTGACCGATAAATTTCAACCGAATGGAAAATAGAGCAAACCATGTTAGAAACTTTTGAAAATTTTTATGGATGGTCCTCAAACATCCATAATATTCTATAAAACTTTCATATGATGATCAATCTTGGGAAATTTTCAAAAATTCAAAAAAAACTACTGTCTTGATAAAAGCCATACTGCAAACTTCAACCGAATGAAAAATGGTTCAAACCAAGGTAGAAAATTTTGAAAATTTTCTTTATGGTCTTGATAAATCATAAATGTTTCCATAAAATTTTTATATGATGATCAAGCTTCAAGAATTTTCAAAAATTTTGACAGTGCTACGTCTTGATAAAAACCTGATAATAATATATAGATTTTCTTGAACAACCAAAAAAGGTTTAAAATTTTTGTAACTTTTAGAAAAGGGTGCTAAGGAAATTCTTAAGTTCTCAAAAAAATTCTGGATCATGATCACGCTCGAGCAAATTTATAAAATTCTGATAATGTTAGTGTCTCAGTTATATTCATTCTATTTTTTAAAAGATAACAAATGAAATTAAAATATTTCTGTATGATCTTAGGCTTCTTAAGATGGTACCATAAATTTTTCATAGCACTATAAAGTTTGTAAATTTTTATAAAAATCCGATAGTGTTTCTGTAAATTTGAAATAAAAGCCTCGAAATTTTGGTTTTTTAATAAATTTTCATGGAAGATGACATTATTAAGGGTTATTGACCCAAATTGATCAAATTCGGCCCTCAAATTTGAATATCTAGGACAAAAACAAAAAATTTCAGTGAAAAATAGCGAAATCTCACTAAAATTACCGAGTTATTGTAGCATTCAAATTTTTTGAATTATTTTACTCCGACTGGCATTTTGAAAACCATCCACCTCCGGATTTCGAGATCGTAACGAGATCTGTCAAAATTTTGTTCCTTAACCTCACAAAGGTTCACTGACTGGGGTACCAACTAAGCTAAAGTCCTTCTTGCGAAATTTTTACATGTATTCATCACAAAAGGCATTACAATTCTTCATAAAAAAATTTGTGCAAAATAAAACAGGTCAATTTTTTGCTAACCTCGATTCTAAAAACCAAAATTTAATTTCTGAAATTACTGTAGCAATTTAATTTTTTAAAAATATAATATTTGGCTGTAATTTTGAATCTCGTCTCGACCGAAATTTCTAAAATTTCGCCGAGATTTTGAACTATGCTCCTAGGAGATGCACTTATAGGCGTGTTAACGAAGGCAATTCGATACAAAATACTTGTACGGGACATAATAATATTCCCTCGCAAACAAGTATAGATGCACACACAAAGTTCATTGTAGCATTAGAAAGTTTTAGAAGCACGGCCCAATCGAGGTTTACGCACCATGGTGGTTCTTTGCTTTTCACCATCTAACACAGAATTTGTCGCCCAGCCTGTCGAACTAGTTCAGACCAAGACACAAGACCAAGTCATTTTCACGGGTCGGATCAAGCTGGGCCGGACATTGAGCTCAACAGGCCCTAAACAGAAACAGCAATGCTAAAATGTACCGACCTGATACATGCTCTGCGCGATCTTATCATGAGTAAAGATGGGCCGGATAGAACCGATCCGGTATAGATTTATCATGCTTTAGGTTTAAACTATATTGGATCGTGATGGTCCATCGTGTTAGCCGTGCCGGGCCAGGCTAGCCTGACTCGCCTTCGGCAAGTCTAGACACGTCCATTTGCGCTTTATGCCTGCTTCGTGCTATACCGGTCCATGTCTAGCCTATTTATACTATTTCTACGAGAGAAAATGATCACGGATTGATTTCTTTCTTTAACTGTCTAGAATTTCCTTTTTCTCCGATCGAAATAAAATCCTAGTATGTTTATTCTTCTCGATTTCCTTAAATCGGTTGCTCCTTTCAGTCACATGCATGCAGCTATGAATTTACTCATTGATTTGCTCACCCATACATATAACGTATGCATGCATTCCTTTCTTTTTTTTCTAGTCCATCTAGAATTTTCTTCCTTTATTCCTTGATTTGCTCATCCACACAAACAACGCAGGCACACACAGACTGTTTCGAACCGTGCTGGTCCCAGGGCCGGTCTTGGCATTTTGGGGGCCAGGGCGAAAACTTATATGGAGACCCCTTCCACCTCCTCATATATATATAGTCTTATAAGCACGCATCATTGAATAAATTAATATTCGATGCACAAAAAATACTTCTATAGAACAATTTAAAGTTTATGAAATGACAAATGTAAATTGTAATCATAAAAACTTACTTAACACTTAGCATTATCTTAAAAATTTTCTTCTAACATTTTGTGATACAAAGTCATCGATTATACTATTGATATCAATCTCGTCCAATAACTTCTTCTCGATGCATAAAGTCACCAAATCATTTAACTTTTCTTGAGTTATTGTTGATATCAAATAGTTCTTCAACAATTTTAATTTTGAAAAGCTTATTTCAGTCGATGCAACAGTCATAGACACAGTAAATAAAATTCGATAAGCAATGGAGATATTAGAATAACAATCCACATCTCTAACATGCTCGAAAATCTCCATAGTAGACAATGCGTCATCTGGCAAAGTGAATTTCATAATATTTAATTCAGAAATAAGATCATGTACCTCAACATCAGATGAACCATCATAAGAGAAAGTGTCTGCAAATTTAGTGCAACACTCTTCAAGTTCACTATTATTGAATCACTTCAGGGTCAATAAAAATCCGAATATATTTTTAAACACCATGAGTTCTTTGAATTTGGTGTAGTTACTCGCGTTTGTTCGCGACTAGAGCAAAAACCCATGGTGTAGTTGCATACCTGGGGACCCCCTGACTTTGAGGGCCAAGGCGGCCGCCTAGCCTGCCCCACTTAGGGTCAGCCTTGACTGGTCCGAACATAACCTAGACTGTCGTGCCGGGCCGGATCGTCCATTGTGCCTGATTAACAGGCTCAGCATGATCCGAACAACTATACCATACCGATACAACCTATTTAGAACAGTTTTATATTGAACCTAGACCAGACTAAATAAGACATGCCTCGTACCGGTCCAAAAGAAAATGAGTGAAAATGAGTGCATTGGCGAGTTAAGAAACCAGAACAGCTTAGGGCAGTCCCAATCCATAGTTTCTATGAGCAGTGTCTAAAAGAGAGAACAATAAACCAATGCATAGTTTCCCAACCCATGGTTTCTATGAGCAGTGTCTAGAGGAGAGAGAGAGCAATACTAGAGGAGAGAGAGAGAGCAATAAACCAATGCATGCACCACAAACACACCTTGGTCAGCGCGTAGAAATGTCCAACCCTGATTTTGCTCGTTTCTTGCGTCTTGGTACCCGCGCCGACCCAGTTTCTTGCCTGAGACACGGTTTCTTGGTTTTTCCTTCTCTCCATTCCTTAATTCCTATGCCACATCAGATTTTTACTTAGTTAGCAGCGTAATTAATTCTATAGACACCAGTTGAGGTGGAGGATTGAGACTGCCCTTAGTTACCGTCTCGCGCCACGTTTTGACCCTCGCGGCCTCGCCGCGGTTCATAAATTCTCTCTCTCTCTCTCTCCTCGCTTCCTATCCACCTCCCCACCAAACTCCGTCTCTCCCGACTCCTCGTCCTCGAAACCTCCGGCCGGCCACCCAGCCTCCGCGTCTCCTCCCCCTTCTTCCCTGCCCCGCCACGGCCCCAGCTCAGCTAGCGCCGAATCGAGAGCGCCCGACCGCCGGTTCGATCGGGAGCGGGAGGTCGGAGCCAGAGGCAAGGCAGTCCGTCCGGTCTTGCGACGAGACACCATGGCAGCAGCGGGCGCCGCCGACTCCGATCCCACTGCCGTCGCCACCTCCACATGCGCCCACTGGTAGGTGGCCCGCCCGTCCCCGTCTCTTGCGCTTTCCTGTTTCGAGACGTTTCTCCCGCGTGTCGGTGGTGGGCTTCCCCTGATTCACTGGTCTCGTGGGTTTGGATCTGAGCGGCGGAAGAGCCGATTGGGTCAAGGGGAGGATTTGCTTGGTCGTAGAAGTAGCTGTTTGTTCGATTCTGATCTAGCGTATGGCATGATCAATAGATGGCGTTCTATTCCCGTAAAGAAACGCATTATTTGTAGTAGTCTAGGCAGTACTTCCGGGGGATTTTTTTTTTTGTAAATTTTATCGAAAAACAGCTGCCAGTGTGGAATTATAATTGAACCGAGATAGCTTTGAACCGTTGAAAATTATATGAATGTTCCTCGTGTTTTATTGCGTTGTGTAGCACCGGCGCCAGGAGATATACATGTACTTTCTGTTGTTTTCCATTAGAAACCATCATAATAATTGGGAGGAAAAAACACTTCTTTGATGGTCTGTTGATGTACTTACTGATAGACCTTCAAGAGGTTCTAGAATTAATCTCAAGTCGAAGTAATCCAGTGTCAGGTGTGAATAGAACAGAAGAAAGAGATTGGATTATCATATTCATTTATGATCCTTGCTACTGGGGCATTGTTGGTGCGTTTATTTTGCCATTTACTTTGTGTACACCTTTTGGCCCCATTTTCTAATCACGTGCAAAGGATGAACGAAATATTAGTTGGTATGATAGAGCTCTAGGATCACGAGCTTTTATTCTAGAACACTTCAAACTTGAACTCTCATTCCGATCCTATGCAATTTATGACTTGTGGTACAGTTGTAGTTTGATGGGTGTAATCACATTCGTGCTTTATTGCCACATTGGGTGTTGGTTACCAAATTTTGTTTCTGTGTGTTCTTTTTCTTCAGCCAGCGAGACATCCCATCATCAAACATCGATTTGCATTCTGCACACTGTGCTCGTAACCTTCAAAAGTGCGAACACTGTGGGGAAATGGTTGCCAGGAAGCTTATGGATGAACACTACAATGAAAACCACGCTCCGGTTTGTTTGCAATCTCATCCTAAGTGTGATGTTTTGGATTTCCAGAACATTACACCATATTGGTTCTCTCTGTGTGATCTATGCTACATGTTTCCTATTTGGTGCTGTCAATTTCTATAGCTTAGAGAAAGTAGATAGAAAGACGGGCTTGGTTGCACATGTGGTTGGCACCAGGGTTCACAAAATCTATGAAAACCGCGAAAGTTGAGCGTATTGAGCTAATTTGATCTCTGAAACCGCTTGGTAAATCGGTGGAATTCAAACTCAAATTCAAAAATTTCAGAAATTTGGAAAAAATTATCAAAAAGTGTTAAAAATTTTTGAAAATTTTTTGTGAGTTTCAAAGGCAATGCTAATGATGCTTTAAAATTTTCAGATGATTATGAGATGTGTATTTTTAAAAAATTCTAACAGTGCTACTATCTTTGTATATGCTCTTCAATTTTTTATTTTCTAGGGGCACTAAATGAAGTCTAATATGTCTGAAAATTTTTGTGTGCGATCCTGAGGCAATGCTAATGATTATATAAAATTTTCATACGATGATCAGATCTATGTATTTTTAAAAAAATTGTGACAATGCTACTGTCTTCGCATATGCTCTTTTGTTTTTGATTTTATAGGTTTCTAAAAATTTGACTACATGATCCTTAGGCACTAGTTATGATTCCATTAAAATTTTAGAGCATGATCAAGCTCGTAAATTTTGATAAAAATCTGATAGTGTCTCTGTTCCTTTCCATTAATTGCTGTTTTTTATTTTCCAGAAGCACTAAATGAATTCAAAATTTGTTGAAATTTCTTTGAGGTGTTTTATAGATTAATTAGGATTTATTCGTATTTTTTGCGATATTTCTTGATTTTTTTTTCAAATTTCCTTGAGTGTGCCGAAAATTGAATAAAATCAAAAATTGTGAAAATTTGGTTGGTTTTCGGTTTTTTTTTTTGACATTGTTTGACCGCTGAGTTCAAAATTTTTGACTTCAAATTTCTCCAATTTCTACCGATTTTCGACCGGTTTTTGCCGATAATCGATAATTCAATATTGTGAACCATGGTTGGCACTTAACTGCAGCAATTATAGAAACCAATGTGTTAAGAATCAAAATTGCAGACAATTATAGTCTTCTTCCAATAACCATATTTGCTTGTTAGCTTCTTGTATGTGCAAATTGGTTACGCTCATTTCTTCTGCTACACTGACCATATTTATGATATTTTTTGTCCCAATTGAAAGCAGGAGCATATGCAACATTGCTATTCTATAGGAACAAAGAGTAGTAAAATGCACATGTTCCAGGATTTTTAGAACAGCTGCTTTATTTGTTTGCAAAGTACACTAACTGTATCTTATGACTTGCAGGTAAATTGCTCTCTTTGCAAAGAAACCTTACATCGTGCAATCTGGGATCTTCATAAAAGTGAACAATGCCCACAAAGGATTATTGCGTGTGAATATTGTGAGTTCGAATTACCCGCAGTTGATCTTCATGAACACCAGGTGTGATTTGTTGTTGCCCTTGAAACATATATTTATTGAAATTTATTTGATATATGTTCTGATCATAATAGTTTGAGATACAGGATGTATGCGGAAACAGAACAGAGTTTTGTCAAACATGCAAGAAGTATATTAGGCTCCGTGAATGGATAGGGCATGAAATGCAGTGCCATGTAAACTCAAATGGTTCTGCGGAATCATCAAGGTATGTACATAGACAATTCTCTAAAGAATGCTGAATTTTGTATCGTTCAGATAACCTTGGTATGATCGAATGTATGGTCCCTTTTAAGATGAGAGTTGCATACTTCTTTGACTGCTTATTTTCAATGAACATAGATTTTCTTTCCAAGCTAAACCATTAAGGGCAAATCTTATACCTTAGCCTTGATCCTTACATGCTCAATCAATGTAATTCAAAATCAATTCAATATGATATTTCTTATTTGTTTTACACTTTGGTGAGTTTTCCTGCAAAGATGAAACTTTGTTGGAGTAATGGAACTGGCGTACTTATATGCCGATCTTTTGTTCTTTTTTTTAGTTTGCATTTTGTAAGATTATTTTGTCAAGTACTATAGGCCTCTTAAGCTAATCACATGCTTTAAATTGAAGTGCAAGAACCATTCCAGAGAGAGAAGTGCGCCCTCCACCGCCGGTACGCCCAGCACGGCCTGCTCATGGTTCACAGCACAAGCGGCTGCTCGTCACCATTGCAGTGACCGGAATCGCGGTTATGATCGGGTCAATACTGTTCCAGAGGGAGGAGAGTATCTAGGCCCAACAGCCATAGGTTTCCATTGTCAGGTTGTTTCCAACTGCGGTATCATAAGAGATCTCCTGATGTATAATTACCCCCATAAGCTGTGGATTACCCCCATAAGCAGCCGATAAATCTTGTTTGTTTGAGAGTACAGTTCCAGACATGGCGTTGTCGAAAACTTGGAAGAATTGAAATAATGATCGAAATATCTCGTTTCTCAGTGCTGTATTCGAAGATGCCTGAAATAATATATGTTTACCTTTTTCGAATTGGACCTGGTCTCATGAGCTGCAGAGATGTAATATGCCGGAGGAGGGTACTAATGCTGTATCAGAATTTGCAACGTCACACCGCCCCAGTCATTGGGCAGCTGATAATGAGTCATGATGCTTTGCGTCTGTGTGGAGCAGCTCAGCCTACCGTATTTTGTCTGTAATCAGATTGTCTTCGTCTTCGAAGAGATTCGTTGAAGCCGTGCAGCTACTCTATTGCAAGCAACTGAAAATATACGTATCGCTGTAGTTCATTCATTCTAAAAAGGAAAGAAGAAGAAGAAATGCAACAGGCTCCATGAGAAAGAAATGAAAATGCAGAAGAAACGCACAAACATAATAATATTTTTTTAAAAAAAAACCACCACCAGGCTACCACCCTGCACCCACGCGGGCGAACCGGTTGGCGGAGGACATCGGCATCTAAGGCAGCCGTCCGTCACCTCCCCGTCGGCGTCTCGGGCACCGGTTGGCTCGCCGCTGGCGGGGGAGGGATTCACACGCGATCTGGCTAGGGCTGGCATCCTCTTATCCATCTCCGCACGCAAATTAGGCCAACTAAACCGTGGCCCCTTCCATTGTTGAAAACAGAACAGGAATTTTCGACTGTTACGACAAAAAACGAAAATAGAAATCTTTTTTCGAAAATAGAAAAATAAAATGTGGTATGAAAATAAAAACAGAATTTTTACTAAAAATGGAAATTCCGTATAAATGAAACCGAAAATTCTGTTTTCTAATTTAAATAATACTAGAAATATATATTGCTTTATAGAAAATATCAAATAGAGTTAAAAATTCTACAAAAATATTTTATAACATTTTTAACTTAGAAAAATTATTTCTACCAATATTTTTGTTTTATTTTTCTTAAAATAATTATTTATTTAAATCTAAAAATAGTAAAAATCATTAATTAAATGCTGAAAATTCAGAAAAAATCATAAAATCCGAATTAAATGCTCAATTAAAGAATTTGCAAATTTTTAGGGTGTTATAACTGGAAACATACTTGGATTGAATTTTTTGCTTTCGTTTTCGTATCTGCTCCATTCTATTTCGCATCTGTTTCCATCACTATCCTTTTCCGTATTTGTCTTGGGATTTCCGATTTTGTTTCCGTTAGCGGTAAAAAAATATGTAAACAAAAACGAAATTGCCATTTACCGATTGTTTCTGTTCCATTTTCAACCCTAGCTATAACTATGTAGCTATAGCTGTTTTTTTACTCTAAACGTGAAGCTACAGATCAATGTTCCTCTATATTAGCTATAAACCTATAGCTAGCAATAACCTCGCTATTGGCCCATTTTGAAATTCAACATTATTGGAAGGCTCAAATGCATCTCTTATAAGCTTATACTATGAGAAAACCTAGTAAATGATACTATCTCACCCTTTTTTCAATAGTTCACTATTCATATTTCTTAATGATTAAGTACTTGTAACATTATGATATAGTTATCAATTAGGGTCGTTGACATGTATTAGTAAGTTTGTTAATTTCAGACTTGATTCATATTTTTTTATATAAAAATATTAATACAATGATTTGTTTAGAAGTGACATATATTATATATTTAATTTTTTTAGTAATAAAAATGAGACGATTGATACCTTCCGCGATAGTTGTCATCTCTATTTTAGAATCTTACTATGAAGCTGCAAAAATGGTGATTTGAAACTTTACTGGAGCAGCTGTAGCACCTCCTTCGCTAGTGTACTTAGGAGCAGCCGTCGTCACACGCGTCAACGTCCAAGCTCCCACACCCACAGTAGCGCCAAGAGCTTGGGAAGGCAGATTCACGCTGCACAGGAGAACTCGATCTAGGGGAAGGTCTCCTCCTTCCCAAATCCAATATCCCCCCCGCAATCCCCACAACTTGTGTTCCAATGTTTTTTGAAAGAAAGGCAAGAGCTCTACTGTGAATTGAAGAAGAGCAAATAAAGTAGTACAAGACTGTGACAATGTCACTGCCAACTGTTTGAGCAAAGTATGTCAGAAAAAAATCTATCTACAGAGGTGAAACAACACAATAGCGGGGTTTTTTGAGGTGATGTGTGGAGTATATGGACCCCGAGTATCTGCATGGCGGGTCGTGAGGACCACCCAAGAGGTGATGGGCCAAGCCGACTACATGAAGATGAGTATTGCTCAGGAGGCAGGCCGCCATGCGCAACAAGGAAACCCCGAAGATGGAAACCAACCCTGCTTAGGGAGGATACAATTGTAATCCTAACCGCTATCATGTTTAGTGGATAAGGAAAGAGATACAATCTCCACTTTGTATCCGACCAGGACTCTCCTTTGTAACCGCACCCCTCTACTATATAAAGGGGGTAAGGTAGCGTTAGGGGGGGACCATATAATCTCATCAGCGAAATAGCTAGCCACTTATAATTCCAGAGCACAGGTGATGTGACTTTGGGTCCCGATCTTTGGATGAGAGTGATAACTTCGATTGGGAGGATTTGACTTTGACGATCCGACTACAATGTACGACGACGATGCGCCTTAGCAATTGCTAAACTAACTCCAGAGGGTTATTGATCTTGCCGTTGGCACGATCAACCTGAACACGAGGTTCAATTCCTGCATGCAACCAAAAAACAAGCAAGAACAATGGTAAAGCAATCTGAAATTGCGAATATGAATGAAGGCAAAAGCAAGGGTGGGATTCTATTGAAGATCTTGACAAGATGGCTGTCCAGTACAACTTAAAGGCTTAAAGTTTGCACTTGGCTAAACTAATCAATCAAAACCCAACCAAACCATAGATGAGGGTGTGGCTGCCTATTTAAGGAGCAGAGGGGGTGTGGAAACTCGGCCAAAATAGTTGGAGGCCAACTACAACTCAAATTACAAGGCCCAAGGCCCATGTCAATTCGGACTGGAAAAGTGACGTTTGTTTTTTGGCAGTTTTCGGACACATCTGAAGGAGTTTTGAGATGAGGCCAGATCCGTTGGAAAGTAGACTCCAAGATCTTTCAAACGTGTACTCATGGTCCTCCAGAAACCTTCGAAATCAAAAGTTATGGTCCTTTTACTTCAGGCTGTTTCGGGAGGCCGAATTGGATTCCAAACGTGATGGATTTGATACCTCCGTCTTCTTGGCCCATGGGTGACGTGATGGAGTTAGTCCAACATGGTGTGGACATATCCATAGTAGTGATGTCCTCATCATCCTCCCCTTCTTGAATTTGAGTCGTCCTCGACTCAAGCTCACCCTTTAGCTCGTCTTCAGCACAAAACATTCTCATATAGGTCCTGCATTTATTTAAATAAAATAGTAGCTCCGCCTCTTTATATTTTTTAAGACATGAAAAACATTTAGAGGATTCACTTGATAATTATCCATATAGCTCAACACTTCTTTTCAGTATATAATGGCTTGATGAGCGCTAGCACTATTCGATGCTTCCTCCCCTCCTTGAAGGAAAACCGTCCTCGGTTTTGGACAAACTGGAAAAGAAACAACGAACAAAAAGAACAACGTGTACGCGGCATAAATGTATATATTCCATATTTCATTGTTCTTTTGGATTCGCGGTTGGTTCTTTACATAACAACACATGAGGAAATCAGATTTAAGCAAAGCACCTTTCCTCACAATTCTCCTAGTCGATTTGTGGTTATAAGTGAAGCATATAACATCAATATTAACATGATTTCGTTTGCAACTTGATTTGCAAATATAAGTAAAGCACATATCTATCCCTGACCTTTCATAAAGAATACTCATGTTTTGTGAGCCACATTCAATAACATGTTTTGTGGTCAAAACTACAAGTTCTGGTATCAAGCATGGCTCATTCATATCATCAAATTGTAAACAAGCAATATCAAACCATTTCAATAACAGTGACACTATTTTAATGGGCTTCCACGCATCAACTACGACATGCTGATTTGTAATACAAGTTAATGTACTAAAATTCGAACAATGTGGCAACAAGTTATGGGTATCACACTTATTAGGAAAATTTTATGGAGCCGCAAATGAAACAAGTTGTTGCTTACAACTAGAATTGCCCAAAATAGCAAGCTTCAATTCAACAAGTTTATCACAAGTTATGCATATTCTGTAAACAAGAAACTTGCTATCTATGCCATATTCCCCAAATAAATTGAATTTAAAACAGTAGGCATAGGTGCTAGACAAAGACTTAAGGAATGAAATTTCAGAAATCTTGTCCATAGCACAAGTCAAACTAACAGGCTCATTCAACATGATATAGCACAAAACAGTGGTAGGGGATATTCTAGCTATCACCTCCTTATGCGTAATCAGCACCACATGATCAAAATTATAAGCATGCAATTCGTCATATGGTTCTACAATTGTGGCACAAGGTGGTAGTTCACAAGAATTATGTATAGTAGGAATGTACTCACCAATTTGCTCCCTTTCTTGCTATAAAATCAGATCTGTACCATGGTCATTGATCTCCTCCTCAGAAGTAGGAACATCAAAACCTCCTAAATTTTCATCCGTTGTTGTAGGTGTCGGGGTATCCATATCTCGTTCCATAGTCGAAGGGAATGTCCCATGCTCGACTTTCTCATCTTTCACGTTCTCAATCTCTTTTTGCTTGTGCTCACTTGTCTGCAAAATGTTAGCCACAAGAGGAGGTGCAGCAACAGGCACCTCAAGTGAAGCTAATAGTGCATTCAAACATTCAATACTACAAGCACTTCAACATTTGTGAAAGAGAACGATATGTTTGATCAATAAGAATATCTTGAATACCCTTATTAAGCCCATGTATGAACCTAAATTGGATAACTTCATCAGATTCTTCTAAAGCACAACGTAACAAACAAGTTCGCAATTCACGATAGTATTATCTAACAATATTACTCCCTTGTTTTAAGCATTGAAGTTTAGTAAGCAAACACTCAGCATAATATTCAGGAACAAATTCAAGTCTCATAAAATTTTTTATGTCATTCCAATTCTCAGGTTTTCTTCCTTTTCTACAAACATGCTTCCACAATATTAACGCATACCCAGAAAGCACATTAGTGGCAAAACAAATCTTTTCATTTTTAGACAAATTGTGCATGCCAAATTGTTTGTCTACCGCTATTTCCCAATCAATATATGCTTCTGGGTCAAAGTTTCCAGCATATGGAGGCAATGTTAAATTGAGGTTACCGTATTCAGAAGTAGGAGACGAAGTCGTCATATTGTTCATGTCGCAAATCCTTTGGTTGAATCGAAGTGAACTCGTTTCATGTGGACCTGTCATGATTAGTAGACAACAAGGAAAAACACAGCCATATGTAATCTCCTATCAACTACTAGATGTGGCTAAACAAGTCGCTCAACTCTCAAACTTTAACCAAAGCTCTTACAAGTTCTTACCGTGCAGCAAGGATTGTCGGCCATTGGTGGTGTCAAAAGTTCTCCCAAGCTTGGAAAAAGCGATTGCCAAGAGACCGAACAAACGTACGACGTAGAATATGTGGAGCTAGGTAGGCTTCATTTGTTTTCTATGCAATCTGATAATTCTAGTTGTTGTAATGATAAGTAATGATCTAAACTAGAATTCACAAGCCCTAGTTGCCGATCTCAAAGATATAAGTGAATTTCAAGGCAACACACACGCAAAGATAATGAAACTTAATGCAACCAATGGAATGAGCTAAATAAGAATAATTTCAGCACCAAAACTCGTGTTGCATAAGTTATGGAGAGACGCTAGCTAATTGCATCAGAAGAGGTAAAAGGGCACAAGATTGCTCACTACTTAATACAATTGCACAATCTGAAAATAACAAACACAAATTAGGGTTTTGATCAATGTAGTGTTGCCGGCCACTATTCTCTTTTCTTTTCTATCTTTTTTTTCTTTTTTTTTGGCCTTTTGGCTCTTTCTTTCTCTTTTTTTTCTTTTCGGTGATTTTCGGCCAACACTAGTATGAGCAAAGTTTTGGAATCCCTAACTTGATATCACAAGAGATATGATAGTGCAATGTATCAAGCTTGCTCACAATGTAACAAATTGATGGTACTGTTCTAGGCTTTAAAACAAGTATTCAAACACACAATTTGGAGCTCGTATGTAGAAGTTATGGCCAAAACATTAAGGTGCACAGATTTAACAAAATTCAGCCGATCTGACCAAATCTGAATCCGAGTCAAATTCGGTTTGAAGGAGTCCGAATCACAAAGGACACCCAAAAACGTTTTTGTAGAGGACTCTTCAAGGATTCAGGAAAGTATAAAAACTTCTCAATCGGAGTTCGGATGTGAGAGTTATGATCAAAATACCAAACCAACCTGGATTGCAATTGCAACTTGCTTCCCGAATTTGATGTCCAGATTAAACAACCTTTCAGCTGGAATTAGATTTCATGCCCAACTAGGTTTTTGTGGAGCTTGTCCCAAGGTTTTAGGAAAGTGCAAAAACACTTGAATCGGAGCTCGTATGCGAAAGTTATGAACAAAACAAAGAACTAGACAGATTGAAATAAAAGCTACGCGAAGGAAAAACGATTAGCAACTAAAACAAGGACTCTAATGGATCAAAACCTAACAAAACACACTAAAATACCAGATTGAATCTAAAGGTTGAATTTTTGTGGAGGATTTTCGATTTTGGACAGAAAACAAAAACTAATCTAGGGTACTAAATCTATCACCGAGCAACTTGGCGCTCTGATACCACCTGATGTGACTTTGGGTCCCGATCTTTCGATGAGAGTGATAACTTCGATTGGGAGGAATTGACTTTGACAATCCGACTACAACGTATGACGACGATGCGCCTTAGCAATCGCTAAACCAACTCCAGAGGGTTATTGATCTTGCCGTTGGCACGATCAACCTGAACACGAGGTTCAATTCCTGCATGCAACCAAAAAACAAGCAAGAACAATGGTAAAGCAATCTGAAATTGCGAATATGAATGAAGGCAAAAGCAAGGGTGGGGTTCTATTGAAGATCTTGACAAGGTGGTTGTCCAGCACAACTTGAAGACTTAAAGTTTGCACTTGGCTAAACTAATTAATCAAAACCCAACCAAACCCTAGATGAGGGTGTGACTGCCTATTTAAGGAGCAAAGGGGGCATGGAAACTCAGCCAAAATAGTTGGAGGCCAACTATAACTCAAATTACAAGGCCCAAGGCCCATGTCAATTCGGACTGGAAAAGTGAAGTTTAGTTTTTGGCAGTTTTTGGACACATCTGAAGGAGTTTTGAGGTGAGGCTAGATCCGTTGGAAAGTAGACTCCGAGATCTTTCAAACGTGTACTCATGGTCCTCCAGAAACCTCCGGAATCAAAAGTTATGGTCCTTTTACTTCAGGCTATTTCGGGAGGCCAAATTGGATTCCAAAACGTGATGGATTTGATATCTCCGTCTTCTTGGCCCATGGGTGACGTGATGGAGTTGGTCCAACATGGTGTGGACATATCCATAGTAGTGATGTCCTCATCAACAGGACTAGGGTATTATCTCCTCCGCGAGAGCCTGAACCTGTATAATTCCCGTGTCTTGTGTTACCATCGAGTTTGGATCCAACGCCTAGCCCCGTTTTCATTATTGCCGACAACAAACGTCGACATGATGCCTATCTCGTGCGACTGTCCTTTTCCCTGTGTCTCCTAGTTCGCTTCCCTCTAACTCACAGCAGCAGAGAATTCTTCCTCCATGGCCTCCTGTCCTCTCGAATTATGGGTCAGCCGCCGTGGCACCATGGGGGCTATGACTGCTCTTTTCCAGTTTCCAACATCCTGAGAGATTAAGTTGAAAATGTTTTGAACTATCTGGTATGAATTTTGAAAAAATTCTCCTGTTCCTCTCCTTCCATATGTTCCAAAAGCCGTATATAAGGACTTTGTCCACCTCCCTCCTATGCTGCGATGACGTGATATCACGGATAGAAAGCCACCACTGAGAAGTAGTGGATGAGTTGTTGTGAATTTGCATTGAGGGCTGTTGTATATGTAGGCAATGGAAAACCTTGATCCATATCTATTTCGCAAAAGGGCAATGTAGCATCAAATGTGTGGCTGATTTAGGTTCAGATCCACATAAGGGGCATTGAGTGTTATGTGGCCAACCTTTAAGCATTAACCTGTCCACTGTTACTATCTTATCTTGAATAAGCAGCCATGAAAAGAATTTGCACATATTTTTTGTATTTGCCCACCATATGACATTGTAGTTATGATCCGGCCTAGCACCACGGAATTGTACATTATAAGCTGTTTTCGCTGAGTATTCACCATTCGTCATCCATTTCCACACTATATCGTTGTACACCTGCGGATGTAGGTAGACCCATTGGATGGCACACCATAGGTTGACATATTTGTCCAGCTACGTCGAGGTGCTTATTCATCGTAACGACATGAGCCAATTTCTACTGGAAAGTTCTTGTTGGATAGAACTATTCTTTCTCCTCACCAATGCGAAGCATTGGGGCACTATCTCTCTCGGTGAGTATCCATTTAGCCATCTAGAGGTCCAGAATCTCATTGTTGCATCATCCCCTAAAACTAGGGTGGTGCTTGCATGGAAAAGTGCCCTATCAATTCAATCACAAGGTATTATCATAGTGACCCATGGTCTCTGTCTATCTTCCCATTCACACCAAAGCCAGTGCATTCTTAGCGCTCGTCCAAATCTATGAAGTTCTTTTATTCCCAGACTTTCTATTGTCTTGGGTCTGCACACTTTTTTCTAGTTCACTAGGCAGTGGCCTTTGCTATAGTCCTGTTCTCTTTTCCATATGAAATTTCACCTTAACTTGTCCATCTTTTTTTGTTGCCCATTTGCTTGGTGGGAACACCGTGAAAAGGTATGTTGCAAGGGACGTGAGGACCAAGTTGGCTAAAATGAGACGAGCCGCCCTTGATAGCAATTTTCCCTTCCATCCTGCCAACCTAGATCCCATTTTGTTAATGATTAGTTGAACGTCCAATTTCTTGATCTTTGTTAGACGGAGTGGGAGTCCTAGGTATCTATAGGGAAAGGATTTCGGGAAGGCTGGAAATTCCTGTAGGACAGTTGCAACATCTATGTCCTCACATCTTATGGGGTAGACCTCGCTCTTCTGAATGTTTGTCTTTAGCCCTGTTGCTCCACCGAAGATAGACAAAGCCATTCGGATTGTCTGTAGTTCCTATGAGTCTAGGTTGGTGAATATGGCCGCATCATCAACATACCAGGAGATATGAAGTTTGTGTGACCGCCCTAGAACTGGTCTATGCAAATTCTCCCTAGTTGCTTTAGTAATTAACTTTTGCAGCATATCAATGGCTAAAATGAATAACATAGGTGACGCAGGATCCCCCTGGCGGAGTCCACTCTTGTGTTTAATTGACTTTTTGGGGATTCCATTGAGCAGAATTCCCAAAGATGATGAGGCAAGTATTATTGAGATCTAGTCTCTCCATCCACGATCGAACCCTAGTTGGTCCAATAACTCTAGTAGATACTTTGGGTTTTAAAAACCATTTTTGAAAAAACCATGCAAAATTTAAAAACAACTCAAAAAACCGCTCAAAAACCATCAGAAACTGAAGGGTTAAGAAATAAAAAAATTAGAAAAAATTTTGAAAAAAAGAATCGAAAACCACATGGTTTTTCACGAGAAACAGCATGGTTTTTCACGAGAAATCACTCGGTTTTCACCGAAAACCAACCGACCAATTGGATGTTCCTTAAAAATAGTTTTTGAGAGGGTTTCAATAGTTTTCAATGGTTTTCGAGCAATTTTCAATGCATAAATTTTTTCAAAAATTTTGAATTTTTTTAATTAGACCAGTTTACTGAGCGGTTTTGGATTTCAAACCGCAGCGGTAAGGTTGAAAATCGTGGTTTTTGAGTGGCTTTCACCAGTTTTTGAAACCCTGCTCCTAGCTGACTAAATCAAAGCTTTGGTTATGTCCAACTTGATGAAGAGAGCCGGTGTCATCTTCCTGTGCAACTCCTTGGTGAGATTTTGGGTGTATAGGAAATTGTCATGTATGGATCTCCGTTTGATGAATGCACTCTGATTATGGGATACTATCTCTTAAAGGTATGGTGCAAGCCTATTTGCTAGCAATTTGGAAAAATCTTTCCCATGCTATGGATCAGGCTTATGGGCCTATATTCTAATATTCTTATGGCATCCTGCTTCTTAGGCAATAGGACTACATTTGTCGAGCTGAGAAGGAAGGTGAAACCTATGTACACTACAATCGTGCAACTGATTTCCTGCAGCCATAGGATCTGCCTTGATGATGAGCCAAAATTGTTTGTAGAACCTTCCTGTGAAACCATCCGGCCCTGGGGCTTTGTCGGGTGGCATGGAGGCCACTACTTGGTGCACCTCTTGTTCATCGAAAGGTTGTTCTATTGCACTCAAGTCATGGCGTTGCATATCTAAAGCCTCCGAGCACAATGTATGTCCTCTTTGTTCTTTCGTTCCCATGTGGTGATGGAAATACTGGAATATCTCATGATGTTTGTCTACCTCAGAGTGCAGCATGCCATTCTCTGTTTCAATGGACTGAATATGGTTCTTCCGTTTGCGTGCATTGACCTTCATGTGGAAGAACTTTGTATTTGCATCTCCCTTTAATGGTTCTCATGTGTGAGTGTTGTCTCATGCGAATTCGTTGGATGGCTGCTATGCCAAGAAGTCTGTGTTCTAACCTGCTCTGAAATTCCCTCATGAGATCAAAGATTGACATGTGTTCTTGTGCCTTGTCCAATTGGAAAATGATCTCAGTAGCTATGTCGAATTGTAACCTGATGTCCCCTAATTGCTGACGGTTCCATGCTTTGAGAACCTTTGCCATTCAGGCTTGCTTGGTGTGAAACCTATGAAGGGTGTCCTGCGTTTGAACTGGTCTCTGCAATGCTTGTTGTACCTCAAGCAGGAAATTGGGCATTCTTGGCCAGAAATCCTCAAACTTGAAACCATAATATTTCCCCACCCCGACTGAGCCTAGCATGCATCAGCAAGGGGTAGTGGTCGGAGGCTAGGGAGGATAAGGCCTGTAGGTGGCAATCTGGGAAGAGCATGTCCCATTCCTTTGTGGCAAAGAGATGATTAATCCTTGTTAAGGTTGGGTTGACCCTATCATTTCCCCACATAAATTTTCTCCCCTATAGCTTGATTTCCTTGAGCTCTATATCATCTAGTACTCTCTTGAATGCTCCCATAAGTCTCGTGTTAAGGTTAGATTGAAGTCTCCTAAGATGAGCCATTTAGATCTCATTTCTCCTTTGAGCTGTCTAATTTCCTGCAGGAATTACAGTTTGTCGTCATCTTGCTGCGGTCCGTAGACCCCCTGTACATGACCATTGGAGTCCGGAGTTGTTCATTGTAATTGTGGCAGACACTGTGTGGTTCCCTGTGCTGACCTACGAGAGCTGAAAAAAATCTGTGGAGCAAGCCAGGATTATTCCCCCCTTGTGCTCTGCACTGGCTAGCAGGAGGATTGTGTGAATCTATTGCCCAAGATTTTTGCCACAGTGCTAGCATCTACCTGTTGTAGTTTAGTTTCATGCAAACAGAAAATTGTGGTGTTTGTCTATCGAACTAGCTCTCTCACCACAGCATAGTCCAGTTTAAGAGATGGTAATATTGTTGAGCCATTTGTTTTTAAGCTGAACCACCTGCCTCCTAATTTGTTGGAGTTGTTTTGTCACAAAGGTATGGTCATAAACAGATGTATATATGGAGAACAGGGTACCATACAAAGTATGGTTCTGTGATAGCCCCTTAGCCTACGGCAACTGCCGAGACGTGAGGTCATGCTAGATCAAAGAAGAGAAACAGAGAGAGGAGATAGGAGAAGGGAAGAACATGTAAAAACTCTTTCATAACTTTTTCAATGACTACTCCAATACAGACGACTCCCTTTTAAAGTGAAATCTTGACACCCTTACAAGTGGGCCATTCACCAGATGACCCCACTAACCCAAACCCCTCAACACATGATATTTCCCAACCCTGAGCACACTACCTTGAAGAATATGCTTCTGTTGCCATAGGCGCCATCGTCACACTATCTTGCCCTGCAGAATTTGGTTGTCCCTAAGCAATTGGCTTCAGAAAGCGCTTGTGCCCCACATTGAGATCTTCACATGTCATTGTCTCCACTGGAATGTTCAACCACTTGATTAAGCCTTGAGGAATTGCCACATTACCTTTCTTGACCAACCTGCACTCTAAAATCTCTTCTGGCTCTGGGTCTGACACATCCAGTTCAGCAATCTGCGATAGCATTTTGAACATGGGTGTGTAATCAGGAGTGAAAATCTTCAACTGCGATACATGAAAAATGGGATGTGTGTGTGTCTGTTGGAAGATCCAAACGATATGCAGCTGGTCCCACTCTCTCCAGCACTACCATTTCAATATGAGCTTGTCATTCTTTTAGTAAATCCAACACTGATTATTGTTCTGTTTGTGTCATACTAGGTATTGCTCCATAATTTAGCTCACAACCATATAGAATTTTGAATGGAGAACAACATAGTGATGTATGAAAATTAGTGTTATACTAGAATTCTGCTAACGGTAGCCAACTTTTCCACTTTGTTGGAGAGTCATGCATAGCACACCTAAGATACATCTCCAGGCGTTGGTTCATCCTTTCACTTGCCCATTCATTTGCGGATGATAAGCAATGCTAAATTGTAACTTTGTTCCCATTATCTTGAATAGCTCCTTCCAAAAATTACTAGTGAACACTTTGTCATTGTCAGAAACAGTGGAACTTGTCACCCCATGTAACTTGACTGCTTGATCCAAAAACACTTGAGCCACCTTGTGAGTAGTAAATGGATGTTGAAGGGGGATGAAATGAGCATATTTGGAGAATCGATCCACAATTACCATAATAACATCATACCCTTCCGATTTCGGCAAACCTTCTATGAAATCCATCTTTATATTTTTGCCATGCTCCAACCGAAGGTAGTGGCTACAGCAGTCCTGCTGAGTTGGTGTGTTCTCCTTTTGCTTGCAGACAAATTCCGCATTGCTTAACAAAACTTTCTATTGTTTGTTTCATTCCTTCCCAACAGAACAACCTTTTTAAGCATTGATAGGCCGTTTGAATTCCCGAATGTCTACCCACTACAATAGCATGAAATGCATTAATCAACTTAGTTTGTAAAGTAGAATTTTCACTAATCCAAATGTGACCTCGATTTCTTATCAGTCCATGAACTAACTCGTTGTCATGTGCATCAGGACTATGAATTGCTAATTGTGCCAATTTGCTCTAAACCTTACCGTCTGTCACATATGAATTGATTACTTCCTAAATCCAAACTGGACGAATCTCAGAACTTGTTTGCAACACCATTAAGTGTCCGATGCATGAGAGAGCATCCACTGCAACATTCTCCTTTCCTTTGCGATACACAATCTTGAACTTCAGTGCCATAAGTTTGATCATAGCCTTTCGCTGTAGTTCAGATTACAAATTTTGTTCCTCTAGATAGCTCAGGTTGTGGTGGTCAGTTCAAATAACAAACTCACCCCATTGTAGATACGTTCACCAAAGGGTATGTGGAAGTCTTGCCCTAGTCACTCTAAGAACTTAACCTCATAAGCCTTTAACCTGAGTCAAATGTCTGGTATGGGACAATCTAGCTAACTAATTTGCAAAGTCTTACTTTTAGTACTACTAGTGGTGGTGTGAGTTCTGGGTTCACGGATTAACTCACATGGTGCAAGAGAGGGGCCCAGTTGTGGCAGTTTAACCCTTTAGTGTTGAAACCTCAGCAGGTAGTACTAGGTTAAGACAAAGCATTATAAAAGGCTTTGTTATAATCACTTGTCTTTGTGGTATTTGGTTGTATCATGTGGGTAAAGTGCATAACTTCTACAAAGCGAAAATATATTCGGATAGCCGTGCTAGCGGTATTGAGCATAGCTCGAGAATTACAGTTAAAGGTTAGATTTTGCAAAATGAAAACTTGGTTGGGATGGCAGGTTGCCATTGGAGGTAAAAAACTTAACTTGGATTGAAAACCTGGTTTACTTAAGAAATGATGAAATTATTATTTACTATTATTTGTTTTACTGCCTTTTCAATCTGTTTATTGTATTTGTTCATAAATGCTACTTTATCGCAAAATAACTATGTTAGCCATTCTTTTGGAATAAATCTTGCATATAGTTATATAGAATTGCATTTGTGCACTACTTGTTGAGTGCTTTCAAGTACTTACCCTTGCTAATATCAATGTCAACAGTTGAGGAGCTACCCCTGTTTTGGAGGAGTACCAGGATGACACAAGTAATTAGGGTTTAAGCCTTGTTTGTTGCATGTGGTAAACTGATGGGTTGTCTACGTCTTTCTATTATGTTGTATTGTCTTAGTTTATCATTCAAAGTCTAGCCCTGCGTGGCTTAATATTGTAAGTTGGTCATAAGATCATACAATTAGTTATATTCAATAAATAGAGTCTTCATATTGTTATCGCTTTGTATGATTGTGATAGTTTCTGATGTTGAGCATGTGTGCACTAGCGTGATCCTAGACTAGTGCGGTAAATACAGAGGGTCCGAATTGGTAAGTTCGGATCCCGACATTATGTCCACTCCTATGAGGAACCTTGGCTCAGCCACTAGGGTGTTCTGGAGCTCGATGGACCTACATCGGACGAAGTAGTTCTTGGGCGCATTTTTCCTGCATTCTTTTTTTTTAATATACCGGGTCCCAGTCTGTAATTTTCCCCTATCTTTGTTGAAATCGACTGGTAGTGCTAATGTTCTGAAATTTGCATTGGTAGTGCTTTTTGTATGCTTTCAGTGAAAAGAAATGTATGCCAGCCTTCTTCAATGGCCTGGTGGAAGATGCTTTCTTCCATTGGTTTCAGTGCACCACCATTACTGTAATTTTCCAGAATTGTTGTTGAGGAAAGCATTACAGATACTGTAATTTATAATTGTTCTTCAGGAATAAGAGCTTTGCAGATATTGTACTCTGTTTTTATATGCATTTTCCAAGTTTTATTGGCAGTTTGATACTGCGACTAACTAATAGCATATTAATTATTCCATCAAACTAACATCTGTCTAGGACTATATTATTGGGTTTTATATTTGTAAGTTTCCTGATTTTTTGTTAACTCTAAGTCGATTACTTGATTTTTATGGCCTTTGGATTAGCTGAGATGTATGTATATGTGTGTGTGTGTACGCACGCTTCTAGATTGATCCTATGGTCAAACAAAAATGTGACTTATACTTAAGAAAGCATAAGTCACCTTAGAAATAGACATCCCCTTATTCAAATTGCATTGACTAGATAATTGCAGACAAGCTTGGTCTAGACACTGCAAGTAAAACAATAATCTTTTTGTCAATAGAAATTTCATTATAATATTAAGAACTCGACAGTTGATGAACATGTTCCATGTATGTCTAGACACTGCAAGTAAAACAATAATCTTTTTGTCATTTTCGCATTTTTGGATGGATGCTCAACTCCCTCAAAAGCTCGACCCCATGTTGGAGGAAGCGGCACTGAAATGCCCAGTGCCAGGCCCCCAGTGCTCCCTGCTTCTTTGCTGATGGACTCCTCGGCGGGGCCCCACTGCTGCCATTTCATGCCACGTCGAATCAAGACCAGAGACTCTTCACTAAACCGCTTCTTGAGCCTCGGCGCGAGGCACTCCTCTCATCGCCGACCTGCTAGTCTGCGGGCTACACCCCCGGTTATCGTTCCAGACGCTGGATATCAGGCCTCAAAGCTTCTATAGGAGGTTTTCAAACTACCGCCTGAGCCTCTCATCGCAGCTGTAAGATCGAGGATGCCGACTAGAGGGGGGTGAATAGGCGGTTTTTAAAAATTTACTTTTCTACGAATTTCTACAAAGCAATTCACCCCAATTACTCTTATGCCAAAACCTTAACAATAATTAATGCGGAAGAGATAAACTAAGGTTTTGACAATTAAGCCTAAGTCAACTAGGCTCACTAAGTGCACTAGCTAATTATGTCTCTAAAAATGAATTGCAATCCTAAGGACAAGTAATCAATCAATTTAATTCTATGAATGTAAATTGCTTGAATATAAATAACGAATACAATGCAAGCACAAGAGACGCAATACTTTTTACCGTGGTGTTCGGAAACTTGCCGGTCTCCCCTAGTCCACGTTGAGGCTAGCCCAACTCTTAGACCGGCTCCGCAATGAGCACCCGCCTCGATTCCACTAGTGGGAGTTTTTCGCCCCTTCGGGTAGGCTCAACTCGAACCTTCACAAACTCGCCGGGGCTTCTCACAATTCCTTCGAGAGCTCCCGCGCACGACGCTCTACGCCGTCTAGGAGGCGGCAACCTCCAAGAGTAATAAGCCGAGTCTTCGCTCAAGCTTCACTTAGCACAACACATGCGCTTCCGGTGATCACCTAGTGCAACACATGCACCTAGGCTCCTCCTCAAGTGCAACACATGCACAAGAGATCTCAACCCACTCCTAATTGCAACACATGCAATTAGTTTCACTCTTAGCTCAAAATCAACTTGCGGGAATGCAACGCATGCAAACCACCTCCCAAATACTCACACAAGAGCCAATACACAAATGAGAGCTTCAACACATGAACCACCTCACCCAAAATGCTCAATCAACCAGCAAATGCCCCCCCATGACCTCCTTTTATAGCCTCACAAAGAAAACTAGCCGTTGGGGGACAAAACGGACATTAAAAGTACTGAAACTAGCCGTTGCTACAGTACCCGCGGCACTACCGACATGAAAATAGCGGTACTACCATTTTTGCGGTACTACCGCAGTACAAAATGTGGTACTACCGCACCTGCTGTTTCAACACAGATGACACTCAGAAAAACGGTCATAACTTTTGACTTCGAACTCCGATTTAGGTGATTTTTGACTCTATACGAAGCTTATCATGAGGGATACAATCTCCACTCATTTTCAAGATTTAAGAAACCATAGATATTTTCCAAAATCACAAAAACAAAAACTCTAATGTAGTTATTCAAGTCCAATTTTGATTTTCTCGAAATCCCTCACATAGACTTGATCAAAAGCATGACTACAAGCTAGCAAGGGTCAACAAACTTGAACCATGTGATGATCAACTCTTGATCAAAATAATTTGCAAAACACATTTGCAAATACTATTCACATGTTTTCAGAGAACCGTATGTAAACTCCAAATCCAACTTGCTTAAGCATCCTTGTTTTGCAATACATGCAAAACCTAGCTCCATGCAAAACCAAAACAAACTCAAATGCATGAGCTCACTATTTGCAACACATGCAAATCCTCCATGCATAACCCATAAACACAAATTTCTTGAGCCCTCTCCTTTTGCAACACATGCAAAACTTAGCTCCACACAATTACTTCAAATAAGAAATTGAATTAAAATAAGTATGAGCTATTTTCTTTGCAACACATGCAAGTACATAGCTCATGCAAGAACCAAGCATGAATTCAACATTTGCAACACATGCAAAATACGAACTTCATGCAAAAGCCAACGCATACGCTTATCCCACTTGCAACACATGCAAATCAAGGCGTTGTGCAAAACCAAAGTACGAGCTTCACCCATTCGCAACACATGCCAAATGGTTAGCTCCATGCAAAAAACCAAACAGGTTGAGCTTGAGTGAAACGTGGGTTGAGCTCACCAACACATGATGAAGCTCAAACTAGAAAACTAGACCCCTCTTAATAGTACGGCGATAAAAACTAGACTCAAAGATTAGAAAGTCCTTAGCCTATCTAGTTATACCTTCGCCACCGCACACGATCCCCTTTGGGGCTTTTAAGATCTTTGATCTTTTTGCATCTCCCCGGGATCGTCACCCTTCTTCTCTTCTTTGTCCATCATCACTTGATGAATTTCTTCTCTTCTTTTCTTCGGGATCTCTTCTTGACGCACATCTTCACTTGATGTGTCATTGTCCCATTTGCTCATCTCAACCATTTGGACTTAACCTATCTCATTCACAACTCATAAGAATAGTTAGTCCAAGACACATGGTTGTCTCAATCATATATTCACATCATTAACACATAATGGAAGCCTCTAATATCGATTGAGCACAACCTAAATCAAATTAAATGATATAAATGTGTCTTGAGTACACCGATGCAACTAATGCTTCGTTATACTCAAGAACTATCGATTATCCTTAATCAATCCAAAAGAACACCATCAACATATGATGAAATATCCTTTGATAATTAAAAGACAACCGACCTCAATTTAAATTTTCATTTAAATTGATATGAGTATATATGAACTACACAAGTTTTCATATACTCATGTTGATGAAAAGTAATGATCCATAATATGTGGACTATATGGAAATGACCATTACTTTAAGCCATCAACTATAGAATAAACCCCACATGTATATGTGCATAGATATAATTGATTTGGAGACAATATGCACATATTCAATTTTGATTACATTGGAGCTTATCCTATATTACCATGAGTATACTACAACTAGACACTTCAAATATATACTCAAAGATTTAGTTTCAATGTCTTGATCCTTATATGTGTCAATAAGGAATAGATCAATACAATGAAACCTTTAAGTTAAATGACGAACTCCCCCTAAATATGTACATCTATGTAATATGGAATTGAAAACATTATGCACATCTTGAGATTTGAATAATGGTAGAGTTCATCCTTTAATCTTGAATCCAAAATATGCATTAAGATATCATAAAATGAATATGAGTGCATACCTCGGGTTTTCCATTTTTCAATGAGATGAGACTAAACAAAGATATACTCAATAAAAGAGTTAGTCTCATATTTGGATTTGTTAATATAATCATGGGTATTGTATCCAAGGAATGCAACAATATATATAACACGAGCTCGAATGCATACCTTTGATATTTTCATCTTTTTTATCCAAAAGAGACTAATAAGAGTTAAGCTCAACAAAAGAGTTAGCCTCATAAAAAGATTTATTATTAATTAACAATTGAGACTAATCAATATATGATTATCAAAAGAGTTAGTCACAATATTAGATTTGTCATTAACACCAAAACTAAATTAATGGAGTTTGAACTTTCAGTAGCGCCTGCTTGCCTCTCAAACCTCGCAGGCCGGGTTCCAGGACCTCGCAGGAACAACACCAGAGACCCTTCTCCTCGTCGAAGCCAACGCCTAGCATCTAAGAAGAAAACCGCCCCAACTGCAAAAATGGCGGAAGAACTCCTGACTCGTCGTCTTGGCTTCTGCTGGCCGAAGGCACGACGGGTACACCCGGACGCCATGCAAAAATTCAGGAAAATGTTCAACGATCCTCTGCCTAAAAGTGTAATTGCGGCACTGCGATCCATTTGTCATCTAGATGATCAGCATCGCAACGGGGTCCATGCTCTAGCCGGCCCTGCCGAGTCTGATCCTGAAGTCCAAAAGGATTGAGCTCTTTGCATCTTGGTTGCTGTCCGCTGCATCTCGATGGCCAGAAGCATTGCGTCCCAGATGAAGTCTTACTTTTGCTTTTACTGTCATCAAGGAGTGATGTCCTCAGTTCATGGGTCTTTTGCGGTCTTTTGCTGTCCCCAGATGATGCCTTCTGTTTCTAGTAAAAGCTTGTTGTTACCCCTGCTTAGTCCATGGTGTCAGTATGTGCAACGTCCTAACAAAATGGATCCCGCCTCCTCAGTGGTCTCTTTCACTCTTCATGTCTGATTGCACTGTGCTATGTTGGAATGTTCGAGGCCTCAATGGGCCTGCTAGATGCGCAACAGTTTGCGAAATGATTCTACTGCATCGTCCTGCAATAGCTATCCTCCAAGAAACGAAGCTGCAATGCATTGACCAACAACTGTTCCTTGAAATTGGCGGTCAACGCCTTGCAAGCGGCACCTACTTGCCAGCACAAGGTGTGAGAGGCGAAGTGCTAATGCTATAAGATAATCACATTGTGGACGTATCTTCGCCCATACTGCAAGATTTCTCCCTGACAGCAAATATCTCCCTCCACCAAGATGGCTCGTCCTTCTTGCTGACCTCGGTATACGGACCATCCGAAGATCGACACAAAACCTCCTTCCTGTAGGAGCTGACCTCCTTAGCTCCTTCACCTCCTTCGCCATGGCTGGTCCTAGGAGATTTCAACCTTATTTGTGAAGCTAGAGACAAAAATAACAACAACCTAAATCACCGATTAATGGCTCAATTCCGTGCGGCCATCAATCGGTGCAACCTCAAGGAAGTACCACTCTAGAATAGAAGGTACACTTGGAGCAACGAGCGAAGCCGTCCAACGCTAGTCAAACTCGACCATGTGTTCTGCAACCCAGAATGGGACACCATGTTCTCCAATCACATGCTGCAGGCCCTTTCCTCCTCTATGTCTGACCACTACCCGCTGCTGTTAGCAAGCCACATCAGCCCATGCAGACCGCGATCATTTAGGTTTGAAAACTTCTGGCCAAGACTTCCGGGGTTCCTTCAAACAGTTGAGCAGGCCTGGTACACCACGCCGAGTCACCACAACCCTCTGAAGCGCCTATCGCTAAAACTGCGCGCCACAGCATCGGCTCTCCACGCATGGAGTACCTCCATCTTGAGCGATGTGAAGCTCCAATTCCACCTTGCAAACACCCTAATTCTACATTTCGACACTGCTCAAGAAACAAGGGAACTCACTCACGCTGAGCAATCTCTTCGAAATGTTCTCAAGTTAAGGGTGCTTGGCTATGCGGCGGTTGAAAAAGCCCGCAGAAGGCAGGCTTCTCGGATCTGTTGGCTCAAGGAAGGGGATGCAAATACAAGATATTTTCACCTAAGAGCAAATGGCCGAAGAAGAAAAATTTTCATTCAGTCCCTGATTACGCCGCAAGGGAGGGTCACTCTGCACAATGACAAAGAGCAAGCACTGCTGCAGCACTTCACAGCGCTAGTGGGACAAAAGGCCAACCGCTCTAAAGTGATAAACTGGCCAAGCCTAAACATTCCCATCCACGATGTCAGTGACCTAGATATGCCTTTCTCTGAGGGCGAAGTCCTGCAGGCGATCAACCAGCTACCAGCGGAGAAGGCCCCGGGACCGGACGTATTCACTGGCACCTTCTCTGAACCTTCGCGGCACATTGTAAAACAGGACATCATGGAAGTGATCCTTACCCTTCAATCTGGCCACGCTCAAAATTTTCAAATCATAAACGGAGCTTCAATAGTCCTGATTCCGAAAAAGTAAGCTGCGGGCAGCGCTGCAGACTACCGACCGATCAGCCTCATTCACTCAATAGCAAAACTATTCTCAAAAATTCTAGCACAGCGCCTCTCCAAGCATATAAGCTCTCTGATATCAAACTCTCAAACTGCTTTCATCAAAGGGAGATGTATTCAGGACAACTTTCTGTGGGTTCAAAACCGCGTAACATCTTATCATCGAAACCATACTCCGGCACTGATGCTCAAGCTAGATATTGAAAAAGCTTTCGACTCCATCTCCTGGGAATATTTACTGGACCTCATGCAAGCTCGAGGTTTCGGACCTCGATGGTGTCATTGGATATCAACCTCCTTCGTGACATCCACTTCGTCGGTCCTCCTCAACGGGGTACCAGGACCTAACATCAACATCAGCGGGGACTTCGTCAAGGCGACCCGCTATCGCCCTATCTTTTCCTGCTGGCCATCGATCCGCTGCACTACATCCTCGCCAAAGCAACCCAAGATGGCGCCCTATCTCCATTGAGAGGCCGCGGGCCTTCTCTCCGACTCTCCCTCTACGCGGACGATGCTGTCATTTTTCTGAACCCAGTCAGAAGTGACCTTGAGGCAATCATAAATATCCTCACTCTGTTCGGTCAAGCAACTGTTCTTCGAATCAATTTGCACAAGAGTTCTATAGCACCGATCAGAGGGCAACATCTAGACCTCCAAAGCATCTTGCAGCCTTTCCAGGGGAAGATCTCAGATTTTCCTTTAAATATCTAGGTATGCCACTCACTTTCGGACGCCTACGGCGCGTCGACCTTCAACCAATCATCGATAAAGTCGCGCGGCGACTGGCGTCTTGGCAGACAAACCACCTCACCATGGGGGGCACCTAATCTTGGTTAAGGCGGTCCTTACCTCCATCCCAATATACTTTCTCACAGCAATCAGGGCTTCCAAAAAGTTCTTTTCGGACATTGACAGGCTGCGGAGGAGATTCTTATGGGCAGGACATGGGGAAATACATGGAGAAACTGCAAAGTTCGCTGGTCAACGGTTTGCCACCCATACAATTTGGGGGGATTAGGTATGCTCGACCTAGACAGATTTGCCAGGGCACTCCGTCTTCGATGGCTATGGCTCAGGTGGATGGATCTGAATAGGCCGTGGTTCGGAATGTCCACACCATGCGATCGAGTTGATCATCTGCTATTCTCGACGGCCACCAGCATCACTATAGGGAACGGCCGAATAGCAACCTTCTAGACGGACCGATGGCTCCAAGGTATGGCGCCATCGCAGCTAGCGCTGGACCTCTACAAGCACTCAAGGCGAAAGTCTCACTCCGTTGCAAACGCCCTTTCAGACGGCAACTGGATCCGAGATATTCGACACAACCTAGCTCCACATTTGATCCTCCAATATGTCCAGCTATGGGTCAAAATCCACCATGTACAGCTGCACCCTTAAGCCTCTGACATCATAACATGGACCCAGTTAGCCTCCGGCACCTACATAGCCCTATCGGCATATCGCATTCAGTTCACAGCAAGCACCCTCGCACCCTTCCACCCCACAGTCTGGAATGCGTGGACTCCTCTACGATGCAAGGTCTTCCTATGGCTTACTCATCACAACTGATTATGGACGGCTCAGCGACTACAAAGTAGGGGGTGGCCAAACCAGTACTTTTGCCCAATGTGCCATCGGAATCTCGAAAACGTGTTTCACCTCTTCATAGAGTGCACACACATTCGGTGGTTGTGGGAAGCTTTGGCTGCATGGGCAAGACTGCCATCGCTACGGCCCATCAATTGGGAACGAGCTGACACCTTCCAAGACTGATGCCTACAACAAGTAAACCGCTGCCCTAGTCTTTGCAAAGGGATTAGAACTCTGATTACCCTAACTTGTTGGAAATGGTGGAAAGAACGAAATGGCAGAGTTTTTCGAAATAACTACAATACAAATGAGGAAATTTTCTAGTCAGTCAAAGATGAGGCCGTGCTCTGGGTGGTCGCCGGAGCGGTTCAGTTAAAAAACCTACTGGATCGTCAGACTTGATCCTTTTCTCTCTCTCTCCACCTCTCTCTTCTCTTTTCCTTTCTTTCCTTCTGTTTGTTTTTCTTACTCTCCCCTCTCTCCATGTCTTCTAGTATCCTTGTCTAGTGTAGAATCCTGCGCTCTGTAATTTGTTCTCCTCTCCTCTATCTAATATAATTCACAGCTCTGCTGTTTCAAAATTTTTTTTTTGATATTCTAAAAATTGTTTATGTTCATGAAGGGGTTGATGTATTGCCTGATTGCAAGAATAACTTGAAGCCCTCAATTGGCATGGTATTCAATAGCTGGGAGCATGGAGAGGAGTTCTACAAAGCATATGCCCATCATGTTGGGTTTTCAATTGGCACGGTCACAAAATATAGGTGAAGGTGGTGTAGCATTGTGGAAGCGTTTTCTTTGTTCAAGGCAGGTTTCAGGAAGGAGAAAGAGAAGACCATTGCAGAACACAAGACACCTAAAAGGAATGTCAAGCATACTACGTGTGGTTGTCAGGCTATGATCAGATTCAAGAGAAAGCTGATGGCAAGTATGAGGTTCCCCGGTTTGTTGAATCCCACGCACATGAATTGCTCTCTCCAAGTAAGAAAAATACCATCAAGTCTAATAGAGATGAAACAACAGATAGTAACATTTGTATTGATATTTAGTAGTGCTTCAATGCTCTTCCTCCTAATACAAACTGTATAAATCTTAAAGCAAATAAAAGGATAAGTAATTACCATCTAACTTTCATTCATACTTTAATATTTTTGCAACTGTAAAAAAAAAAAAAAAGCATAAAAGCACCTCTCGTCAATCCAACCTTCTTCTTTGATTATGATCTAGATAACAAGGACAAATTGAAATATGTTTTCTGGGCAGATAGCACCTGCAGAATGAATTATGCATTTGTCTGGTGATGTTTCTTGTGATTCTACGTATGGCACCAATAAACATAGCCTAATGTTTACGTCTCTCACCGGAGTAAACCATCACAAGTCTTGTGTTACATTTGGTTGCTGCATTTCTAGCAAATGAAAAGATCGAATCGTACACATGGCTATGTCAAACTTTTATGAAGGCAATGGTTGGGGTTGCAGCTAAACTTGTCAAAACTGATGAGGACCAGCATGAAATCTGCAATTAGAGATGTCTGACCACTATACATAGATTTTGCTTGTGGCACATTCTTAGGAAACCCCCAGAAAAAGTTAATTCTATTTAAAACTGAAATACAGAATTAACAACAAATTTAGGGCATGTTCTGTGGGGCTGAGAGACTCCAGAGGAATTTGAGTCATAGTGTTCTTCTGTAATTGCGGAGTTTGGTCTAAAAAATAATGCACGGTTGAGTAATAAATACGAGATGCGTCAATCATGGTTTTCTGCCTACTTTCAAGATTTGCCCCTGTGGAATATTGAGGGCTACGTCAAGATCTGAGAATGAGAACGCATTCTTTTGGCTCTCTAGCAACCAACAGCTCACTTTTCTGGAGCTGTAGGCAAGATTTGAAACTGCTTTAGAGGAACAACGACACAAGGAGGTCGAATGACAACATGACCCTACATATGCTGCCTATACTGAAGACGCCTTGGAGCATTGAGTCATGGTAGGCATGTTTACACTCATAAAATATTTAGCCTCTTCCAAGATGAGGTGGTTGCTGCTAGGGACAATTGTGATGTAAAAAGCATGCCACTGCTTGATGAAGTACAAATCACGGGCATTAGCGATGAAAGTGGCAAGATAGAGAAGTTCGCTATAATACTTCTTGCACATTGTTTGAATCCGTGGGTATTCCATGCTCTCACATCATCGTTGTCCTAAAGGGGGGAAATGTAATGAAATTCCTAGCCATTTTGTATTGGATAGGTGGACTAAAATGGCTGCATGGAAGAACATCTTTGATGCCAATGGGCATATCCTAGAAGGGTCATCTGCATCGCTTTCACCAGCTATTAAGATGATGCACTCTGAAACATGTTCAAAATTCAATTCGGGTATGAAAGCTGCTGCACAATATATGTGAGGAGAAAATCAAATATTTGCACAAGGCTATTGCTGATGTGTTGATCATGTATTCAAGATGGGGCAAGTTAGTGAGCAAAGTGAAGTTCAAGAGTTGGAGTGTTTTGTTGTATCAACCTTTCCAAAAGACATGAATTGGGGTTTGGAGCAGGTAGTAAACCAAACGAACAAAACACTTCAAGCCGTAATAACACAGGCCTTGCATTTATATTATTGTGATGCTGTGTCTTGCATTATCTCTAACTTTCTCGTGTCATGAAGTGTCTTGCAGACCAAGAATTAGCGAAAGGGTGTCAGTGACAGCTAAATAGTTCAGGTCACCACATGCACCGTTCAATAGTAGTGTTTCTTGTATTTGGAGCATTGCCTTCATCTACAAGGGCAGAGGCCACACTAGCAGCTAGCAGCAGCACCTTCCTAGACATGTATAGTGTACTGCGGATATGTTATGTATTTATCAACAAAACAAATTCAATTCTGTAGCTATTTTGGAACCATGTAACTGGTGCGGATGTTGTCACTACTATGCTGGCACTAAAAGTTCAACACATGGAACCATTCTGGAGTTGTGAATGTGATGCCTGTTTTTTCTTATCAAATTCTGGAACCATGAAATTCTTATCATGTTTTACAAATTCTGTTACAAATAATCTTTCAGTACATAACAGGTAAAGGATGGATTCCACTTGCACTTGTGCTCCATGTGGTTCTTTTTTTTTTGGATAAAGGAAGCTTTTATTAATTTCAAAGGCATTACATCGAGAAGATACAAATCCTTGAAACTTCTTCCGGCCTCTGCTTAGCAAGAAGCACACAGCCCAAAAAGAAAACAAAAAAACACAACCCAGAAGAAAAGATAAAAACACACTCTCTAAAAGAAAGCAATCCGCAGATTAGACCGCCATCCAGAAACCTGGGAGAAGAAATCCATGGCCACCTGCATCAATCGTTCTGGAAGCTCGTACCAAAATAGGTCGCAATTCCACCTTCTGAGAATCAGCCCATGTCGCAGACCAATGATGCGTAGCCAAAATAACTGCAAAGGGAATGGGTTTGATTTCTTTTCAAACACAATATCATTTCGTGTAACCAAAGGGACCAACAGATAGTTGCGACTCCAAGCAACACAATACTTTTGATATCCTTGTCAAAAGAGGCCATAACTCCCAAACATATGAGCTGCACTAGTTGGTCTTACAATACCAAATGCTAGATCTGAAAACCTCGGACCATACGAGCAAAGCGACAATGAAAAACAGTGCCTAATTGTCTCCATTTCGTGACAAAAGCAACACTTTGTACTACCTTGCCAATTACGTTTTGCCAAATTGTCCTTAGTCAGCAGAACCCCCCTTCGAAGGTACCAGAGGAACACTTTGATTTTTAAAGGGGCTTTTAACTTCCATAATCTCCTATTTAAATTAGGTACATCACGTCTAATTAGCGCCAAATAATGTGACTTCACTGAGAATTGTCGAGATGGACTCTGATTCCAATAAAATTCATCATCATTCTGTGTCAACTGTAAGTTAACGATACGTGAGAGCAAATCAGTCCAAGTCGTTAACTTAACACCAATCAATGATCGTCTCCAAACAATGTTTGGTTGATAACCGTTCATAAAAACTTCAGCAATAGTAGTGTATTTCTTGCGTACAATATTATATAGCCCAGGGTATTGATCTTTTAACGCGCTGCGTCCAAGCCAGATGTCTTCCTAGAAACGTACCTGGCGTCCATTATTAATTCTGAAAGTGCCAAACCGAAGGAAATCTCCCTTTACCTTCATCAAAGAAGACCAAAAATGCGAGTCTCCTGGTTTCCACTTAACTTGAACTAACGGTTTAGAATGTAGGTACTTATTTCTAAGAAGCTGCTGCCATGTGCCATCAGTTGTTAAAAGCTTAAACAACCATTTACTCAAAAGAGCACTATTCATAACATTAAGATCAAGAATTCCCAACCCCCCTTGTTGTTTAGGTTGACATACAATATCCCATTTTACAAGACGATATTTTCTTTTACACCCATCGCCTTGCTAGAAAAAATGAGATATGAAATAGTCAATTTTCCTAAGAACCCCTTTAGGTATATCAAAAAAGGACATCATATACATTGGGAGGCTGCTTAGTATTGAATTTATAAGAGTTAGCCGACCTCCAATTGAAAGAAACTTCCCTTCCAAGCTGCCGAGGCGCTTCTCAAAACGCTCTTCTACCCTTTTCCAATCTGAATTTCGCAACTTTTTATAATGGATAGGAATTCCTAAATATTGCAAAGGAAAATCCCTTTGTTTACATCCAAACAACTCCATATACTGTTCAAGGGCTCCTTGGGCCTCACCAAAGCATATTACCTCACTTTTATGGAAGTTAATCTTTAGCCCCGAAATTACTTCAAATGCACAAAGTAATAACTTCAAATTACGTGCCTTATCCAAATCATGTTCCATAAATAAAATTGTATCATCCGCATATTGTAAAATCGATAAACCTCCCTCTACTAAATGAGACACTACACCTCCTATTTGTCCCTCTTCCTTAGCTCGACCAATCAAGACTGCCAACATATCTGCGACAATATTAAACAAAAGGGGTGATAACGGATCACCTTGTCGAAGGCCTTTTCTAGTCTGAAAAAATGGACCAACCTCATCATTTACATTAACCGCTACACTTCCCCCCGAAATGAAAGTCTTAATCCAAGAAATCCACCTAGATGAGAAACCTTTCATTCGTAACGCTTGAAATAGAAAAGGCCATTTAACCTTATCATATGCTTTCTCGAAGTCAATTTTGAAGATAACTCCATTCAAAATTTTCTTATGCATCTCATGCACAGTTTCATGAAGTATGACCACCCCTTCTAATATGTTTCGGCCCCGCATAAAAGCTGTCTGAGTTGGTCTCACCACTTTGTCCGCAACCAAATTCAATCTGTTTGTCGCGACCTTAGTAAAAATTTTGAAACACACATTTAAGAGACAGATTGGTCTGTATTGTTGGATAATATTCGCTTCCTGAACTTTAGGAATAAGAGTGATTATTCCAAAATTCAGACCAAAAAGGGGGATCTCACCCGCATGAAGTTCCTCAAACATATTCAATAAATCCCCTTTGATAGTATCCCAGAAAACTCGATAAAACTCAATTTGGAAAACCATCGTACCAAAAGCTTTATTATGTTCCATCCGGAAAACAAAGATCTCTAATTTCTTTCTCGATGAACCGAAAAGAAGAAGAGTATTTTCCTCTGAGAAACTTGTGGAATATCATGATTGATTCCTCATGAAGATCTAATTGACTTTCGCTCGGCTCACCGAATAAGCCTTTATAGAAATCGGTGATATATCTTTTGAGATTAGCTTTGTCCTCTATCTTGCCCCCTCATGATCCAAATGAATAAATCCTTTTCTTTCTATGTTTGCCATTAGCAATCAATTGAAAATAACGAGCGTTATTATCCCCTAAAAGAACATGCTTCACTTTTGCTCTCTGATAATATCTAATTTCTTCCTCCCTTAGTAACTTTGCCAAGTTCTCCCTAGCCAGACTAAGGCGCTCATTCTCCATCTCGGATAACCCCCTAAACTCCGCAGCAACATCCAACTCATTGATAATTGCCTGAAACTCACGTTTCTTATTCTTATAATCCCCATTGCTCTTACGTGCCCACCCCCTGAGATAATTACGCAAAGCCCCCAATTTTCGATTCCAACGCTGGACGGAATTATTCCCTCTAACTGGCTTACTCCAGATTTCCACTACCTTGCCATGGAAATCATCTCTGGTTAACCAACAAAGTTCAAATCTGAACTGTTTAGCAGAACCAACAAAAACTGGCTCGCCGGTGTCAATCAATAGGGGGGTATGGTCCGAAATACTTCTATCCAACGCCTGTACCGAAACATGAGGAGCTCCATGTGGTTCTGAATGTTGTAAAGTCTGGCTTGTCTTGAATATTGTGAAGTTATCAAAAGTGGCAGTGTTTATTGCACTTCATTTTTTGTATATCTTTTTATCAGGTTCTTAATTTGTATCAGGGATGAACCTTCCATGTTAATCAGTTTTTATCAGGTTCTGAAAATGTATCAGGGATGAACCTTCCATGTTATGAGTTTTTTATTAGGTTATGAGTTCGTATCAGGTTGTGAAATTGTATCAGGGATGGTTCATGTTGGACATTTACTTAATCAAAAGAACCTTCAAGAACCTGATGTCAGTTTGAAATGTCATGTTCCAATTTGAGAAGATGTCCTGTAACTTTGTCCATGCAACAAGCAAATGGCAGAAGCATTCAACTATCAATGTAGCAGCAAGCAACAGCTAGCAGGTACCACCAGCAACAAACATATAACTCCGCAAAATTAATGACTATGTTCCAGGTTAGAATATGTTAGCCCGAATTGAATTTATGAATGTCACTTTAAGTCTACAACTGCTTGTTCCCTCTTTTAATCCTAGTGCTATTTGTTACTGATGGAAGTTTTTGTTTCAGGTCCAACAATAAAAGTGCAGTTTTTGCTAAACTAAGCACTAAAGTAGAGTATGGCTAATATAAACATGGTGTGTTAGCATTACACGCAAGTGGATGTCTTATGATCTATGCATATGTTGTCGCGACTTAACCTGTCGTTTTTTTAATATCAACTTATCTTCTTCAGAGTTGTAGCCTGTTCATGTAGAAATCAAGAAACCAACAAAGAAATAGCAGGCAGAGAGACGGCATATGTTGTGGCCCATTTTTATGCGCAGAACTATTCATACGTAAACTTACATGGAGCTTGCCTTCGCTTATGCACTCTGCAAATCACACCATATATCAGAGTCTATGGCTTATTTGTGTCTGCGTTTACTTCTTCCCCTGGCGGTCGGTCCCTGGCTCCCAGCAGAGCCTGAGTAGCAATGTTAAGCAAAGCTATATGCCTTGAATCTTGACTGCATGTCAGAACATGTTACTCTAGTCCAGTAAGATGAGCATTAATGAAATGCCATTAGTGGAACTACCAAACTATATGTACTTCTGCTATTTACATAACTCCCGTGCCACCACATGTTTTTTTTTTTCATAATCGTATTATTTATCTTAAGATATCTTTCACAAAACAGAAAAGCAATAGTACATGCCAAAGCTGTCCTAGGTACCAACTTAAGTCTTTTACACTTTGTGGAGTTATAATCTGTGGAGCCTAAGATTAGCGGTATAACATTACTGCCTGGATGCTATACATGTGTTATTTTGTTGGGTGGCTTGGCTGTTAGTTCCATTGGATTGGTAATGATAAAACTTTCTTTCAGATCATTGATAAATTTGACTGCATATTCTTTTTTTTTTTTTTTTTTGAGTTTGACATTGAGGACCATGAGAAAACAGAAGCTGCAGGCATCATGGAATGGATTGTTTTGATTTCGATCCATCCAACTGCTAAGTTTCTCTTTTCTCTAGAAGGCTCTGGAGGCCTGTCTGTCATCGTAGCTGCAGTCATTATTTCTTCTTTGATAATATCATCGATTAATGGCATAGTAGGACTTGTCTTCAATAAATTGGGTTTCTTTCGGGATCATGTAGAACATCGCAGGCATTCGAACATTCCGGGAAGCTTCAATTCATTGTTGATCTTGTCGTCTTGAAACAATGGAACATGCACGATTGTTTCTGGAGTGAAAATGAAGAAGGGATATTGAGAGTTAGTTCATCGAGTCAAACCAATGATCTCGACTCCCCAGCATCACTGTAAATGTTCTTGAAGTGCAGTGGTCCATTTTACTGAAATACTTTGAGAGATGCTATCATATCAAAGCAATCAACTTTTGTTCAGATTTTCAGATGAAGCAGATGTCAGTTCTCCAAAGCAGGCTTCTCAGGCATTATTGCTTCTGTGTAAAATCTCACGAGGGTTTTGAATTTTTTATTCACCAATATCGGCTACCAGTAAAAATTATAAAAAGGATAATTCCAAACCTACGATAGCCTGATGTAAATGTGGTTTGCTACTTTGCGCAATCCAAATCTGAATATTTTCCCATGTGATATAACACGGGACCAAATCTTAAAATTAAGGAGTACATGTTACTCCACTTAGCTTTGAGCCGTATGTGTGGGCATGTAGCCCCCAAGCTACATACCAGTCCGAAGGCTATGGACCAGAGACAGGCAAACATTTTCACGCAGAGCTCATTCATGGCATGCTTTTCCTGGCCCTACCCCCTTTTTTTTTGCCGGAGAGGCTTGTGATTCTAGCATTTCTACCCCTGATGCATTGGCAATGTATCATTGATCAGAAGCAATTAGTTACTGCCTTACTGTTCCATGAAAATGGTTAAAAGCTTCCTGGATAGGTAGGCCTGTAAACAAGCCGAGCTCGAGTGAATCTAGCCTCCTAGGCTCAAGCTCAGTAAAAGTACGAGCCAAGCTGGAGTTAGGGTTCAAGTCTGGACCTAGACTCGAGTAAGCTCAGTAACAATAAACAATTCAGTATGCACTATTTTTTAACAATAAAAAATGTTCAAGCTCGAGTAAGCTCGGTAAACTTTAAAATATAGTAATATTTAACAAGTAATTCGTATATTTATCAGACTTGCAAGCTATTTGAGCTCAGTTCGGTAAAGCTTGTAAGCTCGGGAACAAGCTCAAGTTCGGGTCGTTTAGAGCTCGAATTGAGTCTAGAGCGAACCGAGCTAGAGCAGCTCGCAAGTCTCAATATTTTTTTACAGCCCTATGGATAGGTAGAGATTGACAGCAGAGGTTGAGCCCATCAGCATTGCAGCATGTGATGCACTGTTCCCTTGTTCAGTTCTACGTAGGTACTGCGAGTATACGTAGTAGCTAGCTATGTACTGTTCAATAAAAGTTAGATCCATCTCCTCAAAGAACAAGAAATAAAGAAAGAGAATAGAAGAGTTAGATCCAGTTTGGTGATTGGATGCCGCGTGGTCGTTGGTTCTTGATGATTTATTACCACTGTTATGGCTAATTAAGAATGGTTATCCGGGCAAAAGCCTACCTTTTTCCCTGTGTTGTGGGAAGGGAGGACTATGCCATTTTGGATTCTGTTTTACAAAGCTCAAAGCGAGTGCTCCCAGGACAATTATGCCATTTGACCTTTTCATGTTTTTTTGCCTGCCTTCTTTTCTTCGATGTTCTCTTGAATGATGTGAACTTTTGCGGTCATTTGGTTTTTATGTACTTTTTCTGAAAAAAAAATAGAATTCACTTCTAAATAACAAAGAGTGAATGATCTAGAAACACCAATTATGCTAAAAAAAATATCCTCTGGCAAGATAACCATTAGTGGTCTAGTGGTGGAGTCTGTTGTCCAGCAGTCCGTCCGCTTGAGTTTATTTGTAATCGTGTGTAGTAGGTACATGCTCCTGAAGTGATAACTTTTACAGCTCTCTTACCATCGAATCGTAAATTTAGCCTTCTTCTCACCAGAGTTACAAATCTATCTTCTCTGGACATGCTTCCGCGCTCTCGTACCGCGGGAGGCGGCCTCCATGCTCGCCGGCCATGGCCTGCTACGGACTTCCCACGCTCACAGGCCTTCCACACCTGCCTTTCGTGCTCGCTCGTCTCCTGCACTCGCCCATCGCTCCTGAAGCGCGGTATGTTGGATTCTATGGTAGGAGAGTGTGGGGACTCATAAAAGGGGTAGATTTGCAATTTTTGTAGGAAGGAGACTAGATTTACGATTTTAGCGATGGGGGCAACAAAAGTAACATGTGTGTGGTGTGATGTAAGTGGAATGTGCATGAGTATGTGTCCTATGTTGTATTTAAAAAACTATAGAATGTAAGAAAAACATTTTGCTATTTGTAACCAAATTTCTGAAACTTAGAAACTAAACCTTTCGATGCAAGCACCTCTTGAGGTGATCGCATTGTCCCGCAAACTTCTTTTCTACCGTGACACTTTTCCCACAAAATCGCATTCACCTATCCAACGTTGGCGTTGACAAGGGGCTTGGACCTGTTGAGGTTTTTGGATTAGATTGGCTTAAAATTGTATATGAATTGGATTTATTTTGGATCAATAGTTATTTAGATCAGATCTAAGCTAGATTAAATCAAGCTTAGATCTTATATTTTTATACTAAATCTCTCACCACTAGCCAAGTAAACCGATTGATGATGCCTTTAGCATTAATGCTTTCTTATTTGTTTTACATATTTCAGCAGTATACTCTACGTTCTACTTTTCAACATCTATTTCCAATAAGTGAGATATATAATTGTAGACCTAGTTTTATCACTTAAATATTGCACCATAAACTATCAACTCATCAAACAAATTTGCACCGTAAACTACCAACTCATTAAACAAACAGTTTGTCTAGATAAAGACCCAAATCAAAGTACAGGCTTTCATTTGGGTCTAGGTTAGACTTGGACCTTACTCTTTTTAGATCAGACTAGATATATGATCAATAAAAAAATATTAGGTTTAAATGAGATAGGCTTCAACCCATTAACATCCTTATCCAAGTGGCAAGAAAACTACCTCTAAACACATGCCACCGACCCACCGTAAAGCATCGGAGATATTCTGGTTCCTACTTTCATCGCCTGCCCTTGCTACATACAATGGTGCTTAGACCAAAGCAAATGCCAATCTTTAGGAACAGAAGACAGCAGCGGAACTAGAAGATTTTTATTGGAGGTATATCTTATACATATAACTCTATAGTCTTATATAATAATTTTGTAACTTTATAAATCTAACATATATATTTAAAATTTGCTAAAAATACAATAAAATAGCTCAAAGGTCTTAAAAATTCTCAAACCATTAAAATCGAAATCAATTTGATCTATTAAAGAAATGATCTTATAGCACTTTTCAAATTATCCAGCACCCCCTAAATCTGCCACTAGCAGAAGAACACAAACATACATGCCATCCAAGTGACATTAGTTGATCGCGTCCCGTGGTTGTCAAATGGAACTGCTTCATCCATCGTTCCCGGCGGAGCTAATAGTCTAAAAATTACCTATAGGGTATACGCCCACAACAAAAGTACTTTAAAAAAAAATTAGCCAGAGCACAAACATTCATTATAGAAAAAGAGAAACAACAAACGAGCCATATACGTACTCACACACCCACACACACGCACACACGCACGCTCATACAGTACTCGTCTCCTTCACACGCACCTGCGCCGAGCCGGACTCGAACGCGGGTCGGCGGAGTGAGCTCCGCTCGCTCCTGCCAACGAGCGTTCGCGCCGCTCGCACAACAAAAGTATCTTCAACCCGTACACTCACAACCAAGGTTATAAATCTTGGCGAAATTTTGTGAAATCTCAGCAAGATCTCATGTTTCAGTCGGAGACGAGATTCAAAATCCCGACCGAATAAAAAACTTAAAAAATTCAAATTGCTACAATATTTTCAGGAATTTCAGCAAATCTTCGGTTTTTTGACCGGATTTGACCCAATAACCCTTAAGAATGTCATCTTCCATGAATTTTTTTTGGAAAAACTAAATTTTTAGACGTTTTATAATTTTGGTAGAAATATTGTTAGATTTTTATAAAATTGAACAAGCTTGATCATGTTCTAAAAGATTCATAGTACCATTTTTAGCAATCTAGAGTCATAAAAAAATCAAAATAATTTAACTTTATTTGTTATCTTTAAAAAATCAAAAACAGAATGAACATAACTAAGACAATAACTTTGTTAGAATTTTATAAATTTGCTAGAGTGTGATCATGATCTAAAATTTTTATGAGATCTTAATAATTAGCTCATAACCATTCCCTAAATTTTTTTAAAAAAATTAAACTTTTTTTGGTTCAATCAAATCTATGAAAACATTAAACTTATATTTCAAAAAACAAAAACAGAAATAATATAAATGGTACAGTACCCTTGTAAAAATTTTATAAATTCGCTGGAGTGTGATCATGATCCAAAATTTTTATAAGAGCTTAAAATTTTCCTTAGCACCCTTTTGTAAAAGTTTCAAAAATTCTTAACCTTTTTGGTTGCCCAATCAAATCTATTTATTGATCATCAAGCTTTTATTAGAACGTAGCACTGTCATAAATCTTTGAAAATTATTGAAGCTTGATCATCATATAAAAATTTTATTAAAATATTTTTGATGCATTAGGACCATCCACAAAATTTTTCATTTTTTTTAACTTGGTTTGAATTATTTTTCATTTGGTTGAAATTTGCCGGTAATGCCTTTATCAAGACAGTATAACTGTCTGAATTGTTTAAAATTTTTTAAGCTTGATAATCATCTAAAAATTTTATAAAAATATTATTGATGCAACAGGACCATTCATTTTTTATTTTTCATTCGTTTCAAATTTGTCGGTCAGCCTTTTATCAAGATATCACTGTCAGAATTTTTTAAAATTTCTCAAGCTTTATCATTATCTAAAATATTTATGGGAACATTAGTGATGTATTAGGACCATCCACAAAAAAAATTAAAAATTTTCAACATGTTTTGCATTATTTTTCGCTCGATTCAATTTTACTGAAATCTCAGGTAATCTTGGAAATCTCGGTTGAAAAAAAAAAACTGGATTTGAATTTTATTTTTTGTATTTCGTCTAGAATTTGTCTAAAATTCCTAGATCTTAGTGAAATTTTGGATTTAGCCTACCACGGAGATGTCAACCAAAATCGAGATTTTAAACCCTCCTCACAACTAGGGTTGTAATAAAAACTCGAGTGTTGCGAGCTGCTCGAGCTCGCCTTGTTCTAAACTCGAAGCCTAGAAACAATTGAGCTTGAGTTTGATCCTAAGCTTCAACGATTTGAGCTTAAATGGTTCACGAGTCTCGATAAATTTATAATCACTTGTTAAATATTACTGTATGTTAACTGACTTTCGTAGGGCAAAGTCGATCTTGAGCTTTTATTATTGATAAAAATTAGTGTATATTAAATTATTAATTGTTACTCAGTTTATTTGAGACTACTCGAACATAGGCCGAGCCGAGTTCGAGCCTAAATCCAGATTTACTTAAACCCGACTTGAGTGTTTTTATTGAGTTCGAGCTTTTGAGGGGCAAAAACTCTCTGGAGCTCGGCTCATTTGCGACAGCTCGGCGAAACGAAAGCTTATTCGGAAGAGATGATCGGTTTGTGCGCGTGACAGCGATGATGATACCAAACGCGTCCAAAGCGGCGTCGCGGGGAGTGTGGTCTGGCGCTCCCATGGCCGAATCTGAAAGGATCCATGTGTCCATCCATCCTTCCCACACACTCGCTAGTCGCTACTGTAACAGGTAAGCAAAGAAACAAATTGAAAGAAAGCAAACAAAGGTAAAGGTGGTGGACCTGCTGGTGGTGGTAACCCCACAGTCCAATGGCCCATCACCCTCACTGTGAAATTAGCTAATACAACGTCATCGTTTTTAAAAAAAATAGTAAGGCACTGCTGCAACCAAGGAAAAAAATTTCGACTAAATTTCGTAAAATCTCGGATTTTGGCTGGGACGAGATTCAAAATCCCGGTGAAATAAATAAAAACTAAAAAAATCAAATTGCTACAGTAGTTTCAAAAATTCCTACGAAATTTCTGTTATTTTAACTGGAATTCATGTTTTTTGGATTGGATTTCGCCCAAATTTTTTTGTGAAGAATTATAATGCCATTTATGAGAAATACATATAAAAACTTTACAACAAACACTTTAGCTAAGTTGGTACTCTGCTCAGCTGAACTCCATAAGGTCTCTGGTTCCTGCACTCTCTTTTTTGGGCTTTTTTGCTTGCCTGCACCGCTCCGGTGCATTACATTGAAAAAAGAAATTGAAAAAAAATCCATGCTGGGAGTGGGATTCGAAAACAAAAAAAAAATCCCCTAAGGCTTAGCCTGGTGCTTAGACCAGCTTGGCCATTTGAACTACGAGCCATGAAATCATGGTTAAAAAATTTTTTAGTCTCAGGAGACCATTTCAGAAGGGTTGAAAAGGGTCAAAATTTTCACGAGTTTCACTGAAATTTCGTTTTTCTCGGTTCTAAATTTACAGGATTTCAAATTTGCATTTTTTTTATAATTTTGTTCAGATTTCAGCCAAAATTCCGAAATTTCGATCCCCTCCAAAATATAATCCGAAAACAAAATTTAAAACCTTGGCTACAACACAATTACGCAAAATGTTTGTTTTTTTAATACCATTGATCCATGAAGAAGTTGAATACAGAGGTGTGCTGTGCATCTACTGTCTAAGTTGAAACGAATGTAACGATGCAAATCAGCAAAGCAGACCACTGAAAAGCACATGAGAGCTCTTCCACTCATTTGCATTTTTTTTTTCAGTCGCTTTGAAACTTGTGTGCCTCTTGAGTCTCGAATGCTTATGCCCTCCAGGCCTCTGCACCACCTCCCATCATCTTTCCTTGTTGCATGCTTTGGCTACCAGTTTCCACCACCCTTGCCTGAATAACCCTAACCTACGTACGTAGTAATTAATCAGTTTACAAACGATGTTTCGTTGCACCTGTCCTTTGCCGACACGCCCCCATGCATTGTTGGTAGTGGTAAAATGTATAAATTAGATCTTCTACTTGCTTTGCTTGCTTGTTGTCGATCGCCTTTTATCTTTATCGTGGTCCTGCGCTCTATTTTTATTTGCTGGGTTGGGTAGTTATCATCATTTATCATCATCATCATCAATCTAGCTAATACCAACGCCTGCGAGCGAGGTGAATCTTAGAGTAACCTAGACGTCAGAAAAAGCTCACGATTTTCTAGGAAAAAAAAACGAGATACCATCTTAACCAGTAAATCTACGGTCCAAATAATTGCCCGAGGTCCATTACAGATTTGAGACAAAAATAAAGAAGTCCAGGTGCTTGCCCCAAAATTCCGGAGGGAGAGAGAGAGAGAGAGAGGCTGAAATGAAATACTGCTTCTGCTCATTTCTCTATTTATTCTCTCATAACGATACGTATTTATTCATTACCACTACATATAAAATATTATTTCTCATCTTCTAAGATAATTAAGTGGGTGTACCTAAGTCATTTTCATTCATTCCTTTCTCAATTTTGCTATAATTTTAATCCTTATGTAAAGTTAAAATACGTCTTATATTTTGGAAGGAGGGAGCAGTGCTAGGGAGCAAACACGTTTATCTACGTAAGCACTTCACCGGAAGGCTACACGAACAATCACCATACCCTACTGTTGTTGTTCCACTACAGTAATCCCGCAAATTAACATCAGCCAAAAGCCGACGGTAATTAGCAATTTGCCGACGTTAATTGTAATTAACGTCGGCAAAACACTAATTAACGTCGGCTTTTGGCCCACGATAGTTAATCGACGTTAATTAGCTAATTAACGTCGACTTATTCCCTGGCCGACGTTAATTAATTCGGCTGACGTTAATGTGCATGTTTCCTGTAGTGTTCGTCGGTGTTGCTCCATTTCGAACTGGCATGCACCACAATCACGCAACGGTTATAGTCAGTAATTCTTGCAAGCTCAGCCCTCTGCGCGATGATTTCTTCCTACCAATTTCGTATTCACCTTCATCAATTTATCTTTATTAATTTCATTAGATCACGGTTTTTATTATTTGAGATGGCAAAGAAGCGAGGCCCTAAAGCCAACCCAAGACTTGTTTGGGAGACCGATTCTCAAACAGATCTGTCACTACTGGCCCATCCACATGGATCTGAAATAGCCCTTTCAAACCCATGTGCCGAGGAGAGGTGCAATCAGATTGGATAGATTCTTGACCGACCGACCATATCTGTTTACATCAAATTTGGATAGTTGTGTATGATAGTTGTCGAATTCGGCATTGATTTCAGATTCGGTATCGGATTCATGACATCACTATCCGTCAGATCGAATATTCCGATTATATTCTCGAAAAAATCCGAATAACTCTATTCAGTTATTTGGATTATGATATTTACAGTCCAATATTCTAGCAGTCTCAATTGGACCCAACCAAATTGCCTAAGCTAGGCCCTCTCTCCACTACTCCACCCTCCTATTGATGTTCGTTGTCACCGCTAACAGAGTTTGACATGTAAGAAGCTTGTACTTGCCTCCATGAATACTTGGTATTCTTTTGCAAAATATAAAGGAATATTTAATACTTTTGCAACTTTATTGGAACTACCTGATAAAATGATTTGTTAAATTACGATAATCCTATACGTGTTGAATTCATATGATTGATTAATCATTGTTATATGTGTGCTATATGCAGTATCTGTTTCGTGCAATATCTAACAAAAATATTCGGTACCATATCGATTTTCGCTCCGTATTCGTGACTGATATTATCCATGTCATATTTGTATATAGTACTATCCGTATCTGACTCCGAATCCGACAAAAAAAAATAGTTTAGGATAGAAACCTGTACCCTCATGCCGACGCTCGAAAGCAGCAAGCCAGGCGAAGAGGTGCAACTGCAAAGGGGTAGCACTATTTTAAGGTTAACCTCAAACTAATAAATTTAAGAACACTTTCTTGTGATGTATGTGTCATCTTCTCCATTCACCTCCCCCCTTCCCTTTTCCCATACTCACTTCTCTCACCTCTTCTTCCCTTTCTAACACAAAATTTTAAAATTAGAACATTTAAACTTTAAATAAGATGTTTCGACTCTAAAAAAAATCAACTCAAAATTTTAAACTCAAAAAATTTAAATAAATAAATTTCAAAATAAAATATTTCAACTCAAAATATTTCAAATTAGAAAATTTTAACTCAGAAAATTTCTACTTGGAATGTTTCAAATCCAAAATGTTTCAACTCATACAGTTTCTAATCGAAAAGTTTCAACTTAGAAAACTTTCGATCCAAAAAGCTTTGATTCAAAAAACTTTTTATTCAAAAAGTTTAGATTTAAAATTCAAGTCAAAAAAATTTCAACCAAAAAATTTCAACTTGAATTTAAAAAGAAAAAATTTAAATCGAAAAGTTCCAGTTTTGAAAACATTCAATTCAAAACTTCTGGATAAAAAGTTTCCGTTAAAAAAACTTTTGGTTTGAAATGTTCGCTTAAAAAACTTTTAAAGTGGTTAAAAAATACTTATTTTCAAAAAATTTAGGGAAACATTAAAATACAAAAACTATTTTGAATTTGAGTGGAAGGGAATGAAGAAAAGGAAAATAAAGGGAGTCATGTCACTTGTCACAAAGAGATGACCATTGAGGGAGAAGGAAAGTGAAGGAAGGGAGGAGGTGATGCCACTTATCACAATAAGAATATGTTCTTACTAAATCTTTAGTGAGAATGACCTTAAATTAGCGATTTCCATTATGGATTGCGAAGTGATGACTTATCTAGGTTCTTTACTTTATTTTTTTTTCCAAATCTAGCTCTCTCTTGAGATGAATTGCAAATTTAGCCCTCTACAGTGATTTCGTACTCTCTTACCATGACATACAGTTTTCCGTGCTCACCGGTCGTGGCAGGCAGCCTCCTACACTCGGCTACCCCAGAAGGCCAGCTTCCCCACGCTCATCAGTGTCCCGCGCCCCACTGCCACGACAACGCGCTACTCTTGTGCTCGGCTACGCATGCTCCTGCACTGGCCCGTCAGCGCTGGTCCTATGGCACGCTCACCTGCACCCCCCGTGCTCCTGGAGCGTGGTAAGCACGGGAGCATGGTGAAGGGAGGTTAGATTTGCAAATCATCTTGGGAGGAAGCTAGATTTGAAAAAAAAGAGGTAAAAAGGGCAAAGGATCCATATAGTTCAATAGCAAAAGGTGGATAAGATGAAGCAATTCATTTTTTTACACCCATCTCGCTATTTGCTTCAATAAATCAGGTAGATGAGGGCAGCCAAGAAATAAGAATATTCCGTGTAGATGTTAGACTGATGGAGCCAAGCAAATTAGCAGGATGAGGCCATCCAATTTCTTATCCTAGTAAATTTGCTTTGTAATTCATCTACTCTTCTACATACCATCTAAAGCATATTGCTTTAACCAAACAAAAATTTAAAAAACTTATTATCTCTCGTCTCTATGACAAAATATAAATTTAGATGGCTTCCTTCTCGTAGGCGGATGGTCCCATCCAATTCCCGCTTTACCCTCCAGAGTCCAGATTCTAGATAAGTCGTCATCTCGTGGATTGCGAAGAGGTGCAATTGCAACATTTATACCCGTAGCCGTAGCACACTTCCTACTCGCCATCTCCACCTCCACCACCCCAGAAAAGCGAAGCGAGCGAGCAACCACTCTGCAACCCAAATCCTATAACCACCGCCCCCGTCCTCCCGACCTATTCTTCCGTTCCGTGCCACGCGGGATGGATCCAATGCGGCCGCTGCTCCGCGTGCTGTAGCGCTAGGGGCGGTGGGTCGGTGCTCGGATGCGGCCGATCTGAGGCGGCGGCAAGGTGAAGGAGGGCTACGAGGCGGAGGGGATGTCGTCCGCGCCGGCGGCGGCGATCGGCAGCACGGTGCGTCGCGTGATTTGACTTGCGTGCGCGGTGGGGGTGGTGGCTGGGCTGGGTTTGGGATTTGGTGCGGTTTTGGTATGAGATGCTGATGCGTATCTCTCAGTCTCGTGTAACGGTGGGCGGCGGCTCTACGGTTCGGAGGGTTTGGGCTGCGACAGTTCGCCGCTCTAGAGTGGTCTTAGTCTTGCTTGTATGAGCTGCTGCTTCGCTGGTAATGCTATTAATAGTCTCTTGGACTTCGGTTTGATCGCATTGGAGGAGCCGTGTAGAGTCCATGCCTTTTTTGAGGCTCTCAGGAGCTTCGACTTTGCTGGACCGATGATGATACTGGCTGGATTCTGGCAATGCAGCCTATATTTGGATTCGGAGGTGGTGAGTTTACCATCGGGGCGTGACATGGATTGGACATGGAGCTCTGACTCGAGATGGACTTTGGTTTTGCTTAAATGGTGTGAGAGATGTTATGACGGGGCAAGTGATGTTGGTTGAATTGGAACAGAGTGAAGAAAGGAGTTGAGGGTGGGAGATTTGCGGTATGGTAAAGTTGATCATATGGTAAGCTGGTGGACGGCTAAGGAAGGAAGATTGTGGTTGAAAGCAGGGAATTCCGCATGGTTTCATGAGTTTGTGGCCACGAAGCATGTGGAAGTGCCAGACACCGTTTGTGGGACACTATTGCCAGCCTTCCATAACAGTGATAATACTAAATATGCATACCTTTGATTAGTTAAATTGAACATTGAAAAACTTCAGTTACTCCTGACTCGTTAACAGAACAACAGGGAAGAAAATAACCCAGTGTCACTCTAGATTCCAGCTGGTCCACTTAACTTATTTATGTCTGGAAGTTTGAAATTCAATATCACCATGGCATGAACATCAACACACATATGACCATTGCACAATGTAACCCCTTAGTAATTAAAACGTACTGTATTAATTCGTCTGAGGTCCAAGCACAATGATTTAATAAAAATATTTATTTGGGAAATCTAAATCTTTCACCTCTTTATACTCACCACACTCAGCATAGAGCAATATGCTTTCGGATACCACTAGAGTTGACATCAAAATAATTAATTGTAAAAAAATATAAAAAAGTGATAATGCATCAGAATATGCAGGTTTTCTATTCTATTTTTGCTCTGATCATGCTATGGATTCTGGATGTTGGTATATAGAAGTGCTTGATTGAAAACTACATGATGCAGTTTCTTATCCTAATTACTATTTGCTGTTCGTCTACATTTCTGATGTCATAATAGCACGGTTACCAGGTTTTCAAGAGTGGACCTCTCTGCATATCATCTAAAGGTAACCCCCACCACCCATCCCCAAATCCAAAAAAAATCAATATTTTTTCACTCAGTTTGTCTGATGCAAACCTGTGCTACAAGTTTAGTTTCCTAAGTAGGACAATCAAATGACAAATTAGTTTCCATTCTTCTGATATCAGTAATTAATAAGCATGTTGTATGTCCCATGTCGCCAACTTATCACGTACGGAATTCCAAATCAAACACTAGTTTGTTAGATTGCCTTGGCCCTTGGTGCAGAGCTAAAAGTCAACTGCCAAATCAGTTAACCATTTTACTCCTTTCTATATCTGAATTATGATTTTAACACCACTTGTTTTTGTTGTGTAAGAGAACTCTTGTATCTGTACTTTTCAGGAATTGGATGGAAATCATGGAAAAAACGCTGGTTCATCCTCACACGAACATCATTAGTTTTCTTCAAGAGTGATCCTGTTAGTGTCTCTATCCTTATTTGTTTCCCTTATTTTTTGAAGTGCAATACTTAGCCGGTTAGAAACCTCTATATATAACTTTATTCCCAAGATATGATTGCTATTATTATGATGACTCGTAACGTTTGAACTGTTTCCTGCAAAAGCGCAACTGTAATAGAATGTGAAGTTAAAATGACACCGCTCTTGAAACTGCTAGATATGATTCTTCTTGTTGATCTAATAGGTTAAAATGTTTCCTTCCTTGATACGTTTCATCTGCATTGCTTCCTTCCTGTGCACAAACAATTTTGATAGTTCTATTTGGTTTAAATTTTCGTTTCATCGTTTGCATGCATACCGAAACTTTGATCATGCATTAGTATTCAACATTCAGGTTTAGTGGTGATAGCAGACAGATTGCGCTATATGCTTTTGTCGAATAAGGTTTATCTTATGTTATTTTGGATCCCATGATTCCATACTTTCATTGCATAAAAATCCAATCATTCAAGATTTACACGTGATTCTTAGCTGTGTCAAGCAACATATTCTTTCCCTGCTGTTACACCATTTAGGGAGTTTGGCTGAACTATTTATTGTTCATTTCCTTTATCTCTTTATCACTTGTCCAATTTATATCCTGTGCAAGCACCATTTTTTCCTCAGTCCTTGACAAATACCTTTTGCTTTGATTGTAGAATACCTTGCCCCAGAGAGGCGGTGAAGTGAATGTTACTCTGGGAGGGATTGACTTGAATAATTCTGGGAGGTACTTATCTCATTCTAGTGACTTTGTTTTCTTTCTTTCCTTTTTGGGATGTTGTACAGCAATAATACTGCATTAGAGCACTTTTCATTTGCAGTGTGGTAGTTAGAGAAGACAAAAAATTGCTGACTGTCCTTTTCCCAGATGGTCGTGATGGCCGCGCTTTCACCCTAAAGGTATGGTGACTTTTCCTTTCCAACTTAATAATCATACCTTTTAAACAAAAGCGAGAGGTTATATAATAGAAAATATATTCATCTTCCCGAGAGGTTAGACAAAAGAACATATATTCATGTTCCTTTTTATCTTTTGAAATTTTGCCTTTGCTTAACACAGGCAGAAACCTCTGAAGATTTAGTTGAGTGGAAAACAGCATTAGAAGAAGCTCTTGCACAGGCTCCAAATGCTGCTCTTGTGTTGGGTCATAATGGAATATTTCGCAATGACACGACTGACACATATGAAGGAGCTTTTCCAAACTGTTGGTCTCCTTATGCTGTTGCATTTCTTTCTTTTTGAAGTTTGGAACCCTCTTTGTCGTTCAATCAAACCTTCCCCAATTGTTTTCAGGGAGAGAAAAGAGGCCAATCAAGTCATTAGTTGTTGGGAGGCCAGTTCTGCTCGCACTTGCGGATATTGATGGCAGCCCATCTTTTCTAGAAAAAGCTCTGCGCTTTCTCGAGAAACATGGTGAGGGCAAAAAATAATGTTTACTAGCTCCAATTTTAGAACCTGGAGACTTTGGCTGTTGCTGGTTGGATATCTCTATAACATTCATTTTAATTGGTTACATAAAACTTTCTTGCAGGAATAAAAGTGGAAGGAATTTTGCGCCAGGCTGCAGATGTAGAGGAGGTTGACCGGAGGCTGCAGGAATATGAACAAGGTTTATGACATTTCTTTTTTTTTTATTAGTATGGTCCATCGGTGGTATTGGCATATCTCTTGTGATGGTGTCTTTGTGTTGATCATCTTGTGTGCAATTATTGCTGTACTTCAGTACTTGTTTCTATTCCATACCAGGAAGGACCGAGTTTGCACCAGACGAGGATGCTCACATTGTCGGTGACTGTGTAAAGGTACCTCAGTCATTATAGTTATCAGAAAACTTTTGGTCTGCCACAGAGCACCAATAGTTCCTTTTCTCACTAACTGTATTAATGGAAACATCTCTGCAGCATGTTCTCCGAGAGTTACCATCTTCTCCAGTGCCGGCTTCTTGTTGTTCAGCATTATTGGAAGCTTTTCGTAAGTGTTACGCTTGGTTTAAGCTAAATGTTCTTGCTGTGTCATGTAAAAATTGTTGGCCTTCAATTTCATCAGGGATTGCCTTCCCATCCCCTTTCATGTTTAGTTAATGATGTTAAGTTCATTACCACAAGTTTTTTCCGATTTGAAATATCCCCTACTGATCTTCGCTACCCAAACATAAACAGCAAACCACTATCGATATTAAAACAATAGTAGTCATTGACATGTGTGCTTGGCAGTTGGCACCATCCTCTCCGCCGCCAGCAACACTTCAAACAGCTTTCATCTATTTGGTATGACTCCTTAGTTTGTAAAGATTTAACCATCATTGGGAAAGGAATTTTTTGTGGGCAGCATATCTGTCATCGTGAAGGCTAAACCTCAGTATAAATTTGTTAGGTTGATCAAAAGGTGTTTTAATTTGGATTTTTCAATATCACAATGAAGCCTCTTTCATAACTTTAGAAAATTAATAATATAAACTTGCTATGGCTATGGTACAAAAAACAATCTTTTAGCTATAAAAGCTTCCCACTTTTTTTCTTACCTCCCACATTTTTTCCATCCCCTTCCCCATTTCCACTTGTAGGGATTAGTGATGTATGGTGGGAAAAGTGTGTGCAAAGCGCATAAAATAATAAAATAGAAACACACGTACCATAGTCACTCATGTTTATATAAGTTTATTCCACATGATATAAAAATACTACCAAGAGTTTATTGCTATAGCCTATAGCTAACGGCAAGATGGAACACAAAATTAAATCCCTTGTGTATCTAACTATCTATCTATTCATATAAAATCACATGCTTACTTGCAATCTCTACTGTATAAAGTGAGAGTTTCTTCCCACGTCACTTCATCAAAATTATCCATCTTTGCCACTGCTCTTTAATTACCTATCTTTGCCACTGCTCTTTAATTATCCACCTTTGCCACTGTTAATGCTTTTAATTACCCACCTTTGCCACTGCTCTTTAATTACCCACATTTGCCACTGTTAGTGCTCTTTGCAAATAAACTTTTTGTCGCAAATTGAGTTTTCGTTGCAGCGCATGGGCGCATGACTAGTTATGATTATGTCTTGCTCCATTTGGGACATCCTATGGATAATGAGATGGGGGCAATTTGCCTTGTGAATTACTCCCTCCATTCCATATTAGAGGGCGTTTAACTTTTTTTCATGCAGTTTCGATTTATAGGGCGCCTCCTTAATTACCGTGTAGTAATTTTCCTCAGCTGCCCCGCTCCTAGCGCTTCCTCCGCTCCCGCATTAACTTCTACATTAACTGACGCATGCAATTTCTTCTCCCACGACGCGGCTCGCCTGCCTTCCATTCGAACTAGGAGACGGCCTCACATGCATGCCCTTCCTTCTCCACAATACTCACCGCAGATGGACGACAAAATAATCGTCGGGATGGACAAGATAGTGGCCGGGGGTGTGGACGGCGCGGTGGCCTGCACAGTGTGGCGGGCGGAGGCCTGCACGTCATGGCTATCGTGGCCGTGGACGGCGCGGTGGCCCGGGGCCTGCACGTCGTGGCGGCTATTCGCGAAAAAGAAGACACCAACGGCGGAGGCATGAACCAGCCGTGCAATCGCTGCGGCCATGAGGAATTGTGTGCTCGTTGTGTGCGGATGAAGCTGTGCTCTTGCTGCCATCGCGTCCACAGCAAGTACACTCTCGCGGTGTGGATATATGGTTTCGACGAATTCGATTGCCACGTACTCCTTCCCGACGAAGAATCACTGCAGAACTGGCATTACAACGACTGGAGCAGCGTGGACCTCGTCCTGGACTCCGTCACCGTCGTGGACCTCGTCGTGGACTCTGTTGACAGTGTGGACCTTGTCCCGGACTCCCTTGCCGACGAGACCATGAAGTGATCATCCTATCTTTTGAGTATGATTAGTTATTTTCAGTAGAATTTGTCGAACGAGCTATAGTAGTTCTGCCGTGGGAAGAATTTTTTTTTTGTTCAAGTTAATCCAAAGATGCACCCATTACATTAGCAAAAACAAATTGATATACTACTAATTGAGGTACTCAATTGCTTCATTTACAATGTCCGGATCACACTGCAATCTAACGGAAAGAACATCATTCCTCTCAAGTGATGGCTTTTTCAAGTGTGGAATAGCATAGTGTTGCCCTCCTTTTAACCTTAAAATCTCTCTCATGCATGATTGGTGAGTCAGGAAAATGCGGTTGCTCCTAGCAACTGGATAGTCGTCAAAAGCTTGGAGTACCTTGGCGACGATGTCTTCAACATTAATTGCGTGCGGGGCTAACGAGGGGACACATGCAGTTAATTAGGAGACACATGTAGTTGATTAGGGGCAAGTTTGGAAACAAATCACCTGGCGCCTTCCTCCGTGGTCTTTGCAAAGATAATTATACGCCCTTTAATATGGAATGGAGGGAGTATGTAGTTATTTTGCTCCAGGATTTTGTAGGCTTCTACCTGGTGCCTTGCATGTTCTCCTGTATGGCCTCTGGTAATATGTCAATATTGCGTTCTCCCCTGTATGGTCTTCGATTATCTGTTGGTATAGACGTAGTTCTAACAGATTAGATATTATTATTTTAGAAATTATTTGCATAACTCAAAACAGTTGCTATGAATCTAGCTAGGATCGTACCTGCTTTCCCATATCCTTTGCTGCTTTTTATTTGCTTAATTGTCTCTATTCTGTTTTACTTGCCTAGGGCTGGAAACTAAGGAAGCTCGGATAAATGCTATGCGTTCAGTTATACCTGAGACATTTCCTGAGCCTAATCGGCAGTTGCTACAGAGGTTAGTTTCACAGTTTCCTTGTAGCAATTTACATATTTTTAATATTGGATGACATCTAAATGCTTTTTCCTGGAAGTTCTACTGCGCTCATTTGACTTCTCTTGGTGTGATAGTTTATGCTAAATGCTTTTTATTATTTATTGATGAAATCATGCTTGCTGCTGATACAACCTGAGCATGTTATCATTGGCTTGCACATGCTACTTGCACTCACAAATCACAATAATAATATCCCTAACTAATTATATGGACTATTTTACCTTGCTTTCTAACAGCTCAGTTTTTTATTCCTTTGCCTGCCTGAGTTGCATTTCACCAACTTGGGAACTGGGAAACTATAAAAAAAGTCCCTGTTTGAACCTCCCTCCTGGATAAAACATATACTGACTTGGTTATTTTGGTCTTGGTCAAAGTGATCTTTACCAATGTCTGTTGTTTGATAAGTTTTGAGTAAAAACACTTAACCATTGCAAAATACTCTTTCCTCATGGAGATTTTTGTTTGCAGAATTTTGAAAATGATGTACACTGTTGCTTCTCATACTGCTGAGAATCGAATGACCTCATCAGCAGTTGCTGCCTGTATGGCACCTCTCTTGCTGCGGCCGCTTCTGGCTGGTGAATGTGAGATGGACGAGGTATTTGATATGAATGGTGACGATTCTGCTCAGCTTCTTGCTGCTGCAAATGCCGCTAACAGCGCTCAAGGCATTGTCACAACTCTCTTAGAGGAATATGAGAGTATATTTGATGTAAGGTTCTTTGTTGCTGCAAGTTCTTTTGCCTGCAAATTTTTAGGTGGCTTCGCTCTTTTCTGAGGATTTATTGTAGGCATTAGTTCCCTGTGAATAATCTGTTGATTTTATTCTCTATTCTCTCTATTCAAATGCTAATGGTCCATACTGCACATATGAGTTATTTCTACCTCTATGTGCAGTAATTATGATATGCTAGGCAGCTTGTGAAAGTATGAAACACTTTGCTATCTACATTAGCATTGCATCTTTGTCATTCGATCTGTCTCCCGGATGTTGTGTTTTATTTCTTTGCACATGTATTTCTATTGATTACTTATATTTATCATTTTTACAGGATGAACACCTTCTCAGATGTTCCTTGTCATCTGAGTCTCAAATTGAAGATAGTGGTAGCGAAGCATCAATAGATGATGTAAATATGGACGCCAAGGGTAATGGATTTCATGATGCAGACAATGATGTAGATCATCAAATGGATGATGTTAACAGTGCAGAACGTATATTTAGTGGAAAATTGAGTGAGAGCAGTGGACATGCTGGCAGTGACCTCTATGACTACAAGGTTTTAATATGCTGCCTGCCTTTTAAGTTTCTCATATGTATTTGTGCCTGGTGTTATACTGTTATTACTAAACATATACATATGGCTTATTTGTTTTTAGAACTAATTCCAATGGAACGTTAAATAGCAGTTCTGGTTTGTCAATCTGTGTGAGTTATACATATGGCTTATTTGTTTTTAGAACTAATTCCAATGGAATGTTAAATAGCAGTTCTGGTTTGTCAATCTGTGTGAGTTGTGGGTCTTTTAGTGACCTGATGGCACTTTTGAAGATGCATAATGTGAACAGTTTAATGTAATTTATTAGTTTATCGGAGAACAAAAGATGATGGATATTGGGTGGCCTATCATGGCTCTACCAGTATTGATCAATACAGATATGAATGACGGGGGTGAAATACCGGTTCATTTTTGTTGTTACCTATCAGTATCTAGTATGTATGCAATTTAATCATACCAGTTCAAGATATACTAGTAAATTTCCTGATCCATGTTTTGTAACGGTGAGAACATGAGATATGGATCCATTATGCTTTAAGGATTACCATGTGGTGTTGATGTTGATAGCGCAACATGCGCAAAGGCTAACATCTTTTGGTAAAAGCCTCAATTTATATATGTTATTGCAATTTGCTATAGATAGCATTGTTTCCATGTAAGAACTATCCTGAAGTTTTGATAGTTGGATTTCGAAGTTTCGTTGTAGCATGCTCATTTGTGTGGTTCACTTTTGGTTCAAGTTTGCCTTAGCTGAGCGGCAATTCCTAATCTTAATGCTGTGTTTTTCTATGTCACAATCTTCATGCTTGGTTTGCTTTGTTACTTATCGTACCTCTCCTGATTGAACAGCAGGTCGTTCATGCTGATGATTCAGATGCTGAACTCTCATTAAATGATAAAGCATTAGGAGCAAAGCTGGATTTAAGCAAAGGTCCAAATAATCATTCAACCGAAAATGGTTCAGAAAATGTGGAAACATTGCTGAGTGAAAAGAACCCTTCTAACCCAACGTCTGGTCGCACGACTCCATTGTCTATGGGAGAGATCCTTTCTTCTTTGGATCCTGGAATTTCCTTACCTAATCACAGTGTTGAATATCCAGTAGACAGATACTCAACCAAAATAAATGGATCTCACCCACATGTGAAACACAGTAACTTTTGGGGGCGGAATGATGTAAGCAAGAACTCTAGTTTTGCTTTACTTCTTTTGCCTTTCGTGGAGCGAACGAGTGTGCATAATACACTGCTGAGTGACCTTTTTTGGCCCATTGAATTATGGCTTCCTCCATATTGTTCTTGGAGTTAAATTTGTAATGATCAGAAGTATCGTTCAGCATTCTGATTTACATGGTTCATGTAGGCAAGAAAGAGCCAGCATTCAGAATCAGTTGACTCATCTGGTGAAGAAGAGTAAGTTATCTTAAAGCACAAACATTATTTGTTTACAGTACTGTTTCATTGAGTGTGGTACTGTTGCTGTTGATAGTTGTGACTTTTGAGCAGGTGTGTTGCATTTAGGTCATTTTATGCATCATCTATGATAGTTCTGATTCCTGTAGCATTTATCTATTATTCCTGGTTATTTAGAAATATCATTGTATTGGAAATTCCGTACTTAAAACGATGATCATTGCAGATTAGACCTAGCATAGAATTTTTAACTTTTGTTAGCTTCCTGACTAATTGATTGCCACTATTGCCTGAGTGATTTATGAACAGGTACACTTGCATAGCTTACTGTTCTTTCCGGGATGCACATAACTAGAGATCAATTAATTTTAATTTTTCTATGCAAATAAACCTTTCAGGCTTGCTATTCAAAGGCTTGAGATTGCAAAGAATGACCTGCAGAACAGAATTTCCAAAGAGGTAGGGGAAAAACTGCACATGTACTTATTATTTTCTATCTATCATCTTCCTGTAATCTAATGGAAAGTGCCTCTCAGGCTAGGGGTAATGCAATTCTGCAGGCGAGTTTGGAAAGACGAAAGCAAGCACTACATGAACACCGTTTGGCTCTGGAACAGGATGTATGTTGTGTTCACTTGCCTTGTCAAATTTGCCTGGTCATCATATGTGTCATTATGTTTTACTTTAGGCTTTTAGGGAAAAAGTACCATTGGGTCCCCCAACCCCAGGGTCAGGTCCAGTTTACCTTGAACTTTCTAGGTCACTACTGTGGTCCTCTATTCTGGGAGAAGGTTACTTACAGGCATGGTTCCAAACCTCAGAATTTTTAAAATCCGACTTCCCATTTGTTTGCTGGAAAATGGCTTTTTTTTTCTAGCTGGCATTATTTTATTTTGCCTTTTTCTTTGTGGATTTTTTAAGTTTGTATGTTTTCTACATAGTGAATCATCACCAATGCCTATATTCCTTCAAAATAATATGTAAACACCCCCTGGGATTTTAGAAATCCCAGTCCTTGCTAGGATTTCTGGCAACCAGCAGAACCAGGTTCCATCTTGCATTTGGAACCCCTCCCTACAGAGGACTAGCTGATAGGTGGGCCTTGCTTGTCAGCAACTCGGAGGCTAGAAAGATAGGCTTGGTTAATTTACTGATGGAAGGCTTGAGTTGGAAATACCCTCAGAGTTGAGAAATCATAATAGGATAGTGCCTGCACAAAATTCAGGACATATTACATAGTCCAAAGTTGAGGGGCCAAAGTGGTACTTTCCTTTTAATTGTTTTGGTGCAGTTTTTGTTGAACAGGTTCGGATATACTAGGTGGTGGTTGAATTGTTCTGACAATAATTTCCACAATTGTTTATATCTACAGGTGTCCAGGTTGCAAGAGCAGCTACAGGCTGAGAGGGATCTTCGAGCTGCGTTGGAGGTTGGGTTGAGCATGTCTTCTGGACAGTTTTCAAGTTCACGTGCTATGGACTCGAAGGTACCTTTAATGAATGTTCTACTTGCTGGACTTATTTTATGGAGGCTCATTTTCCTCATTTTTCCTGAAGACAAAAGCAGAGCTTGAGGAGATTGCTCTCGCTGAAGCAGATGTTGCAAGGTTAAAACAGAAGGTTTCGGAGCTTCATCTCCAACTCAATCAACAATGCCAACACCAATATGTCCCTTTGGGAGATGCAAATGATTGTTATCGCAATGTTCCTCGTCATTTTTCACAGCAGTAAGATACTAATTCTCTACCACTTGCCCCCCCTCTCTCTGGTCTCTATTTATGATGTTACTGGATCTGTGGTTCTGGCATCTTTTGATTTTCTGCAGCTGTTGGAATTTGGTGGGAACATGTTAATAGATCTATTTAATCCAAGTAAAGTCATTTCTTTAAGCAGTGCAGAATTATGCTGTAGCTGGTTGTAACTCGGAATTGATTGTAGGCATTATTTCACTGGAAAGAATGTTTTTGCAGTCATAATTAACAAGTCAATGCATTTTATATGTTATATTCCCCTATTTTACATATCATATTTTGACATTACTTTATTGGTACCAGAAACTTTGTTCATCCAGGATTTGACATGAACCTTGCCTTTTGTAATCAAGAGAAGCAGAGAAATGAGGTTTGTTAAGAATCCCCCCCACCCCGACCAACTTCCTGTTTGTAATGATGATACTGAAACTTGTTGAATTCCAATTTCAAAATCTTGGTTTGTGAACATGCATAATTCAATGCACTCTTATAGTGCTCTATAAATAAATTACTAGTTTTTGTTACAAATGCAGCTTGTCCTTTACTGATGGGCCCAATGGGCTAGAAATACATGTACAGTGCAAAGGTAAAAAGGCAAATAAGCCCCTATACATATAGCTAATCTAACACCCCCCTCAAACTCATGGTGGGTCTACAACACTGAGTTTGGAGAGATGGAAACCATGTTGCGCTTTAGTTTGTGCTTTGGTGAAGAAGTCGGCAAGCTGAAGCGACGAAGGCACATGACAAAGAGTAACCACCTGATCTTGCACCTGGGAGCGAACGTAATGAGCATCGACGCCGATGTGTTTGGTGAGTTCATGCTTCACCGGATCACGGGCAATGCTGATGGCGCCAAGATCTTTGTCGAGCAGCAATGCGATCGTCGAGTAAAAACAACCACACCTGTGTCAAGAAGAAGCCACCGGCCAAGTCACCTCAAGAACATCGAGGCCAAGACACTGAGCTCGGCCTCGGTGCTAGAGCGAGAAACAATGAGTCACGCTTGCCTTCCAAGAGATCAAGGACGATCCAAGGAAGACACAAGATGGTCGAGACGGACTTGCGATCGGCGGGATCGCTAGCCTGTAGCATCTGAGTAGGCCCAAGTCAGACAATCGAGCTGGGAAGAACAAAGTGACGGCCACCAGTACCACTTAATGTAGCGAAGAACCCAAGGAGGTGACCGTAGTGCACACTTGGTGGGAGAGGCCATAACCGACTAAGGATGTGCCTGCGTGAGACACATCCGGACGAGTAAAGCCAAGGTAGACAAGACTCCCAACCGGTGTGATGGCAGAGTGGGATCGACTAGAGGAACCCCATCGATGGCTCAAGTCAAGGTGAAGCTCCATCGAGTGTCGTGACGCTTCCAAGAAGGCAAGCACGAGCAAGAAGCTCTGGATGTACTTACGCCGAGAGAGGTAGGAGCCTCAGAGGCGTGACTCAAACTCAATCCCAAGAAGTACTGAAGAGGACCCAGATCGACATCCAAATCGCCATCGAGGCGCGCTTAACAAAGGCAATAAAGTGAGAATCATCTCGATGATGAGCATGTCATCAATGTAGAGGAGGAGAAGGGTCCGACCACGAGGAGAGGTGTGGACAAAAGAGCGGTCATCATGCCGACCGGAACAAAACCAGCAACTGTAATAACAGAGGCAAAGCGCTCAAACCAAGCACGAGGGCTGCTTGAGGCCATAGAGAGGCGGCGAAGGCGACAGACATGACCATCGGGAACATCAGAGCTGGAGGTGGGTGCATGTAGACTTCCTCACGCAACTCGCCGTGAAGAAAGGCATTCTTCACATCGAGTGGAGATGGTCCATCGACGAGCGTAAGCAATGACCACAAGGGAGAGGACGCTTGTCTTGTGGGCAATCGGAGAGTACGCCTCGCCATAGTCACGGCCGTGCTCTGCCGAAAACCACGAGCGACAAGACGCGCCTTGTGGCGCTCAAGAGAACCGTCTGGCGAGTCTTGATCTTATAGACCCACTTGCATGTGATCGGGTGATGGTGGAGGGACAGAACAAGATCCCAAGTACCAAGGCGCTCAAGGCAAGAAGCTCCTCGCCATCGCATATCGCCACTCAGATGAGTAACAAGATCGCATGAAGAGGCGAGCTCAGAGGAAGTGATGACAGAGCGAGAGAACCCAGACGGGCAGACGGAAATCGTGCTTCTATCACGAAGAGTGTATCGTGTGGAAGAAGGGGGGATCCAAGGCGGGAGGAGGAACCAAGAGGAGAAGGATCCGAGGAGGAGGAAGGAGTCCGACGAGAGTAGTGAAAACGGATAGGAGGTCGAACAGAAGAAGTGAAGGTGTCTCGAGAAAGAGAAGGTGGTAGAGGAGGAACCAAATAGGTGCGAGAGGAGAAAGAACGGCGGGAGGAGAGGAAGGTATGGTGGGAGGTGGAGAGGGTGGTGTAGGTGGTAAAGACGAAGAAGAAGGGACAGTGAAGCGGGCAGGTAGACTGAGAAATGAGAGAGACTCAAGTAAGGAGGAGGTGTCGAAGGAGGAGTCAAAGGAACGGGACTCGTCAAAGAAGGGACGAGACTCGTCGAACGTGACATCCCGAGAGACCCGAATCCTACGACCAAGAGGATCCCAACAGCGAAACCCCTTACGCCCAGAGTCATAGCCAAGGAAAGCGCACTGCACCGACTGAGTAGTCAGCTTTGTGCGCTCACGAGGCTGAAGAACATAGACAACACACCCAAAGGTGCGAAGGTGATCATCTTGAGGGTCTGCCATAGAGACGCTCACTGGAGTGGCACCTCAAGAGCATGGGCGGTACCGAATGTTGATGAGATAGACAACAGTAGAGGCGACCTCCGCCGAAATGGGGAGGAACAGAGGCAATGAGCATTAATGCTCGAAAGCGCCTCAAGAAGGTGATTTGCTTGCGCTCTGCGACTCCATTCTCGCGCATGAGCACCGGCACGAATCTTGAGGAAGGGTGCCTGATCAAGAAGAAATCGACGAAGAGCAAGGGATGTACTCGCCAGGAGTCGTATGAAACACTCGAATGGGTGAGTCGAATCGAGTATGAACCATGGTCGAGAAAGCCCGATAGGCGCCTAATACCGATCACGAGACTTAAGAAAGTAAATCCAGTGAACCGAGAATAATCATCAATAAATATGATATACCAACGATGACCCCTTTCAAACGAAGGGGCCGGTCCCTATACATCCGAGTGTACTAAATCAAAAGGACGACTCGACACGTAATCACTACTAGGATATGGGAGTCAGTAGTCGTTTGCTGCTTACGATACTCGACAGGAAGGAGGTATCACGAGAGACCTTCCCAAGAACACCACGACTCATCAATGAAGACAGACGGACTCGACATGTGACCCAAACGATGATGCCACCGAGCAAAATCAAGCGAGGTAGTAGTGACGAAGACAAGGGCATCTGAAGAGACGATCGGGCCGAGGGAGGTAGACGTGGAAGCGGAAGCGGAAGGAAGACGAAGCCAGTCGAGTTCCCACAAGCGTGGGGAGTCATGGGTCCGCCGGCCAGAACCAACTAGCGTCCCTGTACTGCGAGCCTGAATAGAGCAAGAGTCGACTTCGAGTAATACGAAAACCAAGGTCGAGAGTCGACCACAGAGATCACCGCATAGTAAGATAGGGCACATGAGAAACAGAAGGAACACAAAAGGAAGACGTGTGAAGAGTGCCCTGTCCAGCAACTGAGAGAAGGGTACCATCGGCCGTCCTCACGGACACAGGAGTGACCGGAGACCTTAAGGAACCCAGGTGAGTCGGATCTGGTGTCATATGGAAAGAAGCTCGAATCAAGATACCAGATACCGAGGCAAGAGAGGGAGCCTGACCGCCGTGGGCGAAGAGGCCGTGGGAACACAGAGTCCAAGCGAAGCTCCATACTGGCCAAGCCGTGAGTCAAGGCTCGAACAATCAGAGCACGACCGCCCCAGAGCTGCCGGTGGTACTGGAGGTACTCCTAGAAGTGGCACCTGTCTTATGAAGACGCTTCCAAGACCTTCTTGAATGGTGTGGCTGCTTCTTCTGATGAGTTCTGCCGAGTCACCGAGCTCGCTGGCAGAAGCCGCCAGAGACCCCCGCGATCAACCTCCTGCTTGTGCAGGAGAGCAGGAGCAGGAAGAGGCAGGTACGTGACTGAGGAGGGAACCTCCGAAACGCCCAACACGGTCGCAGGTGAGGAGAGGGCGCTACGAAGACGAGTCTCCTCAGCACGAGCCTGCGTCAGGGCCTCCACCATGGACGGGAGCGGCGAGCGGGCCAGAAGCTGAGCACGGAGTGGCTCAAACTCCGGGCGAAGTCGAGTGAGGAACTGGAAGACCCGAGCTCCAGCCCGATGATCCCGGAGGCGAGCACACTGGCTACAGGAAGTGTCAGGTGGAGGCTCCAAAGCGTCGAGCTGACGGTACACGTCACTGAACCGACGATAGAAGTCATCCACAGTAGAATCCTGCTGCTGGAGAGTCTCGGCCAGGCGCAGAAGTGAGGTGTAGAGAGCCTGGCTGCTCGGCTGGTACTGGGCCTGCACGTACTCCCACATCACACGGGCAGAATCCAGGTTGACCACGTCGAGCGCGAGGTCAGTGCGCATGCTGCCAATGAGGGCAGCGACAGCACGAGCCTCCGAAGCACGCCAGTCCTCAAGGCGTTGAAAGGCGGTGGTGTAGGCGTCAAGGGCACACTCGTAGGCCTGTACCGCGGCATGGTCGGCACCGGGCTGGGGCTGCACCGGAACCGGAGGCAACGTCGGTGGTAAGACGGCACCGGTGAAATGCCCCCAAAGGCGCTGACTGTCGAGGCAAACACGAAGCAGCGTGGACCACTCGCGGAAGTTGGTGCCGTCAAACTGGATCTGTGGAAGGGCGACCGGTCCAATAACGCGAGAGGGGGCTGCCATGAGGTATTGCTTCAGTGTCCTTCACCTCTTCTGTTGGCAGGACAATTGTGTTTCAACGGCCTCGGCCAAGAGGGAGCAAAGAAGCCGGAGGGAGCAAAGCAGACAGAGAGCAAAGCAGCGGCCGGATCCAGAGAGCGGCTCGGCGCCGGAGGAAGAAGCTTAAGGTGGTCGAGCAGCCAGCGCGCAGCTCTGGAGGAAGAAGCAGCCGGCCGCAGGATGGAGACGCGCAGGGGGGCGGCCGACGCTAGCGAACGCCACGGAGGAGTCGAGGCGGCCTGCCTCAGAGCGAGCCCAGCGACTTCAGCCGGGCGGCGCTGGTCCAAGCAGAGCCCAGCGGCGGCCGAGCGGGCCATGGAGCGGGAGGAGGCGGCAGGCAGAGGCCACGCGACGCGACAGAGGCGATGGAGCGCGGAGGCTCGGCCAGAGAGAAAAAAAGGAGGAGGAGGCCGGGGCTCCGACGGGCGGCACTGCCAAGCCGCTAGCCGGAGAGGTGGCGGCACAGCAGTGAGGAGAGAAACCCTAACCCTAGGGCTCGATACCATGTTACAAATGCAGCTTGTCCTTCTCGATGGGCCCAATGGGCTAGAAATACATGTACAGTGCAAAGGTAAAAAGGCAAATAAGCCCCTATACATATAGCTAATCTAACAGTTTTCAGTTTTGAAAATGAAAAATACTGGTATTGCTCATGTAGTTTGGTTATTTAGTAGACCAGCTGGTAAGAAAAAACTAAGTGATAGAAAACAAATCTTGGGATCATGTCTTGCTTCCTCAGTATAGTGTTATTCAGGTTCATCAGTTTTGATGGTGTTTATCGCTGGTTCTAGAATCTATCATTAGGAATAATATCAAAATTCAGCCCAGTTTCTATCCAAAATTTTCCTGAGCACAAAATTGAAGTTTTATGCTTGCTACTCCCACAAGTTTGCAGTATCTTGGTAAAGCGGGCCAACCGTTAGCCTTGAGCAGGGTACAAAAATTGGCGGCTGGTTATCGGTCTTACTAGTGGGTAATTGTAGCACATCTGGGAGTGGTGAGATGTTGATTTGGGCCATTCTTAGTTTCTTACATGTTTGGTGTTAGAAATTCTAGAAAATCTCAAAGAAAATCCAGAGAAATTTGAGAGGGGACCAGAATCTGACTGGTAACCACCTGGGGTCCGGTAATACTTTTTTTTTTTTGGGTAACCATGGTCTGGAGGCAGTTTCAGTGGTTGACTTTTCATGTATTTTAAGCTTCTGAGTTTACTCCTGAGCAAATTTCTAATCAGTTTTTGTTACTGTTATCAAACCATTATCTACTACTTTGACTTGTGGCTCGCAAATAATTGCTATTTTACATGATAACATTTTTAAGAGTTGATGTTGTTACAAATGCAGCATAGCCTTTACTCATGGGCCCAATGGGCTAGAAATACATGTACAGTGCAAAGGTAAAAAGGCAAATAAGCCCCTATACATATAGTTAATCTAACACCCCCCCTCAAACTCATGGTGGGTCTACAACACTGAGTTTGGAAAGATGGAAACCATGTTGCGCTTTTAGTTTGTGCTTTGGTGAAGAAGTCGGCAAGTCGGGCGGCGAAGGCACATAACGAAGAGTAACCACCGATCTTGCACAGGAGCGAACGAGTGAGCATCGACGCCGATGTGTTTGGTGAGCTCATGCTTCACCGGATCACGGCAATCTTGATGGCGCCATCTTTGTCGGAGCAGCGATCGTCGGAGAGTAGAAACACCACACCTGTCGTCAAGAAGAAGCCACCGGCCAAGTCACCTCAAGAACATCGAGGCGGCGCCAGACGAGCTCAAATTCGGTGCTAGAGCGAGAAACAATGAAGCTCGACGCTTCGTCTTCCAAGAGATCAAGGACGATCCAAGGAAGACACAGTAGGCCGAGACGGACTTGCGATCGGCGGGATCGCTAGCCCAGGTAGCATCTGAGTAGGCCCGAAGCTGTAGACAACTGGAGCTGGGAAAGAACAGGCGACGGTCAGCTGTACCACGAAGGTAGCGAAGAACCCGAAGGAGGTGACTGTAGTGCACACTGGTAGGAGAGGCCATAAACTGACTAAGGATGTGCACAGCGTGGGACACATCCGGACGAGTAAAGCCAATGTAGACAAGACTCCCAACCAGTGTGATGGCGAGTGGGATCAGCTAGAGGAACCCCGTCGATGGCTCAAGTCAAGGTGAAGCTCCATCGGAGTGTCAGCAATACGGTCATCAGTAAGGCAAGCACGAGCAAGAAGCTCCTGGATGTACTTACGCCGAGAGAGGTAGGAGCTCAGAGGCGTGACTCAACCTCAATCCCCAAGAAGTACCAAGAGGACCCAGATCGGACATCCAAATCGCCATCGAGGCGCGCTTTAACAAAGGCAATAAAGTGAGAATCATCTCCAGTGATGAGCATGTCATCAACGAGAGGAGGAGAAGGGTCCACCACGAGGAGAGGTGTGGACAAAAGAGGTCATCATGCCGATCGGGAACAAAACCAAAGCACTGTAATAACAGAGGCAAAGCGCTCAAATCAAGCACGAGGGGCCTGCTTGAGGCCGTAGAGAGAGCGACGAAGGCGACAGACGTGACCATCAGGAACACTGGAGGTGGGTGCATGTAGACCTCACGCAACTCGCCGTGAAGAAATGCATTCTTCACATCGAGCTGGGAGATGGTCCACTGACGAGCAGAAGCAACAATCACAAGGGAGAGGACAGTTGTCTTATGGGCAACTGGAGAGTACGTCTCGCCATAGTCACGGCCGTGTTCTGCGCCGAAAACCACGAGCGACAAAGGCGCGCTTTTGGCGCCAAGAGAACCGTCTCGAGCGAAGTCTTGATCTTATAGACCCACTTGCATGTGATCGGGGTGACGGTGGAGGACAGGAACAAGATCCCAAGTACCAGGCGCTCAAGGCGAGAAGCTCCTCGGCCATCAAATCGCCACTCAGGATGAGTGACAGCATCGCGATAAGAGGCAGGCTTAGAGGAGGTGATGACAGAAGCAGAGAACCCGTACCGGTCAGGACGGGAAATCGTGCTTCTATCACGAAGAGTGTACCGTGCGGAAGAAGGGGCAGGATCCAAGGCAGGAGGAGGAGCCGAAGAGGGAGAAGGATCCGAGGAGGAGGAAGGAGTTCGACGAGAGTAGTGAAAACGGACAGGAGGTCGAATAGGAAGAAGTGAAGGTGTTTGAGAAAGAGAAGGTGGTAGGGGAGGAACCGAAATAGGTGCAGGAGGAGAAAGAACAACAGGAGGAGAGGAAGGTATGGTGGGAGGTGGGGAGGGTGGTGGAGGTGGTAAAGAGGAAGAAGAAGAGACAGTGAAGCGGGCAGGTAGACTGAGAAAGGAGAGAGACTCAAGTAAGGAGGAGGTGTCGAAGGAGGAGTCAAAGGAACGGGACTCGTCAAAGAAGGGACGAGACTCGTCGAACGTGACATCCCGAGAGACCAATCCTCGACCAAGAGGATCCCAACAATGAAACCCCTTACGCCGAGTCATAGCCAAGGAAAGCGCCTTTGCCGTGAGAAAGGCCACTTTGTTCGCCACGAGGTCAAGAAGAACATAGACAACACACCCAAAGGTGCGAAGGTGATCAGATTGAGGGGTTCGCCATAGAGACGCTCAACTGAGTGGCACCTCAAGAGGAGTGGACGGTGAATGTTGATGAGATAGACAACAGAGAGACGACCTCCCGCCGAAATGGGGAGGAACAGAGGCGAGCATTAATGCTCGAAAGCGCCTCAAGAAGGTGATTGTGCTTGCGCTCTGCGACTCCATTCTCGCGATGAGCACCGGCACGAAATCTTCGAGGAAGGGTGCCTGATCAAGAAGAAATCGACGGAGAGCAAGGGCGGTGCTCGCCAAAGTCGTCGCCACAAACACTCGAATGGGTGAGTCGAACTGAGTATGAACCATGGTCGAGAAAGCCTGATAGGCAGCTAATACCTGATCACGAGACTTAAGAAAGTAAATCCATTTGAATCGAGAATAATCATCAATGAAAATGATATACCAACGATGACCCTCTTTCGAAACGAAGGGGGCCGGTCCCCATACATCTGAGTGTATTAAATCAAAAGGACGACTCGACACAGAATCACTACTAGGGTATGGGAGTCAGAGTCGCTTGCTGCTTACACCTCGACAGGAAAGGAGGTATCATGAGAGACCTTCCCAAGAACACCACGACTCATCAATGAAGACAGACGGACTCGACATGTGACCCAAACGATGATGCCATCGAGCAAAATCAAGCGGAGGTGGTAATGGCGAAGACAATGACATCTCAAGCAAGAGACGATCGGGCCGAGGAGGTAGACATGGAAGCGGAAGTGGAAGGAAGACGAAGCCAGTCGAGTTCCCACAAGCGTGGGGAGTCACGGGTCCGCCGGCCAGAACCAACTAGCGTCCTTGTACTGCGAGCCTGAATAGAGCAAGAGTCAACTTCCAGAGTAATACGAAAACCAAGATCAGAGAGCTGACCAGCAGAGATCAGCTGCATAGTAAGATAGGGCACATGAGAAACAGAAGGAACACAAAAGGAAGACGTGTGAAGAGTGCCCTGTCCAGCAACTAAGAGAAGAGTATCATCAGCCGTCCTCACGGACACAGGAGTGACCGGAGACCTCAAGGAACCTGTGAGTCGGATCGGTGTCATATGGAAAGAAGCTCGAAATCAAGATACGGATACCGAGGCGGCAGAGGGAGCCCGACCGCCGTGGGCGTAAGAGGCCGGGGGAACCCGAGTCCAAGCGAAGCTCCATGCGGTCAAGTCGCCGAGTCAAGGCTCGAACCCAATCAGAGCACGATCGCCCCAATCTTTGTCGGTGGTACCGAAGTACTCGAATAGCACCGCCTTATGAAGACGCTTCCAAGATCCAATGGTGTGGCCACCTTCTTCTGCAAGAGTTGCGGCCGAGTCACCGAGCTGCCGGTAGTAGCCCAAGAGACCCTCTGCGATCGAGCCTTCTGGTCGCGGGGAGAGCAGAGAGGAAGAGGCAAAGCGTGACGGAGGAGGAACCTTCAAACGCCAAAGACGGCCGCAGCGAGGAGAGAACGCCACGAAGACGAAGTCTCTCAAGACGGGCTCGTCGGGGCCTCCACCATGGACGGAGCGGCGAGCGGGCTGAAGCCGAGCACGGAGGGCTCAAACTCCGGCGAAGTCGGGTGAGGAATCGAAGACCCGAGCTCAAAGACGGTGATCTCGGGGGCGAACACACCGCCACCCGTGAAGTGTCGAGGAGGCTCCAAAGCGCCGAGTGACGGTACACGCCATCAACCGACGATAGAAGTCATCAACATGAGAATCCTGCTGCTTTGGAGAGTCTCGCCAGCGTAGAAGAGAGGTATAGAGAGCTGGTGCTTTCCGGTATCGGGCTGCACGCATTCCCACATCACACGGGCGGACTCGTGTTGACCACGCCGAGCGCGAGGTCGGGCGCATGCCGCCAATGAGGGCGCCGACAAAGACGAAGCCTCCGGCACGCCAATCCTCTAGGCGCTGAAAGGCGGCGTAGACGCCAAGAGCACGCCAGAGGCTCGCACCGCTGCATGGTCAAGACCGGCCGGGCAACGCACCGAACCGGAGGCAACGTCGGTGGTAGGGCGGCGCGTGAGATGCCCCAAAGACGCCGATCGCCGAGACACACACGGCGGTGGTGGACCACTTGCGGAAGTTGGTGCCGCCGAATGGATCTGCGAAAGGGCGATCGTCCAACAACGCGAGGAGCCGCCATAACGCCGAGCGAAGGTCAGAAAGCACCAGCCACAGCAGAAATAGTCTTTGAGTGGAGCAGAGCACAATGTGTTGGAGGAGCCCTAGCCGCAGAAGCGAAGTGGAGCAGAAAGGTAGAAGGCGAGGCGCCGTGTGTTCTGGAGGAAAGAGCAACGGCCCATGATAGAGTCCTAAGCGCCAAGAATTTAGGCGGCGCAGGGGCGCACGGAGGCGGAGACGGGCGCGCGAGCCAGCAAGCGGCGCAGACAAGCGACGCGAGTCCAGCAAGACGAGCCCAGTGGCATGAGTCCAGAGCGTCTGCGAGCCCAGCGACGCGATTCCGAGACGGAGGAGACGGCACGAGACGGGCAGAGAGCAGAGGTCAGCGGCATGACAGCACATGACGGAGCGCGAGGCTCGACCAGAGAGAAAGAAAAGAGGAGGAGGGCGCTGGGCTCCGTGCGACGGCACCCGACCACGCCACGGGCTAGCCGGAGAGGCGGCAAGGCACAGCAGTGGAGGAAAAGAAAACCCTAACCCTAGTGCTCTGAAACCATGTTACAAATGCAGCATAGCCTTTACTCATGGGCCCAATGGGCTAGAAATACATGTGCAGTGCAAAGGTAAAAAGGCAAATAAGCCCCTATACATATAGTTAATCTAACAGATGTCACAAGGACAAGAGGAAAATGAACCCATTTGTGTTATGAGTGCCTTTCCCATTGAATCCTGATCATAGTTGTCACGGCGTCGCCTAGGCGACGCCTAGTCGTCGCGGCGGTCAGAGGCGGACGCCAGGGCAGCTCGCCTCGACTAGATCGGAGGAGGCAATAGCGAGGCAGCGGCAGAGGAAGCGAGGCGGGTGGTGCTCAGCGAGCGAGCAATTTCGGCCGAAGCGTGATTTGAGCGAGGGCTTGGGCGGCGACGAGGAGGCGAAGCGTCAAGCCGGTGAGGGCTGCGACGGAGGAGGCAAGGACTCAGCGGCTCAAGGGCGAGCGGCAACGGAGGCGGGCGTGGCGTGCGGCGGGCGATAACGAGGAGGCGGGCGCGACAGGCGAGGCGGGCAATGATGGAGGAGGCGAGGGGGCGCGATGGCGACGGCGAAGGTGCTCCTCTGCAGAGAGCAGAGGCGGCGACGAGACGTCTCCCGCTCGTGCTGTGCTAGGGCAACAGAGGGGAGGGGAGGAACTTATATGGGCTGTTGGGCTAGGCAACTTATATGGGCTGTTGGGCTTGAGTGAATAGTGGGCTGTGTGGTCATGGCTCATATCTCTTCTCTTTTCTTTTCTCTGATATATATATAGATCGATCATGGCTCTTAATTTTGTCTAATCATATGAGGTGTTACTTATTATTTTTATCGTCTAATCATCGCCTAGGCAGGCGCCTAGGCGTCCAGGCGGTCTGGGCTCGCCGCGCCTAGCCGGACCGCCGTGACAACTATGATCCTGATATTAAGTTGGCACTGCTTACACCGGTACTGACATTGGATCATTTTGGCAGGATAGCTTAGTGGATGCATCACAATGGAGGAACATCAAGCAGCATGTGCTCCCTTATGGTTCTTCAAGGCCACTCACCCGCAAGCTTTCCTTGGATCCGTCTTCAAGAGGCATGGATGCGTCAACAAGCATGTCAACAGAGAACACTTCTATGGTCATCAACGCCCCAAAGTTAGCTGAGGTTTGGGAAATCACAGTGCTTTACAGTTTCACACTATCAAAAAGAAGATTATTCATATTTATTGTATGACAGGGTGTTGAATACGTGAGGCACCCCATGGTGACATCCTCCAGTTTGGTAGAACTTACAACCAGGCTAGATTTCTTCAAAGAGCGGAGGTCACAACTGATGGAACAACTCCATATTCTCGATTTAGGACATGGATCTGCTTCACAGAATTTTCCATACAAGCCACCACCTCCTAGGAACAGTCCAAGGTAGGATGTTCATTCAATTTCATGATTTGTATTATTCTTGGTAGACATTCTTTACCTGTCTTCATCACTTGTAGAAACTGATGGTTAGAATGTAATTTTTTTCTTTAATATGAGTTCATCATTTTTTGTATAAATCTTTAAAGGGTAACGAAACTGAGGTATCAGTCTCAGGCAGGGCTAACAAAATCGATCGAAAATCGACCATATCGAGTCGATTCAAAATCCTAAACCGATCAGTAAATCGCGGACAAATTAAAAAAAATTGGAAAAATTTATGTCACGTAAACTGGTTAAAAATTGGCGAAAATCGCTCAAAAAATCGGCCGTAAGAAAAGTTCAATTCGTCAGTCGATTTTCAAGAAAACCGATTGATTTTTGATTTTTTTTTGAATTTTTGTCAAATAATTTGATTTTGAAACCCTTCGGTTTTGGGTGATTTTCGTTCGATTTGCATGATAAATTGGTACAGGCAGGGTTTTGATTTCCCACTGCAAAATGATTTCGTTAACCCTGGTCTCAGGTTTTCTGTACTATAAACTTAAGCAATGAAGGAACCCTCTCGTATAATTCTGTTGGATTTCGAAAGGCTTCTAGTCAGTTGCATAAGATGAATACCTATTTAATACCAGATAAAAGAATGGTGACATGTTACCTCAGGCAAAACATTTACATCTCTGAACTTGTCATTACAAATTTCTCTGTAAGTTGAATCCTCAAGTGTGCCGAAATACACCCAAAAAAAAAGAATCATCAAGTCAGCATCTACACTAACATCAGTAAATTCTATATGCATGCATAGAGCTATTTAGGCATAGCTTGGCACTGCTGCGCTATGCTACACTGGCCGACGTAACAAAGTATCTGTAGAGAGGCAGTTGTGTCTATTTTATGGGGAAAAAAGGACTATTAAACCTGATTATTGAAATGCACCGTCGTCTCAAACGGAGCCTTATTTCTACACGAAACCCAGCCGAATTCCTCGGAGTCTGCAAGCAGGTGCTTGGTCATCTTGATGGCTTCTGCCGAAGCAGTTTCTCATCCGGTGCAGTCTGGTGACTGATGATGTACGAGTAGAGACATCAAACCCTGCTGCAATGCAAGCAGCGCCATATTTCGACTGGTCAACATTGAAACCCATGTCAGCGGTTATGGTAGCTCTTCTTGAGTCTCGATGTGTCTTCAGCTGTCTACCTTGTCCTCTTGGAACGCTTTGAGTATAAAATCTTTGAAGCGTCTGGAATACTGCTTTGGATCTACTGCTGAAATGGATGTTGGGTCATACTGGAAAGACTTGTATGCGTGCTCAAGCTTTTTGCTGATATCATAATCTTGAAGTATGTCTATAATCCCAAAATACAATATAACATCGTAGAACTCCCCAGTAGGCTCTCCAATAAGCTGCGATTCACAGTCACTCTTCCGTACTGTTAGTTCAGCTCTTATTGGCATGTTTGACCCAAGCTTAATCGTGGATAACCTGTACACCGGAAGAGTCTTTTATGTCAACGTTAGAAGGCATGAATGGAGCCATATCATCTCTGTCTGATGCAAATCAAGGGAAAAGGGAGCAAAATGGCATCACATGGGTAATTGTAGTAAGACACTGGTGAACAGGGATGGCAATCGGGTGGGTACATCCGGGTACAACTGTCGTCCACCCGAATCCGAAACCCGAAACCGTGACACCCACCCGATTTAACTTAATACCTATCTATTAATAACAGGCAAAAGGTTCCGTAAATATTATGAGTGCATATTTGTAATAAGCATGAAAGAGCTATGCAAAGTAAGTTGATGCATTAATCAAAGCATGCTGATAGGCATGCTGGTTTTTTCAAATGAGTAGAGACACACACACATTATGACAAAGCATTATGATACAAGAGAATATCATAAAGAAGATTAGGTGATTACTGATTACAGACACACACATATGATTGGCATGCTGGTTTTTTCAAATAAGTACAGAAATCACCACTAAAACTAAACCATTTTTTTTAAGTATATGACGAATATAAGCATCACATTGCATAAATAAGCATGTACAGTTTCAATTTCGGATCTCGAAAACCATATGGAAATTAAACCATACTTTTCGGTTTCATTATTCATGGCTGGAATAGTAGGCATGGCACTGATGTATCAAAACACACTCAACGAGGTAAGCGGTACATGAAAAAAAGGGGAAATCAGCGTCGCTGTAAACTACAAGAGATCCACATCAGAATATCCAAACTTATCAAGACACTGGTATTGTGTGAGGAGCTCTGTAGTGTGAACTCTAAAGTCTGAACCCTCAATATTTGCAACGGAATCCAAATCAAAATTGTTTTGGCAAAGTTGAAGGGCGAGATCAGTAAGGACAAGAGGATATAGGCAAACTTATGCACTGAAAAGAATCATTTACTAGTGGACTACACATATAATATGTCTTCAACAATTTGGAAAAGCAGAATTACACAGATCTTGTATTTGGTTTCAACGAACAAGATAAGATAGCAAACTCCACTGACTCACCTAGCAAACTCTACTGACTCGGAGGCGGAGGGTTGCTACCGTACTGCAGGGGAGGGGAGTGGAGGACGAAGTGCGCGCTTTGGGGTGGACTCCGGCCGTCCGGCGACAAGGCGTAGGGGAAGCCATGGGAACTGGGCGTCTCTGCGTCTGGGACTGAGCAGAGATTTGGTAGGGGAGCCTGGAGGAATGAGGGGGGCTGGGGGTGGGGTTGCGGCGGTTGGCCATGCGCAGGACGCCTGGAGGATAGGAGGAAGCAGGAGTCGACTAGCCAAGGCCGACACACGGGGGAATGGGAGGGTTGTGGCGCCGGCGGTCGGTTGCGAGCAGCCACGCAGGAGGCCATGAGCTAGGGTTTGCCGGGCGTGGCGTGGGGGAATGGGGATTTGGGGCCGAATGGCCAATGGGCGATGGGCACTTGTGCAGGTGCAGGGACTGAGAAATGACTGAGCTACATGGTTATTTGTGTCTCTACCAAGTGGGGCCCGCATGTCATGATACCCATTGGGTACCTATGGGTACAAATTAGCACTCGCATCCATCCTATAACCTTATTGGGTATCCAAACACGAAAATCGATGGATCTAAAGTGCTACCTGTATCTGGTTTTATCGGATCGAGTATTCGCGGGTACCCAAAACTATGGGTAAAACTGCTATCCCTATTGGTAAATCAAAAGCTATAGATGGTTCTGCATTTGAATTGTCCTAGGACCCCATGGCCCTCCTTTTCCTACCTTCCTTATCTCCGCTCTTCTCCCAATGCATGAAGGCCATAGAACATCACATTAGGATCAAGATGAACATCATGGAAGCATGAGCCATCTCAATATGATGAATCAGATTATAGAACCATGCGCATGACTGACAAGTATTGGGAACAACAGAACATGTAATAGGCATTAAGTGAAGAATAATGAAGTATATTATTTTACCTGATTGGATCAGGATCTCCTATAGACATGTGAGGTGATGATGCTCTGCTGCTATCACTATCAAAGGAACCTTCAACCAATGAACTTTGTAAGATATATAACCATGTAAAAAAGTTGTCAAAATTGTTTGTTTAATTTTTCAACCAACCTCCAGTCGCTAGCTTATCTCTCTTATCTCTAAAATGTACACCCACCAATAGACTGTAATCCATAATGTTTTCCTGCTCGAGAAACTCACAGTCCCTGTCGACTTGTCTGCTTCAACAAATCAACTCCTAAATTAACGTGGGGAGTAAAAAGTGATGGTTTCTCATTGGCACTAGCCTCACTCACCTTTGGAACTCTTGGTACCAGTGTTTTTGCAATCGAAAGATAAAGTTAAGATCGAGGTCTTTCAAAGTAGTGTACTCATCGATTTCTGTCTGTGGCTTGTCAGTTGTACGTCCAAGGGATGAGCCTTTCAGATCAAATCGCCTATGAATAGAGTAATCAGAACAGAACAGATTTCCCATGATGACAAAACGAACCTGGGTAATAGTATAGCAAACTGACGATCAGGCATACTATATAAGCTTAGGAAGAAAATATTTATTAATAGCGTAGCTATAGCATGATAACCAAATATATACGAAATTCTGACCTTTTTTTGGTTAGCTCCAGGTAACTTGACACAATGCAGACCAAAAAATTTGGTGACCAGAGTGTTCTCGAATGCGCGGACATGGTTGTAGTAAGCTCGAAGCATCTTCAGAAATATCTACACGATAACAAGCGTTCCGTACATTCAGTATAAAACTGTTGGTTGTTCTCTGGAGTTCAGAAAGCATTTAACCACAAGGCACGAACCTTTACTTCTGATTTCTTCATCGTCTTTATCATGTACTGATCATTGCTCGTCAGATAAAAGAAGCTTCCACTCTTACCAGGGGATGAGAGCCCTCGGAGAGCCTGGTCTCCACAAAGGGATAGCATGTAGTCCGCTGCATCAACCTTGAACAACTTGCGTAGTGTCCTGCGATCCAGTCCAGGACAAATTGTGTTGAACCGCTAATGAGCATGCGTAAGCCAAAATGCCACATGAACTAGAAATTGGGATGATCACCAACCGGAACACTTGCGGGCAGTAATCCTTCCATTTGAAATCGCAAGAATTGTGTGGCGGGGTGTATTTTGAGCCTTCTGGAGGGAACCTTGTCCATACTTTCTCCTTCGGGTCAAAAGCTGATGACTTCAGATCCAGCGTGATCGGACCTTGCTTTCCTACCGCATGTCTGTTGACCAAACGAGATAATTAGCGCATGAACAAATTTATTCTCAATGTTAGAAATACATGGCAGTCTAGTATGAGAAGATACATCTCTACAGGAGAGTAAAAATATGTAATTGCAAAAGTATGGTTTTGCCCCGGAATATCTCCCTATTTCTTGTTGTGTTACTCTATAAGACTTCTTGTCAGGAGTTCGAGATAATGACAACTATCGAGCAGATTTCACATTGTCGTGGAAAAATTCCCAACTGAAGGGTGAATCTCTTGTAACATTATGATCCACAACACAGTTGAAATGCCATGTAGCGTTAACCGAAAATCCTATGGCTGAGATAAAGTTAATCCAGAAGCTCTAAAAGCATGTACAGTAGTAGACGACTAATGTCTATATACTGTCATCTAAAGACAAAACTAAAATAATTTTTACAATAGATGATATCTTGAGGTTGTCACTATGAGATACTAGATCTTTTAATTATAGTATGAAAAAGTATTATTGTAGATAATAACTCATATAATGGTATTTTATGCTATTTTAAATGGTCGTCTCTTCACGATGGTTAGCTATGCTCTCTCTATTCTATTCAAAATCTTATGTGACAAAGTATATAAATAGCTGACGTCGTACCATTGTACATGCAGTAAGCCTATGAGCGCATCAAATTTTCCACCCACATCCATTCCCACCTTCGATTTCGGTCGGAAGGCCTACACGGTGTCATCACTGGTGCCATTTGAATGGAATGGCAGAGGCAGGCCATACGAATGCTCTCTTCTAAGCCATCAAATTCCATTCACCCGCCACTATTTCAGCTTCGAACCAATTCGAGGATACGCGAGGCAGTGAGTTGTCTGACGTTTCATGCTTCACAAACATGCAAAACGATTTTTGGAATCTCATATCCACAACAGGGGAGATGAAAATCAAACCATTTGTCACTCTTCGTTGAAAATGATAAAAATTTTTAGATAACCGTGGGACCAGGATGATCTAATCTCATGTAGCAACACATTATTAGCTCCCTAATCAAATGAAAATTTCCCTGTATGGCAATGTCATTACATGGGATGAAACGCCCAACTAGCATACATTGCCTAAATTGAATCATGATTCACGCATCCACGCCAAGGCTGGATGGAGATATGGCCAAAGAAGTTAACCAAGAACCATTGGAATCACTCGAGGAGAGACGCGGCGAAGAGAAGAAAAGCACCTGATGCCGAGCTGGAGGTTGAGCATAAGCTCGTAGTTCTTGTGGCCCTTGGCGATGGTCTCGCCCTGCCGCCGCGCCCCGCGCGACCTGCCGCCGGCGTGCGGCCCCGTCGCCGGCGACGGCGGCGGCAGCCCCCTCCCCTCGCCGGCGTCCTCCACCTCACCGTCGCGGCGCGCCCCCACCTCCGCCTCCCTCGCCGTCGACCTCGCACCGGCACCTCCGCCTCCTCCACAATGCCGCACGTGGTGCCCCCATCCAGAGAGCCCCCCACCCCCACAAACTCGGATCTTTTCAAAGTCTCTCTCTCCTCCCACCCGGAAGTTTTGCTCGGCCTGGACGCCGAGCTCGCGCGCCCGTTCGCGGCCCTCCGAGCCGAGGCGTGCTCTCCCGGCTTCGTCTCCACCACGTGCCGTGCCAACGACGCACGTCACTTCCTAAGCCGCGCATCACCATTCACGGCCGGTGTAGCCACCGTGTAACGGCGGCTTACGCTATGCAGTTGGCGCGCTCGTGGAATCCCTTTTTGTTTTTTGTGCATCAAATTAAGAAAAAAAAATCCCAAAAATATTCTAGAGGTACTTTTCAATTTACTCAAACTGTGTATAGAATTTCAAGTTTAAATTCATTATGTTAAAAGTAAACAAAATGAGAAAATTCTGGCGAATAATAAATAAAAAGAAAAGGAAGAAAAGAAACAGACAAAATGAGCTACATGACATCTAAAATATTGGCATTTGTCCTGGGACACCCCAAATTGTGATTTAGCTGTAAGCAGTGGCGGAGCCAGGATTCTATTAAGCATCAGGCTGAAAACTAAATGGCAATAACTAACACCAAATATTATCCACGCTAAATAATGAAATATATTCTAAACGTGTGGGAATCAGAAAAAAGTTTTGTATCAGAATTTAGTGGTGTTAAGGCTCTGTTTGGCAGAGCTTCAGATCCTAACTCCATCTCAGATCTAGAGCTTATAGGCTAAAATAAAGTGAATTAAGTTTATATTTTTGGTCTAAAATATAAATAAAATGACCTATCTAAACACTCTTAATATACCCACAGCTCCAACTCCATAAATTTTAGAGTTAGGAATACCCTGCTTCACCAACTCCATGGATTTTGATGGAGCTAGAGCTGTACCAAACAGCCCCTAAGTATCATCCAAACTCACCTTTTGCTCTAAATTCGTCTACTGGTTTTTTAGACTACAGAGGCCCCTTGTAGGATTAGGGTGTTCTCGAAGGTAATCAGTTCAAAATCTTGTGACGATGCTAAATCATCACAGTAGGAGCAAAAGAAAGTATATAGAAGTCCACGTTTTTGCATGGGTTTTAAACTGGTTAATGCAAAGGAATAAACCAGTAAAGTATACCCCCTTTCCCTGTGATGTTTATGTGAAAAGCTAGACACTTATTGTGCTAGTTCACCTTAATCCACTTGGGCTTTGTTGCTTGCGCGTGTCTGCGTTGTGGCTTTTAGCTTTTTTCAAGGATTATGCACCTACAACTATTTGCCCATGGTCCTCCCAGTCTTCTTTGCTAGCTTTGTACCTGGAGAAATTTGGCACTGGATGGGGTGGTTTTCCTCTCTTGAGCCTCAAATAGTCTATAATTAACTTCAGAATTTTCTGTCTCTTAGCTACCATAACATACATACACTTTAGTGTTGCATAATATTCAATGAGAATGAGAACATTTTGATGCAGCAGGCATGACTAATGAAACATATATCCTACCAAATTGTAATTCGTATAACTAGCAAATTCAGTCAACTTGAGTTTTGTCAATCCGACGACGAAAGCTACAACTCGTCTGAGGGATATCACGACGGCTGGGAGCTGGAGGATGACCCGGACCGAGCTGGCTCGAGCGAGGACCCGGATGGCCATTGAAAGGATCGGGATGTCGCCTAGAGGGGGGTGAATAGGCGTTACAAAATTTAAAATTAGATCGCAGCGGAAACTAACAGTTCGGAGTATCCGAAACAGGCTTCGGACTGTCCGAGTGGTTTGGATAGTCCGAGGTGTGTTCGGATAGTCCGAAAGCTTCAGAGCACACAACCCGCAAAAAGTAGATCTAGGCTATGTGGAGAATATTAAATGCACCAAATGAACTTAGGTGGTCTAGAATACCTGCAGAAGCTGAATAACCACCAATATCCTTCACTCAAAGTGAATCACCACTTGAATCGGCAAGATTTGAATCAATCACAACAATGGTGAAATAGAAATCCAATAAACGAAGCCAAATACTCAAAGATTTTTACCCGAAGTTCGGATCCTTGAGGGGATCCTACGTCTCCGTTGAGGCGACACTAAGCCAGGGTCTCTTTCAACCCTAATCCTCCCGGTGTTGCACAAAGTACTCACCGATTTCCTTTTTAAATCCTTTCCTTTTGGAGGTGGATTCAACTTTCACAAACTTCTGGAGGCTTACCACACCAAGCTTGGAAGCTCACCGGCAACTCCTAGCCGTTTAGGAGTCCTCAACCTCCAAGAGTAAAAGCTTGGCGAGAAATCCACACAAGAACGAGATTCGGTGCTCAAGATGGATCTATGATGCTTGAAGCTCACAATCTTGATATTCCCTCTCCTTCTAATGGATCAAGTCACAAAGCTCAAAGGGGAGAGGAATCTAGGGCTCAAGGAGGAGGAACTCAAAGCAATAAGTGTTTGAAATGGAGTTGATGCTGGTAGGTGGGAGGAGATGGATATTTATAGTCCTCCCAAAGCTAGCCGTTTTGACTCAGGTCCGAGTCAGTTTGGACAGTTCGAACTTATGTTCGAATAGTCCAAACGGGTTAAATGACTTGAGACAGAGCGACCCAGCTCGGATAGTCCGAATAGGACTTAGCTCGAAAATGAAAATTTTCCAGTTTGACAGAGAGGGTCTACTGGGACATTCCAAATTGAGGCTCGGATACTCCGAATCAAATTGAGTAAAATGCTTCTAAGATTTGACATTTTGACACTTTTGATGACTAGGATCCATCATTGAGCACATAGAATCATTCTATAGCTATTTCTTGTCAAATCCCTCTTTATAGTACGGCTATCCTTAGACTCAATAAAAAATAAACTATATGCACATAATTAAGTCTAAAAACGCCTTCTTCTCATTTGTTTTGAGGGTGACCCTTTGCTTCAAGACTTTATCACCGGATAAGATAATCTGTTAAAAAAGCTTACACATCTTGTTAGTCACTTAATCCTATTGTCATTATTCACCAAAATCCTTAAAAGAGCCTAGATGCACTTTCAATCTCCCCCTTTTTGCTGAATTGATGACAACACGATTAGATTTATAAATAAATTGAAATGAGATTGTTTTTAGAATTCTAGACATATGGAGGAGCTCCCCCTAAATGTGTGCATTAGGAAAAATTGAGTGGAATCTCAAATGCACATATTTACCGAAAATTTTGGCAGAGACTCCCCCTATATCTTTGCATCCGTGAGAGTATAACAAGAAATTAACAAATAATTATGCAAATAATTATGGCATGGCATGGGACACACAAATGACAAATGCATTAATATAGAGTACGACATAGTTCATAAGCATAACAGATACGACAAATGAAACAAGCGACAATCACAACCAAGCAAAAGATGGATAATAGATCTAGCTAGCATCTAATCTTCTCCCCCTTTGGCATCAAGACACCAAAAGAGGTCACTCCTCGCTGCCGTCGTCTTCATCATCTTCATCATCACCCGCAGGAGCATATGCAGCATCATCTTCGTCGTCATCCGCACCACCGGCATGAGCAGCTGGAAGGCTAAAAAGCTAACGAGTCGTAGATTTAGACTCAGGCTCGGAGTCCTCAGAAGAGCACGACAAATTCAGCTTCCTCTTGATATCTTGAAGCTGGCGACGAGTATCAGCAAGCTTCAAATTTGTCTCCTTGACCTTGCGGTGAGTCTTCATCCCCAAGCAGAAAATTGCACGTAGCATCTTCTTGACTGAGCCACTTGAAGACAAAGAATGATCGGGAGAGGAAGGTCTGGCAGAAGAGGAGGGGCCTGGAGCAGCTGCCCTGGAAGAAGACATTGATCTGACATTCTGAGCAGGATCTGGAGCTGGTTGAGATGGAGCTTTGATTGATCTAACACGGTAAGTAACATGCTCGACATCCTTTGCAAACCATAACCCTGAGATGCTCTCAACCATACACATCACATAAGGAGCAAAGCCATAGCTACTGCGCGGACTAAGGGAATTAAGGCGGATCTCTTGCCAAATAAAATCAAATACATCAAACGGCCTCGTACCCTCACCAATCCTCAACAACAAATTTCTTGAATACGAGCTGATATTTGTGGCGTCACCTTCTTTTGGCCACAATATCTTTCGTAGCAGCTTGTACAAGATGGCATAGAAAGGCTTGAGTCCTTTAGTCATGCCAAGCTTGAAATCTTGCGAGTCATCATAAAGCGGCTCCAGATCATTAATGCCAGAAGACTCCGGAGTATAAAGCTTGTCAAGATTATCTCAATTCTCCGTTGAAAAGCCTAGGCAATCTGCAAATTGAGCCTTCGTCACTGAATAATACAGTCCATCTGCCATAAACCACATCATGCTTTCTTCATCGGTGTCAACATAAAGCGTGGCAAAGAATTGAGCCACAAGCTCATTATTCCAGGCACACCGAAAGGTCATGATATTCTTGAGGCCATGGCTCTCACACACTTCAATTACTTGATTGAAGATCGGGTCCTCTTGCTGTTCCATATATTCCCAGTCAATCCACTGCATAAGGGCCATTGGATTCTTCTTTTCCGCAATAACTGAATCATAAAAGTCTTGTTGGAAGTGATTCCAAAATCTCTTGTCCACATATTCCTCTTAAAGATATGCCAATGGATCCTCACTTCTATGTTTGCGGACTTCTTTCCCTCTCCCTTGACTCGTGATGTAGTCAATCTTCTTCTTTGGAGTGACTCCTACCGGAGTTAACCGCACCGAAAGATGAACTTGCAACGGACCAATCAATTGGCCAGATTGACGCTGCTCCACTCTCTTGGCTGCCCTCAGTCTCACCATTGCTGCCTGGGGATCTTCATTGCTACTGCCTGAGGCATATTGCCTAGAAGCTGCGGCATGAGATGATTTGCTGACTTTTCGGATTACTTGCCGCTTCCCCCTTCTCGCTGACTGAGCGGGATCTGCCGGAGGGGATGCCAGAGGAGATGCTTGAGGAGACACCGGAGGAGGCATAGAAGAGCCGCCAGCAGGGTGATCGTGTTTTGCCTTCTTCTTGCGGGCTATTGTGATGGCAATGTTGCGAGAAGGAGGATTACCACCCTGAGAGGGATCCATCTAAAGGAGTACAAAGGTGGAAGTAAGATTAGACTCTAATTAAAGACTAGATGAACATCAAAAGTTGAAATGAACACACAGGCTTCGGATAGTCCGAAGTTTCATTCGGACAGTCCGAATGTGAACTCGGACATTCCGAAGTGTATGCTCAAAAACCTAAATCATTCAATCTAGAGATTAATCAAAGGGAATTTAGAGCTAATCACAAGAAATCGTCCTAGAAAGGTTTAGAACGATTCTAACCACAAGGAATTTGCAAGAGAGACAAGGAATTGCCGAATCAAGGAAGGTGACAATCCATACCTTTGAGAGCAAGTTCCGGAGATTCCGAGATGAATATAGGGCAATGACGTGGAGGAGATGAATCCCTTGCCCTCGAGAAAGGTCTCGGAGCCTCTGATCCACAAGAATTGGGGTTGGATTGCAAGATCTGAGAGGTAGGGAGGAGAAGAAGAGAGAGAGAGAACGTGAGTTTGGAACTGAAAGAAAGGAAAAGAGAAGAAGAGTGGCCTCGCAGGGTTATAAAACCCGAGACACCCAGTTCGGATAGTCCGAACGGGTCGAACAGTCCAAACAAAAGCTCGGACAGTCCGAGCTGCACTTCTCTAGATGACTGGACACAAAGGAGGGGAGTTGTTCCAAACTAGAGGAAAAGGAAGGGAAGACCTAAGGCATCCAATCATCAGGTGATCAGCGAATCAATCAATCAAGCAAACTATGATCACAAGATGATCGACAAGATCAAAAGATCAAAGAACCAATTAACACAATAAAGACTAGAGAAATAAATCAAATAAGATTTTCTAAAATATTTTGCAATCACCAACCAATTGTATGCATATTTCAAGCCAAATTGCAAGAGTCTAAGATATTTAGTCCAGTCTTCAAATCACAGAATCTCTTTTCATCAAGGGGCTTGGTGAAAATATCGGCTAATTGATCATTTGTACTCACATGCTGAATATCTATATCGCCTTTAGTAGAATGATCTCTTAGAAAATGATGGCGAATATCAATATGCTTTGTATGAGAATGTTGGACAGGATTATTGGTAATTTTTATGGCGCTCTCATTGTCACATAGGAGTGGAACATGATTGTAGGTTAGGCTATAATCATTTAGGGTTTGTCTCATCCAGAGAAACTGGGCACAACAACTCCCGGCCACAATATACTCGGCTTCGGCAGTGGATAAGGTTACAGAATTTTGTTTCTTGGAGGACCAAGAGACAAGGGATCTTCCTAAAAATTGACAAGTCCCTGATGTACTTTTCATATCCACTTTGCAACCGGCATAATCTGCATCGAAGTAGCCAACTAATTCAAAGGATGAACCTTTCGGATACCATAGCCCAAAATGAGGAGTGTGCACTAAATATCTCAAGATTCTTTTTCACGGCCACCATGTGGCACTCCTTAGGAGCGTCTTAAAATTGTGCACACATGCACACACTAAGCATAATATCGAGCCTAGATGCACAAAGGTAAAGAAGAGAGTCGATCATAGAACGATATACCTTTTGAATGACCAGTTTACCTTCTTTATCGAGGTCTAGATGCCCGTTGGCTTGCATGGGCGTCTTGATTGGCTTGGCGTTCTCCATACCGAACTTCTTCAGCATGTCCTTGATGTATTTCGTTTGACATATGAAAGTTCCTTCCTTGAGTTGCTTGACTTGAAAGCCGAGGAAGAACTTTAACTCGCCCATCATGGACATCTCGAATCTTTTGGTCATCATCCTGCTAAACTCCTTGCATAATTGTTCATTAGTAGACCCAAATATAATATCATCGACATATATTTGACAAACAAATAAGTCATTATCAATGTGCTTAGTAAAGAGAGTAGGGTCGGCCTTTCCGACTACAAAACCCTGCTCAAGAAGAAAATCTCGGAGACACTTGAACCATACTCTTGGTGCTTGCTTGAGTCCATATAGAGCCTTGTGTAGGAAGTACACATGGTCTGGAAATTCAGGATCTTTAAAGCCGAGCGGTTGCTCAACGTAGACCAACTCGGAAAGTGGTCCTTTTAGGAAAGCGTTTTTCACGTCCATTTGATATAGCTTAAAATCATGGTGAGTAGCAAAGGCAAGTAATATTCTAATAGATTCAAGCCTAGCTATAGGAGCATATGTCTTATCAAAGTCCAAACCTTCGATTTGCGTGAAGCCTTAAGCGACCAACCGAGCCTTGTTTCTAGTCATTATTCCATGTTCATCTTGCTTGTTCCGAAACATCCATTTTGTTCCAATGACATTTTGCTTGGGCCTCTCGATAAGCTTCCAGACTTGATTACGCTCGAAATTGTTTAACTCCTCTTGCATAGCCATCACCTAATCCGGATCTTGGAGTGCTTCTTCTACCTTAAGAGGTTCAAGAGAGGAAACAAAAGAGTAGTATTCACAAAAATTTGCAACTCGAGATCTAGTAGAAACTCCCTTGTTAATATCTCTGAGAATGTTGTCGACTGGGTGATCTTGTTGTATGTTTTGATGTACTCTAGGATGAGGGACAGTTGCATTTATTCTTTGGGTGGGATCTTCATCATCTTAAGAGGGGTTCGAGCCATCTTGAACTTGCCTGGATGAAGAGGGAACATCACCCGGAACATTCACGATTGCATCCGGACCCTTTGGGCTAGTTCAGATATTTTGGATCTCATCCTAGGCATTTCGAGTTGGAGTACTCGGGATTTCTTCTTGCTCTAGTGGTTTCATCTCCCCAATTGCTAGTTTCTTGATTGCTTCACATGGAGTTTCTTCCCTGTTAATCACAAGAGGATCAACTTGTTCTACTTGAAAACCGTTAGTTTCGTCAAATGTCACGTCACGCGAGATCTCAACTACACCGGTGGTGTTGTTGAAAACTCTGTATGCGTAAGCATTTGACTTATAACCAAGTAAGAAACCTTCATCTACTTTGGGAGTAAATTTAGAGGACTTAGCTCACTTGTTTAGGGTGTAGTATTTGCTTCCAAAGACTCGAAAGTATGAATTCTTCAAAATCTTGTGGAGATATAGACGGTTGGTGCTGTGACACGCAGTGTTGATGGTCTCCGCCCAAAAGATATCGGAGACCTTGTATTCATCAAGCATTGTGCGCGCCATCTCGATGAGACTCCGATTCTTCCTTTCGGCTACCCCCATTTTGTTGTGGGGAGTAGGGGGCCAAAAATTCATGCTTGATCCCTTCTTCATCGAGATATTCCTCCACGCCGGTGTTCTTGAATTCAATGCTATTATCACTCCGGATTCTCTTGATCTTGACTTCGAACTCATTTTGTGCTCTTTTCATGAATTTTTTTAGAGTTCCTTGAGCTTCACTTTTATCATGCAAGAAAAATACCCAAGTGAAACGAGAAAAATCATCAACAATTACAGGACCATACTTATTGCCTCCTATGCTTATGTAAGCAACCGGGCCGAACAAATCCATATGAAGCATCTCTAATGGTCTTGAGGTTGTCATCACATTCTTGGCGGGATGAGGAGCTCCAACTTGCTTTCCGGCTCGACATGCGCTACATACCCTATCTTTCTCAAAAACAACATTAGTTAATCCAAGAATATGATTGCCTTTGACGAGTTTGTGAAGGTTCCTCATTCCAACATGAGCTAGTCGGCGATGCCATAACCATCCTATGCTAGATTTAGCCATTAAGCACGTTTCAAGGTTGATTCTATCCGTAGTAAAATCCACGAGATAGAGGTTTCCCTTCAAACGACCCTTGACGGCTATTGAACCATCAATCCTCTTTAAGACATCCACACCCTTATCACTAAACACACAATTGTAGCCCGCTTCACATAATTGAGCAACGGATAACAAATTGTAGCTTAGCGATTCAACAAGCAAAATATTATTTAGATGAAAATCATTTGTGATATGGATCTTACCTAGATCTATTACTTCACATTTCCCGTTATCGCCAAAAACAATGCTTTCACTATTAGACCCATTTGCATCCAAGTGTGCAAACATCGCCTTCTCTCCGGTCATATGATATGTACATCCGCTATCCAAAATCCAACTTGATCTACTGGAGATATAAGCCTACAAAAGAAAATTTAGATTTTGCTCTTTGGTACCCAAACTTGTTTAGGTCTGCGCACGTTAGTGACAAGAGATGTCGAGACCCAAATAGATCGTACATGAGAAGCATTGTTGGGCTTACGCCCGATATGATAAGCAACTACGTGACCGAGGTTAGTTCTTTTGAGCACATAAGAGGCAAAGAAAACGGAATGAGCCTTATACTTAGAATTTCCTTCACCCTTCACAAAGTGAATATGCTTGTTTAATGGGGCAACCACGATGTGGCTCTTTTTGCCCTTGGGTGGAATGTAGCCAAGCCCTTGCTTCATGAAGTTACCTTGGCGTTTACCGAGAAACTCCTCTAATCCTTTGTTTGCCTTGTAGGACTTTTGAAGTCCATTTTCAAGCATTCCCTTGAGCTTCTCATTATCATGAGCCAATACTTGCAGAGTCTCAAGGTTAGTGGCAAAGGTATAAATATAAACATTATAGCATCTAGCACACCCGTTGCTAGTTGAGGGTAATGAGGGATTGGAGTTGTCAGTTGAGGAGATAGGAGTACTATTCGAGAGATCAACAAGCTTCAATTCAAGAGCCTTGCAAACATCATTTGCTTTGGCAAGTTTCTCTATGAGTGAAACGTTGGTGATCTCAAGACTAGCTATTTCGGATTTAGTTAATTTTGAATTTTTGACTAATTCCTCATTTTTCCTCCTTTCACTAGTTAGGCTCTTCTTTAGCTCAAGGTTTCTTTCCTTTTCAAGGATAAGCAAGTCCTCTTAAGCTTCGAGTGTGGCCTCTTTTTGCTCAACGGTTTCCTCCAATTTCTCAATATCCTTTAATAGCAAATTTAGTTTTTGAATATCAAAGTCCTTCATGGACTTGAACACATCCTCATCATCACTAGCATTATCACAATCATCAAGACATGAATCAACAATAGAAGAAATTGATTTTTTGTTTGATGCCTTGCCCCTTGGCCATAAGACACATTGGGGCGTCTTCATCGTCATTGCTTAAGTTGTTGAAGAGGCTCTTCGACGTTGTTGGTGTAGAAGATACGGCGATGGCGATGGAGGCAATTCCTCCTTCGTCGAAGTAGGACTCTGAGTCGGAGTCGGAGTTGGAGTCCCACTCCTCTCTAATGTGAGCATGACCCTTGTGCTTGCACTTCTTGCTCTTCTCCTTGTCCTTGCCCTTGTACTTGTCTTTCTTGTATGGCTTGTCTTCCTTCTTCTCTCTTTGTGGGCACTCGATATGCCTTCATGTATGACCATAAGTCGTTCCCAAAAGGCTTTGGCATCTTCAAGTTCGTCGACTCTGTTGAACTCGGTGTCGCTTAAAGCATTAAACAAGGCATTGACGGCCAAGTCATTGAAGTGCTGTGCTTTCTTCTCTTCGGGAGTGAGCTTGTTTGGATCCGTCGCTTTAAAACATGTCTCAACAATCTCCCAAATACAAGGGTGAAGTGATCTCAAGTACATCTTCATCTTATGTTTCCATGCGGCATACTGAGTACCATCAAAGTGAGGTGCTCTACCGGATGACACGGAGACATAAGGTGAAGACCTTGAGACTCCGAGGGTGGGATATTCATAAGGGATCTCAACCCCTTTACCGGAACCCGTGGCCTTGTCTTAGTCACGGCTTTCAGTAACCTTCTCTATTTCCGATATCTTGAATTCTCCAAGCGGTTAAGCCAAAACTACGGAGATTTGGCTTTGATACCAATTGAAAGGATCGGGATGTCGCCTAGAGGGGGTGAATAGGCGTTACAAAATTTAAAATTAGATCGCAGCAGAAACTAACAGTTCAGAGTATCCGAAACAGGCTTCGAACTGTCCGAGTGGTTTGGATAGTCTGAGGTGTGTTCGGATAGTCCGAAAGCTTCAGAGCACACAACCCGCAAAAAGTAGATCTAGGCTATGTGGAGGATATTAAATACACCAAATGAACTTAGGTGGCCTAGAATACCTGTAGAAGCTGAATAACCACCAATATCCTTCACTCAAAGTGAATCACCACTTGAATCGGCAAGATTTGAATCAATCACAACAATGGTGAAATAGAAATCCAATAAACGAAGCCAAATACTCAAAGATTTTTCACCCGAAGTTCGGATCCTTGAGGGGATCCTACGTCTCCGTTAAGGTGGCACTAAGCCGGGGTCTATTTCAACCCTAATCCTCCCTGTGTTGCACAAAGCACTCACCGATTTCCTTTTTGAATCCTTTCCTTTCGGAGGTGGATTCAACCTTCACAAACTTCCGGAGGCTCACCACACCTAACTTGGGAGCTCACCGGCAACTCTTAGCCATCTATGAGTCCTCAACCTCCAAGAGTAAAAGATTGGCGAGAAATCCACACAAGAATGAGATCCGGTGCTCAAGATGGATCTATGATGCTTGAAGCTCACAATCTTGCTATTCCCTCTCCCTCTAATGGATCAAGTCACAAAGCTCAAAGGGGAGAGGAATCTAGGTCTCAAGGAGGAGGAACTCAAAGCAATAAGTGTTTGAAATGGAGTTGATGCTGGTAGGTGGGAGGAGATGGATATTTATAGTCCTCCCAAAACTAGCCGTTTTGACTCAGGTCCGAGTCAGTTCGGACAGTCCAAACTTATGTTCGGATAGTCCGAATAGGTTAAATGACTTGAGACAGAGCGACCCAGCTCGGATAGTCCGAGCATTCATTCGTACAGTCCGAAGTGTTCGGATACTCCGAACAAAACTTCGGACAGTCCGAATAGGACTTAGCTCGAAAATGAAATTTTTCCAGTTTGATAGAGAGGGTCTACTCGGACATTCCGAATTGAGGCTCGGATACTCCGAATCAAATTGAGCAAAATGCTTCTAAGACTTGATATTTTGACACTTTTGATGACTAGGATCCATCATTGAGCACATAGAATTATTCTATAGCTATTTCTCGTCAAATCCCTCTTTATAGTACGGCGAATTTTTTTTAAATAATATTATTTTATTTCAAAATTGCGATATTAATACTCGTATTTAAAAAATTGCAAAAATAATATCCGGTCGCCAAACCGTTTGGTGATAATAGTGTAGTCGCCATACCATTTGGCGATAATAGGGTAGTCGCCAAACGGTTTGGCGACAATAGCCTAATCCCGCGTTAATACTTGTTTTGAACCCTAACACCGAGATCAGGGGAGTAGTAGCCAAACGGTTTGGCTACTACTCCCCTGATCTTGGTGTTAGAGTTCAAAACGAGGATTAGCCTATTGTCGCCAAACGGTTTGGCGACTACCCTATTGTCGCCAAATGGTATGGCGACTACACTATTATTGCCAAACGGTTTGGCGACCGGATATTATTTCTGTAATTTTTTAAATACGAGTATTAATATCGCAATTTCGAAATAAAATAATATTATTAAAAAAAATTCTAGTACGGCTATCCTTAGACTCAATATAAAATAAACTATATGCACATAATTAAGTCTAAAAACGTCTTCTTCTCATTTGTTTTGAGGGTGACCCTTTGCTTGAGACTTTATCACCGGATAAGATAATTTGTTAACAAAGCTTACACATCTCGTTAGTCACTTAATCCTGTTGTCATTATTCACCAAAATCCTTAAAGGGCCTAGATGCACTTTCAGCCACAGTGAGGACTCCACCGAGTCCGACGAGGACTATTCCGGTGACGACGAGTAGTTTTTTTAGTTAAAGTACTTTTGTACGTAGTTTTTTGTAATGCTTCTTCATATATATAATGCAATTTAGTTCTCAAAATCATCAAAGATTTTTGTAATGATCTTCTTATATATATAATGCAATCTAGTTCTCAAGCCAGTGGTCTTTTTTGTAAGGCGCGCGTTTGCTGTTTTCAATTGATGATCACAGACAGTTCATGGATAAAGACGTCTGTAATAAGGACAATATCACAGACTGTTTTATTTACAATATGTTTGTGAAGTTATACTTATCATCATAGTCGGTTTGTCGATAAAACCGTATGTGATATTTTCCTCATCAGATTTGGTTTTATCCATAAACCGACTGTGAACTTCTCACTTTCATCACAGATGGTTCGTTGATGAAACCGTCTGTGTTAATTAGACATCGCAGACGGTTTCAACCACAAACCGTCTGCGATATACCCGAAACATATTACAGACGGTTTGTTCCTAAAACCGTCTGTGATGATGTATCTAATATAGCCCCTTTGGTAATAGTGGACTCACCATGACATCAGTTGAGAGTTAGCAAATAGCAAATAATGGTCAGTCTTAATATGTCATAATATATCATCACCATATTATGTTCCATCTGGAAATTAACTAAGGCATAATGAACAACATTGTTCTCTTACATTACATCTCACATTAAGACAATATTCAGACGGACACATGCAATTTATTTCAGAGAAGTACATTGCAAAATTGAGTTGATTAATCACTATGGACCCATATTAGCCTGTAGGTGCAGCACAAAATAAAAAATTGACGAATTTCCTCTCAATATGTCAAATATTTCTAGACAGTTAGAAAAGAATGGTGCCCATTTTATCCTCAGGCAAAGAGCATTTACATCCCCTGACCGGCTTGTGCACTTGTGATTACATGTTTCTATGTGTGATTTGAATCTATAAGTTACATCTACTCTTGTAAATATTAGTGAACACCGTGTGTATGAATGTAGCTATTCATATTTACATGAAAGCCAATCCAATTCCTGGAAGGCGAGGGATCAGCAGGTTCTCCAGCAATTCAGTTATCCTGATGCCTCGTACAGAAGCTGATGAAATCCAGTCTTGGGCAGGCAACCGATAATGTACAATGTTTGTATATCAATATATCATATGCCACGCTGCTCTGTGCTCAGCTTGATCTTTGGCCTAGCAAAGTTCATCTTCACTTTCAAGACTACATCAGCTGATGGAAGGTCTCAATATGCTTTCAGCTGTCTACTCTGTCTTCTTGGAATGCTTCGTATATGAAATCTTTAAAGCGCCTGGAATACTGTCTTGGATCTACTGCTGAAATGGATGTCGAGTCATATTGGAAAGATTTGTATGCATGCTCAATCTTTTTGCCGATATCATAGTCTTGAAGTATGTCTATTATCCCAAAATACAATATAACATCACAGTACTCCCCGGTTGGCTCTCCAATAACATCACCGTTGTTCTTTCGAATTGTCAGTTCAGCTCTTGACAGCATGTTTGCCCCAAGTTTAATCTTCGACCACCTGCTCAGCCAAATAATATCGATTACGTTTATTGTTAAAAACCGTGAACACAATTAAAGCACCTTCATCATATACAGTTTCAAAATGGAAAATAGCATCGGGAGAATCCTAAAAATTTGGTAATAGTCCCAACATTATCTTTCATTCGAGTTGACCAATTGTTTAGTACCCACCGATACTTAAGAGCATGTGTTAAGTATGTTAATACATGGTAACGCTGGCAAAAGTGACAATGATGTGCAAGATAGTAGGGTTCTCACCAATAAAAAGAAAGAAAAAATAAACTCTCCCTTGTACAGATATACTTAATAGATATAAAATGCTTTCCAATAAAAAGAAAGAAAAAATAAACTCTCCCTTGTACAGATATACTTAATAGATATAAAATGCTTTCTACTCAGAAGAATGAACGTACTGACAACAAGAAATTAGTGCTAATTTTGTACATTTAAAATGGATGGCTACATAAAACCTATACATATCAAAAATACGGCCACAACCCACAAGCATGTCAACTACCAAATTAAGAAGGCTGAACTATGAATCATCCCAATGATGAGTTGGCTCATACCATGTACATACTGACTAAATGATTTAGAAAGAGCAAAAGCAAATATAACTAGGTGTTATGTGGGGCCGCACCTACTGCCGCCGGCACAAGGCAGGTTAGGAAGGCTAGCAATTTGGGGTTTTGATTAAGGGATTTGATTGGATTGGTATTTTGGGTTTCCTTTCTTAAAGAAGTTCATTAGGAAAGTTAAATAAGGCATTAGCCTATAAATGTCAGCCGCATGGCATTTGATTGGATTGGTATTTTGGGTTTCCTTTCTTAAAGAAGTTCATTAGGAAAGTTGAATAAGGCGTTAGCCTATAAATGTAAGCCGCATGGCATTTGATCAGGAAGCAATAATCAATTTACTTCTTCCTCTTCTGCTGCCTAGTCTCCTCCTGCTTTGTTCACCATTGATCGGGCGCGCAAGCCGACGATCACTACCTGAGGAGCCGAGGTCCTACTCCTCCGGTACCTCCCTTGCCACCACAGCGACGGACATTGGGTCCTAACAGCTTGGTATCAAGGGTCACCGATCCTGTGGCTTCCGCATCCACCATGGCCGCGACTGACCGGGACAACGCTATCCTGGAGCAACTCGCCTCCATCACCCAGCAGCTCGCCAAGCTGGGCACCCTCGAGACGGCTATCACCCGGATGGAACAACAGCAGCAGCATGATCACCACGCCATCGAGCGGCTCGAGCGCACCAACAACGCCGTCATCATCCAGGGCAACGACGGTGGGCGCGACGGCGCTCCCGGGCTGGGGCATCATGCCGATCGACCTCCTTGCTTCCACAAGCTCGACTTCCCCAAATTCGACGGGAAGACGGACCCCCTCCTCTTCCTCAACAAATGTGAGTCCTTCTTCCACCAGCAGCGGATCATGGAGGAGGAGAAGGTTTGGATGGCGTCATTCAACATGGATGGGCCTGCCCAGCAGTGGTACATGCGACTCCAGCGGGAGGAGGGCACACCGTCCTGGCGCCGCTTCTCGGAGCTGCTCCACCTCCGATTCGGGCCACCCATCCGAGCCAATCCCATGGGCGAACTCGTTGCTTGCCGCCGACGGCACCGTCGCGAGTCTGTGGCGGTTCATGGAGCTCTGCGCGTCGGGCCCCCACCGAAGTCTCAACAGATTCAGATGTTCATGGCCGGCCTCCAAGAACCCCTCAGCATCGATGTCCAGCTCCAAAATCCGATGTCCCTGGAGGTCGCCATCAGCCTGGCTCGGGCGTATGAGCGGCGGGAGTTGGCGGTCCAGGCGGCCCGGCCGCCGCGCAGGGGTATTCTGCCCACACCGCCACCGCCATCGCTTCGCCGCCAGCACCACCCCCACGGCGCCGCCACAATGGCGCGCGGCAATACAGAGTTGCCGCCACGCCGACCGAGATGGATGAACGCCGCCGCCAAGGCCTTCGCTTCAATCGCGGCGAAATACGTCCGGCCATAATCGTTTTGCAAGCGGCTCTTCGTCTTGGAGATGGCCTCTGACGATACGACGACGACATCCCCGACGCCACCAAACCTTGGCGACGCAGACGGGGCGCCGAACTCCGCGTGATCTCCTCCACGCTATCTCCGAGTCCGCCTGACCCGCCGCGATCACGAGTGCTAGTGCGATGGGGTGCCGTCACATTTCAGCCCTCCTCGACTCGGCTCTCCCACAACTTCCTTCGGTAAAGCGCGCAGACGGACGGCGTCTCCTTTGATTCCCGATCCGGATCAGCGGCGGTGGCCAATGGCGAACGGCTCTCGTGTCTTGGGGTCTACGAGGCGCCACCTTCTCCATCCACGGCGAGCAATTCCGCGAGAAGGTCTTCGTGCTGCCATTGGTTGGCTACGACCTTGTGCTCAAGACGGGTGGTTAGCGACCCTCGGGCCTATCTGTGGGATTTCGAACCCTCACCATGCGCTTTGGCTCACGACCACAAGGTCCGTTGGCGAGATTGGGCGATCGCCACACCTCCACCAATTGGCGGCCTGGGTCCGACCTCATACCCGCCCTCCTCCAGGAGTTCGACGGCCTCTTCACCGAGCCGCGTGGGCTGCCGCCTCCACGCCCGTGCGACCATCGCATACACCTACTACCCGGCACGTCTCCTGTCGCCGTCCGCCCGTACCGCTACCCCGCCATGCACAAGGACGAGCTCGAGAGTCAGTGCAAGGACATGCTCGACCGCGGCATCATCCGTCGCAGCACGTCCGCCTTCTCGTCACCAATGCTGCTCGTCAAGAAGGCCGACCACTCTTGGCGCTTTTGCGTCGACTACCGGGCACTCAATGAGCGGACGGTGCGGGACACGTTTCCCATTCCGGTCGTGGATGAGCTGCTCGACGAGCTCCATGGCGCCCAGTTCTTCACCAAGCTCGACCTCCGCTCCGGCTATCATCAAGTCCGCATGTTTCCTGGCGACATCGAGAAGACGGCATTTCGTACACACGACGGCCTCTATGAGTTCTTGGTCATGCCTTTCGGCCTGACCAATGCACCGGCCACCTTCCAGGCGTTGATGAACGCGGTGCTCCGACCATTCCTCCGCCGTTTCGTCTTGGTGTTCTTCGACGACATCCTCATCTTCAGCAAGACGTGGTCCGAGCATCTCCAGCACGTCCGCGCCGTCTTCGCCGCGCTCCGCGACAACGATCTCGTCCTCAAGAAATCTAAGTGTTTTTTCGGTGAGTCCTCCGTCGCCTATTTGGGCCACGTCATCTCTCGCGACGGCGTTGCCATGGACGCGGGCAAAGTCCAGGCCGTAGTCGATCGCCGCCGCCAAGACGCAGACGCGTTTCTCGCGGCTTCCTCGGGTTGGCCGGCTACTACCGCAAGTACGTCAAGGACTACGGGGCGCTGGCCGCTCCTCTCACCGCCCTCCTCCGCAAGGAAGGTTTCGCCTGGTCGCCGGAGGCCGACGCGGCCTTCCAGGCCCTCAAGGGAGCCTTGACATCGGCGCCAGTCCTCTCCCTGCCCGACTTCACATTGTCTTTCGTGGTGGAGTGCGACGCTTCGGGCGCAGGCTGCGGCGCGGTTCTTCACCAACAGGCGGGACCCGTGGCATTCTTTAGCCGACCAATGGCCCCACGCCACGGGTCTCATGACATCTGGCGCTTGGTGATCGGCCTCGTCGTGCCGTCGCCATTAATGGCCTTACCTCTGAGGCGGCACTTAAATCGTCGCCAACACGCACCACTCTGACCTTAAGTTTTTTCTGGACCAACGCCTCGCCACCATTCCACAACATCAATGGGTCAGCAAATTGTTGGGCTTCGATTTCACTGTCGAGTACAAGCCCGGCCGCACCAACATCGTCGCCGACGCGCTCTCCCGCCGAGACATGGACGAGGGCGCTCTCATGAGCATCTCCGGTCCGAGCTTCGACATCGTCCAAGACCTTCGGCAGGAGGCTGACCGTGACCCGGCCATCATCACGCTATCCGCGCAGGTGGCCGATGGGACACTCGGTGCTCCTTGGTCCGTGGTGGATGGCATCCTCTTGCATGGCGGCAAATTCTACCTTCCGCCGGGCTCCACGCTCCTCCAAAAAGTGCTCCAGGGCGTCCACGACACGGCACACGAGGGCGTCAAGAAGACGTTGCGGCGGTTTCGCCGGGACTTCCACACGCCAGGCGATCGGGCGGCCATCCAGACCTTCGTCCGCCACTGCTTGATCTGCCAGCGCAACAAGACGGAGCATCTCCACCCGGCCGGCTTGCTTTTACCTCTTCCCGTGCCATCCTCTGTGTGGTCCGACATCTCCATGGACTTTGTCGAGCACCTTCCTAAGGTGGGAGGCAAATCAGTGATCCTGACGGTGGTGGACCGCTTCTCCAAGTATGCGCACTTCATTGCATTGGCGCATCCTTATTCCGCAGAGTCCGTGGCTGCCGCATTCTTTGCGGACGTGGTCCGCCTCCATGGAGTTCCCACGTCCATCGTCTCCGACCGCGACTCCGTGTTCACGTCCACATTTTGGCAAGCCCTCTTCACACTTTTGGGCACCAAGCTTCACATGAGTTCGGCCTTTCACCCGCAATCGGATGGACAGACGGAGGCTGTCAACAAAGCAATAGCTATGTATCTGCGGTGCATGACAGGTGATTAGCCACGGCAGTGGCTTAAATGGCTCCCTTGGGCTGAATACATCTACAACACTTCCTTCCATTCGGCCCTCAAGGACACGCCATTCAAAGTGGTCCATGGCCGAGAACCTCCTGCCATTCGGTCATATGAAGCTGGGGATTGTCGGGTGCCTGCAGTGGCCGCTGCTATGGAGGACAGAGATTTGTTTTTGGCCGATGTTCGCGCTCGCTTACTGCAGGCCCAAAGTGTGGCTAAGAAGTTCTACGACCGCGGGCATCGGCCACTGTCCTTTGCCGTGGGAGATTGGGTCTGGCTGCGCGTCCGCCATCGGGCTCCGGCGTCACTGCCCGCTCTGCCCAAAGGCAAGCTGCGCCCAAGGTACTATGGCCCGTACAAGGTTGTGGCTGTGATCAATGAGGTGGCTTACAAACTAGCCTTGCCTCCGCAAGCTCGCCTCCATGATGTGTTCCATGTGGGCCTCCTCAAGAAATTCATGGGTACTCCTCCCAGCCTCCTCCCGCCCGCCACCCATGCATTTTGGTGCTGCCCAAGCTACTCCTGCCCGTGCTGTCAAGATGCGCCTTGCACGTGGAGTTCGCCAAGTCCTCATTCAATGGGAAGACCAACCAGCTTCGGCAGCTACTTGGGAAGATGTGGATGATTTTAAATCGCCGCTACCCACTTGGCGCCTTGAGGACACGCCGCATGTCGAGGGAGAGATGTTATGTGGGGCGCACCTCTCGCCACGCCGGCACAAAGGCAAAGTTAGGAAGGCTAGCAATTTGGGGTTTTGATTAAGGGATTTGATTGGATTGGTATTTTGGGTTTCCTTTCTTAAAGAAGTTCATTAGGAGAGTTAAATAAGGCATTAGCCTATAAATGTCAGCCGCATGGCATTTGATTGGATTGGTATTTTGGGTTTCCTTTCTTAAAGAAGTTCATTAGGAAAGTTGAATAAGGCGTTAGCCTATAAATGTAAGCCGCATGGCATTTGATCAGGAAGCAATAATCAATTTACTTCTTCCTCTTTTGCTGTCTAGTCTCCCTCCTGCTGTCACCATTGATCGGAGGCGCCAAGCCGACGATCACTACCTGAGGAGCCGAGGTCCTACTCCTCCGGTACCTCCCTTGCCACCACAGCGACAGACATTGGGTCCTAACACTAGGATTGTACTCTTAGCTAGGAGAAAAATAATTTAGTATCCCCATTACCTGTTTGGATCAGAAAGAAAGTGATCCCTGTCCCATCTTGAAAGGCGAGGTGTTGCAGGTTTGTCACCATCAATGTCAATGGCACCTTTAACCAATGTAAAGGAAGTAAGCATTTGAGTGTTTCTACCAGCCGTCAGAAGCAGGCATCTCTCACTTACCTCTAAAATGTACACCCACCAAAAGACTGTAATCCATAATTTTCTCCTGCTCCAGAAACTCACAGTCTTTGTCCACTTGCCTGCTTCAAAATATTTAAAATCTACATTAGCACAAGGGATTAAAATATCATGGTTATCTACTGGTGCTTAGGTCACTACCGATACAAAAATTAAGCATAAAATGTTCACACCTTTGGAATTCTTGGAACCATTGTTTTTGTAACCGAAAGATGAAGTTAAGATCAAGGTCTTTTAGAGTTGTATATTCATCAATTTCTGCATGTAGCTTGTCAGTTGTACGACCAAGAGACGATCCTTTCAGATCAAATCGCCTATGAATAGTGTGGTCAGAGCAGAACAGGTTTCCCATTATGACAAAACGAACCTGGGTAGCAGTACAGCAGCAAGCAGACAATCAGGCATAGATATTATGCTTGAAAATAACATAATCAGTAATAGGGGTAATTATAGAATGAGGACGGAATGGACAATCATATGCTTTTCTAACCTTTTTCTGATTTGCTCCAGCCAGCTTTACACAGTGTAGACCAAAAAACTTTGTCACTAGGGTACTTTCAAATGCACGGACATGGTTGTAGTAAGCTGGAAGCATCTTCAGAAGCATCTATATGGCAACAAGTTATCTGTATATTCAGATTAAACCTTCTTCGCATCTATGGAAGCTTAGAAAGCATTTAGACAAAGAAAGCAAAGGACAAACCTTTACTTCAGACTTCTTCATCGTCTTTATCATGTACCGATCATCGTTTGTCAAGTAAAAGAAGCTTCCACTCTTACCAGGGGACGAGAGCTCACAGAGAGCCTCATCTCCACAAAGGGATAACATATAGTCAGCTGGATCAACCTTGAACAGTTTGCGCAGTGTCCTGTGATTTAGTTCAGAACAAATGTGTGTGTCGATGAGCAAGACAACATAAGATAGTTATAAGCTCATAGTATGTATCTTTATGATGGGAGTGATGACCAACCGGAACACCTTTGGGCAATAATCCTTCCATCTGAAATCACAAGAATTGTGTGGAGGGGTGTATTTTGAGCCTTCAGGAGGGAATTTTGTCCATACTTTTTCTTTTGGGTCAAATGCTGATGATTTCAGGTCTAATATAACCTGACCTTGCCTTCCTACTGCGTGCCTGTGTACAAGATATCATATTCAGGGAATAAGAAATTTGCTTTCTGATGTTAGAAAGAAAAGCAGCAATCTTAGTATGAGAATAAATTCTCTCTCCCCAAAAAGATCTGAAAAATTTAGAAATTTAACTAGCTGATGTAATACTGCAAACAACATTCACAAATCACAAGTAATGAAAAATCCAGAATGAACTTTGCTTTCTAAAATACAGTGGGCAACGCAGGAAATGGTTCATGGTCCCTCTTGTTTGCAGACACAAAGCTGGGTAATAAATTAATTGATAATCCTGACAAGCGTTAAATTTTGACAATGAATTATACCAATTTTGGTTTTATATTTTTCACAAAGTACAACTAGTACTGGGTTTATGAGATGTAATTTCATTTCAGACTTTCAATCAACGTGAGAACAATCAACACAATGTTACGCTGACAAAAAATATATCATAATAGTTCATGAAAAACTTCAACCAAGCCATCAAAATCTGTATTATGCTCTGTAGTTCAGTTTCAAGCGATTGCTCCACAGGACCAGAATACAAGACCTTAGATACCCGTTTGATGTTTCATGTTCATAATGCACGACAGCAACATTTTAGGCTTAATAGTTCATATCTGCAGAAAAAAAAACTGTAAGAGGAGTGCTCAGTTGTCTCCCAATAAGTGAAAACACCTGTTCATAACGCACGACAACAACATTTTATGCTTAATAGTTCATATCTGCAGACAAAAAACTGTAAGATATGCGCTTGAATTATCTCCCCAAAAGTGAAAAACATTGACAGTATTTATTGTTTACCAGCCACATGATTGTCCTCTAGTAAACAGTTAAAACACCCAAACTCATGCAAATTCCACTTTTGTGGTCATTTGAGATGTCTAACTAACATTTTTTAACTCCCCAACTAGATGAAGAGAGTTATCGTGGGAAAGAGAGGCACCTGATGCCGAGCTGCAGGTTGAGCATGAGCTCGTAGTTCTTGTGCCCCTTAGCAATGGTCTCGCCCTGCCGCTTGGACACCCGCAGCGGCGCGCCCTTGGCTACGTCCGGCGCAGGCGAAGGGGGCGGCAGCCCCCTCCCCTCCCTCACGCTGCTCCGTCGCCTCCAGTCATCCGCAATGTCGCACTTGACGCTCTCGTCCGACCCCCAAAGGTGCACCCCGCCCCCTCCCGAGCCATTGCTCCGGCCGGACGACGAACTCCCGCGCCCACTGAAAGACCGCGGCAGCCATTTCAGAGACCTCAGCAACGGCAGCGCCGACTGGCTCTCCGTGCCAGAGCACACGCACTCCGGTAGTTCTCTCGCGAACACCTCCCTCGGGTCGCGTGCCCTCGGGGATTCGCCCGCCGCCGCCAGGGATGGGTAGTACACGCCCTTCTGGTGGACGGCGCCGCCGGGCGTCTCGCGGCCCCAGAACCCGACGTAAAGGCTGCCGTCCGCCCACCGGAACGTGCCCTGCCCACGAGGGCGGCCGCCCTCCCACCCGCCGTCGTAGCGGTTGCCGTTAGCCCAGACGAGGGCGCCGCGGCCGTGGATGAGCCCAGCGCGCCAGCCGCCAGCATACTCTGTGCCGTCACGCCAGGCGTAGCGACCGCATCCGTCAGGCAGTCCCGTGCGCCACTCGCCGTCGTAGCGGTCGCCGTTAGCGTAGCGCTTCTCGCCGGCGCCGTGCTCGAGGTTCTTGGCCCACGCACCACGGTAGGTGTCCCCCGCGGCGCCCACGTAGGTGCCGGCTCCGTGCATGAACCCGTCCAAGAACTCGCCCTCGTAGGTGGCGCCCGACGGCCACGAGAACCTGCCGCGGCCGGTGGCCTTGCCGCGGCGCCACTCGCCCTCGTACATGCAGCCGTCCGCCCAAAGGTACTTCCCGGCGCCGTGGGGCGCGCCCCCGCGCCACTGGCCCGTGTACAGGTCTCCGTTGGGGAGCACCCGCTCCGCGCGCTGCTGCTCCTGCGGCTCACCGACGTCGGCGCGGCTGCAGGAGGGCGCCGCATCGGGTTCTTCGCCGGGCGGCGGCATCGGTGACACGCGGCTCCCGCACGGTCGTTTCCCGTGCCCTGGCCGGGCGCTCTCGCGCATTGGTCGCCTCTAGCCGCCGGCGCGCGGGCTCTCGGCGGCAGCGTGGCGCGTGCGAGGATCTATCAGCGCCGGCGGCCGCGCGCCCGCGCGCGCCGCGGCGGCATTGTCGAGGCAGTCGGTGGGAGGAGGAGGTGGTGTCCAAGGAGAAATTTTTAGACCGTCCAAGGGGTCGGGGGAGGGAGTGGAGGAGAGGAAGGTGGAACGTGCAAAGAGGTGGCCTTTTTCTAATTAACCAATCCATTTTTTTTACAGTTGGACCATCCTTCATTTCAGGCTCGCTACGAGCCTACGATGACTCGAAGAATTTGTTTTGACGAAATTAATTGACTTTTTTGTTTCGAACCAATTTGCTTGAAGATTTCATTCATTATCGACGAGTCTATTCCGACTGGCAAAGGCATTACTTCATAGATAAAGATTGTTTTGACACTGGGGCGAGTGAGCTTGGTTACACGAGAGATTGCACCAAGACAAAGGCACTGAAAGATGACCAGGAGGAGGCAGCTATGGAGAGAGCATTTTCAAAGAATCCAGATCTACTTGCCCAACATTTGACTGATTTATTGAAGAAAAACGATTTAAGTGTTGCATGCATTCATGTGATTTGTTAAGGAAAATCTGTCAATTGTTGCATAGACATGGTTTTCAAGTATTGCATTAAGTGTCCCTTTTTTATTTGATTTTTTTTTGCCTGGATGAATTATTACATGATTATGGGTGTTGCTATAAAAATTACACAGAACAAAATCGGATTTATTTGGTTCGTACATAATTTTTCGACATTTATGAGTGATGACACATATTATTTTATGAGTGATGACACATATTATTGACTGTTATTTTGGAGGGGGGACATGTTTCTTTCCAACGTATGGCTTTTTTTAAGAACGTAAGCTCCGCCGTATGTTTGAACCATGTATGGAAATTCATTCATACGTAGTCTATCATTCGTTCTCAGTTTGGGTTTGCAGTTTGGATTGCCTGCATATTTCAACAGATGTTTTGTCGGTCGGTGTCATCTCTTCTTTTTCAACGGTCTGAAACCAGAGCATTGGAGCCAACCCATCGATTCAACCATGATGATGCATTTGATTTCCGAGCTAAGTCCAAGGTAAATTACTATTGGTGCTGTTAAAATTTGTTCATGCGAGTAGGGTTATTTTCCATATCTTGTGATTTGAAAATGTGATATACTTGTTTTCTTACTGTAGTGTTGGTGGCCTTCGTTTCCTGCTCGTAGGTTGGCTGAGGACCCCATTCCCGAGGAATGATATTGACATTTTGTTTTATGTTAGAGACTTGCATAAGTATGATTCACGTGCAATTAAGGATGGAATAATCTAATTGATGTGGTCACGCTTCTGAAAGAAAATTATCATCAGGCCTAATTGAAACTCAACATGACAAAATAAGAATGACGTTAGAACCCCAACAAACACTTTGAGTATTCCCCCCTTCTCTTCAGAGTTGCTGCGTAATTCGGCTTTGCGACCAGGCCAATGCTGTTTGCCGAATAGAGCTGTAAGCCTACAGCTCCCATTTAATTGAGTAAAATGCATGACGCGTCATTGAACTCGCCGTGTTATGTTAACTGGGCTGTTGTACTCTTAAAATGCACATTTAAGCCACTAATATATGTTTAGTGGTTCATCTGCAGTCACAAATGCATGTGCTGGACAATTCTTCTACACTTGGTGTGTCACCTTGGCCAAATCGACATGTGAGCAGCAATTTTTTTTTTTTAAAAAAAATCCCTATCATATCTCTTCTTCCTCCCATCCAGTCCATCTCTCTTCCTCCTCTTCCGCTCCGTGATAACAACTGATTTTGGTATGGGTGATTAGGGTTAGAGACTTAGAACCTATTTGTTTTGCTTTTGATTCTAAATTCTAGCCTTAAAAGCATAATAAAAAACAAATAACTCTATTCTAGAAATTGATTCTCATAATACAGCACACCTATATACACTAGAATCCACAATCCATTTTATATGTGCTTTTGGATTTCAGCTTTTAGAGAATCAGCTTCTCTTCAACCACAATTCAGAATCAGCTTTTAGATAATCCAAAGTAAAAACAAACATGCCCTTACTTGTTGGTCGAGGTACAACGTGCTCACCAACATCCTTGCAACATGATGGTGGAGGACAGACGTAGCGGAGCCAGTGGCAGCACCGCGGCTTTCGAGGATGCAGGATCTGACTGTATGATTTGGCTAGCTAGCCTCTCATTTTGCCCCAAATTGTATAATGTGGTTGCTCGCACCACCTGCTTCGTCACACGCATGCTTCTTTTGGCATCTTTCAGCCTAATCAACCACACGTCACAGTAGCAAAGTAAAGAAATTTTGGAAGCCTAGTCAAGCTTAACTATGGCTACTCATAACATCGGATGTCAGCAAGAGCTTGCCCAAAAGGAGACCAGGACTGACGGCCTCTATGGTGCAGACGGCAGGCGAAGTGCTCATTATAGGTCACTGGTGAGCTCAGACAGACGCCCGCCCTACTCAGGAGCTGTCTCTGTCTCTCACACATCATGGCCTCATCACACTAAGTGTCTATAGTGCCATCCACAGCTGTTCCTTTTTTTCGTGAAGTGTCCTCGCTAGGACCTCCATGCCACTATGGATGCCAATGTCACCAACACAGCATATATCGGCGACACTGTCCTAGGAAACCATGGGCCACCTCTAACAAAGCCAAGGCCATGCTTTTTGTAAACATCAGTGCATTTGAACAACCACCCACTACTACAGAAAGATTTATCACAAACGGTTCGAAAGCCTTATCATTGACGGTTTTATAAACCGTCTGTAATCCTGTGTCAGTGATAAGAAAGCATATCATAGACGGTTTCTGAACCATTCGTAAAAACTATCATCAGAGATGGTTCTATCTACTAACCATATGTGATGAGAGAATATCTTAGACGGTTCTACGATAGAACAGTCTCTGATGACAAGTAGCCACAGATGGTTTTTAAATAATCCCGTCTGTGTTATGTTTTTCCTCTAACTCTCTTGGCAGAACTTCCATGATTAGTATATGTTGTTCGAAATTTTCTTCTCTTAGATATTTCTACAACGAAATTTACAAAACACAACCAGTTATAGATTTTGCAATTGAATATCAAAACATTCTAGATGCATCAAGGCAATAGCTTGTCTGATGAGGAGAGTTTTAAAATTTGAACATGTGTAGCACTTTCATCACATTTCTTATTCTAATATTGATGGATTCAACGCAATATCCAATTTCATCAACTGTTCATCTTGAAAGTTTATGTTCTGATTTATTTCAAGACAAACTATTGATAGAATTAGATTTTGCGTTAGAATCCATCAATATTAGAATAAGAAGGTGATGAAAATGCTACAAATGTTCATTTTATGACCCCTCCTCATCAAACAAGCTGTTGCCTCAATGCATTTAGGATGTTTTGATATTCAATTGCAAAATCTATAATTGGTTGTATCTTATGAATGTCGTTGTAGAAATATCTAAAGAGAAGAAAATTTCGAATAACACATACTAATTATGGAAGTTCTGCCATGAGAGGTAGGGAAAAAATATTATTTCATAGTTCAACACAAGAAGACCTTGCTATAAATATGATACCACAAATATGATAATGAAACATTTCATAATTCAAATGACAATATATTAACAAAATATGATATATACTATAAATATCAACAAGTGTACATTGAGAAACCACATTCTTTCATAGTTCAAGACAAGAAAACCTTAGGATTTTTTTATGTCTTCCATCATATGTACCATAACTTTTGCAATAGAGGCTTCTTGGTTCTCTATGATGTTCCACAACTTCAGTACACTGCCAATTTGTTTGACACCAATAACCGATTGATTTTTAGTCATATCTCTTAATCCCTACAAATTAAAAGTGGTCATATTGTTGTGAAAAGGGAATGTTGGTATATTATCAGTAACCACATTGAATTCAATACTAAAAATCTTTATATTACCTCTATAAGCTCAGCTTTAGTTTCTTCTAACTCTACATTCGCCCTGCAGTCCTTACTGATGAGTGCCGTGTTAAAGGATTCAATATCTTGCAATTTATTATCTATGTCTTTCAATTCTTGTTTCATCTCATAAATCTTTTCAGCTAACTATGTCTTTCAATTCTTGTTTTATCTCGTAAATCTTTTCAGCTAACTTAGACTTATCTTTTAGTTGTTTGATCTCCACCTCAAGTTTTTGTTTAGCTTCTAATAGCTTTTCCATATCGCCTATTTTACCAAACAAGAAAATTATAAAAGTGTATAATGTATAACATTCATATATTTTACCAAACAAGCCCCTATCAACCATCGAGAAGTGCAGGATCAAATTTAAGAATGATTATTTTGCAGTAAGAATTTCTGCAATTTAATATATTTGAATTTCCCTAACAACAATAGGCGTATATGGTAATATTACCCAATAACAACAGTTCTTGCTACTTCGATAACCTCGCCATTCTCTTCATTGCCAAACATACGACTCAAATATACCAAGGGAAGATACAATGTGGGGAAAAATATGGTAATGGTCAAGCTAAATAGCTAATTTATCAGTCATGACAAGCACTAAAACCATATACACTCCGAATAGATTCGGTTGTCAAAATAATTGCCGCCATGCATATTGGGCAACCTAACCTCGGTTTCATGAAAAGTACAACGGAAACCTACCAAGTAGTATTGTACCAATTACAGATCACCAATCTGTGCACAATTCACACAGATGCATGAATATGGGCTAGATTACATCAGAATTAACAAACAAGCAGCAAAATACAGTGTACAAATTAAATCTCGTCCTCGCCATTGATATCAAAATTCACGCTCAACCAACCGAGAACTAGCAAATATCTCGTTATCACAACCGTAGCTGACTTCTAGAATAACACAATCACGACAAAATCCATGACATAAACATATCATCGGCGCCACACAAGAACTCAAGCATAGCGAGATCTCATTCATCGCATCACCAATTAAATATTACCATTTTTCTAATTTATAGTTAGGATCACAACTGTGGTTTAGAAAACGTGAAGTGTTTCCTTTAAATGTTGCATCTATTGTAAAATTTTTATCCTAGGTAGATATCGATGCTTTACAATCACAAGTATGCCCTAGGTAGATATCGATGCTTCACAATCAAAATCACATGATGATGTTTCACAATCACAACAATTGATCTATTAACACAAGGACACATGGCGCTCACCGAGGAGGACTTTGGCCAAGAGGAGGAGGGGTAGCCGACGAGGAGGAGGATGCTCATGGCCAGGATGGTTGTCGTCGCCTCCACAGACTCAGGCTCAAGGGCGAACGATGCGTGCAACCGCCGCGGAGTGGAGGTCGAGGGCGAGGGGGGAGATGCCGGTTGGGGACGTGCCAAGGTGGGGGTGTCAGTGAGGTCGTGGGGAGGCGTCGTGGCAAGGGACGAAGCGTCGGCTAGGGTTTTGAACACTAGAGTTGGTAACTGAACGATCTGTGCAAAAGACCTAGTTATATACTAAGGAAGTATTATCACAGATGGTTATATTAAAGAATCATATATAATAAGCTAATATCATAGACGGTTCTTCACAGACGGTTTTTAGATAGAACTGTATATGATATTGACTTATTACAGACGGTTCTTAGCCCATCATGCAGTTTCTGATGATCATGGTGCAAAACCGTCTATAATTAGTTCTAATACAGACGATTTGTAAAAACCATCTACGATGAGACATCTTATATAGGGCCTTTCTATATTAGCGACAGGAGCTGTTGTGCGAACCTCCCCTGCTCCCTGGCCGCCATGCACAAATCGCGTCGTCAGCACATACTATTACAGCTTTGTTTGAGCTGAAGTGTGCACTGACCTGACGATGGGGTGACGGCAACTACGGATAGAAATGGGGGTAGAGGCGCTGGCCAGTGGGGGTTGGAAGGGGAAGAGAAGAAGAAGTGAGAAAGAAAAAACGAAAGGAAATGAGGAATTAATAAGAAACGAATAAAAGAAAGCGGAGGGGTTTCTTGAAAATTAGCCTTGGACCGTGTGTCGATTTGGACAAGATACATGCCACTTGCGAGAAAATTGACTAGTGTGCATTTGTGACCCACAAATGACAACTAAACGTACATTAGTGACTCAAACCTGCATTTTGAGAGTACCGTGACCCAGCTAACACAAGGCAGCAAATTCAATGATCCACCGTACATTTCACCCTGAGATTAATATTTTCCTTCGTGTTTACGACCTTAATTAGCATATTCCTCTCAAAAGAAAAATGACCTAAGTATGTACACTGCACGTGCATGTACCATCTGAACGAACGGAACGGAGCAACGAAGTAGACATACAGTTATACCACGGTTGGGCGTCTCCATTAACCTGCCGAATTAAGCTGCGCTAGTCATTGATCCGTGCATCCACACATCCACACGACTAGCAATTTCTATAGATAGATATAATCCATAAAACATACAAAAATATCTTCTTATCTTCCTTTCTATTTTCAAGTTATTGCTCCTTTATTAGGCGTTTGAAGATGGCATGTAGATAAGAGCATCTCCAGCATAGCCCCTAAACCAGCTCCTAAATCTTAAAATAGGGAGTTTAGTAAAAATCTGATCCAAAGAGGCCTAATCCAGCCCCTAAAATTAGGAGGCCCCTAAATTTGCCTCCTCAGCCCCAATTCCCAAGGAGCCCCTAAACCTTAAAATAGGGAGTTCTTAAAGATACACCAGGAGACTGAAGATAGGGAAATACATGAGAGGCTTCGAGATAATCTTATTGAGCATTTGTGGGCAATTCACAGCGCTTCGTAGTTTGATTCATTGTTCGGAGTTTCTATTTATCTATTTATCATGTTTTGAAAATTTTAAATATCATGTTTTTAAATTGTCAATGTTAATATGCTTATGTTTTATGTATTACAAATATTTTTGATTGAATTTTAGTGGTGTCAAATGAAGATTATACATAGCGGATATGTCAAAATAGGAGAAAAAAGTAAAATAGGGCTGAGATTTAGGGATGTTCTTTGGACTTGTATCAAAACAGGACCCCAAAAAATAGGGGGAGTCCCTAAATCCAAAATAGAGGCCCTGTTTTAGAGGCCCTTACTGGAGATGCTCTAAGGAAAGCAAAGATTTCATTTCTTATAGCATTCCTCTGATTTACTATATATCTCTTATGAACAGATAAATAGATCTAAGCTGTGGATGAAAATGATTAAGGAGATTAAACGACTAAGATTTTCTCTCTTTTTAGAATAATATGGGATTTTGTAGCAAATTTTCTTTTTTAATTAACGTGGGAATTTCTAGCATTTTTTGATTAATGTGGACATTTACATGCATGTTGTATTAGGATTTTTAGTCTAATATGTTGTGCAGAAGCCATTGACGTGTCGTGATTTAACACTTTTCGATTTTGAGTTGGCTACGTGCATGTCAAATATGAAGAGATGCCGTACAAATCTAGTATCTATTTTGAAGTGCTTGAAGGCGAGTAAATAAGGAAAGTAAACATTTCCTTCTATATAATGCTCATCTGATTTACCACATACCTCTTATGAATAGATAATAGATCTAAACCGTTGATAAAAATGATTAAGGAGATTGGACGATTAAGATTTTCTCTTTTTTAAAATAATGTGAGATTTTCTAATAATTTTTTTTATTAACGTAGGAATTTCTAATATTTTCTAATTAACGTAGGAAATTCTTTAACGTCTCTGATTAGTATATAAAAGATGCACACGGCGCGCGGAAAAGACGACGGCTGATACGGTATCACTGCCACAGTGCGAGTGATGGGTAGGGAGCTGTGGCTGCTCGTGTTAGGAAGAGAGGACAGCGCGTGCTGCCGCGGCGACGGGCTACACGGTGGCGGAGCGGGGCTCCACGCTGCACCCCGCTCTGTCCTCGCTTTCGCCGGCCGCCCCTCCCCCTCTCGCACTGATTAGCGTCCCTCTTCATCCTTTCCTGACGCGTCAGATAGAGATGGGTTGGAACTTGCAATTAAATTGCTTTTTTATTTCATTTAGTCGGCAAACCCGAACTAATCGTGATGCTAGGGTTGAAAAAACCGAAATGACAGTTTATCCGAATAATTTTTAAATACAAATTCTATCGGTTTGGATATTTGTTGGATAGTATCAGATCGGAAACGAATACAGTTTTTTTTGTCGGATACGGATATGGATTTGGTAGCTCACTATCTGTCAAATATGAATATGGATCCGGATATGTATGTGGGCTAGGTCAATACTATTCTTTTGACCAAAAAGGTTTCTGACTTTTAAAATCTTTTTCTAATTTAATTAATACAAAAATAAAGTTTCAATTATTAAAATTGGCAAACTAACTCTAAAAATTACAAAAATTTTGGGCAAATTCCTGACACAATCTATAATTTAAAAATTATTTTCAAGATTCTCAAAAATTCAAACACTACTGTCCTTAATAGAAAAATATTTTAAATAAGTAGCTAAAATGCATAAAACTCATAAATACATAATTTATTATTTTAAACATAATTCAACAAAAAAATATAAATCTTAGGTCATTACATGTTCTTCATGAATATTTGGATCAAATAAATTAATTACTTTTTTTGTCCATTTTATGCTTACAATTTAAAGGGTTTTCATGTTTCGATAAAATATTCTTAACCATATTCATTTCTATTCATATTTGTTTCGTATCTGTATTCAACATTACTCGTATTTGTACTGACATCCGAGATAAAATATGAAAACAAATACAGTAGAACTATTATCCATTCATATTCAAATCATTTTCACCCCTACGTGAAGCTTGCTTGGCACATGGAATTCAATTTCTGGTTTTTTTTGTTTTTAAATTGCAGGTTACCCTCTCAATTTTTTTTTTCAAGTGATGTCTAGATCCCCGTACGCTTGAACTTTGTAAAATCTAGTCATCATTATGTGTTAAAATTATCAAGATTAACCGTACGAAAATAGTATCACAAGAATTATGGTTACAAGGAATTTCATAATATTAGAGTTTCATCAATTTATAATACAGTAATTGTCAAATCAAGTCATGTCTCAAGAACCGTGAAGATTCAATAAAGAAATTTTCATAGAAAAAAACGTGAGTAGTTTCTTGTGGCCTTGTGGTAGTGTATTAGGCAAATTATACGGTAAAAGCTAGGATATGGTGAAAGAATAAAAGTAACTAAACAGGAATGTTAGATCGATTTTGAATGGTTCAGATATAGGTAAACCATGTACACCACTAGTGTTTTAAGCTTTGATTGTGAGTGGCTTTCCCACGTCTATATGGATGTGTATATACATTACTAGATCAATGTCCGTGCGTTGCTACGAAAAATAAAACTGGCAACAAAACATAAAGGTCAAGCAATAGAAGAAAATTGTGCTACAAGATCAAACATTTATTTCTCCCAATTACAAAGTTTTTATGGTTTCTTCTCCGGTATGAATTAAAACCAAATATATTGTACGTAGCAATATATATTACCAATCTCAAAAATCAATCAATCATTTTTATCCCTTTTTGCAATTTATATTACCAGCTCGCGTTCCTCTTCCTCTCGCCATGCCCGCAGCGCGTGCTCCTCGGCGCCGTCGACCTCGTCTTCCTCGTCACCTCGCTCGTCCTCATCATCCACCGCCTTCGCAGGGGCGACATGGCGGCTTCCCCCGAGCACGAGGCGCTGCTGCCGAAGGCACCGCTATTCTAGACCACTGGCTGTCCTTCTGGCCACAGTTACTACTGACCGCGGTGTTCGGCCTCCTACGCCTCGCCGCCATGTACGTCGATCCGTCACTTGTTGATCAATTCATCGAGTTCATTCACCACGGCGGCACGACCTAGGAGATCTTGAATGAATTCTCTTGATTGATTCTGTGAAAACTATATAGCATATATAGAGTACAAAAGGAATGATTGTCCGGCTATTAATTACCAGCAATAATCATAGATTTTGTTATAATAATCAGCCATATTTAGAGAGATATGACTGGTTGTAAATCAGGAAAGAATAATTAGCTATAATGACTGGCCATTATTGGAGATATGGGGGGCTAGGAAGAACGGACCGCTGCCACCAACTGCAAATTTATATTAGTAGAGATATACCCTAGATTGTGCTTCAAGATTCGTGCTACAAAAGTGGAAGGGAATGAACCGCATTCTGTACCCCTTGGAAATACAATGTATTATACGTATAGTGTACCCCTACAAATCCCCACCACACATCTCTCATCCCCGATCTCTCTCTCTCTCTCTCTGCGCTTCATCGATAGGCGGCGGCCATCGACAATGCAGCTACCAGGGAGGAGGTGTTGGAAAATTAACATATCATAATATTAATTTAATTTCATATATACACAATAAAAACATGAAGATTAATATTGCGTCTACAAGATGATTACTAGCTGCCAGCAGATTTACAGAACATGCTAGTAAAGAAAACATACCTATACATACAAGAGAGCCCAACTGATACATAGATATAAATAATACTATCATAGCAGTATGCATTCCCATTAGATTTAATCACAAGAAAAAGAATCACTTGGACGAAGAACTACAAAGTCTTGGGACCTCATAGCAGACTCGATGAAGAACGGGAAGCTACGAAGGAGTGACGTGATGTGACGATCAAAGATGAAGACGAGCAATCACACGGAATGACGCTTCCTAAAAATCTGATCATTGGTCTCCTATGCAGGGCTTCAAGTGGCCAGTGTCGGATCAGAGATACTACTCTCCCTACGCCGGTTGCACGACGGACGAAGGGATAGAAGGCTCCAATGGCAGCAAGCACAGAGGAAGCAGAGATCGTCGGAGAGAACGAGATTAGTTTTCTGTCGCATATATCGTCATGTATAGGGATGTATCCCCTTAAGAAAGCACAAAGTCCAAAACCGTCACGAAGTCCAAAACCGTCTCGCGATAACTCGTGAGCTTATTAGTGATTAGCCAAATCTCATAGACTGCAGCCTTATAATCTAATTCACATAGGTGTGTTCTTTCGAGTGTACTCTATAGGATAGTACCTCACTATAAAATAGGCCTTAGAACACATCGAGACATAAAAGTCATCCTCCTATGAAGTACTTGAGAGTACGCATCTCCTAACGGAAAAATGTAAGTATGAATATACTCTTCAGTTACCCCGATAGCTTGTTTTTCCTATCACCTAATTCACGGGATCTCCATTCACATAGGTTGGGTTTTCACTATGGAGAAACTTAGGTGGGTCTCAAACCAATTTCCCTCGATGCTCCATCTATCACTGCATGTGATAGTCCCTTCGTAAAAGGGTCCGTTTGGTTTTTAGATGTAATAATATAATCCACTGCGATCACTCCAGTATTTCTCAAATTCCTGGCAGATTTGATTCACCGTTTCTCATGTCTTGAGGACTTCAAATTATCTTTTACACTGTTAACCTTAGTGATCATAGTTTGGTTATCACAGTACAAAAGAATAGCCGGTATTAGTTTTTCAACCATTAGCAAGTCCAACAAGAGCTCACGCAGCCACTCTATCTTAACAGTGGTTGTGTCAAGTGCTACAAACTCAGCCTCCATAGTTGACTTCATTAATATGGTATGTTTACAAGATCTCTATGAAACTACAACACCGCCCAAAGTGAATACATATCCACTAGTGGCTTTGATCTCATCAGTATCTAAGACCTAGTTGGAATCACTATAACCCTCCAGTACCATATGATAACCATTATAGTAAAGTCTAAAAGCATTGGTACCTCTCAAGTCTCATAATGCAATCTAGTGCAGTCCAGTGATCATTTCCCGGGTTTAAAGTAAACTAGCTCAATTTGCTTACAGCAAATGAAATGTCAGACCTGGTTGCACTAGCTAGATACATTAGAGAACTAATTATTTTAGAGTATCTCAATTAATCTATCCCTCATCCTCTGTTCTTTCGAAGTTTTAGACTCGGGTCATAGGATGTTGGAGATATTTTGCAATCTGTGTACCCAAAACGACTTAGAATTTTCTCAACATAATAAGACTGCTTTAAAGTAATCACATTATCACCCTTAATAAGCTTGATATTAAGAATGACATCAGCCTCTCCTAGATCCTTCATATCAAAACTTTGAGAGAAGAATTATTTAACTTCATTTATCACATTGATATGAGTCCCAAAGATCAGTATGTCATCGACATACAAACATATAATCACTCTCTTACCCCCACCAAACCTATAATACACATATCTATCAGCCTCATTTATGAAAAAGCTAGTAGAGGTCAGAGTTTCGTTGAACTTTTAGTGCCACTGCTTAGGTGTTTGGTTGAGGCCATATAAAGACTTTCAAAGCCTACACACCATATTCTCTTGTCTAGGTGCTACATACCCCTCGGGCTGCTTCATATAAATTTTCTCATCCAGTTCTCCATTTATGAAAGCTGTTTTTACATGCATTTGATGAATGTAAAACTTATATGAAGCCACTAGTGTAAGAAGTACTCTGATAGTAGCAAGCCTAGCAACAGGTGAGTAAGTATCAAACAAGTCCTCTACTTCCTTTTGGGTAAAACCCTTAGCCATAAGTCTAGCTTTGTACTTCTCAATAGTACCATCAAGTCTAAGATTTTTCTTGAAGATCCATTTACATCCAACTGGTTTACAGCCAGTAGGACATTCATGGACTTCCCATGTTCTATTAGCAATAATGGAATCTATTTTGCTTTGGACCGCTTCCTTCAAATACTCTACATCGGGTGATGTATATGCCTTTGAAAGGGTTTTTGGCACATCGTCCATGAGATATAGAGTAAAGTTACCACCACAGGATTTTTCAACCCTTTGTCTCTTGCTTCTACAAGGAGCAACTATACTGTCATTCTCCTCTATAGTATTTTTATGAAAGGTGAGAGATTTAGAAAGTGAATTAAAGAATGCTTGACTAGAGGATGCACTAGTATCCTTCATAGGAAAGATATTCTCAAAGAAGCTTACATCACAAGATTCAATAATAGTAATAACATGAACATCAAAAATCTCAGATTTCACTGCTAAAAATTTGTAAGATGCACTATACTACACATAGTCTAGAAAGACACAAACTACAGTCTTAGGTCCTCCTACCTTATGTTTCTTGCATTGTAGTACATTTACTTTTGCCAAGCACCCCCATGCACATAAGAAACCAAGAGAAGGTTTTCTTCCTTTCCATCCCTTATATGGAGTAACCTCACCTTTTGATGAGGGGATTCTATTAAGGACGAAACATGCGGTCAAGATGGCTCCCCCCACCATAGCATGGATAAACCAGCATTGTCCATCATGGCATTAATCAAGTCTGTAAGTGTTCAGTTTTCCTCTTAGCCATCCCATTTGACTAGGGTGAATAGGGAGCCGTTGTCTCATGGATAATTCCATGTTTCGCATAGTACAAAGAAAACTCATTAGAGATATACTCTCCTTCTCTGTCTAACCTTAGACGTTTGATTTTCTTTTCTAGTTGATTTTCAATGTCAGCTTTATAGATTTTAAAAAACTCTAGTGCCTCATCTTTCATTTTCAATAGATACAATTGCCAATATCTAGTAGCATCATCAATAAATGTTATAAAATATCTTTTTACTATTTTAGTTAATAATCCATTCATCTCACATAGATCATAATGAATTAAATCTAATGGTGTCAAACTTTTCTACCCTATAGCCTTAAAAGGCTTTTGAGGTTGCTTAGATTACACACAAGTCTGACGCTTAGATTCTCTAACTATAGAAAAATTTAGAATTAAATTTAGATTAATTGAATGAGCAATTCTATCATAATTAATATGATATAAATGAGAATGATAAATAGTGGCATCTCCATCATTAATTGCCAAACAAGATAGTGTCTTCACAAAGTTAAGACCATCAAGAACAAAAAGGCAGAACAGGACTCCGCAATCATAACCTTTGCCAACAAATAAACTATACATCAAAATATTAAATTTATTTGACTCAAAAACTAGCCGATGGCCATCATGACATAAAAGAGAACTACTGATGAGGTTCCTATTTATTCCAGGAGCATGTTGCACATTCTTCAATGATAGTCTTCATTGAAGTTAACCTCAGATCCACTCTACCAATTTTGTACACAACAGCCCATGATCCATTTCTCATCAAGACAGAGGAATAGCTGATAGCCTGATAAGAGGAAAACAAACTGAAGTCAGCACACACATGTGCATATGCTCCTGTGTCAACCCAAAAATCGAGAGATTGACATACTAGAAGAGAAACAGGTACATACCTTGATCCTCCAGCCTTGCTAATTGTAACATTGGTAAATTTCTGCCCCTGCTGATTATCATTGCTTCCCTTATGCTGATGGCATTTTCTGGCTATATGGCCAGGCTCACCACACATAAAGCAAGTAAGGTCCTCCTTTCACCTCTTCTTTTTAAAGCTAGTTATCAGTTTGGCTTTTCTTTTATTCTTGTTCTTTGCCCCACCAGATTTGTCATCCGCAAAATTAGCATTGGAGGTGCCTTCCTATGAGGGATGAGGGGCATCCTTCACTCCTACCTTCTCCTCAACTTCAAGAGTTGCGATCAATTCCTCAATGGTCATGATCTTCCTTTTGTGCTTTAAGTCTGTGGAAAAGTTCCTCCACGAGGGAGGCAACTTGGCAATTATTCCACTAGCCACAAACTTATTTGGAAGAGCTAGAACTCGTGAGCCTGTTCCCCTACCAGGAGATGGAACCCGTGAGCCTGTTCCACTACAGAACAGTTATCCACCATTCTAAAGTTATGGAACTACTCATTCACATAAAGCTCACATCCAACATCTGACACCACATATTTGCGACCTAGGGCCTCCCACAGATCGGCAGCACTGGCGAAGTGCATATACACGTCACACAATTGATCTGAGAGGAGAGACAATAGGCAGCCAAGACAAGTGTCATTGCTCATCTCATAATCAATCTACTATTCAGTAGTGAGGGGCCTCATGGGGGCTATTACCCACCATAGGTTCATCGACATGAGCCTTTATGGTGAAACATTTTGTTAGGCGGGTGCGGTAATAGCGAGAGATGGCAATTCGTAAAGGAGACTCGGCGAAGTCACTGTCGACCGACAAGCTTCGTAGTACTTCTTTGAGTTGGCTCCGCGGTGTGCCTCCCCCTTCCCCCTCGATCCATGACACTTGGAAAGATCTCCCGAGTTCCGCTGGGGAGTTACGTTGAGGATAGGGGTAAAACTAGGATGGATTTTGCCGCTGTTTCTGTGGAGGAAGGGCAGTTTCAGGAGAGCATCGTGGCGCTGGGGTTCAGGAGCTCGCTGCCATTCTCTAGGGGCCTAGATACAAAAAATGAAGGTGAAGATGAGATCCTAGAGGAGTTTTTTTGGGTAGCTCTGGAGTGTTCCTGGTTCTTCCCCTTCCTGTGCTAGGGTTCAGGCGGTGCGGGAGGCGTGCGTCTAGATCCGTAGCAATTTGCTCTCCTCCAGTAAATTTTCAATCTCAAATTGTTTTCCAGTTTCATTTCGAGATTATCCATTGCCAAATCCACAAACTCTGAGCTTCTCCAAAGACTTCTGTGGGAAAGGAAAGGGAAATTCCTCTTTTGCTTCGGTGGTGAAGATGGCGGATAATATCTAGAACCAATGGGGAAGAGGAGGCTGGGGAGGGGGCTATGGTCATGGATGGTGCCCTCCTCCCCATTTCTAAGGTCCAAGGAGTCAGTGTGGAAGGTTTCAGTGGAATAAAAACCAGTGGTATCCTCCAATCCAGCCTCAGATCCCTCTGTCTCGGCCTCTGCAGAATCAACATCAGCAAGCGTAAGGATCTTCAGGTAACCTTACTAATCGACTCCAATGAATCAAGTTATTCAGGCTAAAGTAAGTACTTAGAGACAATAGAAGTTGAGCATCAATATGTTAAATCGATTTGCTATAACTTTGGTGAACCTGGTCATTTTGTTAGCAATTGTAAGAACCCGAAACTCTACTTCATTTGTGAAGAACCTGATCATCAAGTAGATTTTTGTCCGGTTCATTTGCAACCACATAAATGAGCTAGGTATTTGTGTAGTGCTGTTAATGGGTTGGGCTTTTTTCACAATGAAGTTCCTGAGTCTAGTAGGAGTGTTGCTTTTAGATTCAGTAATTGTGGGATTATTACAATTGATCAAGGTGAATTTCTCTAGCTGAGTTAGAAAAGAATTTGGTAGATATATTCGATGCTCACTGGCCTTGGTAGGTTAGACAACTAGAGAAGTTTAGATTTCTTGTTCATTTCCCCCCTCAAAAGAAGGTGTCTGACTAGCTCTCCTACCTTGTTTTATTTTGAACAAGCCTGGAGTAACCGTGTACATTGATACATGGAGAGGGGAGTTGGATGCTTTTGATAAGCTTCAAGAAGTCTGGGTCCAGGTGAGCACAGAACACCCACCAGCACTATCTAGACCATCATCAAACGATCGGTAAGAACAGGGGCGAATCCACCCGAGAGGCTTCATCAAGCTCGAGCCTACCCTGCACGCTGACACCGGTACCCTGATCTCTGGTTACCTCAGCTGCCTCCATGGGGCTGTTAGTGGCATAACATGGCAAGGAGCCAAGGAATAGAGCCACGAGGAGAGGACTACCGCAGAGCTAGGGAGGGGTGCCTAGCGCCATGTAGGCGTGCGGCTAAGTAGAGAATATGGGTGGCGCTTACCAACCATTGCCCATTGTGGCAGCTTTGACGCAAGGAGCCAAGTGACTTGGATTCCACGCTCACTTAGAGCTTGCATTCCAAGAGTACCCTACCGGTGCCCTCATCCATGAGGAGCTTTAGCGCCTTGGCGTCACCTCCCCTGTCGTTGCTCATATAGGCATCGTCACTGGCATTGGCTCTGACCTTCCCCCCATCATCGTCCTCTGGCCTAATTGGATGCCCTCCCCATCCATGTCCCTCATCCTCCCCCCTTTCTGATGTTGCTCATGTTTTGCTTGGGTACTAGGGCTAGGGTCTGGATGACTAATGGTAGTAGTTTATAGGAATGTTCCATCTTTGCATCTCTGTCTCCTTCGTCGTAGAATTAAGGATTGTGGGAGCAGCTTCTGATCATGCTATGCTTGGTTCGTATCTCCACCTTAAAATCAGATGGCTACTTGTTTTGGGGGATTAGGATGGCAGAAGAGAGATTCTTTGTTGAAATGACTTTATTCTGCTGGTTGTGATGGTAGGAATTGGTTGAGTGGGAACACAAGAGCAAATTGGATTAGCCTGAATATTTATTGTACAGTTTGATATTATGGAATATTAGCAACTTTCTTATTTTTCATGAAACCTCCTAATTTTAGTAGCAATAATTTATACTGATGCAGGACTAGGAACATATATTCAAATTTTAGGGTTATTTCATTCATCTAATATTGAAATTCTTTGCCTTTGATTGTCTTGTTTTGGTGTTTTGCCCTACTTTCTTTTCTTGTTTTGGTGGCTTGTCTTGTTTGTGTTGAACTTGATTTCCTCCCGAGTCTAATCTAGCTCATAGGGAGATTTTACTAGAAGGCTCGATGAAGCTAGCTTAACTCAATAAAGCATACCAAACCTTAGATCGGAAAATTTATGTTGACTACATATATATCAAATTTCCTTTACTTGTAAGTTGTAAGGTTTTTGAGCACATTTTTTTCAATACTTACAGAGTTAACTAATTAATGGATACTCAATTATTCATTTTGTCACCTCTGTCTTGTACGGTAAAGGGAACGGTGAGACTCCATTTTCAACCTTTCGAGGAGGGTGGTGTTGGTGCATCCCAATATGTTTGTGTGAATTTAGCTTAGTCCATCGAGCCTACCCTCTATTTTCATGCTGGTCACCACTATGTAATAATAACTACCCTAATAAGACTGTCAATTGCTTGGCTTTCAATCCTAATTAAATAACTGTTGTAGGAGGATTTCACCATATCGTAATCCCAAGGATCTTTCCAGGTCATGGGGAATAGGGATGTTCTATCATAGGCATTGGGAAACAGAGAGCATCCTAGCTGTGTGTGAGGCTAGGTGTTACTGTGCCTTGAAAGGATGTTTCCCCCAATGACCCCGATGCGAGGAGAAAGAGATCCATCTAGGAACGGATGAAAGAAGTGCTTTGGTCAGAGATACGATCAGAGATGGAGTAGAATAACACTAAACTTAGGCATCAGCTGGCTCAAATGCAAGCAAGGCTTGAAAAAATGAGTCAACCCTAGGCGATAGGGGATGCTCCTCAGTTCAGCCCTAGTCTCTATCATATTAGTTGCATGTCTGTGCCGCTATATGAGGAGATGAAAGTGCAGCATCCAGTTGATTATTTGCAAGTAATGTCTAGTTTGCCTTGTGAGAACATACCTTTCCTGGTTCCACGTACTAATGTCACCTTGATAGTGTTCTATTTTGTAGATACCCAGCTCCTGCAAGATTTAGCTGCACATTGGTGGCTCTTTTCCAGTGAGGCTCACCATGGCTTGGAGTTTCCATGCCCTATAGGGACGATGGTCCATGGTGCCCCTTTGGTGGTTGGTTTTGCAAAGGTTCAGGTGGATAATGTCCACGAACCTTTCAAGGCTGTCCCACTAGAGAAGCCACCAAACCATGAGATCACAGCGCTCGGGAGTGTCGTCCACACGTTCTTGCAGTGGCCTATGGACATCTTCCTTGCCATAGAGATGTCTCCTACAAGGAGCACCCACTCACCTCCTAGCTAGATGGACACCCCAACTCCATAACCGAGCCCTCCTCCACCTTGGCAACTTAGCCCTCCTCCACCTCTGCAACTGATCCCTCCACCTTCGCAAGCTTCCCCTCTTCCTGCCAACATATATAGGTCATGGCAGCAGCCATCGGGTTCTCAAAAGAGCAAATCCACAAGAACTAGCCTCCAAAGGATCCACTGAACTCCCAGGGACCCTAGGAATTCACATTAGGAAAGCCCTTGGTTCCCAACTCAGTCCTGGGCACTCTTGGAGTGGCATGCCATGCTTTGCATGGATGGTACATGCAGAAGGCCAACAAGCAAAATACTGCTTTGAGTTTCATGTTCAATTTCTTAAAGGCCCATTTCCACCATGACACAGGGTGTACGTTTTGTTGTACTTCGAGGACTTATTTTAGCTCTTCAAACTCATTGAGTTTAGCATCTTGGTCCGACGATCGTACACATTGTAAGTATATATATTATTATATGTCTACGGTCCATTACATTATTTATATGGATAACTATGTAATAGCAATTGGTCTGTCGTCTGTAGATACATGTTCAAATTTGTAGTACGAAGACAGGTACTGGTCGGATTCCTAGACCCTAGCTTGATTGCCAAGGAGACAATAAAACAAGATGAAAACTTCGTTGTCAAATACATAACATGAGGGTTGCAAGTTCAGGTCGACAAGGAGTACATACTTGCAGCATACAATCAGAGGTGAGTGCTTTATTTAGTACTTTACTCATAGGCCAATACTTCCATACACATTCTACACCTAGGTGGAATATCTTCATGACACGCAACATGTAGGCTTCATTGGGTTGCCTTGATCATCGTACCAAGAAATAACAAGGTTTACTACCTTGATTCCATGTTGATAAGTAAACATGACTTTCAACCTGTGCAAGATGTACTTAACAGGTAAGCATGTTTTTTCTTATTGATTGTAATTGTCTCACATTTACATTTCCTTTACTTAAAAAGTATCCTTTTGGAATTAATGTACGTAGGGCTTTTAACAATTACATTGACTATGGAGGGAGGCACAAAAAGGAGAGGGACGACAGTCTGCTACATGTGATGGACTTTCTAGTACAAACTACAATAACATTTCCGACACAAATGAAATGAATTATCGTAATGTCCCTCCAACTGAGGAATATGTATTGTATTTTTGTAGTTCCACTAGTAGCCGAAACAAAATTCATATGGCTTCTACGTGATGCATCACATGTATGACCTCATCGATGCTCACTGGCCGAATATACCCAAGGTATGCAACCCTAACTACATCCATTTGTCTACATGCATGTCATTCTTCACAGTTAAAACTCTTCAGTAACAGTTATTCTTGCTAGCGATAGGACGTGAAATTCTCCATGTCTACTTTTCCCCAGACACTCTTGGGATAGTTCGAGGAGAGCTTGCTGCCTTCTTCCTTGTTGATGTGATCCATCCCAAAGGCGAGTTTAGGTGTTTGGACAATCCTTAGGGACATTTATTTATGTAACAGTAGATTAATTGTCATGTGATTTTTTCCAACTGTAAATTGTGTACATTGTGTAAATATTTTTTGAACGGTTGATTGTTGTCTTGTCAACTGTGTTTTTAACTATGTATTGTGAATTATTGTTATGTGTTTGTTTTATTTTATAGAGGGTATGGCTAACTTGATTCCTGAGGCTAGCCATAAAATAGAAAAAAATATTTTTTAAAAAAGTACATATCACATACTATTTTAAGGTAATAACTGTTTATAACTAGTAAATATCATAGATGATTTATTATATACTAGCCGTCGTTGATGCATCCTTATCATAGGCAGCTTGTATGTAATAAATTGTCTATGATATTTACTAGTCACGGATAGTTCATTACTAAGCAACATCCGTGGTAGATAATATACCATTTGTGACGACCTCCGATTATCACAGAGTCTTTTTCACAAATAGTTCGGTAACCATATTAAAGAAATATTTTGACTGTATGTGACGTGCTTCGGTGTGGTAGTGGAAATTGTGCTTGATTTTCTCATATTGGATCCAAGATTGTGCAATAAAAGAAAACGTGATAAATTTTTCGAATAATGAATCGAGATTTTTCTAATATTAGAAATCCCATTCCTTCCAACATGAACATTCATATATTTTTGTATAGTTTCATGCAATCTTGAAGATGTAATCCGCAAATTCTCTTTGTGCACCAATTATCCCATGTGCGGAGAGAGAGAGGAGAGTATATGTATTTAACTCGCCAAGTATCTAACGGCACCGCATATACATGGACACGCTATTTTGCTTTTCGGCTCGATTGTTCCTCTTTTTAAGGCCAATGTTTATGCCATTAGTTACTCCCTTGGATCACAAATATATATTATTTTTAACATTGATACGGTCTCCAAATCATAACTTTGATCACCAATTTCTACTGAAATATGTTTATTGAACCCAATAAAATTATAATATTATAAAAGTATTTTTGAGACAAATCTAAAATAATTTCAAATGATAATACAATAAGAAGATACTATACTACAAATATCAACAAGCATACACTGAGAAATAACATTATTTGATAGATCAAGACAAGAAGAGGCTATAGAGCTTTTCCATGTCTGCCATCATATGTGCCACAACTTTCGCAATAGAGGCTTTTCGGTTCTCCTTGTAGTTCCACAACTTTGGCATATATATTGTCCATTTGTTTGACACCAATAACTGATTGACTATCAGTCATATCTCATAATCCTTACAAAAGCAATCGTTTTGTTGTGAAAATAGTCTATCTTGGTATATTATCAGTTACCATGTCGAATTGAATACTAGAAATCTTTGTATGTCCTTTATAAGCTCAGCTTTGGCTTCTTCCAGCTCTGCATTAGCCCTATGCTCCTTAATGATGAGTATATGGTTAAGAGATTCAATATATTACGATTTGTTATCTATGTCTTTCAGTTTTTGTTTCATTTCATAAATCTTTTCTATTAACTTAGACTTTCTATTCAATTGTTCTATTTCCACCTCAAGTTTTCGTTTAGCATTCAACAGCTTTTCTATATCGTCTATCTTATTTATAGGCTCTATTTTATATATGTATGCAATTTGCAGTCACGAAAACATAAATAAATATATGATGAATAATTGTAGGATAGAGTGCTCTCAGGTATTGAGCTACTAAAGGTTAGACCTTTCGCCTCCTTACCACAAAAGATGTAGGGCTTCTAGAGACTAATCTCTAACCTTCCTAAATTATGCAAATAATTGAACTAGACAATTAACTAAGCAAATAAGGCCTTGAACTCTTACCTTCCTAAATTATGCACAGTTCGGCCAAGCGGGTATAAAGTATTTAAAGTTAATTCCACTATTTGTAACACCCCGACGCCCAACGCGCCACGGATGCTACCAAAACTCGAAATAACTAATGCCAACTCTATGGAAAGACTGAAATCAACCTATGAACACTTAAAACCGGCTTAAAACTAAGCCACCGAAATTTACAAAATTTCGGCATGACCTCTCTAGAACAGAGGACATCCACTCAGCAGACAAAAGAATAGCAGCAGGTATGATATCATTCTAGCAGGTCCTTAGTTAATCAATCAAGCACCCAACATAAATTAATAAATTTCATCACGATGAACAATAAATTACAATCACATTAATTACATCCAGATTTGACGAATTGGTTAAATAAACTTGTTGGAGACCGCAGTCGTGCACGTGTTACTACTCCCAACCCGACGAATCAGCTTCAAGGTACCTAAAATAGGAAGCAAACAAGCGTAAGTTCAAGACTCAGTAAAGTGCAACAGTAAAGAAACGAAATACATTCAACTGGATTACCTTTACTTTAGAATTTACCATAGCCAACACTTGATTGAAATAATCAAGTACAAGAAGCAGTACCTATCTCCACTTACCACTACCAACTCAACTCAAAAGAAAACGTAAGGAGACATTACCCATGCCTCGTTAATCCTTTCTGGATGAGTCCACGACTCAATCCTCTATGCTAAATAATGCAACGCAACCATGCTTTCATTCACATAAATCAATAATTAACAAATTCAATGCAGTGCAATGAAATGCTAAATGATGCAACGCAACCATGCTTTCATTCACATAATATCTCATGGTACAAGATGCATTATGCATGTCTCATCTCTTCTTTAGCACATATCGGTATTGCCGAGTACCACCCGTCGATGCGTGCCCTCAAATCCAATCATGCATGTCTTATCTCTTCTTTAGCACATACCGGTATTGCCGAGCACCACCCGTCGATGCATGCCTTCAAACCCAACCATCCCGTGGAAGGGGCCTGCCGAAACAGGACTTGCCCGCTACCTAGTAGCGAGTCCTATGCTTAACACTGCTCCCATCCACGCTAGTGGATGGGACTACGGGGCTGGAAATCCGAGCACACCGGATTAGTCATACATTCCGTATGACTTTCTCACCGCTCTGGCTCAATGCACGTTTCATGAATACACATATGCAAATGGCATTCTCAACATCATATCCAAATTCTCAATTTCCATATTCATATTCTCCACACTCATAATCACATTCGCAACACTCATAATCACATTCTCAACACTCATATTCATACTCACATCACCAATACTCGAGTAATTACTAATTCCATCTATCTTGATCATAAATCAAGATCATTTTCATAGTCCAGTCCCATACTTTCAACATTCCCACTAGCCTTTCAAACTAGTGAACATGAACATGAAAGTAAAATTTAGCAAGATGTCATCACGACATCTAGACGGAATCCATTAAACAACGCACATAACATTCAATCCAGATATGCAGCATAATTTCATGATGGCAAGGCACATAAAGTTCATCAAACAAATCATAACACGTTCAAACAACGATGCACTTGTATCAGATTACTTACCCTTTTCATCAAAAGACAATTACCTTACTAGACGTGCTTATAAACACGAATGCATCCATAGTGTAAGCATATACATAACACAAGCAATTAACTAAATACCCTATAAGAGATATACGGGTTGCACTTGCCTTTACCGACGCGCGAGGCAACCCAGGGTTGAGACCACCCTCGAAGACACCTTCCCTAAAAAACAATGTTGCGCACAAGAAACAATCAAAAACTGACTCAAAACAACACTGCACAACATTCCGCATTTTAATCCAAAATGGTCCAAATTCCAACTAATAAAATTCCGTACAGCCGGCACCGAAAATAGCATAACTTCCAAACGGCTAATCCAAAAAGGATGATCCCAGGCTATAAACGATTGCAAGAGATAAATCTACAACTTTTTCTACAACTGACCGATCGGTAGAAGCATCGATTATTCTCAGATTTGCGACGAACAGGAAACAGATGCAATTTAACTCATTCTGGACAGCATACACCAAAATGAGCATAACTTGAGTTCTACAACTCCAAATCACATAAACGAATACATTTTATCAATCTACCCGAAAAATCCTAACTTTTTCTAGGCAATGAAAGAGTCTAATTCGGCCTCTACAATGCTCTAATCTGCAGAAGAACACAGACTGAACCAATCGCGATAAGAATTGGACAGCACTCGGAAAATAGTCATAACTTTTAAATGGCTGAACGAAACTTGATGATTTCAGTCTCTATTGAAAGGTAATTCGATTATCTACAACGTTCGCAATAGCCAGACCCCCAGGAAACGCTTGCAAAATTTCTAAACAGCGGTTCTAACCGAGGACAGAAATCTACCCGAACAGAAAATTCCCCAATCACTCTAGTCTCTCCATTCCCTAACCTCCAACATCTCAAAATCATGAATCCTAGCTAAGCAATAGCACAAACACCTTGCATACAAGCCAAATGGATCCCCACTACCTAGGGTTTTTTTTACCTCAAGGAAAGCCCAAGGAGAAAGGAGGGAGGTGGGGGAGAGGCTGCCTTGACCCGGGGGAGGAGGAGCTCGCCGGAGTCCTGCCGGAGCTGGGCGGCGGCTGGCCGGAGCTGGCGACGGCTGGAGCTCCCAGGGGAGGCGCAGGCCATGGCTGCAGCCGGCCAGGCGAGGGGAGGCGCAGCCAGTCGCAGAACTCGAACTCTGCCGCTTGCTCGCCTGCTCCTCTCTTCTTCTTCGGCTTGGAGAGGAGGCGCAGAGAGGGAAGGCGCCAGGAGAGGGGCAGCAGGAGGAAGGACAGGAAGAAGGGCAAGCACCAGAGGATGGCTCGGCTGGCAAAATAAAAAGAGAAAAGGGGGAGTCGGCCGGCACTTCCAAGCAAATGACAGCCACACATAAGGAAAGGGAGAGAGAGATGTTAGGTGAAATTCCCAAAAAAAACCCTCCTACAAACAAAATCCAACTTTTAACCAATTAGCGCGAACCAAATAATTAAATTCTTGGCGCGAAACGACAATTGTCAGGATAGACAACTTGCCGCAAAACTAAACGGCACAGAGAAAACACCCATTCCGATAAGTATTTTCACGGAAAAACCCAAAACCTTTAAATAAGCGAGGCGACAAAAACTTTTATCCAGAATAAATCCTTGAATCAAGAAAAGGAAGACAACTCCGGCCAAAAACCCAGGAAAACGATTTTTTGCGGTATTACACTCTTCCCCCCTTTAACAGAATTCGACCTCGAATTCTGAACACCACAAGAACTCCAACAAGAACAACGGGAACCAACTGATAAAGCGAAAACATCCAAAAAGAATAAGGTTGCGAACTTCCCACGCATGGGACTCCAAAACTCGAGTCACCCCCTTTCCACTTAAGAATTTACATCTCCCACACGCAGACGGTATTAGACCCGAGCAGACAGCCAAAATTCCCAAATCATACCACCAACCAACGACTCATGATAATACGATTAACACAAGCCACAACACTCTATTAAGCACAACACTGAATTCTATTCGATTGATCAGTAGGGGTTCTAGACCCAAATCCCCTAAGAACAAAGGAAACCCTGATTCACATTTCTCCTCAATAGTTAACCTTTATAGCCACATAACCATTAATAACTTCTGACCGAATCCTAATATACCACTATTTCTAACCAATTAACGCTGGGATCCTTTAGGAATTAAAACACGACTTTTATCTTTTCAACAGGATCAAAAATCATTCTTTACTATTGAATTGATTAGCCCCACAGGGCAACAATCAAATTCCCTCATAACACAAAATCGAACTTGACCTTCTTTCAAACTTGTCTCATACAACGAGACAATCACTCAACGAAAAGGTTTGCAACCGAACCATCCATTTCCGACTGACCCACATTGAATATAACCCACAAAACTGAGGGTTCCGACAAACTTACGGAAATAAAGCATTTAGCAACTGATTCCACCCAGCCCACTAACAAAATAGACACACACGACCAAGAGACAACAAAATCAATTGATCCCCCCATGAAGGATCTGGATCAAAACATGCCACACCCTTCAATACTCTCCACGTTGAATCCAATTACGGTCAACACCTAATCCAATTTAGACCCTCCATTAAAACCAATTTCATACTTGGTTCTCTTTCTACGACGGTCTTACCCAAAGAACGAAATCAAAGAGCATACTCTCAAATTAAACTCAAGCAAGGAACCACAGCTAAACATTTTCTTTTCTCACACTAGAAAGCAAAGATAATCTCGATTCTCTTACAAAGCGAACCACTTTCTCCAAATTGAAATCAATGCAATAATACATAACAAGAGATGACTCAACTGAGAAGAGGAACTTCACATGATCTTTCTTCAAAAACAGCTACAAAATCGAAGAGAACTCCATTCTCTTAACAACATAAACCATTTCCCTCACCTTGAACCCTAAGGTGGAAAGCTTCACATCAAAGAATCACTCGATTAAAAAGCAACACAACACACTAATCCCAAAACCAACATTTCGGGAATAACAAAATAATCCTGAAATCCAACATTTTTCATTACATCTATTTATTTCCTTTAAATGGCAAATCCAAAGACTATCATCACACTAATCCATAAGTATGCATTCTTTCTTCCTCATAATCTTTCATCCACTAACTCCACCACTTGGCGAAACACAACTCATATGGCAATTTCAATTGCACACTAAACAAAATGCCTTAAACAAAAGGCAATCTTCCCAAATACTTACACCGACAACACCATTTCCAAAGGTAAATAAACCTAAGTTCATCCTACATCCCATTATCTCTAAAATTCTTGCACCTCTAATAATAAAAGTTTCAATGTTCACACTTAGCGCCTTTGGGAAGCCCCAACAAGACATAGCAAGAATTTTATAACCACTCTTCCTTGAATCACTTTCTCTAGTAATTATCCTTTCGACTAATTACATCCGCATTTGAGAATATTATCACCAACATTAAACAATTTCTCCCACATCAACTCATCAAAGAAAAACAGGTTGAACTTTTATCCCAAATTAACCTACCATCCAAAATTCCTATCCGTCAACCATATGACGAACACAAAGATTAATTATCTAAGTCTCCAATGATTTAGACAATTGAACACCATCAACTTATTTAACAAATTTCTCAACCAAACTTGTTATTACTTCCTTGACACAATTATTTAACCTTACGCAAACACCATTTCTAGATCTTCACTTATAACCGTGGATCACCATGACCCACAAAATACTTCTTGCCATCTAACCAATTAGGGTCGACCACCTTAACCCAACAACACCAACATTTTACTAATCCTCTGCGGGAAGATCTTCAATCACCCACAACTTACTCTGAATGTCATATTTTCCTTTCCAGAAAAGCCAACCAAATCTTCCAAAGAAGCTCGACTCTCAAAAGACTTAGAAAATGACAAGACTCAAGCCTTGTCACTCAACAGAGTTCCAAACCAATTATCAAACTCCAAAATTCCACAAAGGAAAGGAGTTTCACAAATAAATTCACGGAAAGGAAAAGTGGATTGATCGAATAACACTTTTTCCTTTTAAGCCCCAAATCCAAAACTTCAACCCGGAGAACGACCAACACAATAAGGAATCCATAACTTTCTCCACAAAGCAACCAAAAGAGGTGCAAAACGATACTCTTCACTTTACCGCACGACAAGATTCAACCCTTGTCGTGCCCACAACTCCAAACACAGATAAATCACAAAGCTCCCACGATAAACGAGAGTCACCAAAACAATTTATTTTCTCAACCAAGAAAAACAAGAGATCGAATACCCTTCGATTTACGGCAAAGGAATTAGGATTATCCTCACCCGGGGTTATGAATCCTCCGGTGTTGTCTTTCAACAGCCACACCAACCAACACGGCTACACGACAAGGCCGAAATCCCTTTGGCACAAAGAGTCCCACCGGACTCCACTAATCAATCTACCACTTCAAATATATAGCCATAAATAATACCATAGCCTTAACAAGACTAACATATAACATATCAACAAGTATCAATATAGCATAAATCTCAAAAGAACATTGTAAAACAATACAACGATATCCCATCCGTTTTCTATAGTGCATCAGTGTGTGTCAAATTTTAAATTAATTAACCATTCTACATCAACTTTTATGGTTATTGCCCTAGGGCCACATTTTAAAGGTTCATCCTAAACCATGTTTCTACCTTCACACAACAAAATTTTAATTCATTCTAGAATTACTCACTACATTCAAACACCACGAACCTGAAGCCCGCTCTGATACCAACTGTAACACCCCGACGTCCAACGCGCCACGGATGCTACCAAAACTCGAAATAACTAATGCCAACTCTATGGAAAGACTGAAATCAACCTATGAACACTTAAAACCGGCTTAAAACTAAGCCACCAAAATTTACAAAATTTCGGCATGACCTCTCTAGAACAGAGGACATCCACTCAGCAGACAAAAGAATAGCAGCAGGTATGATATCATTCTAGCAGGTCCTTAGTTAATCAATCACGCACCCAACAGAAATTAATAAATTTCATCACGATGAACAATAAATTACAATCACATTAATTACATCCAGATTTGACGAATTGGTTAAATAAACTTGTTGGAGACCGATGCGTGCACGTGTTACTACTCCCAACCCGATTTAATCGACTTCAAGGTACCTAAAATAGGAAGCAAACAAGCGTGAGTTCAAGACTCAGCAAAGTGCAACAGTAAAGAAACGAAATACATTCAACTGGATTACCTTTACTTTAGAATTTACCATAGCCAACACTTAATTGAAATAATCAAGTACAAGAAGCAAGACCCTCATCGCCGACGTTTATTCTGAAACAATAATGAAAAGGGGCTACGCTACTGGACCCAAACTCGATGGTAGCACAAGAACACCCGATGTATACAGGTTCGGGCTCTCACGGTGGAGATAATACCCTAGTCCTGTGCTCTGGAATTATATGTGGCTAGCTGATTGCCGATAAGATGTTCTCTTCTGGTCCTCCCCTCTCCTTCTCCCCCACCCCCCTTTATATAGCGGAGGAGGGCGGTTACAAAGGAGAGTCCTAATCGGTTACAAGGTGGAGATTATATCTCTTTCCTAATCCGTTTAATATGATAACGGATAGGATTACAATTGTATCCTCCCTAAGCAGGGTCGGTTTCTATCTTCGGGTTTCCTTGTCACAAGATGGCAACCTTTGCCTCTTGGGCAATACCCATCTTCATGCAGTCGGCTTGGCCTATCCCCCCTTGGGTGGTCCTCACGGCCTGCCATGCAGATACCCGGGGTCCATATACTCCACACCTACCTCCACTTACCACTACCAACTGAACTCAAAAGAAAACGTAAGGAGACATTACCCATACCTCGTTAATCCTTTCTGGATGAGTCCACGACTCAATCCTCCATGCTAAATAATGCAACGCAACCATGCTTTCATTCACATAAATCAATAATTAACAAATTCAATGCAATGCAATGAAATGTTAAATGATGCAACGCAACCATGCTTTCATTCACATAATATCTCATGGTACAAGATGCATTATGCATGTCTCATCTCTTCTTTAGCACATATCGGTATTGCCGAGCACTACCTGTCGATGGGTGCCCTCAAATCCAATCATGCATGTCTCATCTCTTCTTTAGCACATATCGGTATTGCTGAGCACCACCCGTCGATGCGTGCCCTCAAACCCAACCATCCCGTGGAAGGGGCCTACCGAAACAGGACTTGCCCGCTACCTAGTAGCGAGTCCTACACTTAACACCGCTCCCATCCACGCCAGTGGATGGGACTACGGGGTAGGAAATCCAAGCACACCGGATTAGTCATACATTCCGTATGACTTTCTCACCGCTCTGGCTCAATGCACTTTTCATGAATGCACATATGCAAATGGCATTCTCAACATCATATCCAAATTCTCAATTTCCATATTCATATTCTCAACACTCATAATCACATTCTCAACACTCATATTCATACTCACATCACCAATACTCGAGTAATTACTAATTCCATCTATCTTGATCATAAATCAAGATCATTTTCACAGTCCAGTCCCATACTTTCAGTATTCCCACTAGCCTTTCAAACTAGTGAACATGAATATGAAAGTAAAATTTAGCAAGATGTCATCACGGCATCTAGATGGAATCCATTAAACAACGCACATAACATTCAATCCAGAGATGCAACATAATTTCATGATGGCAAGGCACATAAAGTTCATCAAACAAATCATAACACGTTCAAACAACGATGCACTTGTATCAGATTACTTACCCTTTTCATCAAAAGACAATTACCTTACTAGACGTGCTTATAAACACGAATGCAACCATAGTGTAAGCATATACATAACACAAGCAATTAACTAAATACCTTATAAGAGATATACAGGTTACACTTGCCTTTACCGACGCGCGAGGCAACCCAGGGTCAAGACCACCCCCGAAGACACCTTCCCTGAAAAACAACGTTGCACACAAGAAACAATCAAAAACCGACTCAAAACAACACTGCACAATATTCCGCATTTTAATCCAAAACGGTCCAAATTCCAATTAATAAAATTCCGTACAGCCGGCACCAAAAATGGCATAACTTCCAAACGGCTAATCCAAAAAGGATGAGCCCAGACTATAAACGATTGCAAGAGATAAATATACAACTTTTTCTACAGCCGACCGATCGGGAAATGCACAGATTATTCTCAGATTTGCGACGAACAGCAGACAGACGCAATTTAACTCATTCTGGACAGCATACACCAAAATGAGCATAACTTGAGTTCTACAACTCCAAATCACATAAACGAATACATTTTCTCAATCTACCCAAAAAATACTAACTTTTTCTAGGCAATGAAAGAGTCTAATTCGGCCTCTACAATGCTCTAATCTGCAGAAGAACACAGACTGAACCAATCGCGACAAGAATTGGACAGCACTCGAAAAAATAGTCATAACTTTTAAATGGCTGAACTATACTTGATGATTTCGGTCTCTATTGAAAGGTAATTAGATTATCTACAACGTTTGCAATAGCCGGACCCCCAGAAAACGCTTGAAAAATTTCCAAACAGCGGTTCTAACCGAGGACAGAAATCTGCCCGAACAAAAAATTCCCCAATCACTCTAGTCTCTCCATTCCCCAACCTCCAACATCTCAAAATCATGAATCCTAGCTAAGCAATAGCACAAACACCTTGCATACAAGCCAAATGGATCCCCACTACCTAGGGTTTTTTTTACCTCAAGGAAAGCCCAAGGAGGAAGGAGGGAGGTGGGGGAGAGGCTGCCTTGACCCGGGGGAGGAGGAGCTCACCGGAGTCCTGCCGGAGCTGGGCGGCGGTTGACCGGAGTTGGAGACGGCTGGAGCTCCTAGGGGAGGCGCAGGCCATGGATGCAGCCGGCCAAGGGAGGGAGGCGCCGCCAGCCGCAGAACTCAGGTCTGCTGCCACCGGCTCTCTGCTCTGCTTCTTGGAGAGGAGGCGCAGAGAGGGAAGGTGCCAGGAGAGGGGCAGTAGGAGGAAGGCCAGGAAGAGGGGCAAGCACCAGAGGATGGCTCGGCTGGCAAAATAAAAAGAGAAAAGGGGGAGTCGGCCAGCACTTCCAAGCAAATGACAGCCACACATAAGGAAAGGGAGAGAGAGAGGCTAGGTGAAATTTCCAAAAAACCCTCCTATAAACAAAATCCAACTTTTAACCAATTAGCGCGAACCAAATAATTAAATTCTTGGCGCGAAACGACAATTGTCAGGATAGACAACTTGCCGCAAAACTAAACGGCATGGAGAAACACCCATTCCGATAAGTATTTTCACGGAAAAACCCAAAACCTTTAAATAAACTACGAGGCGACAAAAACTTTTATCCAGAATAAATTCTTGAATCAAGAAAAGGAAGATAACTACGGCCAAAATCCCAGAAAAATGATTTTTTGCGGTATTACACTATTCATATGGTCAAAATCAGATTATAAACAGTTCAGCTAAGCAGGTATATTAACAATTGACTAAACAGAGACTATGAATAGAGCAAGTTAATAAATCATAATAAATATATTTTGCAATAATCAAATGAGTATCAAACTAGATACTGAATATGATGATCAAGCTCAAACACAGAGAAATAAAATTAATACTTTCTAACATTAACATGAAGCAACTCTATAGTTTATGGCCACATTCGCTACTTTAATTGTTTTAGTTCATCAATAGACCCATAGCATTATTGAGCATACAACCAGCAATGATTCACTATTCAAATGATCAAAATCATATTATGAAAAATTTGTTCAAGCAGGTATATCAACAACTAACTAAATAAGGACTATAAACAGAGCAAGCTAAGCAATCATTATCAGTATATTCAACAATAATCAAATGAGTATCAAAGTAGATACCAAATATGATGATCAAGCTCATACACGATGAAATAAAAGTAACACTTATAGCATTAATAGCAAGCAACTCTATAGTTTAAGACCACATTCGCTACTTTAATTGTTTTAATTCATCAATAGACCCATATCATCATTGAGCATATAACCGGTAGTGATTCACTATTTAAATGGTCAAAATTAGATTATGAACAGTTCAGCCAAGTAGGTATATCAATGTAGCGACCCCTATTTTTACATAAAATGCAAAAATAGAAATCTAATGTGCATTCAGTACTAGTCCCATGATCAATAACTAGTATGCACAATTACAACAATTGGAATCACAACTATACATCATTTTATTAAAGCAAAGGCTATTTGTACAATATAATCTTACAACTCAGAGCATACATATATGTAGCATAGAAGAAGCAAGGTCTTGTAGTGTTCCTATCCAACACTTAGGCAACTAACAAGCCATAAATCCCTAGAAAAATCACATTATTGAAATTCCTGCAACCTGTGATAGAAAGAAATCTCCGAAGCCTCGTTGTCTTATTCACCTAAAACATCATAATAATCAAGATTGAGTATTTTCGTACTCAGTAAGACTTAAGGTGGTATTTGCAAAATGCATAAATGCATGGCATGTCAAAGGAAGCTTCTACGGTTAATTTGCATAAAACAACATTTAATTTGTAAGACAAGTTGTCATTTAGAAACGGAATTTGTAAAAACATGTTTGATTGATATAAAAGTAATAATAGAGTATAAGTAACAACTCACAGTCCTCCATGACATGAGCGTCAAGATGTCCAATTTCCTGCTAACTCGTAGCATAACTACAAGCTTTGCCAAAATAAGGTACATCAGGTAAAAATCATCCCATTTTGAAAATAATAAAACAACTAGCTATGTGATGACATTACCAAGTGCCTTTGACCATAGACGCGGCTAATTAATTAGATTTACACTCTGCAGAGGTGTACAACTTTACTCATAAGAAATGATCATCTCTTTGTGCAGCACTATTAGCACACTTCTTTTGGTGTGCCGTAGAAAGATCATAACAAAACCGTTACATTACATAGACCTAACTTTGCACCAGCCCAGTGACGATAACTCTTGCTATGAAGAAAAAACAAGAATGGCAGTAATTCCCAATCATTGAAATGGTAACATAAGCAGTAAATCCCTGCAATAATGGTTCCTTCCCATAACAAGGCATACACCGTTGTACCAATATGCATTTACCCACACCGAGGGGTGGAAGCCCCTCATAAACAAACCTAACCAGAATGCTTCTACTAACTCTCGCCTACCATGTGCAAAGCCAGATCTAAGCAACTTAATAGGTCAAGGCTGTCCCATACTAGCACTTGTGATTGTACGGTTTTCTTGACTTGAAAACAACCCATAGCTCGGTCCTTAATCCAACACAGGCAATACTTCTCCCTACACTATGTACAAGTACATCCCTTGCACAACCGGCTATTGCCAATAATTACCCGTATCAAAACCATAGTTTTATTTTGAGTTTTTATTCAAAATACCCACAACTGACATCATGTCATAACCAACATTTTCAATTTCTCATGAAACAATATTGATCTGATCATATACAACGTTGGTTCTAAAGCATGGCTAAGCATGGATAATATGTAATCGCTTATACCTATGTTGACATTATATATTGTCTAACCTTTTTTCTATGGTTATCAAGGTTCACATGTTCATACTTATCAAGAAAGTTCTATGGAATAATAGGTATATCTATCAATAACACAAAATAGCGAATTTACAGAAAATAAGCATATGTATGAAACAATTTGATAAACAAAGTAAAAATTAAATAGTAGGATCAATATGATCAAAGGGGTGCTTGCCTTGCTTATTTATCATTTATGACGATGTCATGGTCATAGCTGACGGTGTCAATGACGAAGTTAATGACGTCGAGTTCTATACGTCGTTCCAACGAAAATATAGCAAATAACCAACTTTAATAAAGGCAAAAAGAAAGCAGATAGTAAATCAAGTAAAGACTTGCTATAGAAAACATGCGTGATTTAGGGTTTGGGTTAAAGAACTTCACATTCTTACATTTCAGTTCTTTGTGTATATTTATACCGTACATATCGTTAACAGCTTTCTGGTTGAGCGATACCCGATTTTTTATGGATTATCTATTCTTGTTTTACGAATTCAAGAAGCTAAAATTATATATTCTTATTTTTAAAATTTTGAATTCAAGATGCAAAAATTATTTAGATTAATAGAATTAAACATTAGTCAATTTATTGTATGATATATATGTGAATAGTACTTATTTCTTAATTAACTTTGCATAAGAATTAGTTTTGAATATGCTAAACTTGTAAGTTAGGTTACTGGCTATATATATTCGTGGTTTTTAAGAAGGTTCTGGTGATACAAACATCTTATTTATTGATTTCTCATTTATTAGTAAGTTCGTTTACTCATATTACGGATTTTAGATACCATAATACTTAGGGCTGTTTGGCTAATAGGATTTATATGCGGAGCATGATGGAATGAGATTATTTCTTTAGAATGAGGTAGTATATATATTGGGGAGCATTTCTAAGTTGATTTTATAAATTTTAGGATTTTGACAAGACATTTTATTCATCGCTGAAATAGCTTATATAGTATTAAGGTTTTTGTGCTTACTATTCTTATAATGCGTTTCCGTTGACCATAACACTTAGAGGTATTGAACTAGCAGGATTTAGCTGAAAAACAAGTTATAATAAGTATATATATTTTTTACATTGTGGTAGTCCATATCCCAAATATTATTTCTGAGCTGTTCTTTACAAAATTTGCATTTAGACGAGTTGTTTTATGAGATGCCGAAAAGGCTTAAATGATCACAAAATTGACGTTATTGGGAATCGGATTTCATTTTAAGTTTGCGACTACACTAAAGATAATTACTTACTCATTTTTCTGGTATTAGTACGGTACGATCTGAGAAGTGTTTTAAAACTAGTTTCGCATTATTTTGATTTTGGCCGCGATAGTTTACAAGCATATGTAGATTAAAGGCTTTTATAAATTGAATTCAAATTAGTTCTTTTTGCTGATTATCATGATTTTATCTTTAAGTATATGCTGATATTAGCACTACCTAGTCTGATACTTCATTTTATGAGGCCTACCTATTTCAAATTTTCAAACATGCATGTACTATATGAATACATATTTTAGCAAAGAGACTCAAGCACGAGCTATAACTCATTTTAGTGACCTTACTGCACCATATGATCTAATTGTATAAGATCTCTTTTTCATGAATCAAGACTTCACTTTTTAATATATATATATACACACTTATATATGTTCTTTTCATACGGATAAGGCTTATGATCAAGTTTATGCACATGCAATCTTTTGTTGTTGTATTCAAAACCTTTCAATAGTGATAAATTACTCATTCGACACACATTCATATCTTTGTACAGCTAGCATATATATATATATTCATAGATACTACCACTTAATTATTATATGCACATATATAAATATTTACCATTAGGTCATATTCCATTCATAAAGCTTATTCCAAATCACGCTCACTTCTTAAGCATTCTATTGCTATAAAATTAACTTAGTTTCATGATCCATTCTACATATGTACATGTGTATAAACATTACTACTAGTTATTTAATATATATGCATACTCATATATATATCTTTTACATTAGGGTCTCATTCTTATTCATAAAACAATTCAAGTCAAGATTATTTCTTAAGTATTTTAGAATACTCGGTAATCTACTGTCACAATAGCATTTGTATTTCTTTTGCATAAACTATAAATTCTTGAATATTTATAGCATTGTAGTTAACTTTTATTGGAAAATTATTCAAACATAAATGAAATTCAAATATTTTTACATATTTGGGTTCCTGGAAGCATAAGGATTCCATAAAAATTAATTTCATTTAATTCTGAATTTGTTTGCAAATTTTTTGTGTATAGCATATATTTAGGCCTTTTCTTTAAATTTGATTTTCAAATTCATCCATTGCTATTTTTCAAAATATTTTTGTATATTCTAGAAGTACTTGATTTTATATGAATTTATAAATTTATTTCTGATACGATGAAACCTACTCGAATACGCCCGATAGTTATGGAAATCCAGGTGCGATACGGAGATCACAACAACAACATGACTCCTCATCGACTACGATTCGGCACTCCAGCCCGCTATATAAGGATCTGGGAGGACATCACCCAGAGCAAGCGAGAAGGAGCCAATCGCAAGCCAACTTAGAGCGCAAGCTTCAAGCCGTCGCCATCCAGAGCCTGACGCACAGGAAGATCTCTGAGCAGTTCATCCAATAGCCATAGTCTAGCCACCCCCCGTATACATACTCTTCCTTGTAATCAGGGCTAGGATTCCCGAGTTGTAATCTGTTTATTGATCTCATCTATCGCCGACACAGGAGTAGGGTGCTACTCGACCAAGAGGTCCGAACTTGTCTACATCGTGTGCCCCCCGATTGTGTGTTTGATCCTTCATCCCTCGAAGGTACCCGAATATAAGTGTGTTGTCGATCACTAACCTTCGACAACATGGTTACCTTGGTTGGCGCAGAAGTGCAGAGGTGGCGAAGCTACAGTGGAAATTTTCACTCGGCAATGCTGGCTAGAGGAGGAAGAAGGAGAAGCTGGCTGCGGCTGATAGGTGGGGTCACCAGGGACCTGGACCCGCGTGGCAGGGAGAACTTCTAGGTTCTACTGCAAACCGAACTGGCTTTGATTCAATGAATTGGTTACCTATAATCTTGGTAAATTAATAAAAATTTTAATGAGTGTACTTGAGATAAGTTATATCATAGTGTTAAAATTTCAGACTGAGATGACTTCTGTAGAATTTACAAAAATTCTGACAATACACTGCACTCAATTTTATGCATTCAGTTTCTAATTTATTTAGGAGTCTATTTCTTATTAAAAATTTCTGAAACTTTTTACAGGTATTCCAAATGTGTATATTAGTCTCTTATAAAATTTTAAGAACCATAAATTTTATATTTAATTTATTAAAATTCTGACATGGTATTTCCAAATTTTCGTGTTTTCAGTTCTTGAATTTTTGTAATTATCACATACATTTATTATTTATTTATATTTTTACTGTTGATATATATATACATACAGAATATAATATGAAATTTTAGTCTCAATATAATTTCATATTATTTTTATTTAAATCTGACAAGTTTACTATTGCTAGTCAAGAAACGGTAATTGGCTTTCATTTCATGCATAATTGTTTTGATATGATATTTTAAAATTCATGAATGAGTCACTACAGTTTTCCTGGTTTATATAAAAATTTTATTTATTTTGTTTTCTACAATATTTTTACTCTTTTCTTTATCTATCATTTAAGTTTATATTAAATGGATTTCTCCATTGAAGCAAAATCAAGAAAATCTAGGAAAAATCAATAAAATCTAGATAATTCAGAATAAGCATAATTGAATATAAGTAAATGTTAAAATTTTAATTCCTCATTATATTTTGCATTTTGCATAGAGGAGAAAATGAAATCAATACAATAAAAGATTTCTTAAGAACCAAAGATTCAAGAAGAATTTTAGATGGGATGAAATTTCAAGGTGAACTTATATTTCCAATTTATTTTTATATTTTGTTTGATTTGAAGTTTTATTTTGCAACCCATCCTTTTTATTAAGGTTGATTTCAAGATGTTGAAATTGAAGATAATATTTTAATTCATTCTTCTAATTGAAAATTTTATTCAATTTTATTTTCTAATTTTTATATTTTTATTATTTAAAATTTTTGGATGTTACATTCAAAACTAACCAAATAGGGGCTATGAATAGAGCAAACTAAGTAATCATAATTATTATATTCAACAATAATCAAACGAGTGATTGTCCTTGGCAAAATGGAGCCAAGGAGGCGGAGGGGCGACGTAGGCGAGGCAGAGGGTGACGTAGGCACCGTAGAGCTGGGGAGGCCAAGGGGTGATGTAAGGGAGGAGAGGCGGAGGGGCACGACGCAAGCGAGGAGATTCTTTTTTATAGAATGGAGGGGAAGTCGGGTGGTCAAGCGTGAGGTGGACACCTCAACTTTTGGTATTTAAATGCATCAGAAGGAGAAGCTGAGAGGTTAAGCGCGGGAAAGCATTTGGTATTACCATCACGCTCGATTCTAACTTCAAAACCGATCGTGATGACTGATTTATATAACATTACTATCGGTTCTCACCTTAGAACTAATAGTGATGACAATTGTCATTGCTATCGCCGTATCTCTATCGGTTTCGCGGTCAGACTAATAGTGATGTTTTGCACCATATTTCTCACCACGTCAAATCATATACCACTATTAGTTTTTTTCCTGAAAAGTTAAGAACCAACCCAGATGACAGATAGTGCGTGTGTGTATATATACATATACATATATACACACTCATATGTATGTATATGTATGCATATGTATGTATATGTATCCTTTTATCTTTTGCTAGTAGCTAGTAGTGTATAACCTGACAGGCGATAGCAGGTGTTTAAGCCCTTTTTATAACTCAGCTAGACAACCTACAACTAGCTATAGTTTACTTATCTCACTCGCAATCTATTTATTACTTTGTCATCATGAGGAAGATGATGCGAAGTATAAATTAAGGTGTATGTACAATTGAACAATTTTGTGATTGAGATCTAAAGGGCTAGCTAGGGTAATGCAAAGAAATCAGATAATCAACACACCTTACATGGAGACTACTGTGCATATCTAGCCTCTTGAATTTTTTTTTCATATCTAGCCTCTCAACGTATTTTTTTTTATAAAAGTAACTTCTTTCTTACTATAGAAGACGTGATTGGGCGACACGTGTCCTTTTCGTGCTCTAGGAGCACAGAAGTTCCCCACCAATTTTGTAATTGCGAGTGTGAGGAGCTAGATTTGAAAAAAATATTATTCACGGGACTGAATAAGGAATGAATTCTTATATGGACGACTAAGCTAGCTACTTAATTAGCTAGGATCACCATAAGTTTCGTAACTAATGTGGCAGAGAAAAATGGTAACATAAATTGCAATCTGGTCACCACTCCATTTCGGGTTAATTGTCCGATCGATCCCATCGTGCTTGTCCATCCGGTCATCCACCATGCATGTCATATCTCCCCATTAGTGTCAGCCTGTCAGACAGAGACAGCTGATTAAGGTGACACTAGCCACCTCTCATCGGTTGCTCGTGCGGGCCCCATCCCCTTCCTAGGATTCTGACGTGGGCCCAGCACACAAGTGACGTATGTTCTCTTCCCCGCTCTGATTTATTCTTTGCATGCGTTACGTAGAAGAAAAAAAATTAGTGCAGCAGCAACGAGCGTGTTAGACGTGATAGAATCTTAAGGACCTTAGCGTCTAGATCTAACATCTAGAAGAGGACTTAGGGGTACCTTCTGGGTTGGAGTTGGATGACGAAGAAGCCATTGCATTCGGTCACGGAGAGGAAGTAGAGGTGATGAAGAAGAAGCAGTGGCGCCGATCCAAGTGGCGGCGCGATTCCCTTCTTGCTCCCGTCCGCGTCCTTCCTGGCAGTCGGAGGGGAAGAAGAGGATGAAGAACAGTGGCGGCGGCCTTCCCGTCACTTCCACGCGCTAGGGTTTAGATCGGGTCGTGTGTATGTGGGGCACAGGGATCGCAGCGAACATTGGTTCGCGTGCCTTTGTGCCTCTTTATATAGCACGGGCGTGACAGGGGGCCACAACCAAGAAGGGTGCTGCGCCCCCGATCAGGGCGCGAGGTGGGCACGGACTCGGTCTCTGACCTAGTCGTGTGAGATCAACCCAACATTCTCCCCCTTGATCTCAAAACTAAACAACTTAACTTATCATTAATCCCGCTCCTCAATAGATTAGTGCACAAAGACCAAGGCGTTGCAACATCCAGTTATGTGCTGTTGAACTCAATGACTATAATACACCTTTCTACCTCAAAACGGAAACTTAGTCTTATGGGAGATGGTTGTTTATCTGACCCCTTACATCCAGAATCACAGGCTTTCTAATAATCCCATGCCGGCTACATGTTCTCTGAACACATATAGTGGTAAGCCCTTAGTTAGCGGATCCGCAAGCATTCGCTTGGTACTTATATGCTCTAAACTTATGGTTTGATCCTGGATCTTCTCCTTCACAACATAAAACTTAATGTCAATGTGTTTGGCAGCACCACTTGACTTGTTATTATAGGAGTAAAATACTGCTGGTTCATTGTCGCAGTATATCGTGAGTGGCTTTCTATGCTGTCCACCACTCTTAATCCGGGTACGAATTTCTTAAGCCATAGTGCATGCCCGGTTGCCTCATAACAAGCTACAAACTCAGCATGCATTGTCGATTTATGCAAAGGATTTGGTTTGTTTGGAGCTTTTCCACGAAATAGCTCCCCTTGCGAGGGTGAATACATAACCTGACGTGGATTTCTTAGTGTCTACACACCCCGCAAAATCTGCGTCAGAGTAACCCACAATCTCGAGGGTACTCGACTTTCTATACGTTAACATGAGGTCTTTACTTCCTTGCAAATACCGCAAGGCTCTCTTAACAGACTTTCCAAAGGATCTATTCTCGATTTGATGATATCTCGCCAAGCATCCTTGTTACAAATGCTAAGTCGTATGCAGTACAAACTTGTGCATACATTATGCTTCCGATAAATGAAGCATATGGAACCGATTTCATTTGATCGATCTCATACTGGTTCCTGGGACATTGAAAATTCCCAAACTTATCGCCCTTGACTATTGGGGCAGGCGAAGCCTTACACGCATGCATACTGCATTTCCTTAGAACCTTTTCTAAGTATGCCTTTTGCGATAGGCCTAATACCCCTTTTGTTCTATCTCGGTGAATCTCAATTTCTAAGACATAAGATGCCTCACCGAGATCTTTCATTTCAAAATTTGAGGATAAGAAGTTCTTAGTTTCCGTATAGATTTTTATCGCCGCTTGCCACCAGGATATCATCTACATACAGACTAGGAAAATGAATTTCCGTTCTTAAACTTAGCATAGATGCAATTATCTTCCTCATTTTCCTTAAAATTAAAACTTCTTATAATCTCATCAAACTTAAGGTACCAATTGTCTAGACGCTTGCTTTAGTCCATAAATGGATTTGTTTAGTCGGTATCCCAAATTTTCTTTGCCTTCCACGACAAAACCTTTGGGTTGAGCCATGTATACATTTTCGTATAGATCCCCGTTAAGAAATACCGTCTTAACATCCATCTGATGTAATTCTAAATCGTAATGTGCTACAAGCGCCATAATGATTCTAAAAGAATCCTTTGTCGAAACAGGTGAGAAGGTTTCATTATAATCTATTCCTTCTCTCTGAGTGAAGCCTTTAGCCACGAGCCTTGCTTTGAATCTTTCAAGATTCCCTCTGGAGTCACGTTTAGTTTTGTAGACCCATTTACAGCCTACTGTTTTGGCTCCTTTAGGAATTTCTTCTAAGTCCCATACCTTATTTGCGCTCATGGATTTCATTTCATCTTCCATGGCTGCGAGCCACTTAGATGAATGGGGACTCTTCATGGCTTCTTCAAAAGAGGTGGAATCACCATCTATTTCTAATTCTTCACTTACATAAACTTCATAATCAGCAGAAATAGCTGATCTTCTATTTCGTTGTGACCTCCTAAGAGGTTCTTGAGCAGGTACGTTACTCACTATAGGAGGCTGTTGTGGCTCTTCAGGTGCAACTACAACAGTATCTTGGGGCTCCATGACAACTGGAGCCTCAGGCACGTTAATAGCTGCACTAGGAAAACTAATAGCAGGTGTTGCAGCAACTGGAGGTGCAACAACAACAGGTATCGAGAAAATAGGCTCTTGAATCATCGGAGTTGGGGCACAGACCCGCTTCTTCCTCAAGGCTTATTTCTCGGGGTACCATGCTCCCCCTGATCATTTCTTCCTCTAAGAACACAACAAGGTCTTGTTTCTACAAACTTAGTCCGTCTGTCAGATGAGAGAAACTGTACCCTTTTGATCTTTCAGATAGCTAATGAAATGGCAACTGACTGTCTTAGCATCTAACTTTACAATATTTGGATTAAATACTTTAGCCTCAGCCGGACAGCCCCACATATGTAAATAATTTAGAGTGGGCTTCCTCTCAATCCATAACTCATATGGTGTTTTAGACACCGACTTACTGGGAACCCGATTAAGAATATGGGCGGCGGTTTTTAATGCCTCCATCCATAGACTAATCGGTAAGGTGGAGTAGCTTATCATACTTCGTACCATATCCATTAACGTGCGGTTACGCCTTTCAGCTACTCCATTTTGCTGAGGTTCGCCCGGCATAGAATACTGGGCTACTATGCCATTTTCCTGCAGGTACCTCGCAAAAGGTCCAAGAACTTGGCCATAAGGGGTATGTCTACCGTAGTACTCCCCTCCACAGTCTGATCTTACTACTTTAATCTTTAGATCATGCTGATTTTCAACTTCAGCCTTAAATATCTTAAACTTATCTAATACTTCTGATCGTTCTTTAATTGGGTAGATATAGCCATAACGCGAAAAATCATCAGTGAATGTTATGAATGAATCAAAACCATCCACTGACTTCACAGGAAAAGGACCACAGATGTCTATGTGAACAATTTCTAAAATTCCTGTGCTTCGTTTGGCACCTTTCTTAATTTGCTTAACATATTTTCCCTTAATGCAATCAATGCAATGTTCTGAATCTGAGAAGTCTAATGGGTGGAGAATTTCTTCTTTGATTAATCTCTCAATCCTCCCCCTCGAAATATGGCCTAAGCGACAGTGCCATAATTTCGAAGACGTCTCAGTCTCACTTCTCTTACGCTTCTTACATTCATTCACAGATGAAGAGGCATTCACAACATTCACATCATTACTCTGGGAAAGTAAATAAAGCTTGTCATGCATGAAGGCAAGACCAATATCAATATTATTGAACTGAATCAAACATTTCTTGTTCCCAAAAAGACATGTATAGCCATCATCATCTAAACAGGATACTGAAATCAAATTCCTCCTCATGGAGGGTGCAACTAAAACATTATGCAAATGAAGAATGAAGCCATTATCTAATTCTAATGGGAGTTCTCCGATGGCTTCAACATCTTCCTCGACGCCGTTGGCGACTCTAATGCTTCTTTCTCCTCTTTTCAGGATCCTCTTCGTATGGAATCCCTGCAAAGAATTTGCAACATGAACAGTTGCACCTGAGTCAATCCATCATGTATGAGTGGAAAAATCTAAGTACAGGGATTCATCTATGAATGTAATTTGATACTTACCATTCTTGCTCAGCCATTTAAGGAACTGAACGCAATCCTTCATGTAGTGTCCTTTCTGATTGCAATGTCTACATGTATCTTTGTCCACCTCTGCTGGACCCTTGCCTTTGCCTTCATAAGGCTTCTGGCCAAGGGAAAATTTCTTATTCTGAGGTTTTCCCTTATTCTTAAAAGAAGGCTTAGACTTGCTCTGAAAATTGCTCTTTTTATGTGGAGATGACTTGAAATGATTGATATGGTCAAGCCTCTGAGCTCTAAGCCTTTCTTGTTCTTGATCACACATAGCCATCAACTTTTCTATACCTCATTTTTCATTTATGGAGTTGTAATTTACTACAAAAGTCTCATATTCCTTGGGTAAGGAATTTATGATAAATTGCACTAAATATCCTTCTGAAATCTCCATTTCCATGGTCTTCAGCTTAGTGGCTATGTTGCTCATCTTCAGAATGTGCTCTCTAATGTTATCAGCCCATCAAACTTCTCATTTGCAAGTCTTTGCATAAGAGAGTTTGCATATATCTTAGTAGAGCCATGAATCGACTCAACTTTGCTAAGGTATTCCTTAGCACTGCACATTCTGGGATAGCACCCTTATACCTTCCACGATGGAGTTCTTAATTACCATCATGCATTTTCTGCTCGAATTTTTCCACTTCACACGCCTAAGTCGATGCCATTCTTGCCAGTAGCATTATTCCCAAAGACCCGTTGACCATCGTGGTTCGATTGGGGCTCGATGGGATGATCATGCATGATTGCATAATCAATATCTCGAGAGAGCGAGTGCCATCTCAATCTTCTCCTCCAAGAGGGATAATTTCCCCCATTCAGGGCTCAATAGCAGAGATCAGATTTAGAACATTTGAAGTGTTCGCAGCTTCAAAAGAAAATAATTTAATCAGAATACTGAAATAAAATGCATGAATTAATTTAACGTTGGTTCAATTAAAACATGCTCTTATCAGGGGAAAAATTGTTCTACTTCTAAATCACCGCTAGCGAAATTAGAATAGAACAAATTTTAGACTTAAATATTGTGGCAAATTTTATCATCAATGTTGGTCAGAAGATAAAATTCCACGTTGAGAATAAACTTAATAATTTTATGGCAAATTTTATCATCAACGTTGGTCAGAAGATAAAATTTCCATACTGAAATAAACTTAGCATAATTTTCTAATTAAATTTTCTCGTTGGATCCAATTTAATCAGAAAAATTAAACTTAAATTTAGCAATGAAACATACTTTAATTCAAGACTTAAACTTAATCATGTGCTTAAACTAATTATTCACAACAAAAAACAGCAATTAAAAGCAAATTTTTATTGTTCACTAATATACTGTTCATGGCTGAAATTTCACTTAAAACGGCTGAAGGCTCATCAGACACGCCTTGGTCACCGTGCCACCGCAACTGGGCTCTGGTCAAGCGTCTTGCCCTCCGCATGGGCCAAAAGTAGCCAGTAGAGAGCCGCTTTGACCCAGCGTCGTCGGATGGCATCGGACGGCCAAGATCTCTTCGCTTGAATAAACGCCAATTTTTGCGCCACCAAACCCTAATCACTTCTTCGCCTCATGCCCGTGAGCTCCGAGAGCAGCTTCTCTCCCGCCAAGACAGAGACGGAGACCGAGACGTGGTGGCGCCGCCATGAGTTCTCTCGCGGTGCACGCGATCGCCTGGGTGGACACGGCAGCGCCGAACGGCCTCAAGGCGGTGCCCTAAAACCGCGCGCTCATGGATTCGAGAAGACGAACATGGCGGCGGATGATCTTCTTCCCGAGGAGGCCGACCGCTACAACAAGCACGGCGAGCCCCCAGGTAGGGTTTCTTCTTGTTTTTAGGGTTTCGGATTTTGGGGGAAAAAATTCCGATCTAGGATTTTCATCCTCTTTGCTGCGCATCTAAAGTTGTTGCTAGAGTTCTTCCTCTCCTTCTAATTTCTTCGGTCAAGACAAACAATCCCGAAAAGATTCTTCATCTAGGGTTAAAGATTAGGCACTAGAACGATGGCTCTGATACCATTGATAGAATCTTAAGGACCTTAGCGCCTAGATCTAACACCTGGAAGAGGACTTAGGGGGTACCTTCCGGTTGGAGTTGGATGACGAAGAAGCCATTGCACTTTCGGTCACGGAGAGGAAGTAGAGGTGATGAAGAAGAAGCGATGGCGCCGATCCAAGTGGCGGCGATTCCTTCTTGCTCCGTCTCAAGGCCCTTCCCGGCAAATGAGGGGAAGAAGAGGATGAAGAACAATGCGGCGGCCTTCCCGCACTTCCACGCTTAGGTTTAGATCGGGTCGTGTGTATGTGGGGCACAGGGATCGCAGCGAACATTGGTTCGCGTGCCTTTGTGCCTCTTTATATAGCGCGGGCGTGACAGGGGGCCACAACCAAGAAGGGTGCTGCGCCCCCGATCAGGGCGCGAGGTGGGCACGGACTCGGTCTCTGACCTAGTCGTGTGAGATCAACCCAACAAGACGTACGCTCAGGCTTCGAAACCTCGTTGAGATTTTAGAGATTTCTGTGATAGTTTTGACTTTTGGTTGGGTGATTTCAAACCTCAGTGGATATTTTTTTTTGAAAATTTAAGATTTATATAGTGATTTCAGTGAATCTCTACTAGATTTCGGTCAATTTCGTGGAGATTTTAGATTTTTGGACCGGGATACTCATAAATTCGATCGGTTTTCATGTTTGTAAGACCGAATTTTGCACTAAATTTTTTATAGTGGATTATAATACCTTTTCTGAGGAATACTTATGAAAATATTATAAAAAAAGTACATGCACAAATTATATAACCCTAAACCCTAACATAGATTTCGGCCACAAATGATGTATTTTAGTCTAAACCTTAAACCTAACTTGGAATTCGGCCTTAAACCTATACCATAACTTGGATTTCGGCTTTAAATGATGTATTTCGGTCTTAAACTGGATTTTGGTCTAAACCTTAAACTCTTACTTGGATTTCATGTGTTGGCAATGATTAGGATGCAATGTGGAACATCCTGAACTTTGTACTCAAGAATCTAATGTTGAATCCACGAGATAGGGACAAGGTATTGACTATGCTGTTGAATCAACTGCACAAGAGAATTTTGTATGCAAATACTTAGTAGTTTGCATTCAAATAGATAATAAATGTAGATAAATACTTATATGATTTTTTATTTTTTTCTAATTTATTCTAATCTCGAGAGACCAATACACAAGAGTTAAAAAAGGTCAAAATCTCGGTCAATTTCGATTTTGCTGGTCTTAAAAATATCAAATTTAATTTTTAAATTTTAACGAAATCTCAGTCGAAATTCCGAAATCCGGTCGATATTTCGATTTTGGCCGCTCACGTGGTCCAGAAATCCAAATTTTAAACCTTACCGACCTTCAGGGATCGATGAGATTAACGATGTCGTACGGAATTTTCAGCCTTCCTTAAGCCAAATTAAACTGTACAAGATAGCTACTACTACAGAACAGGTTATTACAGACGGTTCGTAAATCACATCACAGACGGTTTTGTGAACCGTCTATAAACAAGTGTTAGTGATGACAAAGAGTCATTGCAGACGGTTTTCTAACTGTCTGTGAAAAAATTCATCACAGACGGTTCTAGCCTAGAACCGTCTGTGATGTGGACTCATCACACACTGTTATAACTGGTAGTTTAAAAATACTAAATTAGGGAGGATTTTCCAGGAGGTCACCCATCCTAATACTACTTTCACCTAAGAACACTTAACTTCAGAATTCTGATTGGATCCGGACATTTTTAACGCCATACAAAAACTTTCTAAGAGGTCACCCATCATATTACTACTCTCGTCTAAACACGTTTAACTTCAAAATTCTTATAAGGTCCATTACTTTACTGATAGTATGATCACATCTGACATATAATGTATCCCTCCTCCTTTTAATCCTGTGAAGCACCCGAACACTGATTTTCAATTATTTCAAATTAGTAAACTATAGAGTTAATTAGCAAAATTTAAAACTTTTAAATTTATTTTTCATACTTTTGACTATTAATGATGCTTGCAATATATGTGCCATTACTATTAATGAAAGTTGTAAAAATACCATAACTTTTGACTTATACCTTCGATTTTGGTGTTTTTGTGTTTTTCGGAATCATCACAAGATGAGCTTTCCGATTACATTTTTTAGGCACCGATTCTAGTTTGCAAATACGAATCCGAGCACGTTTGTTAAAATGGCCATAACTTTTGACTCGTAATTCCGATCGAGGCGTTCTTTGGCACGTTGGAAAGATAACGAAAAGAAGCACCCGATGGTTTGTGCGAGGTTGTGGACGACAACGGAATTTCAAAAAAACTTCATTTAGGGCCTCAAAACGTCATCTGAAGTTTTGAATCTGTATTAGTCGTTCTTTTCAATTATTGTAAATGGGAATATTAGTTCCAATTATTTTAAATGTAATATTATTTAATTTCAATTCTTTTAAATTAGAAGGCAGGAGAGGTAATTAGTAATATTTATTATTTGTGACGGTTTCAAATTAAAACCGTCTGTGATGTGTCTTTTAAATTATTCTTTTAAGTTAGAACCGTCTGTGATGTTCACCTCATCACAGATGGTTCTAATAAAAAACCGTCTGTGATAAGACCGTCTCTGAAGTTCTCGCTTTCATCACAGACGTTTTGTGAATGAAACCGTCTATGATGAAGAAATATCACAAACAATTTTACTTACAAACTGTCTGTGATAAGTCATAAACCGTCTACGATGTGTCCGAAATATATAACAGACGGTTTTCATAAAAATCAGTCTATAATAATATACCTAATATAATCTTTTTTTAAGTAGTGAGGAGAGGCAAACAGATACTACCTCCATTCCAAAATATAAGGCACGCACGCATATCAAGATTCAAACTTTGAAATCTTTGACCAATAATTTGTCTAACTATATAAAAATTTTGTGATATAAAAGTGATATCATTGAATTCATATTTGAAAGTACTTTGTAATGATAGTGATTTTGTTTGTATGAATGATATTGGATAAGAGAAATTAAAAGTTAAAGTATAGTTTAGGAGACCGTGCCAAGTCCAATCAAATCTTATATTTTGGAATGGAGAGAGTATTGAAATGTCAGTATGCCAGTAGACACCCCACTTCGAAGAAAGTATATATGTCAGAGGTCACTCGGGTCTCCTTGTAGGGGGACAATCACCATGCATGCACCAACATCCCCTAGTTTCCACATAGATGGATGGAGAGAGAGACCAAAGGAGTCCGGGTGCAGGGTATGAGGCTAGGCCATCGTATGTGCGTCGCCGCTCCTGCCAACCAACATGACGTGGTATGCGTACTGGCGGCGTTAATGCCCTATGATCCTGTTGAAAAACGAGCATCCGTAATCAATCCACGGACGGAACCGAGGGATGCCGAGTATGCCAAGGATTTGAGAAATTTTAAAATTTCGTCGTTTTAATAGATTAAATTTGTTGATTGTATTAATTTTGATTTTAGTGATTTGAGATTTTTAAGACCTCAGAACTATTTATATTATACTTTTAGTAAATTTTAAATATATTTATTAAATTTATGTTGATACCAAATTATCGCATAAGACTATTACATTGTATGTGTGAAGTGTGCACTCCAATCAAAATTTTTCTAGTTCCACTACTGATTCAATCCTAATGACAATAAAAAATCATAATAAATAAGAGAGGACTCTTTCTTCTCTTTATTAATCATAGATTTATTCTTTATACAATAGGGTACTATATATATTTATATCCATAACTCTTAAGGGGTAGTTTCGGGATTCGCCCACCAAAACTAACAGTCTAGATATATCTCAATAATCAACACCAATCATCCGATTACATCTCAAGACTTTCTTTTGGGTGAATACCGCGTAATGTATATACCTACTCAAAAACTCCTCCTAAAAACTGGTGAAAAAAAAGAATAGAGAAAAGAGTACGTTACACCTGCATATTATGTTACACTTGTTGCCTCATTAATTAAAAACTTTCATGTGAGAAAACTTTAGAAAAACTCACTAAGAGGAAAAAATATGCAACCTGTAATCTTCTAAATTAGGATAGTGCCTTAAGAATCATACTAAAGGTTATGTTAAAAGATTTACTCTCTCTAAACTCTACATATCTCTAAGCTGTCTCATTCCGATTCCACGAACACATCTTTGGAAACTTAATATCGACAAAGACTTAGTGAATAAATTAGCCAGATTTTCACATGATTTAGTTTGCAGGATCTTTTATCTCACTATTCTTCTGGAGTTCACGAGTGTCGGTGTACTTTATGTCAGGGTACCCTCTTCGTCGCAGATAAGTAAGACCACGTGGTGGTCTAGCGATCAGGCCCCACTCGCCGGGCGAGAGGCCCACATGGCGGCCTGGCGAGTAGGCGGGCAATCAGGCCCCCCTTGCCAGGCGAGCGGCCCACGTGGCGGCCTTGCGAGTAGGCGGGCGATCAGTTCCCCGCTCGTCGGCGTCGGCCCGTGGCGCTTTTAGCAAGCAAAGGCGATCAGGCCACTGCTGCGCGAGCGCCGGCCCGTGAGGGCGCCTAGCGAGCAAGGGCGATCAGCCCTACGCGCCGGGCGTCGGCCTCCATGGCGGCTCAAGGGCAAGCGGCGATCAGTCCTACTCACGAAGGCCTCCGAGGTGGCTGAGAGCAAGTGGGCGATCAGCCTCACATACTGCATCGCCCCAGTGGAGGCTGGCGAGTAGGCGGCGACAGGCCTCGCTTGCGGGCGCGGCCAGAGGGCGGCTTTGGCGGCGGGGCGATCAGTTCGCGCCAGCATCGCCTTCGTGGCGGGCAAAGGGCGATCAGCCCGCCACGGGCGCCGGCTCCGTGGGCGCTTGGCGAGCAGCGACGATCAGCCCTTTGCCGCAAGCGACCCACATGGCGGCTCGGGCGGTAGCGATCAGCCTCGCTACGGGCGCCGCCCTCAGAGGTGGCTGGCGAGCAGTGGGCGATCGACCTGTCAGGCCAAGCGCTGGCCCCGTGGCGGCCTAGCGGCAGCCGGGCGATCAGCCCCGCCGCGAGTGTCGGCCCGTGGCGGCCTAGTGGGCAAGCGCTGACAGTTCCCCGCCATTGGCGCGGCCTCATAGGCCCCGGTGAGCAAAGGGCTATCGATCCTCTCACCGCGCCGCCCATGTGGCGGTATGGCGAGCAGGTAGGTGAATCCGGCCCCACTCGCCAGGCCACGTGGGCAACCAAAAGAATGAGAAGGAGGCTTCGCCTCGAAGTCTCCTTCCCCTGACTCGCTGTGTCAAGGCCTAACACGCTGTGTCAGGGCCATTGATTGCGAAGAGCTATACTGTCGACACGATGACGGCCCATCCCTCTGACGCCTCACACCTAACCCATCGCAGGAATGTCACATCCCGGGCGGGCCGGGCGAAGCCATACAGCGACATTAAATGAAGCTTGAGGGACAGGTCTACAGTGATGGGTGTAATTAATGAGTCGTGGATCAATATGATGTCACCTTCTCACCTGCCCAAGCCTGCCTAGTCTATATAAGGGAGCTCTGGTGCATGGGGAAGGGAGGTCGAAAGGCTTAGCGAAAAAAAGAACAGAACGAACTGAAAGAGGCATTGTAACTGTCTCCATATTTCCTCAACAAAGAAGCAGCAGGACGTAGGGCTGTTACCCACACTGGGGACCTGAACCTAGATACTTCGCTATGTTCTTTGATCTGTTGATTCCTGGGATCCCTCGTGCGAGAGTCATTAGGGTTTCTGACCGTGAAGATGCCCTCTACCGAACCCTAACCTCCATTCTTGGAGGACACCCTGTCCGCTGACAGGGTCCTGTCCGGTGAAATACGCCGACAACGAGGATAAAAAAGTTTAGGGGTAATATGATTCGTGATATTGCTCTTAACATAGCTCATTTGTATTTGTGCAACACAAGCAGCATTATCTTCATATATAATTGTGGCGATATCAACGGAGTTAATATATGCCACATGACTTCTAGATATGGCTAATCACACGTCTTAGCCAAACACATTTACGTGAGGCTTGATATAATGCTATTATCTCTGAGTGGTTAGTACAAGCAGCTACCAATATCTGCTTAAAAAGACTGCCAAGAAATAGTTGTACCACCACAAAGAAACACAAACCCAATTTGAGATTTGGCACTGTGGGGATTAGATAGATAGCCATTATCCATATCCTACCATGCTTAATTCTTTATCCTTCCAGTAAAACAAGCTAAGATCTTGTGTACCTTTGAAGTATCTAAGTAAAGTTTTGACACCAGCCCAATATCTTATGATTTGTCGAGACCCAGTTTCACGAATTCAAAACCCTTTGTGTATATTGCATTAGTCTAGGACGCTAGTGTATACAGTGGCAACATAGATGAAATACCATACCAAATAACGAATTAACTAAGAAAGCAACAAATTATTATTAAATAAAGTAACGGACCTTATGGCTAAAGTTTACACAACTATGCCTTAAGAAACGAATAAACTGTTGCAGCGAAAATAAAATAACTTGGGCCATTTGGTATACCATAGGCAATCTTCTGGGGAACGCCTTTCTAATTCGTGTAGTTTTCATAGTACTACTTATAAAACTCTGTATTTCCTGATCCTTCCCTAGCAACTGATCCATAAAGGTGTATAGTCGTGAGTACAAGGAGTACTCAGCAAGCGGTAGGAAAATGATGTAATATATTTATGTAAGACTTAATAAAGCATAGTTATTTGGTTCTTTTACAAAAAGCAATAACTTGAATTTAAATACAATAAATAGATTAAAATCATATTTGTTAAAAGATAACAAATAACTGATATATTAATGGTAGACAACATGAATAGAATAGTGGGGCTTCACCCAACACCATCTAAAATAATAATCAAACTAATAAATTCAACAGTGTTAACTTTAGACAACAAAACAACAGTGAACTCCCCGTTACTTCCCAACAATTCCATCTTCCAACATTTTATGAAACACTCTATACCTTATGTGAAATTCTCGGACATGTCCATGACCTCAACATGGCTATTCAAATAGTTTTACACTTTGTAGAGATTGTACTGCTTTACCCATAAGACATGATCATCTCCTTTTGCCTCCGAATTAACACACTTCCTTTGGTGTGTCGGCAAAGAGATCATGAAAAAACCTTTACAATGTCTGTCTAAACTCAGTACTGCCCACTAAGGTTTCACCCCACAGGGCCCCCTCTTGAGCTATGTGAATCTATTCGTCCATCCTAGAATGCACACCACTAACTGGCAGAACTTAAATTTAGACATTGCAAATTAATCAGCTAGATTTGTTTCATACCATACATGTGGTGTATGCTTAGGCTCAGCTTAATGGCGTATAAGATTAAGTCCATAAATTGTCTCAGGCAAGACATTCACATCCCAAATATGCTAGCGGCACTCCCTTTATTGCACGATCACTTGCCTGATGGAAAACAATTTTGTTCAACCAAGACCAATGGCACTCCCTGTCATGGCACAATAAATTTTACAATAGTGACTACTGGCCATAACTCAATATCTCATTAAGTCAAGATTAACATTATTTTAATATGTGACATGAATTCCATCGTATAACTAAGCATGTCTAAGCATAACTACAATAACCCAATATTGAAAATATGATCATGTCCAACTAATAATGTCCCAACCTAGTGTTAACAATGGATACATGATATACTAATAATCAAGGTGGCATGATGACAACTAGGTATATAGATATTACCCTGAAATAATAATTGATACAAAATAGCATGCAATTGTATAAAATAAATTATTTTTGCACAGATAGGTTCAACATGATTAAAGGTTATGACTTGCCCTGTTGATGTATTACTGAGTCTTGATCTTCAAATTCTCCGTTCACTCCCTCGGGATTAGCATCTATAGGAAAAGAAAGCAATGAATAAAAATAAATAACAAACATAGACTTAAATAAACTAAAAACTGAAAATAAATGGCTTTGTATTGTAGATCCTGATTTTAAAAAAATTTAGAAACTTGAATCACCTCAATCAGAGTTTGTATGAAAGAGAACAGGTTACTAAAAGATTTAATTCAAAAAGATTGAAAAGAAGATTTTCTAGAATTATTTTTCCAAAGAAAAACTGATTTATTATGCCATGCTGATGTCGGTCGGAATTTGTTGGATTGGGTCTATGGCATTGTGCTCGGCTCATGGTGCACTCGGTGCATAGATGACATAAGCACCGATGTCATTGCTGACGTTAACGATGACTAAGCGGCACGCGGGTTGCTAGGGCTGAGATGGTAAACACGTAGCTACACGATGGCAGCTAGCGTGGACACCGAGGTAGCATGAGTGATCAGGCTAACACGTGAGTGCTGACGCAAAACTAGTGTGGACTCAACATGGCTACATGATGGATGGCCATGCAAGCACGGGCTTGGTTCTCTAACTCCAGCAAGCGAGAGGAGGTGGTGTGCTTCACCATCAACAAAGAAGAAGAAGAAACTGACAGTGTAAAGTCAATAGATCAGCTCGAATTTTCCTTGGATCTAAACACGGATGACATGACGAACCTGAAGAACCAAACGGCGATGGTGGAGACGGACCAATGGCGTAGATCGGCGAAGTAGAAAGCTTCGGCGATGATGGCGCAACTTCGGTGAGCTGGGTCTCTATGATAGCGGTGTCTTGGGCTACGCAAGATGGGGCAAAAGGTGCGACAGTTCATGAACAACCTTGGAGGGGGTGCAGCTCGGCTTATAAAGCCCTAGGGAGGCGTGTTGGAGCCGAAAACCACGAGCGGTGGCATATCAGACATGGACTCCAAGCGATGCTTGGCTAGGGTTTCAAGGCAATGGTGCACACAAGGCAGGCTGGGAGCTAGGCTGGGTAGTGGAGTAGGCCGCGCCGAGGTGAAGCAGGTCAGTCGAGTTATGTGGTAGGCTGTGAAAAGCCAAATTGGAATGGGCCAAGATGAAAAACAGCCCGAAAGGATTTTCAAAATAAGAATTGATTTTCTAATTAGGAAATTGCCAAAAATTCATATAAAAACAAATAAATTCAAATAGATAGCGAATAAATTTAGAAAAATCTTGAAAATTACAAAAAAATTCCTTAGAACAGAAAGAACCCAACTAAATCTTTTATTGGATGCATGGATGAATCAAATTAAATCTTTTCATTAATAGAAAATTTAGATCAAGCTTAATTAAATTTAGGAAACATGCAAATGGTTCAATTTTATGTTTAAGCATTCCAGAACTCAAATTTTGGGGTGTTACAAACCTCCCCTCTTAAATGGAATCTCGACCCTGAGATTTAGGTTGGCTAGAGAATAGGTGGGGAGACTCGATTTTAAGATCCTCTTCACACTCCCAAGTGGTTTCTTCTTTTGAATGGTGCCTCCACTGAACTTTACAAAATCGGATGGTCTTGCTTTTCGTGAGGCACATGCCATCATGTTCGGTTTTCTCCCCTTCCATCCTTCATAAGGTGTTTCCTCGTGATTGCGAGGTGGAACCCTATTTAGAACATAGTTAGTTATGAGAATTGCTTCACCCCACCATGAGTCTGAATACCTTAACTTTATAACATGCATGGTGTTAACCAAGTCATAAACAGTTTGGTTCTTTCATTCAGCAACTCCATTTGATTGAGGTGAGTATGATGGAGTAATTTCATGAATTATTTCACTTTCTTCACAGCACTAGGAGAATTCCTTAAGGATGTACTCTCTTCCCCGGTTTGACCTTAATCATTTAATTGTTCTTTCTAGTTGGTTTTCCACTTTGGCCTTATAGATTTTAAAGTGTTATAGTGCTTCATCTTTCGATCTAAGTAAATGTACTAAACTGAGTCGAATCATCTATGAGGGTTAGGAAATATCTTTTGCCACCTTTGGTCACTATACCATTCATCTCACAAAGTCAGAATAGACAAACTCAAGTGGTGAAGTGTTTCTACCTTCAACTGAATGAAATGGTTTTTGAGGTTACTTAGTTTGCACACACCTCACATTTTGATCCTTTCTCACGGTTATAATATGGAATTAAGTTCATTTTGCTTAACAGCACAATGGCTTCAAAATTCACATAACATAAACGAGAATGCCAAGCATCATCGACTTTATTACAAGAAACGTTATAAATATAGATGTTATTAAGATCCAAAATAAAAAGATAGAACATTCTTCCACTTTCATAACCTTTCCCAAAAAAGGTTCCGAATTTGGTTAAAACGACCTTATTAGATTCGAAAACTAATTTAAGACCCTGTCTACAAAGCAACAATCCACTAAGGAGATTCCACATCATCGCTGGCACAAACAGCATGTCCCAAAGAAATAATGTCTTGCCTAAAGTAAACTTCAAGTAAACCTGCCCAATTCCTTGAACTGCTACAGGTGCACCATTGCCCATCAAAACAGATCCACCTCCTTGATCCTGAAAGGAGAATGAACTACGATCAACACAAATATGGAGAGTAACACCTGTATCAATCCACCAATCAAGTTGATAGATCAGCCATAAAGGCTCTAGGTTCACACCCTTCAGAAACTGGCTGAAGCTAGTGCGATGTTTGCCTCGGCCTTATGGCCACTTTGCTGACACGAAGGTCCCTTGCCCTTTCGTTCACGGCACCTGCGAGCAGTATGCCCAGTGTAACATCTCGGAAAAATGTAAAAACAAATAAAATATAAAATTAAGTTGGAATTGTGATTTTAATCTGAATTTCCATTTTTCTAAGGTTTTCCTTGGATTTGTGGTTTTTTATAAATGTTTTTAATACCTAAATTATTATTTTCAAACTTTGAAATTAAAAATCATATAGGGATAAAACCTAAAGAAAATATAAATTTCAGTTGTGATCATGATTTCATTATGAATTTCCATTTTATTTCATTATTGTATTGATTTTTGTCTTTAAGAAAAATCATTTGTTTTGTTCAATTCTCTCTTCCAAAATGTAAAAGACCAAACAACCTTAAGAATAAAATTTGTAAAAATTATATTTAAATCTCAAGATAACACCGAACACTCTTAAAGGAATTTTAAAGAATTTATTTCTAATATAAAATCAAAAACATTGATGGATGACTATAAATAGTAACATTGTCGAATTAATTAAAATTGTATGGATAAGAATATTTTCTGAAATTTTTATGAAATATTCGAAAGAAAAAAGACACTAAAAAGTTTCAAAATATTAAATTTAATCCGTTGCATTTAGAAAATCAAAAACTTGAACTGAAATTAATTAGCAAAAACATTGTTAGAATCTTATAAAATCACACAAGATTGATCACGCTCTGAAATTTTTATGGTAACCTTTGAATACTCATAGGATCACACAGAAAAATTTTAAAAGGAAATTAATCTCATTTGAAACCTAAAAAAATAACAAAAATAATAAAACACTTATCTGAAATAGTGAGCTTGTCAGAATTTTGAAAAACTGTACAAACATGGACCTGGTCTGAAATTGTTATGAGATGATATGCATAGTCTTGGGTTCACACACAAAAAGTTCCAAAAATCTTAGGACACGAACGGCAGAAAAGCATAGAACCTGGCCTGTCCTCAGAAGAGAATTCCAGTGTTTTCCTTTGGTTTCTCAGCCATGTGGGGCCACCCATTTTCTTGACCCACTTGATAGTGTCTTGGTGCCCTACATCGTCTTCTTCCTCACAACCAGCACCGCCTCATCTCTCCCTCTCACTGGCGCCGGTCAACTGAAGCCTCCTGACCATTTCCAGTGCCGCGATGACCAAGCTCTACCACAACACGACCTCCTCCATGCCAAGCCCGTGTCCTGCGCCGAACAAGACCATGGAAACCTAACTGAGCTCACACCGTACCACCGCCTCTCCATCATGTTAGACAGGCTATTTTAGGGGGATTGCATCCTCTGATTTTTCCTCAGAATGCAAGATGGCGCTGGCCGCCTCCCGTGATATGTTTCCATAATCCGTAGAGGCTCGCTATATATATTGTAATCATGCTTACATAATAAACAAGTTGTGATTACCCCAAATCGCTACGTTTACATGGTATCGGTAGGGTTCCTTTCCTAACCCATCTCTCTTCCGCATCTCCTGTCGCCTATGGTCGGCGACGCCGGCCGACGACGACGCTTGTCGCGCCGAGGCCGAAGCGCCTCGCTGCCGCCAGCCGACGCGCCATCGCAGCCTCGCCAGGAATGCGCCGCGGCTGCCGACGCCGATCGCCGCACCAAGGCCAACGCCGCCGTTGCAGCGCTTCTCTCTCTCCAGGAGGGGTTGCTCGTCACGAGCAGGCCCTGGCTGACGCACGCCGTCGTCTCCAGGATGCCGACGCCGACCGCATCGTCCAGGACACCGATGGCGCCAACACTAACGCCATCTCCGCCCTCCACTCTCAGGCGCTCAGCATCCTCAACATCCGCGCGCTCGTTCCGGTCGTCCTCGACCTCAACACGTCGTCGTTCTCCAAGTGGCGTCGCCTCCTCGTCCTCGTCCTCGGCAAGTACGCCCTCGCCGATCACATGCTGTGCGACGCCGCCTTCCCCGCCATTCCGCACTGGGTGCGGATGGATCTCCATGTCCTCTCATGGCTTTATGGATCCATCTCCCCGGAGCTGTTCGAGATCGTCACCACCTCGTCGCCCTCTGCCCGCACCACTTGGACCGCCCTCGAGCAGCAGTTCATGGGTAACCACGAAACTCACGTCCTCCTCATCAACACCGAGTTTCGGACCCTCATGCAAGGGAGCCTCTCCATCACAGACTACTGCCGTCGCATGAAGACCCTCGATGACTCCCTTATCGAGCTCGGCGAGCTGGTGTCAGATCGGATGTTGACCATCAACATCCTCCGCGGCCTGAACAAGCGGTTCGCGTACATGCGGCTGATCCTGCAGTGGCAGCGACCCCTTCCCTCATTTGACGAGGTCCGCTCCGACCTTCAACTCGAGGAGCTCTCCATGGCGCCGGTCTCCTCCAATGCGTCGCCCTCCGCCCTCGTCGCCGGGCACTCGGCGGCCTCCGGCGGTCCCTCGCCACCTCCAGCTTCAAATCCCAAAGAATGGAATCGCTGTCGGTGCCGCTCGGCTTCAAGCAACCACTCAACAAGCAATGGCGGCGCCCACGGCGCGCCGCCCCTTCGACGCCTCGGCCAACCCTCCCATGGCACGGGCCATCGCCCACGGTGTACAACCCCGGACCGGACCATTCAGATGTGGCCTGATCCGGTCCAGGCTCGCCAAGATCCTCCGCTTGGTGGGCAAGACGCCCACAAGACGCCCTAGTGGCTCATGCTCTCGCCCCGGCGCGACTAGGCTGGCCCCCGCGGGCCTCTACGGGCTGCCACTTGCCGGCCCCTACGGTGGCTTCTATGGGCCGCCACTCTGGCCCCCTCCACCTCAGTGCCGTCGCCTCTCCCAAAGAAGAAGACCAGCCGGCCTTCCCAAAGAAGCTTTGGTGGTCTTGGGCCTGGGACCAAGAGTTCTTGCTGGTGCCTTTAGCACCATGACCCTCACTCCACAGGCCCCTGCTGGCGACTGGTACATGGACTCGGGGGCCACTACTCACATGGCATCCCACTCTGGTATACTCTCCAATTCCCGCCCACCTTCTTCCTCCACTCCCTCCTCAATCATTGTCGGGGATGGGACTGTGTTACCTATCACAGCCACTGGGTCAGCTCTTGTTGGTAATCTTCACTTGGGCAATGTTCTTGTTTCCCCTTCCATAATCAAGAACCTTGTCTCCGTTCGTCAGTTTACCACCGATAATTCTTGTTCTGTCGAATTTGACCCCTTTGGTTTTTCTGTGAAGGACCTCAGGACCCGGAGCGTGATCACCAGGTGCAATAGCGTCGACCCCTTCTACCTACTTCATCTACCACCACCATCTACCGCCGCGCCGCCACATGCCCTCCTTGCCGGTGCTTCCCCCCAACTGTGGCATCGTCGTCTTGGCCACATTGGTCACGACGCCCTCTCCCGCCTAGCCCGTAGTTCACTCATTTCATGTAATAAGGGCACCTCTGAGAACTCCGTTTGTCATGCATGTCAGCTAGGTCGTCATGTGCGCCTCCTTTTTCCTACCTCGCAGTCGCGTGCGTTGCATAAATTTGATCTCGTGCACTGTGATCTTTGGACCTCTCCTGTGCCTAGTGTTTCCGGGTTCAAATATTATCTCGCCATTCTTGATGATTGCTCTCACTACCTGTGGACGTTCCCTCTCCGTTTGAAGTCCGACACGTTTCGCACTATTGAACGTTTCTTTTCTTTTATTGCCACCCAGTTTGGCACCACCATCAAATCCTTTCAGTGCGACATTGGTCGTGAGTTCGACAACTCGTCCGCTCGTGCCTTCTTTCTCACCCATGGCGTTACCCTTCGCATGTCCTGCCCCTACACCTCCCAGCAGAATGGCAAAGCTGAGCGTGTCTTGCGCACAACCAACAACATTGTGCGCTCCCTTCTTTTCCAAGCTCAGCTCCCTCCCGTCTACTGGGTTGAGGCCCTCCACACTGCGACTTACCTCCTCAACCGTCATCCCACGTCCACTTTTTCCTTTTCCACCCCTCACTTTGCCCTCTACGGCACTCCTCCCTCCTACGCGCACCTCCGAGTTTTTGGGTGCCGGTGCTATCCAAACATCTCCGCCACCGCCCCCCACAAGCTCTCCCCTCATTCCACCATGTGCGTGTTTCTTGGCTACTCGTCCGACCATAAGGACTATCGATGCCTTGATCTTGTCACCAATCGCATCCTTATCTCCCGCCATGTCGTGTTCGATGAGTCCTCTTTTCCCTTCGCCGAGGCCTCCTCCTCCTCAGCTTCTCCCACTAACCTCTCTTTTTTGGATGAGTTTGTTTCTCACGACATTGTGCCCCCTGCCCGGAGTGTGGGCTCTCGGTGGCCTCCCTGTTGCTTCAGCAACAGCACGGCCCCTCTGGCCCTTGGCCCCCATCGCCACCTCCCGGCTTCCTGGCGCCGCCACCTGGCCGCCTCCAGGCCACTGGTTCCTCCATTGGCCACTTCTCGCTGCTGGTCTGCTCAGAGACTTGCCGCCCGGGCCATCGACCGGCCTGCCCAGTCCCTCCACCAGGCCGCCACAAGGCATCCCTGGGCCATCTCTAGCTGGGCCCACGCTTCCGGCTGGGTCCGGCCATGCCAGTCCACCTGGCTCGTCTCCTGGGCGCTCCAGTGGAGACTCGGCGGCTCCCGGTTAGCCCACTGGCTCGCTCGACTGGCGCTGGGGCCTCCCACCGAGCGCTCGCCATCCGCGCACAGCTCATGTACCACGAGCCCCTGCTCCGCCACTCCCGGCAGGTGTGGTCTGGGTTCCCCCCGTAACCAACATGCACGAGATGCGCACCCGTGGGAAGCACGGGTTTCGGCAACCGCGCTTGAATTTTCAGGCGGACACTCTCTCCCCGGTGCTCACCTCCTACTGTCGCGCCCTCGATGATGTTCACTGGCGCGGAGCTATGGAAGATGAATTCCGTGCCTTGGTTGATAACAACACCTGGACTCTTGTGCCTCGACCGCCTCGCGCCAATGTCGTCACCGGCAAGTAGATTTATAACCACAAATTCCACTCTGATGGCACACTTGATCGCTACAAGGCATGTTGGGTTCTTCGTGATTTCACTCAACGTCCCGGAGTTGATTTTGATGAGACTTTCAGTCCTGTTGTGAAGCCTATTACTGTTCGCACGGTTCTCAGTTTGGCTCTCTCCCGCGACTGGCCCGTTCATCAGCTGGATGTCAAAAATGCTTTCCTCCGCGGCACCCTCTCAGAGACTGTGTATTGTTCTCAGCCATCCGGGTTTGTTGACTCAGCTCATCCTAACTATGTCTGTCGTCTCAACAAATCCCTCTACGGTCTGAAGCAAGCGCCCCGAGCCTGGTACAGCTGTTTTGCCACCCACTTACAGACCCTTGGATTTCAGGAGGCTAAGTCTGACACCTTTCTGTTTATTTACCGTCACGACTCTGGCACTGCCTATCTGCTCCTGTATGTGGATGACATCGTCTTGACTGTGTCGTCACCCGCCTTGCTTCGCCAGATTGTCACCTCCCTCCAGACTTCCTTCCCTATGAAGGACCTTGGGCCTCTACAGCATTTTCTGGGGATCGCCATGACTCGCTCGCCTAATGGAATGCTTCTCTCTCAGCGTCAGTACACTCTGGATATTTTGGCTCGTGCCGAGATGGCTGACAGCAAGCCCTGCAGCACACCAGTCGACACGCAGGCCAAATTGTCTTCTGCTGGTGCTCCTGTTCGTGACACCACTGAGTATCGGAGTATCGTCGGTGCTCTTCAGTATCTGACGTTCACCTGTCCGACATCACATACGCTGTTCAGCAGGTCTGTCTCCATATGCACGACCCTCGCGAGCCTCATCTCACTGCTGTGAAGCGGATCCTCTGCTATCTCCAGAGCACTGCGGATCTTAGTCTCTTCCTTGGCTGTGCATCGCCATCAGCTCTCACAGTCTACACCGATGCTGATTGGGCCGGCTACCCCGACACGCGCAGGTCCACCTCGGGCTATGCCGTGTTTCTTGGTGACAACCTGGTCTCTGGTCCAGCAAGCTCCAGCAGACTGTCTCTCGCTCCAGTGCCGAGGCTGAGTATCGTGCCGTCGCCAATGGTGTCGCCGAGGCTACCTGGCTCCGCCAACTTCTTCAGGAACTCCATCAGCCTCTCCAGCGCACCACCCTTGTTTACTGCGACAATGTGAGTGTCGTCTACCTCTCAAGCAATCAGGTGCAACATCAGCGCACCAAACACATTGAGATTGACCTTCACTTTGTCCGGGAACGTGTCGCCGCTGGCGCTGTTCGAGTTCTTCATGTTCCCACCACTTCGCAGTTCGCCGATATCTTCACCAAGGGACTTCCGTCAACTGTTTTCTTGGAGTTTCGGTCCAGTTTAAACGTCTGTCCTACCGACGTTCACACTGCGGGGGGTGTTAGACAGGCTATTTTAGGGGGATTGCATCCTCTGGTTTCTCCCTGTAAATGCGCATGGCGCCTGGCTGCCCTCCCGTGATCTGTTTCCATAATCCAGGTAGAGGCCTGTCTATATATATTGTAATCATGCTTTCATAATAAACAAGTTGTGATTACCCCAAATCGCTACGTTTACACATCACCTATATATAAAGCTTCCCCCAGTCCTTGCACCCTCCTTTCCTCTACCTATCTCTGTCCCAAGCTTCACCTGAGTCGTCACAAATCTCTCCATGGCTGCACCTTCCCCATTGCAGCCAATCCGAGAAAACTCCGCATACAAAGCTTCATCTTCCAATTAACCTGATCACAGGGATCATCCTCACCCACCCCTAAAAACATCCCCTTGCTCAATTGAAGTCACCACTGACCGACAAGCCACCGCCATAGTCCTCCATGTGTGCCACCGCCTAGTGCAGTCGAGCCACCACCACAGCCCTGGCTGCTACCTCCTACGTCCTCAATGAGGTCCGACGTTCCATTTTTGTCTTTGCCCTCGCCTCCCCACACCTGCCTCGTCGGCGGCCAAGGTCCCCCGAGCCACATTCATGGTGCCCCCTACCCTGCGTGCTCTATTCTTTCCCCTCTTCTATGTTTTTCTTTGATTAGAATCTGTAATCAAAAGATAACTTAATAAACTTAATTTTTTGATTAATCTTCGAATTCAAATATCAAGGCCTTAAGTTAAGTAGAACATTAATTAGTTCATATGGACCTTCATCCCAATTATACCTATGTGCCTGTATGCCATGTAAAATCCCCAATTCAAAATTAGTATTTGTTACGTGCACGATCTGCACACGCAACGGGGATGAGATAGGGCCCTTAACGTGGGCGAAACGAGCTGTTGTCGGCTTAGCGCCTTGGTTGCACGAGCCACCGCCGATTATCGATGGCGGCCGATCCGCTAGAGACTTGGTTTACTCATTCCTTGGATCATAATACATACCGTGTTGTCCCTTTTATAGGGATGGCTAGACTTGACCCCTAAGAAACCTATTCTTATATTAAGAAAACTAATCCCTATTACATGGAAATAATTTAAAAGGAAACAAACCCAAATAATAAAGAAACTAATTATTCTAATCCTAATTAATGACATGCTGCCATGCACCACGTCCTGGCTGTTATGGCTCGCTCGACCCATAACATTATCCCCCCCTTGCGAATCAACCTTGTCCTCAATGTTGAAGTTTGGAAAATTCGCACGAGATGAAGCGTTGGGCCTTCGGTCGGCGCGGCGCGGAGGTTGGAGATGCGATCTTCGATGATCACCGTGGTAGGAGGATCGTCGGCACTGATACCAAATTGTTACGTGCACGATCCGCACACGCAACAGGGATGAGATAGGGCCCTTAACGTGGGCGAAACGAGCTGTTGTCGAAGCTAGCGCCTTGGCTGTACGGAGCCACCGGCCAGTTATCGATGGCAGCGCCTGATCTGCTAGAGACTTGGTTTACTCATTCCTTGGATCATAATACATACCGTGTTGTCCCTTTTATAGGGATGGCTAGACTTGACTCCTAAGAAACCTATTCTTATATTAAGAAAACTAATCCCTATTACATGGAAATAATTTAAAAGGAAACAAACCCAAATAATAAAGAAACTAATTATTCTAATCCTAATTAATGACATGCTGCCATGCACCACGTCCTGGCTGTTATGGCTCGCTCGACCCATAACAGTATTTCAGTTCAAGAACCTGACTAGCTTAAGTGACCTCTGATTCAAGTATCAATACCTCAACTTAAACAAAATTAGTGCCAACGATATTTATCTACATAATGTCTTTATGCTTATATGTCATATAAACCTTTACAACTAAACTAATGATTCAAGTATTGGTGTATGGCATGCTTGGTCTGAAAGTTCAAAAATTTTTGTCATGAAGAAACCCTGGGCAGTCAGCAGGTTGTTGTAACTCTTCGAATCAGAGTCTACTTCTTCGTGTCTTCTCTGTTGCTGTCAACTGCGCACAAGTCTGAATCCTGTTGACGAAGGCTTCAGCGCAGCACAGAGCAGCAGCCTGAAACGAATAAAAATAGCGAACAAACAATATACAAAGCTTGATCTTTGGTGCTGCAAAACCACTGCATCATTTTCTGTTTTTCTCTCCTCTATATATAGCAAAAGTTTACATATGTTTTTCTGGTTAACTGACTCTATCCAAACTACCAAATACTAACCAACTCAGACTCATTAATCTTACCGAACTAATTACTGTTATGTTTCCGGCAACAACTCCTTTTCCCAAGGCGCAACAACTCTGGACTCTGAATTTCTTTCTAGCTAGTGACAGACTCTGAAAGAACTTGACCAACTACAAACTCTGGAAAACGTAAGACAATGCACATCAAGTTTAGTTCAACATTACACCTCCCTAGACATGATGTGCAGCTTTGACATCGACTATTCCCAATTTCTGTCGCAGCTTAGAGAATCTCACCCGACCAAGAGATTTTGTAAACAAATCTGCAAGCTGTTCTTCTGTCTTGACATAATCAACTTCCATCTTTCCATCTTCAATGCATTTTCTTATAAAATGATACCTCGTATCAATATGTTTACTTGTCTCGTGGTATACTGGATTTTTGCACAATGATATTGCAGCTTTATTGTCAATTTTCAATTCAAACTTCTCACTTTTCTTATCCACTAGACTTGCTAGCAGCCGTGCCAACCAAATTCCTTGACACGCAGCCATGGTTGCAGCAACATACTTAGCTTCGCAGGATGACAACGTCACAATCCTTTGTTTTTGTGACTGCCAAGTAACTATACTTTCTCCTAGGAAAAATGCCATTCCTGTAATGCTTTTCCGATCATTCACATCGCCGGCAAAGTCACTATCACAATACCCGACCAACTCAAGCTTTCTACTGCTGTTCTGGTCATAGAAGCAGCCAAGATCAAGAGTTCCATTTACATACCTTAATATGTGTTTGACGGCAGCCCAATGCTGAGTTGTAGGCTTCTCCATGAACCGACTCACATATTCAACAGCAAAAGCAATGTCAGGACGAGTTTTTACCAAGTATCGTAAGCTTCCAACAACACTCCTGTACATGGTTGCATCCACAACTGGCTCTTCACTTTGCTTACTAAGTTTCAGGCGATTTTCCGTGGGAGTAAGACATGGATTACAGCCCTTCAACCCTGCTTGCTCGATTATCTTTGCTGCAGAACCTCCTTGGCATATTGAGATACCACGAGCTGTTTGTTTCACATCAATGCCTAGATAATAACTCAACAATCCAAGGTCACTCATGCTAAATAGCTTATTCATCTGACTCTTGAATTCAGCAATATTAGCAAGAGATGATGAAGTTATTATCAGGTCATCCACATATACGCCAACAAGCATAATATTACATTCAATGTTTTTCTTGTAGACTGCATATTCATATGGACACCTTTCAAAGCCTAGGGACTCTAGACTCTTGTCAAGCTTGTAATTCCAAGCCCTTGGAGCTTGCCAAAGACCGTACAATGCCTTTCTCAGTTTTAGCACCGACTGAGGTTTGTGTTGATCAACAAAACCTGGAGGTTGCGACACATACACATCTTCCTTTAATTTTGCATTCAAGAAGGCAGTTTTCACATCCATATGATGTATCTCCCAATTTCCATGTGCCGCAATCGCAATGAGTAGTCGTATTGTTTCTAAACGAGCTATCAGAGCAAATGCCTCCTCAAAGTCCACACCTTGCTTTGCACATAACCTTTCACCACAAGACGTGCTTTGTGCTTCATGATCTTCCCTGCTGAATCCTTTTTTACCTTGAAGACCCATTTCAAGCCAATCGTTTTCTGTCCCTAAGGTAAAGGCATTAACTCCCACGTCTTATTTTCTTGAATTGAGGCCATTTCCTCCTGCATAGCTTTTCTCGAGCAGTCTTCCTTCATTGCATCCTGGAAGTTCACTGGTTCTTCAGAGATCATCATCAGATCATAGTCATATGTGGCTAGTTTAGCTGTTTCATTGTATATATCTTCAAGTGACCTGAAGCATAGAGTCTCTTATGAAGAAACTGAAGCTGCCGGTGTTTTTGGGTTAGATACTGGTGATTCTTGAGCTTGGTCTTCTGTCTCGGGTATTGGAGTTCCAATTTTTGCAGGAGATTGATTACTTATATTTTCATGGGAAGATGTTGAGTGACCAACTGATTCTTCTTTGGTTTTGCACTTCTAGATCCGCCGCCGACTTCTCACTCATGTCAATCACAAAGATGTCTTCTGTAACTCCAGAATCAGTCCTTGTTTCTTCAGACCAATTCCAAGACTGCTTTTCATTGAAGATCACGTCTCGGCTTACCATCAATCTGCCAGTCTTAGGATTATAACATCTGTATGCTTTTGAACCGGTTTCATAGTCGACAAAAACCCCTCTTATGCTTCTGTCATCAAGTTTCTTGGCATTTGGTGCTGTTACTTTAATATATGCGACACATCTGAAGACCCGAAGATGATCCACTCTTGGTTTTCGTTTGTGCCACACCTCATAGGGCGTTTTACCATCTACGCTTCGAGTTGGAGACTAGTTCAAAAGATACACTGTAGTGGTCATAGCTTCACCCCAGAAATATCCAGGCATCCCTTTATTCTTCAGAAGACAATGAGTTGTGCTTACAATAGTCTGATTCTGTCGTTCAGCTACTCTGTTTTGCTGCAGGGAATATGGTGCAATAAGGAGTCTCCTCACCCCTTGTTGTGCACTGAAATCATCAAATTCTTGTGAGACAAATTCACCTCTGCGATCAGTACGAAGTGCCTTGAGCTTTCTGTCAACTTCTACTTCGACTCGCGCTTTGATTTTCTTAAACTCAACCAGAGCTTCATCTTTAGTCTTTATCAAGACAACCCACATCAGTCTTGAATAATCATCAACCATTAACAGAAAATACCTGTTTCCAGCTAGTGTTTGAGGAGAAATTGGACCACACAGGTCTGCATGAATAAGTTCCAGAGGATGTGGAGCTCGCTATAGTGACTTCTGTGGAAATGGATGACGTCTCTGTTTTCCTGCCATACATTTTTTTAGATAAAGGATATAAATCCGGTCTCTGCAAATGCACACAACCGAGTTTTACAACGGACACAACCGTTTAACATTATTGTAAAAAAATTAGCAAAGATAGCTGAGAATTAATAGCCAATTCTATAATTGCGCATCCATCCATGCTTGGCAAAGATGTCCAATGCCACTGCCTCCACAGCCTTGCTTGCCACCCGAATGGTCTCTCTATTGTTCTCAAACTGCAATAATGCCCAGAACCTCATCCAGTATGTGCCCTTGAAGGTAGCCTGCATAAAAGAATAATATTGTTTTTTCTCAAAGGTTAGATCATTTCTTATGCACCAAATAGCCCATAATAGAGCAACACCCCCCACTAGAATCAGGCTTTTTTCACCCTTCTCAACGCCGGTTAACCAACGGCCAAGTATATGGGAAATAGACCTAGGTGGTGTTAAACCAGTAGCAATATGAACAATTCGCCAAATAATTTTGGAATGTTGGCAATCAAAAAATAAATGCTGAATTGTTTCATTACAATTACAGAAACAACATTTCTGACTCCCATTCCAATTTCTTTTAGATAGGTTGTCCTTTGTTAAAATTACTCCTCGTTGTAAATACCAGAGGAAAATTTTAATCTTTAAAGGGATCTTCAACTTCCAAATAAATTTACTATTGAAAGGAGTACCCTGGTTCATCAAATGGATATACATAGAGCGGACAGAAAATTGCCCATGTTTATGTAAATCCCAATGGAAAGAATCCCGACCATCAGTAAGCTGACAATTAGCTATTTTTGCTATAAGATTGAACCATGCCGTCAGCTTATCTCCTGATAATGCACGTCTAAAAGTAATGGTCGGTGGCATCTGAGTCAGGACCTTAGCTACAGTATTATTATGGTGATGGACAATATTATACAAGCTTGAAAATTGTGTTTTAAGAGGCGTAGCTTCCACCCAAATGTCCTCCCAAAATCTAGTTTGGGAACCATCTCTAATCTGAAAGGAGCCACACGCCAAGAACTCCTCCTTAACCTTAAGGAGCCCTTTCCAAAACTAGGAGTCCCCAGGCTTAATATGCACTTGAGACAAACATTTGGAACTTAAATATTTATTTTTAAGTAAAGTCTGCCAGAGCCCATCTTCATTAAGCAGTTTAAATAACCATTTGCTTAGTAGACATTTATTCTTAATCTGAATGTCAACAATTCCCAATCCTCCTTGATCTTTGGGACGACACAAAACATTCCACTTAGCAAGACGGTACTTTCATTTATCATTATTACCTTGCCAAAAAAACCGAGATCGACAGAAATCCAATCTTCGCAGGACCCCCTTTGGAATTTCAAAGAAAGACATCATGAACATAGGAAGACTACTTAACACAGAATTTAGTAGCACAAGTCTACCCCCGTAAGAGAGGTGTTTGGCCTTCCATATACTTAGTTTTTTGTTAAATCTATCCTCGATAACACTCCAGTCCATATTCCGGAGTTTATGATAGTGCATTGGAATACCCAAGTATCTGAACGGGTATGTACCAATACCACAGCCAAACAAGTCAGTATACTCTTGTTCATGTTGTCTAGCATCACCAAAGCAAAAAATCTCGCTTTTATGAAAATTAATTTTTAGACCCGACAATTGTTCAAACACACAAAGCAATAGCTTCATATTCTTAGCTTGTTCTATATCATGGTCCATAAAAAGGATAGTATCATCCGCGTATTGTAAAATCGATAAGCCATCTTCAATAAGATGAGGAATAAGTCCTCGAATCTGACCATCCTCTTTCGCTCTCTTAATCAATATTGCCAACATATCAGCCACAATATTGAACAGAATAGAGGACAGAGGATCACCCTGCCGAAGTCCTTTTTTAGTTTGGAAGTAATGCCCAATGTCATCATTAACTTTAATACCCACACTACCACCAGAAACAAAATGTTTAACCCATGAACACCACTACTGACTAAATCCCTTCATACGAAGGGTTTGCTGAAGAAAAGACCACTTGACCTTATCATAGGCCTTCTCAAAATCAAGTTTTAAAATCACTCCATTGAGCTTCTTAGACTGAAGTTCATGAATAGTTTCATGTAATATCACTACTCCTTCCATAATATTGCGCCCAGGCATGAAGGCTGTTTGTGATGGTTTTACTACTTTATTGGCCACCCCCATAAGTCTATTAGTAGCCACTTTTGTGAATATTTTAAAACTCACATTAAGCAAGCAAATAGGTCTATATTGTTGTATTTTGGTTGCCTCAGTAATTTTTGGCAAAAGCGTAATGATACCAAAGTTGAGACTATACAGAGGTAGATTTCCTTGATAGAAATCATTGAACAACGCCATAAGATCCCCTTTTATAATATCTCAGAAAACCTGATAAAATTCAGCTGGGAATCCATCAGGACCAGACGACTTATTGTGTTCTATTTGGAAAACAGCTGCTCTAACCTCCTCTTCAGTGAAATATACAATAAGAGTATCATTTTCTTCATTTGTTACCTGAGGTAAATCATGATTATGAGTCTCCACCAAACTGAAATTATTTGCATCTGGCGGTCCAAACAAACCCTTGTAATAATTAGTAATATACGCTTGTAAATCAGTATCACCCACAATGATACATACATGCTTCACAAAGCTGCTCTTTATGTTCTATATGAGGCATTCCCTCCACCATGGATTGATGAGACAAGTTCTTCAAGGCTCGAAAGTTAATATGCCCAAATCTAGCATGCCATAACCACTCCCTCTGGTCATATCTTATCAGGAGACATATTGGTTTAGTTCTGTTCAACCGGTACGAATAAAGTTGATTCCAGGTCTTCTTCGTCTTGATCAACAAGCTACCCTCTTGATCATAGATCCATAGCCATCCCCCTTCAATCACAACCTTGCATCCAATTGCATCGAGTTGTCCCATACTGATCACATTGGTTCGCAGTCGAGGGATGTAATATACCCTTGTGAGAATTTTATGCTCGCCATGTGATCCTATGAGTAACACTGACCCTTTGCCTTGAATGTCCACAATTGAACCATCTCCAAATTTCACCGAACTAGTCACAGAAGTATCCTACCTTGTGAATACTGTTTTGCAGCCTGACATATGATTACTAGCCCCTGTGTCTAGATACCATATATCTCTGGATTCTTCTCCTTTGTCTCCAAGCACCAAATCAGGTTCAACTTCTTCTTCATTCAGCATGACAACTTCACCACCTAAATCTGTCATGTTTGGAATCTCACAAGCTTCAAGCATTAACAAGGCCGGTTCTCTGTATGATCTATGTATGCCTATTTAATGAACCAGGGGACTCCTTTCCATAATAAATTTATCTGGAAACTGAAACTTCCTTTAAAAATTAAAATTTTCCTCTGGTATTTACAAAGAGGAATAATTTTAACAAAGGATAATTTAGCCAAAAGACATTGGCATGGGAATCAAAAATGTTGTTTTTGTAATTGCAATGAAACAATAAGACATCTTTTTTTTGATTGCCACCAAGCAAAAGCTATTTGGAGAATAGTGCATATTGCAACTGGTTTATCTCTACCGAAGTCTATGTCTCATTTGCTCAGAAATTGGTTAACAGGCATTGAGAAGAGTGAAAAACAAATTATTCTTGTCGGTGGTGCTGCCTTATTATGGGCTATTTGGTGTACACGTAATGACTTAATCTTTGAGAAAAAACAATCTTATTCTCTTATGCAGGTTATTTTCAGAGGAACATACTGGTTGCGGTTTTGGGCATTATTGCAATCTGAGAACAAGAAAGAGCGCATTCGCCTGGCAAGCAGGGCATTAGAGATGGTGACATTGGACATATTTGCCAAGAGTGGATGGAGAAGCAATTATAGAATTGGCTTTTGATTTTTAGCTATCGATGTCTTGTTCTCAATAATACTTTATGATTTACATTTGTAAACGCTCCGTTGTATGCTATTGCAGAGACCGGATTTTAATCCTTTTTCTAAAAACAAGGCCGGTTCATCCTCTCTTACCTTCTCCACGAAATGGACCTTTTCTTTCTTTGGTTTGGTGCATTCTGAAGTGAAATGACCCATCTCAGAGCAGTTATAACACTTGATTTTCATCTTGTCAAACTTCCGATATGGTGTTCTCTCTACGTCTTCTCCTCGACCAGCCGTGTGACCACGACCACGTCCCCAGAAATTGCCGCGACCACCTCCTCTCTTAAAGCTGCCACTAGGAACATCTCTTCCCTTCTTCTCTTTCACAGATGAAACTTCCGACTGAGTACGCGAAAACATCAATTGTTCTCCATCTTCTCTGCGGTTGTGTCGCCCTCTTATGGTTTCTTCAAAGACATGAAATCTGCCGATTGCTTCAATTAATGTCATACTGGACAAATCCCCCCATTGCTCAATTGTGCCAACAATGGGCAGGAATTTATCTGGTACAACACTGAATGGCTTTTCAATCACAGCGCTATCTTTCACCTCAATACCTAGAGCACGTATGTCACCCACCAGACTAGTAAGCTTCTGCGTAAAATTAGCAATACTTTTAGTTTCTTGCATGATCAACCGATCCAGGTGCCTCTTGAGTGCCAGGCCTCTTGCTTTCTTTACTCGATCCTCACCAACTCGCATCTCTCGGATGGCTACCCAAGCCTCTCTTGCTGTCTCCTTTTCTGCAACTGCCATCATCACAGAATCAGGCACGGCTTGCACAATTGCAACCAGAGCACCCTGGTCCTTCTCTTCTTCAACAGGTTGAGCTCCTTCTATTGTTGCCCAAACTCCAAGAGATCGCAGCATAATCTTCATCTTTACAGCCCACAGACTGTAGTTGGTGTCATTGAGGATTGGGTATTGAATCGGCACTCCTCCAGCTTTTGTCAGCGTTCTTCCTGAAGATGACATCTCTGCGTCGGTCCCAGAGGAATCGTTGCTCCCCCTTGCTTGGCGGTAATTCCATGGCACCTGAGCAAATCGCTTTGATACCAATTGTTGTAACTCTTCAAATCAGAGTCTGCTTCTTCGTGTCTTCTCTGTCACTATCGATTGCGTACAAGTCTGAATCCTATTGACGAAGGCTTCAGCGCAGCACAGAGCAGCAGCCTGAAATGAAGAAAAACAGCGAACAAACAATATATAAAGATTGATCTTTGGTGCTGCAAAACCACCACATCATTTTCTGTTTTTCTCTCCTCTATATATAGCAAAAGTTTACATATGTTTTTCTGGTTAACCGACTCTATCCAAACTACCAAATACTAACCAATTCAGACTCATTAATCTTACCGAACTGATTACTGTTACGTTTCCGGCAACAACTCCTTTTGCCAAGGCATAACAACTCTGGACTCTGAATTTCTTTCTGGCGACAGACTCTAAAGGAACTTGACTAACTACAAACTCTGGAAAACGTAAGACAATGCACATCAAGTTTAGTTCAACACAGGTCACTGTCCACCTCTTTTTCTTTTTCTAGAATTTCCAAACTGAGCTCAATGAAATGCTTATAATGCTTATAACTTTTCTATCTTAGCCCCAATTTTAGCCAAACCAATTTCTAAATTCATATAAAATCATGATATTTGACATTATGAAAAAAATAATTTCTGACCATGGTTCGGAATGTTTGAATATAAAATTGCATGTAACCTGATATAGTCACTATTCATAATTATTAAACACTGAGCCCAAAAATTATGAAATAAATTTCATTAACTTTCTGAGACCATAAGAAGCCAATTTCTGCAAAAAATATTGCAATTTTAATTTGTTGGCACATTGGAAATATGTGCAGAAACTAACCTTCTTTGCCTTCTCCCACCATTCATCATCCTGTTGAAGAGTACCTTTGTAATAAATATGTGCAAACTACATGATGATTTGTAATAAATACTTAGTTTTATAGTCTTATAGACATCTGACGTGTATCATTGTACACGCCCTAAGACAACAAAATTCCACTGCATGTGCCGCGTTACCACAAGTTCACAACATATCGCAGAATTCAGAAAGATAATGCTCATGTTTGGAACATTTGCAGATTTCACATAAAAAAACTAGCAGTTTGTGGGCTTGTCGTACTGAACAATATCAAACTGGAAAATGATACGCAAACCTATCTTTTCCGCGCAAACAGAAGTGAAAAAGAGTCGTACTGAACAATATCAAACTGGAAAAAGATGCGCAAACCTATCTTTTCCGCGCGAACAGAAGTGAAAAAGAAATGTTTCCTATGAACCATTTTGATGAAACAACGCTGTCATCCTTGTACTACAACAGTAACACACCTCACAGGGAAAAAAATCGAGGTGTGCAGATCAATTTGTACTAGTTAGAGGGATCTGTAATGACTACTTGCTATGACCATGTTTACATATGTTATTAGAGTTGTTTGAGTATCAACCATCGAGTCATATAGTCATATATCTAGGTATAGGTAATTCTGTTGTTTTGTTGAGACTTCAATTTCTAACTCCCTGATGCGGTTCTGTTTTTTCTAAGCTGAAGTCTGTTTTCCAGGTTCAAGCTGTCATGTTACAAGTTCAAGGTGCTAGCATGCGGCATCTGGTACTACACAAACAAGCAATACATCTGGTCCTACATCTAATTCCACAATGCTCACCAGAATTAACACAAGTACAGAAGCAATACATCTGGTACTACACAAACAAGCAACATTCATCTCAACTTTCATCTCAAATTCATCTCAAAATTCATCTCAAAATCATCTCAACTTTCATCTGGTTCTACACAAACAAGAAACATTCATCTCAAGTTCATCTTTGATTAGCGGATTAGCGGATTCACCTTGGCACGCTGTGATGGGCAGCAGGAGTGGAGGGAGACGCGAGGAGGGGCAGCACCGGCCGCGCTGGGAGGAGGGTCGCCGGCGCCGGTGCTTCGCTGGGAGTGAGACGCGAGGAGGGAGAGGCGAGGAGGGCGCCAGTGCTTCGCTGGGTGGGAGACGCGAGGAGGGCGCGATGGCTGCGCTGTGAGGGGAAGCGGGAGGGGAGGGAGAGGCGAGGAGGGGCGGCGGCCGAGCGAGCACAGGCGCAGGGGCGGCGGCTGGGAGGAGGCGCAGGGGCGGCGGCTGGGAGGGAGGGAGCGAAGCCCTAGAGGCAAGGGGAGAGGCCGGGTCGGGTGGGAAAAGTGAGGGGGTATTACCCCTGTGGCAAAGGTGGGTAATTTCATCTCAACTCCATGTCTACTATGAAAAAACCCATCCGTAGAGCACCTTTTTCCTTGCTCCAAAAAACTGTACTGGAACTCTTGCTGCTCCACGGAGTTGCCTGCTCTATTGTTTTGTGGAGTTGGGGTGTTTGGCAGTGCTCCACCCAGATCCGGGGTGGAGTTGGGAGCTGGAGCTCTGCCAAACAGGCTCTTAGTATAATTGTATCACCTTGATGTAATTTACTAAGATTAATAAAAGCTTCCTTCATCGAAAAAGGAATCGAGATAGAAAATTGAAATAAATTCCTGCTAGCATAGATGGAATACGAACCAAGGTGAGGAGTTGGGAATGTAAAAGGAAGAGGAAAGATGAATCTATGCAAAGAACACAATGGTGTTTACCTTTTTGCTCTTTAGGAAATAAGATAGAATACCCAAACAAATCAGCTAATGAGAAGACATGTAATGCATCCAGCAAGAAAGGCGATGAACAACCGATGCAGCAAAGTAGTAGCTTCTTGCGAAATCTGTCGGGAGAGGTGCATCCAGAAGGGAAAGCAGTGTGGCAAACAAGTAACCAATACGGAAGAGGTAGCGCAACGTAGTTTGCACGGGCGTGGCAGGCAGAATAGCCGAGTAGGGAGCGGGCGAAGTTTTTATTGTTTTAGCCCCCTGAATGTTTTTTTTTCGGAATTAGCCGTTCTCGCGACGAAATAGCGGATTTGGCCCTCAGCACCCAAATTCAACGATTGATTATTTCCTCACCAAAATAATTATCCAGCGGATTGGTATCGTTGGATTTTATTAAAAAAATCACAAATTAAAAAATTATTTTGTGTTTGTCAGAAGAAATAAAAAAATATCCAATGGACTGGAGCCGCTGAAAAGAAATTTTAAAAAAAAATTCTAGCAGAGTTCATTCGCTGAATTTGGGTGTTGAGGGCATCCGCAATTTTGTCGCGAGAGCCGCTAATTCTGGAAAATAAAACAGCAAGGGGCTAAAGCGGTAAAAAATTCGGAGCGGACCGGCGCGGACGAGACAGATGATTAATGAGCGGGTGCAAGCGAGTAGAATTATGGATATATCAGCCGGGCTGATCAAGGCCTAAGTAACGATGTACCGGCCGATGGGCTCACCCATGTGTTCGCTACGTTTGCAGAACAAAGTAATGGCGCGTCTGGTGGAAAGTAGCATGGCGTCTTTTTCCTTGTAGATGCGTTTTTCTAATTATAACCGCGTGTGCGTAAAAGATGTAATTACGATAGAGAACGAAGGTAACTAAGCATTGGCTACGTAAGGTTCTGAAGGTGAACTGTGTGTTTAGGATAACATCTGGGCACATGTAAGTTAATCTGAAAACCAAAATGCGAGCGAGTGCTTTTTTTTTGGTTAAAAAAAACACATTACTATTTTAACATTTTAATATATAATAAGGACATAGCAATGCATGTATTTAACGGCGTGTGTGCGGGTTGTAATCGTCGAACGTCCTGTTGAATCATCAGGAAACGGGAAGTATATTACACAACGCAAAGGAAACATGTGGGAACACAGGTATACAATACGACTGAAACTGCGTTTAAGCACATATAGCCACGCTGAGTTAGGGTCAGCTTTCTTTTACCCTTTTTTACACTTGTTCGAACCTACATACACCCAAAGATGTATCCTTTGTAGCAGGCGAGAATGAAAAGACTGCGCCCTGAATCACAACGGGTCAATAGTAGCAAAATAGGTATAGCTGTAAATAAGGAAATTTAATTAGTATATACGAGAAACCAACGGTAGGCCAGCTAAATTGAAACATACTAGCCATATGTCCATGCCATGCAATAAAAACTCAATTTGCGATAAAAAAAATATTTGCAAAGAACACTAACTTTATCTGAATAATAATTTTCACTTTGAATGTGCAATGGTTAAATGTTTAAATCAATTCATCGAAGCATACAAATTCAAAGCACCTGTTTACAAACTTAAGCTTAAAATTATCTTTAATTTCACAAACTTAAATAATAACATCACAACACTTGGGATTATAAATTTGTAACGCCATAATTCGAGATCGATCGATCGACCAAAAAAGCCATCACCTGCTGCTCCAAGAGCACAAAGGCATCAAAGATGTAGACGTCATCCGTATGTGGCTGCCACCATCAGCGGCGTGCGTGGCTCGTACGCCTTGCTCCGGTCATACCATAGCCCCACCCCCATCAACCAGCTCCACCGCCTCCGCGCCTCCCCCTATGAGCGCCTCTCTCAACCTATTGACATCATCCACCGCGGCGAGCTCCAATAGCGCCGCTAGCCTATCTCGCTGCCCACTACCGACGACCTGTCCCTGCACCGCATCGACGAGATCAGGAAGGTCACCTATTACCCCTGCTCAACGGATAAGCTCAACACATCTGCAGGAGAAGTAAGAAACGGTGGGGTTATATAGATTCAACAATTGAGGAGATATCTATGGAATCTAGATTAAAAAATCGTTGAATAAGGAAGACAACAAAAGAAAAAGAGGTGAGAAGAGACCTAACTCCATGAATCAGAGTTCTGCTTCCTTCGAGAGGGAATCAATCAATCCAATTCGAAAAGCAGCAGGAGCAATCGCCGCCGATTCGAATGCCATATCAATAGGAGAAAGGAAAGCAATAAATGAGCTATGCATATTCATTTAGCTCTCGCGATGGGATGATCCAATCCAACCTACCGGGGTGGCCACTGCCCGCTTTCCACTCAACCATGCGGGTGCGCACACGTGTGGGGATGAGGGTGAAGAATGGACGTACTACCACCAACTCCTAAATAGAATTAGTAGAGATTAATTAGAAAGGAATTTGGTAAAAGACAACGTAAATCACAGCAATAAAGCAGCTAAATAAAGTAACTAAAAGGCCCGATTGTAGATAAAGATAAAGTAATAGAATGAATATCAACCATCTAATATGTTATATATAAAAGCCACAAGGATTGCCGGCCTCACAGGGGGGCCACGTGTCGCCCCCGGCGAGGTCCTCTGAAAAATCCGGAAATTACGTTTAGGTTCTTTCGGAAAAATCAAAAATCGCGTTTAGGTTCTTTCGGCCGTTTTTTAAGTAAAATAGACTTGAGAAATATCGAAATTACATTTAGGTCCCTACACGCGGTTTATAGCTAAATCGGAAATCGCGTTTAGGTCCTTTTCACGATTTTTTAGATCGACCAAAAAATTCAAATGATGTTTAGGTCCCGCCACGCAGTTTTCTAGGAAAACAGTCTTTTTTAGAAAAAAACGTAGATTCGCCAGAGTTTATAGCTGAATTGGAAATCGCGTTTAGATCCTTTTGTTGATTTTTTTATTTAAAAAAATTGAAATCGTAAATAGATCCTTCCGCCAGTTATTTTGAAAACAAAAACTCGTGCCAGATTTTTCCTCGCGGTGCGGCATCGCGCGCAACTCAACCTAGTTTATCTGGTGTTGCCTAAAATAAAACATACACCAAATCCCTAGAAAAAAAAGTTTATCTGGTGTTGCCTAAAATAAAACATACACCAAATCCCTAGAAATCTTTTTTTTAAAAAGCAAATCCCTAGACATCTAACACATGCTCTTTAAGTACAAGTTGTACTACAATATCGTTTTCAAAATTGTTAGATGCCTTTAAGTAGAATAACACCCACCCTGAGCAAGTCGATTTGCACACAGAATTCAATTCAAATCAATGCTCCCTCAATTTCATTATATTTATGCACAACCCACCCTACATATATCAAGGAATCATTAAATCTAAATTACAATAACTACACTCTAAATTTTCTCAATGAATAAAGATACTCAGGACCATGAACAAATAAAGTGAAACGGACAGAGCAACCATGGTTTTGACCTTGATCCATCCCGATTGCAATCGGTCGTCCTTAATTAATCCCTAAAATATTCCAAACAATTAAGCCTTAAAACAAAACGAACTAAACTAATCTCAATTAGAAGAAAAGAGAGTTAAAAGGAAAGCCAAAACACCAAACTGGAAGGCAGAATTGGAAGCAGAGTTAACAATACATTTCGTCCTCGAATTTCGACGAGCTAGTGGTATTGAAATTTGCAAAAAACCGAACGGTTTCGAAAGTCAAATGAATTTGAAATCTAGTGAGCGCAAGAATTCCCGGCCAACGGGCGTGCCCACGTGTCACTTTTGAGTTTTTGCAAAAAAGTCCCTCCGCTTCTTCAAATTACGGATAGGTCCTTCTAAATTACGAATAGGTCCTTCACGATTTTTTGTGAGGGGAAGATTTCCTTTTTTTTACCGCGTTTGGGTCCCTGGTGCGGTGTTTTGCAGAGAAACCCTCATGTTAGATTCAAATCGCGGGCAAACCCTTTTCTAATTTTTCAGGATAGCAAACAGGTCCAAAAACGTAACAAACAGGTCCTTGCTATTTACGTCTAGGTCCTTTCTCCGTTTTTCAAGTAAGATAGACCCGATAAATTCCGAAATTCCGTTTAGGTCCCTGCACGCGGTTTATAGCTAAATTGTAAATCGCGTTTAGGTCCTTTCATCGGTTTTTTCTCTCGTGGTTTTTTAAAAAAAAGGAAAAAATCTTTCTTATAGGACGCAGATTCGTCGAGGGTTTATAGCTGAATTGGAAATCACGTTTATACTTTTTTCGTCACGGCGCGGCAACGCGCGCGACTCAGCCTAGTAGCAATAATAAGTCTAAGAGAAATTGGATTCAGCTGAAGCGGTGGCACACTTTTGTCGTTCTGTATAAGCACGCCGCAGTCAAGTGTTTTCTGGAAGCAAAACATAAGTTTTTTTTTCTACATGTGAATAAGGCGTTGTTGATCGCTGGAATTTAGCGGCGCAAAGTAACGGTCTGCAACAAGAATGGACGCCTGTATCGGTACAAAAGGACCACCTGCATGAAGAGCACATCCGATAGCTGTTGTATGTCATCAAGGACCTGTTGGTAATGCAGCATTACAATCAATGAGGTCTTCCCTGAAATTAACCGTAAAACAATCGGTAGAAACGATACCAAGAATCTCCTTCAACATCACGAGGATCAGTAACGAATTCACTTGAATTCAGACATTTCACAAGCATGCGGCATGTCGCTCCACGAGGAAGAATTGAACGCAATTCCATCAGCGAGATCAGGTTTGCATTCGGTATCCATGTCATTGCCCAGAAGCGTCGCTATGGCATTGTCGAAAATGGATAGTTCAGCTGTGTTCCTAGAGAATAAGGCATCTGGCTTGAAATTATCAGGATGAGGTGAAGCATCCCCAGCCCCAGGCTCGTATTTAGCCTCTATCGCGTGCCCTCCAGAACCCGGTGAAGGGCTTTGTGCTGAAAATGAATATGTTATAAATAACAGAAGTAATCACCATGAAGAAAGGATGAGGAATCTAAATGTACCTACCAGGAGAAATTTCGGAGCGCTGAGATATACGAATTGATGCAGCACTAAAAGAAGGGGCGGATTCAATGAATTAATTACCACTGAAAGCAGCATATTCATTCAGGAAAGAACTGGAACTTCTGACAGACGGCTGTTAATCCTCCCCACATCTTAGCGCTTGAGATTCATGGAGCAGCTCTTCTAAAAGGACACTGTTCCTTGGTGACGCACACTCGGATTTCACCGATAGGGCTGCTGTTGGAGACTGCAGGTAGGGATCAAACTAACTCGGTAGGCTGCATTGAAAGAGGCAGGGTATAGTATACTTGAGCCAGTTATTTGGATCAGACTGAGTATCTTGCAGCGAAGGGAGTTCCAGTTTGAAAGGACCATTTGCGGGCGTAGAAGCAGGGAGATTACCCATTTAAAAAGGCATGGCCGGCAGCAAGTGCACCCCCAAAGGGTGCAATGATCTTGCTGCTATAGCCGGCTTCATGGAGACAGTCAAAACCCAAAGTCCGCTTGAGCTTCTCAGAGCTACCTGTGAATTGATGCACTAAGGAGAGGACACCATTGATGGTATCGATCAATCCAGGGAGTACACTGTCGGATTGTCTGAGCATCCCTGTCTGGTCTACCTGATCCGTGAAGCTACAGTTTTCTGATGCAAAGTTGTGATGAAGCAAACTGCTTATTGAAACAGTTGAAAACCGTGTTGCATAAGGTAAAGCCTCAGAATTAGCGATGAAATTGTCGCAGGTAAAATCTTGTAGACACAAACCATTTCCGTTCAGAAGATCATTGGACAGATTCTCATCACAGCTAAAATCACCGGAGCCCTGTTGATCTTTATTTGAAGATTGATTGCACATAGTAATGGGATAGATTGGCAGGCCAGGTCGCTGGCATCTCTTTATTTGAGTATTCCAGTAATTCTTTATTTCATTATTAGTACGCCCTAGCAAGCGAGAAGAGGTGTTCAAGGTTAATAAGAACAACAATCTAGGAAAAAAAATGTGCAAATTATTCAGGGTAAAAGAACTCTAAAGAGACTCGCGTATACGGGATAAAGTACGTGAAATATTTCGATACATAATAGCTTATTTTTCACAAGTCAGCGTCAGGGAAACTTTGATGACTTCTAGGGTTTATGTCTTAATAAATTGTAACAAGTACATACCAACTATGATGTAAAAGCAACTGAATACTGCGTCATGATATTCAATACAAGGTTATTAGACTTAGATGGCTACTCTAAAGCTAGTGAAGAAAAACATTACTACTTGGTCGCACTGAAATAGATTCCAAGTATGGCACCTTCTCAACTGTCATCATGCAGTTTTTTAAAATAAATTATCATCATGCAATTTAGATGCCAGGCAACACACAGTCTGGCTAAACTGATAGACAACCTTTTTTATGGCAGGCAAAGCTCAATTGGGTTGCATATTTCTGGTATAAGGGCAGTCCCAACCCATGGTTTCCAATGCATAGTTTCCTAACCCATGGTTTCCATAAGCAGTGTCTAGAGGAGAGAGAGAGTAATAAACCAATGCATGCACCACAAACACAGCTTAATAAGCGTGTAGAAACGTTCAACCCCAATTTTGCTCGTTTCTTGCGTCTTGGTGCCCGCACCGACCAAGTTTCTGGCACAAGACAAGGTTTCTTTGTTTTTTCCTTCTCTCCCTTCTTTAATTCCTATGCCACATCAGATTTTTTGCTTAGTTGATAGCGTAATTAATGTTATAGACACCAGCTGAGGTGGAGGGTTGGGACTGCCCTAAATACACACCCAAGAATTTTTCAACTTTTTAAACGCTAGGCCAACACGCTTTTAGTAGCAATAAATTAATGTAGAGCCGAACACAGCATCTATTATTTAATTATCATATGAAGTATTCCTAGTAGTTCGCTATTATTATATATGATCATGTTTATTATATACGACCATGTCTACGTCCATACAAGAGTAACGCTGACAAAAAAATATATATATGAATTTGAGCAGATAAAGCCAGAAAAGAGCCATTTTAAAGCGAAACGATCATTGCTTTGTATTATTAACCAGGACTGATCATACCAGCTTAAGAGTTTTTACCAAATTAGAAAGTTAAGATTTTGATATAGCAGGAGGGCTTGAGTAAGTAGCTATATAAGGGTTTTTTTTCGCTGAAAATCATCGGATCCAAATTTTAAAACCAAAAATACGATAACTCAATGAATTGCGAAAGAATATCATCTAAGTTCATGTTTCAGAGCAATAACAGTAAGTAACGCGAAGGGCAACAAAAATCAATACAGTTCCAACAAGTGGAACAAAATACTTCACTTAGTAAAAACAATTAAGCATTCTTCAAAAAGGGTAATTATTAGCTATATGAATTAGACATCTTAAAATGAAAACCGGATTCATTAGAAGATCCAAAAAAGGCATGAATTATTTTGAACTCCATGCGACCAAAGACGAATCACAGTTTTAACAGCGTAGAATAAGCTGTGCTAATAAAAGTAACTTCGTTACAGCGATGGAATGAATACCGAGAGTGTCAACCGGTGCTAAAAACAATATAATTATCTAACTATTTTCCTATATATATATATATATATATATATATATATATATATATATATATATATATATATATATATGAAATAAATAGGCACCTTTTTTACTTATACCGTGCAACCGGTATGGCCAGGGAGGAAGCGATGTTAAACAGAAGCTAGTATATCGTGGTACACTATGGGTGTGTTTGGTTGTTTGCACCACTTTAGCCAATCCCGTATGAACCATCCAGACTAGCCTTAGTCTGATTGAGTGGATGCAAATTGAGTTGTTTGGTTGCTTGTTTATGCATCTCACGAGTCTGCATTGAAGAGAAGCCCGGTCTCTGTGTTTTCTCCATCCTGCATGAGTGAGTGCAATTGCATCCACTTGGCCTAGATGAACAGAAAATCAAACACGTGTCTAACAGATACAATTGCATCCACTCATGTGATTCAGCCACCATACAGGCAACCAAACACACCCTATATTTTTTGTCTCAGAGCAGTCAGCACCATTTTCATCTTCAATCAGTATTTTCAGGCTTGCATGCAATGTGACACACGATATTGCAACATATAGCTGGCCATGCGAGAAAACAGGGTTCCGCAGATAAACCTCAACTTTGGCTAAAGTCTGTCCTTGGCTTTTGTTAATAGTCATAGCATATGATAATTTAATTCGAAACTGTCGACGCTGCAAAGTGAATGGCCATTGAGGACTCGTTGCATTCAACACAATTCTAGGTATGCACATAGATTAAGAAATATTGGTTCCAGTAAGGATGCGTCCTTCAAAAACTCGATCACCGAGCCTTGTAATGATAAGTCGTGTTCCATTGCAAAGGCCCATAGATTGATTTATATTTCTTAATAGCATGGCTGGAGTTCCTATTTTAAGACTGATGCTATGATGTGGGAAATTATTGATGACAATAGAATTTAAGAATTCAGGCGGGTATAAAAGTTTGGCATCAGCAATGTGAACGTCTGAATGTGATCTAGAGTCAAAGCTGTGATATTCTCTGTGATGCCCAGGAAGCTTTTCGAAAATAGTTCTGTTGAGAGCGTTAGCAATAGCATTCATCGGACAGACAATTGCACATTGTACTAAGTAGGCTGCATCATGATAGTTTGCATGGAATGAATCATAAACAAAATCAATAAGCGCACCTATGTTGTCCTCAGCTGGCATTAATAAAAGGTCATTTGGAATAGCTATCCAAGCTACATTGGCCTTCACAATTTTTCTCACTAAAGCCACGCGACCATTCCCAACATCAAGCACCCATTGAGCAAATGCGGATACATCTTCATGGTGTGCAACTGAGAGTGTAGGATCACGAAGCCTCATATTAATAGATAACTTTAAGACCTCAATATGGTGCCAAAGGGGGGACCTAACAAGTGAAGCCTCTATAATTTCTCTTTTGGTACCACCTTCAATAATAGGTAGAATTTGCCAGAAGTCTCCACCAAGGATAACAATCTTTCCACCGAAAGGTACATTCATATGGGTAGAGTCTTCAACAGACATAATATCTTGCAATGTCCTGTCAACAGCTTCAAAGTAGAACCTGTGTGTCATAGGTGCTTCATCCCAAAGAATCAAACATGTCTTGCCTAGAAGCTCAGCAAGCATTGTCCAACAGGCTTGTCAGCAGTACACGCTTAGGTACCCTCTCCACCACATAAAAATACAGACCTACGTGGCGGCTTGGCAACGGGCGGCGATCACGCCCACCGGCCAGCGCGTCGGCCCACGGGCGTCCGACGAAAGCAGTGGGCGAAAGCACGCCGCCGCCGGCCGCCTAATCTACGTGGCGGCTTGGCAACGGCGGCGATCACGCCACGGCCAGCGCGTCGCCCACGTGGCGTCCGGCGAAAGTGGGTGAGCACGCCGCCGCCGCTACCAATCTACGTGGCGGTTGGCAACGGGCGGCGATCACGCCGCCGCCAAAGCGCCGCCCACGGGCGTCCGGCGAGCAGTGGGCAACGCACGCTTCGCCGCCGGCGCCACCTACGTGGCGGCTCGGCAATCGGCAGCGATCACGGCTCGCGGCCAGCGCGTACCACGTGGCGTCCCGGCGAGTGGGTGAGCACGCCGCCGCTTTGCCGCCAATCCTACGTGGGTACCGCAATCGGCGGCGATCACGGCCGCCGCCAGCGTTGCCCACGTGGCCCGGCGAGGCGGTGGGCGAAAGCACGCCGCTGCGGGCGCCAAGCCTACGTGGCGGCATAGCACCCGGCGGCGAGGACGCCCCGCTTGCGTCCGCCGCAGGCAAAAAGGTGGAGCACGGTGGCCGCCTCGAAGGCTCCTTCCACTACCGCACCATGTCGAACGGCAGTTCGCCATAGCAGCTTATCACCGCAAGGGTTTACGCAACAAGCCCATTCCTCGACGCCTCTCACCTACCGTCGCAAAGGGGTCCCATCCGTGACCGGCAAGGGCACGCGAAGCATTTAATGAGGCCGGAGGAACGGGACAAGACGGAAGGAGTAATAAATGTATGAGGATCAAGATGATGACCTCCTTTTACCTACTCCCGTTAGCCCGGCCTATATAAGGGCCTCCGGTGCGTGGGAAAGGGGACGGGCATTCGAGAGAAGAAAACTTGTAACTCAAGAGCTTTGTATCGCCTTCACACCCTCTAAAGACAATCGAAAGCAGAAGTAAGGTCACATTCGGCGAAAAGGGGGCCTGAACTCGGGTAAAAATCTTCGTGTCATCTCTAGCAAATCGACGCCGAGTCCTTCGCGTAGGAGTCCCTAGGTTTTCGCCTCTAGGTTTAGCCACCGCCAAGACGCCTCCTTCCAACAAAACCCGGTTTGCATCCTCCGGCTCTGCTGTGGAATACGCCGGCAGGCGCGCCGTAGGGGGGCTAGTGGTTGGCTTTTCCGCTAACTCCCGGCGGACTTCGGTGTTCGCGGTTCGGCGTGCTCACAGATCGAAGATGGCGGATCCGCGACACCAGATCTCGCGGGCGAAGCGACGACCAAGGCGCCTCCGTCGCACGGCCGAGGAACCGCCGCACCCGCCTCAGACGGGCGCCGCTTGCTCTCCGAGCGGTGGAGCAGCCCGCGCGTCAAGGTGGCCATGGAGGCGCCACCTCGCCAGAACTTGCACGCCGTGCGTTCTTCTCGACCACCCGCCGGTGGAGTTCGCGGGACTCTCCGGCCACTCAGGGTGCGGCATTGCCGGCCTCGTGGATGCGCCCAACCGGTAGGGCTCCGGCCAACAGCACCGAAGCGTATTTCGGCGCTTAAGATGCGGCGCTCTCAGCCTCGAGTCACCCCAACGAAAGGGCCTGGCCGTGGGCGGGTCAAGGAACGGGCGCGGCCATCCCGCCCGGCCTCGAGGAACCGTGAGGACCTTCGCTCTCATCTCGACGAGAGCCGCCAAAGACGGTGATGACCTTTCGCGGTCGCTCGCGCCATCCGGACCAAGAGCGCCGCCATGGCAAGGTGTGGCGGCCGACAATGAGAGTCCCTCATGGTTTCACCTTCGGGACCGGAGGAGGTCCACTCTCCGGATCTGCGGGCGAAGCCGGCTCGCTCCAGCCTCCGCCAAGACGGTCTTCGAACCGGCTTCGATGAGCGGCTCAGCTCCTCTACGGGCGTCGGTGCCGTTTTTCTCCGGCGGCGGCTGCATGGGCTCGGGCCGGACAGTTTCGCCCGTGCCATAGAGAAATATGACGGCACCACCAACCCGGAGGAGTTCTCCAAATCTACACGACGATGGTGCGGGCAGTGGCGGATCTCAAAAGGTCATGGCCAACTACCTCCCAACGGCCTTGACGGGTTCTCGCCTGCCTCGTCTGCTGAATCTCCCGAGGGTCGGTGCACTCGTGGGGACGGTTGCCAGCGACATTTTGTCGCTAATTTTCGTGGCTCTTTCACAAGAGCCCGGTGTGGAGGATGACCTCCACGCCCGAACAAGAAAGGGGAGTCGCCGCGACTTCATCCGGCGGTTTCACATCGCCGCAACACCATCCCCACATCTCCGAGCAATCACCGCCATCGCCAGAGGGGCGACGCGATCGCGAAGATGAAGGAGAAGATGGCCACCGCACCATCACTCAACCTCCGAAGCTTTCTCCTCGCACATAAGTGTGCGCGGCCGCGGAGGCGAAGAAGCCGCCGCCGCAAGGTGGCTAAGGCAAGGACGAGGTCGGGACATCGAAGGTCCCGCCGCGGCGGGCAAGAAGGCGCGAAGCGCGAGGCGGGGAGCCAGACAGTCTTGGCCGAACGCGACGACGAGGAAGACCTCGCTACCGGAGCGCAACCGCCGCGATCGGCGTGATGATCCGCCGGCGAGCGGCGCGACGACCGCCGTGACCGGCGAACGACGCCGGATCGGCGCGATGACCGCCGCGATCGTAGGGACGACCGCCGCGATCAAAAGGAGGGCGAGCCCCATCGCCTGATACATAAAACCAATACCTATGACCTAGACAACCGCCGGGTCGTGGTCGATGGTGGAGAAGCGGCTCAAGGCGCCGCCGATAATGATCAAGATGAAGATCCCGCCCCATCGCTTTTCAAAGAAGCGGATCACACTGTGGCGCATATCCACGGTGGTTCATCCACCATTCTCCAACGCCGCTTACAAACGGTCAAGAGGGAGGTATGCGCCACGGAGTCGAGCTCGTGGACGGTCGGACACCGAAATGGTCGAGCAAACGATCACCTTCGGGCCGACCACCCCGAGGGCACCCCACTGGGCATCTCCCGATCGTGGTAGCACCCACGGTCCGAATGTACTGGTGGGGTGGGGTCTGGACGGAGGCAGCCCATCAACCTCTTGTCTCAAGTCGGCATTCATGGCGCCGCAGATCCCGCGGCCAGACTCGCGCCTCGACCTGCCGTTCTTCTGGTGGCCCCAGATGCGGCTTGTTCCCCTTGGGTCAAGTTTGCCTCCCGCCACCTTTGGGGAGAAGGATAACTACCGCACCGAGATGGTGGATTTCGAGGTCGCAGATTTCGACCTCCCATATAACGCCTTACTTGGTCGGCCGGCCGCCGGTCAAGTTCATGGCGGTTACCCACTATGCTTACATGGTGGTGAAGATGCCGGGCCCAGCGCCCCATTGTTATCAACGTGATAGGTCTGGGTCTCGGCCGCCACAAGCGAGCTTGGGATCCGCCGGCAGCATCATGGCGTCGGCCGGCCGACACCACTTCCTGGAGCCCTCAGTTCGGACCAGAGCTTCACTTGCCCGCCGGTGAAGTAAAGGTGGTCGCCTGAGTGGGGGCGAACCCCGAAGATCACAACATTGGCGCCCACCTCGGCGCCAATAGAAGACGCGCTCGTCACCTTCCTCCGCCAAACGCAGACGTGTTCGCCGACAACCGTCCGACATGATCGGGTCTCGGAGGTGATCGAGCACCGATTAACGCCCTAACGACGCCCGATCCGGCAGAAGGTCCGGAGGCAGCGCCGAGCGGCAGGACGCCATTCGAGAAGAGGTAGAGAAGCAGCCGAGCGGAATAGTCAGGAAGTCTTCATCCCGAGTGGCTTGCCAACCCGTGTTCGCCAAGAAATCCAACGGAGGTGGCGATGTGTGTCGATTTCACCGACCTCAACAAGGCTCGCCTGGGATCCATATCCTCGCCAAGGGTCGATCTCATTGTCGACTCCACGGTAGGGTGCGAATCGCGTGCTTTTCGACGCCAGATTCGGGTACCACCAGATTAGCATGGCGCTTGAAGACGAAGAGAAGATCATGGTAACCCCTACGGTGTATATTGTTATGTAAGAATGGCTTTTGGCTTAAAAATGCCAGTTCAACTTACCAACAGCGTTATGCATATCACCTTCCGCCCCAATTAGGGCGTAAATCTGAAGTCTATGTTGATGACTTGGTTGTGAAGATTAAGAAGAGCGATGAGTTGATCCAAGACCGGAGGAAACCTTTGCTAACCTCCTAAGAATTGTTTGAAGCTCAACCCGAAAAAATGCTTGTTCGGTAGCCCTCCGTGAGAGTTGTCGGGTTTCGGGTGTCCACCGGCATCGAGGCCAATCGACAAGATAGCGCCATCGAGCACATGAAGCGCCAAGGCGACTCAAGCAAGTTCAAGGTCCGGTGGGTCGCCTGCCTCCTGGGCGATTCATTGCCCGCTTGGGCGAGCGAAGCTTCCGCTTTTGTTCAAGTTGTTGAAGAAGACGAACCACTTCGAGTGGATCAAGAAGCCTGTAAGGCATTTGAAGACTGGCAAGACCTCTCCTCTCCCGGTCTTTGGTTTCCCCCGCGTCGGGAGAGCCTTTGCTTCTGTATATCGCTGCCACCCCTGAGGTGGTAAGTGCAGTGTTGGTTGCGGAGAGGGAAGGCGTCCAGAAGCCGGTTTACTACATCAGTAAGGTATTGCATGAAGCAGAAACTCGGTATCCTCAAGCTCAGAAAATGCTGTACGCGGTCCTGGTTGCATCCAGAAAGCTACGGCACTACTTTCAGGGGCGAGAAATCACCGTCGTCACGGCCTACCCCTTGCGGGAAATCCTCCACAATCGTGAAGCCGAAGGCCGCATTGCTAAATGGTCGGTGGAACTGGGGGAATTCAACATCAAATTCGTGCCCCGCACCGCTATCAAGAGTCAAAAGTTGGCGGAGTTCGTCGCTGAGTGGACTCCCCGCCACTCGGTCAAGAAGCACCCGTGTCTTCCCCGGACGCTATTCTTTGATGGATCCTTCAGCCGAAGGCGCGGGTTGGGTTGTCTGGTCTCCCGACCGGTGACACCTCCCAGACGTGGTCGCCCTTGAATTCAAGGCCACCAACAACATTGCCGAGTATGAAGGTCTGGCGGGCGAGGTCGCGATCGCTTCGCTGGGCATCAGCGCTCTAAGTCAAGGGAGATTCCTCGCTGGTCATTAATCAAGCTCGGAAGGAGTTCCAATGTTCCGACCCCACCATGGCGCGCACTGGCGGAGGTCCAAGAATGGAGCGCTGCTTTGAAGGTTTGGGGTATATTCATATCCTCGGCGGACAATCACCTTCATGGACGGGCCGTCCCACCAGCATCCTCAAGGCCTCTGTTCCGGCCGGGTCTTCGAAGAAAGACTACCGCGACCGCCCATCGCAGCCCACAATTCAGTGGGGATGATGGTGTCATTGTCGCGCCCTGGTCCGTGGGGACGACGGCAAAGGCACGCCGCGCCTCCGGCTCGTGGGAAGGCGGTGTCACTGCCACGCCTCCAATTCAGTGGAGGGAAGGCACAGGTTCGCCCAATTTCTGTGTCCGGAGGGAAGATTTGCGGTGCCGCCGAGGCGGCACCAGGGAAAAGCTCGCCCAATGAGTACCCAAAGCGAGCACCGAGTGGTCGCCACCCTTGGGCGGAAGATCGATGGATGGACCCTATCCCGCCTTCTGCGTGACCAAGTGATCTCGACGATGATGCCTCACCGAGAAGATTGCACGAAGGCCAAGCGCTATACTCGTAGGTGGGGACCTATATCGCCAGAGCGTAAACGGAGTTCTACCGGTGCATCACTTTCGAGGGAGCAACCGCTCGATATCCATGGAGGCGCAAAGGGAGCCATATGTCCCACGGGACTTAGTCGGCAAGGCGTTTCGCCAAGGATTTTATTGGCCTACCGCCTCCGTGATGCTTATGAATGGTGAGGACGGCGGCTTGTTAGTTCTTCGCCAGTAAACCCACCGACCACCCAAGCTCGCAAACCATCCCACTCTCCCGCCGTCGCGGTCCGGGGCCGATATCCCGGGTCCGCTCTCACGGCCACAGGGGCTTCACCCACCTCTTTGTCGCCATCGATAAGTTCACCAAGTGGGTCGGAGCCGAGGCAGTGCGGGCCATCACGGCCGCTGCCGCTGTTAAGTTCATGCGCGGGATCTTCACCCGCTTTGGAGTCGCCAATCGTATCATCACCGACAACGGCACCCGGCCACCAACGGCTTTTTCCGAATTTCGTGAAGAAATGGGCACCAAGGTATGTTTCGCTTCGGTGGCCCATCCCATGACCAATGGTCAAGCGGAGCGCGCCAATGCGCTGGTACTGAAGGGCCTCAAGACAAGAGCGCTCGACGGCTTCACAAGAGGGCGCGCGTGGGCGGAAGAGCTCCCGCGGCCGTGGTCGCCCGCGACCACACCAAGCCGGGCGACGGCGAGACGCCTTTCTTCCCTGTATACGGGCGAGGTCGCCCTCCTCCGAGCCGCCGCCGTTCCCCTGCCTCGGTGTTCAACGAAGAAGACCAAGAGGATCTCCGCAGAAGATGTCAACCTTCGGAGGAGGTGCGGATCGCGCTTTGCTCTCCGCCGCCGCGCTTCTGTGAGCCTCAGCGGTACCACGCCACCCGGTCTCCGAGAGAACATCGGCAAGGCGCACTGGTCTTGCGCAGATTCAGACGATGCCGGGTTGCATAAACACTCTCCCGATGGGAGGGCCCTTCAAGGTGGTCTCAAGATCTTGACCCGGGCGGTCCGGTTGGCCACCGAGGACTGAAGAGTCGATTTAACTCCTACAACATAGCCTTGTTATGGAAGTTCTATCCCTAAGGGAATTAAGTACCAAAGAATTTGCTCCAACAACCTCGAGGCACGCCCTCTTCCTACCGGGCGGTCACGGCGATCAAGAAGGCAGCTTGCCCGTAAAGCTTTTTTTGCTTCTCCATTATTATTCCTCTTAGTTGTGCTTCGAGTGGCAATTATGCGCATGTATGTTGCTGGTTCTCAGGCGCTTGCTAATTCCTTTGTGAAATCCATGGCGATCTTCGCGTCTGGTACACTTAGCCCGGCGATCGGGGGCGAGTTAGTACAGTGCTCGACGCTGCTCGCACACCTCGGGTTGGTTTCTAAAGCACCGCTGTCGTCACCGCGAGCACCGCGGCCTAATGCCACCCCGTAAAGCTCGCCGCTTTGGTACACAAAGACCGCTGTTCGGTTTCCGACACCACAAGGACTTAGAATCCAAACAAGGCGAGCCAGACACTTCATGCCGGGACTTAGAATGTTCTGGCCTACCTTGCGATGCTCTTCCAGATGTTTACTCACCTTCCTAGTCGTCGCAGGCGCAGCAGGTAAGCATAAAAGTGTTGGCTTACTTTCACGACAAGCCCTCAAGTTTAAGGCTGGTCGCCTGCGCCGTAAGGCTGGTCGCTCGATGGCTCGGGGTCGCTGTGCCCAAGCGCTCCAAGGTGCTCTTTCGCCGGCCCGTTGGCTCGGTCGCCGGTGCTCAGCAGTGAGTCGCCTGATGGCTCGGGCTTCGCCAATACCTGTCGCCGCCGCCAATCCACAGGCTCCCGCCCGTCGGTCGCCCGCCGTATTTCAGCTGGTCGCCCAGTGGCTCGGGTCGCCTCAGCCCAAGCTGCCTGACGCTCACTCTTCCGCCTCGCCGGTCGCGGTGCCGCCTTCAGCAGTGGTCGCCCAGCTGGCTCGGGGCTCGCTGGCCTAAAGTCGCTCGCCAGCGCTCAAGGCTCGCCCGGCCCCGGTTAGTGGTCGCCCGGCCTTCAGCAGTCATGTCGCCATGGCTCGTTGGGTCGCCAGCCCAAAAGTGCTCGCCTCCGCCTCGCTATCGGTCGCCCGGCCAAAGCCAGTCGGGTCGCCCGATGGCTCGGGGTCGCCGCCTGCGTCTCCAAGCCGCTTCGCCAGCGCTCCAGTTCCTTATCCCGGCATATAAAACAAGATAAGCGATCTATACCGCATTTTTGGCCATTTCACGATCATATCCCGAGATGGGTCAAGCTACGCCGTGATTGTCGCAAGTATTGGAAACCAGCGCCCCCATGATAAAAGAAGAAGGTGTGCTAAAGTGTTAACGTCTGGCGAGGCCGAGTTATCGGAGTGTCACTTGGGCACCACGCTCCTGCACGGCTCGTACGCCTCGGGTTGGTTTCTACGGCACCGCCGTCGTCTCCGTTGAGCGTTGCTGGCCTAAGGGCACTTCCGAAAACTTGCTGTCTCACCACGTTACGCCGTGGCGCATTCTCGGACAATCATCGGGGTCTAAGTTCCGGAAGGCCGAAACTTGCGATTATCTCGCGCAGAAATTTGACGCTAGGGCCTTGCCGTGTCCTGCGTTCCTCATTCGACTTAAGGCCATTTTTCGCCACGCTTTTATGTGGTCCGCATAATCTATGCTTGCATCACAACAGCACATAAAATCATTTGGCAGAACTCAGAAACGCTACCCTAATTCAAGCGTTTTTACAAACGTTTTGCCTAAGTCGAATGGCGGCCATCCAACAAGCAAATATAACGGAAATTCAATCATACGAAAATAAACGGACACATGAATAACGATTGAACATCTAACATTCATCCAAAAGCTGTCCAGAGTTTTTTAGGCGCAGGTTCATCAACAGAAGCAACAAAAAAAAGAAATGAAGAAAGCCGCGCTTCACTCCTCGCCCTCGCCAAGTCGAAGTTCTTCGTCGGCGCCTTCGACAATGCCTAGGGGTGGAGACGCCCATGACCGGTTGCTCCACCTCGCAGATTCCAAACACGATTCAAGCAATACAAGCGCACTGCCCCGCCTCGAGCCGCCGCTCGCGTCTCCCGACACCGCCGCCACCACTACCATGGGATCAAAGGTGGCGCTGTGGGCGCGCGGCCAGCGGCGTAGGTTATGCCATGATCGCGACTGGCGCCCTTCCGTGGCGGAGCGGCGGCTAGGGCGGCGGGAGTCTCAGAACGCCTCGCTGGCTCGGTTGGTCGATGGGCGAATTGAAGCGCCGAGTCCTCCAGGCGACTCACCACGCCTAAGGGTTCCAGCACCTCTTGGTGCGCTGAACGCTTTCTTCAAAGACGGTCGCGAGATTGCGCCGCAACGGAAGGATTCAAGTGTCGAGGTCTTCGGCGCCTTTGGCCCTCTCCGCCAGTGTCTCGCCTGCTCCGCCCGGCTGCCAGCATTGCGGTCGTGTTGGCCCTCTCTGCGCCAGGCCTGCTGCCGCCTCTCCGCTCTCCTCGGCTCCCGCCACCGAGGCAAGCTGTTGGGCTGTCTGGGCACCATGCCTGGAGGCGGCGGCAAGAACGGTGCCTAGTGCCGCGCGCATGTCGTTTACCTGGGTGAAGAGTTCGACGAAGCGCGCGGCTGGGGCGGCAGTGGCGGCGCGAGGGGCGAGACCTCCGGCGGCGCTGGTGCTGGGAGTGTCTCCGACCCTGGTGGCGGTGGCGGCGGGAGGCGTCTGTGCAGAGGCCTCCGCCGTCTCGGTGGGCGCCGGGGGTGTTGTCACCCTTGGCGCGCTCTGAGGGGCCGCCTTTGGTGGCGCCCTCAAACTCAAGCCGGCCGTCGGGAGCGTGAGGCCGCCCTGCTGAGCGGTGGCCTGGCTCCGCGCGCAAGGTTCTTGCGCCCGCCAGCTTGTCGGCGCCGGAGGTGAAGTTGCGGGCGGGGCGCCCCTGTGCCCCCTCCCTTGAGGGGTACCGCCACGGCGGCCGGTGGTGGCGGTGCTTTGGTCCGGGGTCGGCCCTTTTGGGTCCGAGCTCGCCAGTGTCGGCAGCGATCGCCGCTGTTCGCGTCCTGATCGCCGGCGGCAGCACGCCCCGATCACCAACGGCCGCGAGGCGGATTACGGCCGCCCGTGGAGTCCATCGGCGGAGTAGTTTAACGACCCGCAGCGCTCACAGCTCCAGTCGGCGAAGGCCGGCCTCCGCCGAAAGGCGTGTCGATTGGGACCGGCAAGATCGACGGGCGAGCCACCGCCTGTGTTTGGCTCTCGGTTGCCCTCGCCGCCGCAGAAAGGGAAAAAAGATGGCGGTCGGTTGGTAGGAAGCCGCAAGAGAAACATGTGCGTAAAGGAAACTAGAAGAAGACAAGGGCTTACGTCCGCCACGGCGCTGTCAGTCGTTGTCGCCTGTATCGCCATGAAGGCCGGACGCACGGCCAAGAGGGCTGATCCTTCCGCCGTGTAGTCTCGGGCTACCAGCCTCCGTTCACCCGGCGTCTCCGCAACCCGCCGATGCGAAGCCGCCATTGCGCTGAGCTCGCTCTCTTCGACCGCGAAGCTCCAGCTTCTCAGGCGTGCGCTGTCCCATGGGCACCCCTGTATGCCGATTCATTGCTATCCCGATGTACAACGGCCGGCGCGCCATGCCCTCCGCTTGGACTCAGGTTGAAGGGAATGTAGCGGAGGCCATCCCGCCCGGCGGCGAAATAGCAACTCCCCACTACTGCTGCGTGCGCAGGCGCGCAGAATGAAGAAATGGCGAAGAGAGGAAGGTTCGCATCACCCCATGAACATTTCACAGAGGTGTGCAAAGATGGCGAGGAAGATGATAGAATTGGGGTGAGATGAAGATGATGGATTTCAGAGAAATGGAGGACTGGTGAGAAAAATTCAGAAAAGGGCGGAAGAAGGCCCGCCATCATGGCCTGTGTGCAGGACAATCTCGCTTGAGAGGCACACGGCGTGGCGGTCCCCTGACGGATTTCGGAAGGTGCCTTCCCGCGATTATCCCCATCCACCACGGCGGCGGCCAACAAGAGAGGCCGGAATGGAGTTCACCATGGTGGCTCAAGAAGACAAAGAGCTTTGGGAAGAAGAGGCGAAAGGACAAAGAAAGGTATATGGAACCGCTCGACTGGATGCATCTATATATGCTCCCCGCCGCTGGTTCACGAAAGCAGAATTATGCCTTTGGTCCCAAGGAAAAACGGCAGATACGCGGCAGAACCGGCGGCCAGATCCTCATGAGTAGTGGCCCCGCCCAGAGCCGCTAAGCATTGAGTGCATTAAATGAAGGTTCTAAAAGGAGTCTTAGGCTCAAGCTCTAGGCAGGCCCGGCTATCACAACAGTAGTACACGCTAGGGTACCTTTCCACCACATAAAAATACAGCCCTACGTGGCGGCTTGGCAACGGGCGGCGATCACGTCCGCGGCCAGCGCGTCGGCCCACGGGGCGCCCGGCGAGCAGTGGGCGAAGCACGCCGCCGCCCGGCCGCCCAATCTACGTGGCGGCTTGGCAATCGGCGGCGATCACGCCCGCGGCCAGCGCCGCCACGGGCGTCCGGCGAAAGGTGGGCGAAGACGCCGCCGCCTTGCCGCCCAATCTACGTGGCGGCAGGCACGGCGGCGATCACGCGCCGCCGCCAGCGCCGCCCACGTGCGCGTCCGGCGAGCAGGTGGGCAAGCACGCCGCCGGCGCGCCAATCTACGTGGCGGCTCGCACGGGCGGCGATCACGGCTCGCGGCCAAAGCGCCGGCCACGGGCGTCCGGCGAAGTGGGCGAAGACGCTCGCCGCCGGCGCCAATGTACGTGGCACCGGCACGGCGGCGATCACGGCTCGCCGGCCGCGCGTCGCCCACGGGCGTCCGGCGGCGGTGGCGAAAGCACGCCGCTGTCGGGCGCCAACCACGTGGCGTTTAGCACCGGCGGCGAGGACGCCCCGCTGCCCCGCCGCAGGCAAAAGGTGGAGCACGGTGGCCGCCGAAGGCTCCTTCCACTACCGCATTATGTCGAACGGCAGTTCGCCATAGCAGCTTTATCACCGCAAGGGTTTCGAACAAGCCCATTCCTCCGACGCCTCACCTACCGTCGCAAAGGGGTCCCATCCCATGACCGGCAAGGGCACGCCAGAAGCATTTAATGAGGCCGAGGAACGGGACAAGACGGGAAGGAGTAATAAATGTATGAGGATCAAGATGATGACCTCCCTTTACCTACTCCCTGCTAGCCTCGCCTATATAAGGGCCTCCGGGTGCGTGGGAAAGGGGACGGGCATTCGAGAGAAGAAAACTTGTAACTCAAGAGCTTTGTATCGCCTTCACACCCTCTAAAGACAATCGAAAGCAGAAGTAAGGTCACATTCAAGGAAAAGGGGCCTGAACTCGGGTAAAATCTTCGTGTCATCTGCAATTGCCGACGCCGAGTCCTTCGCAGAGAGTCCCTAGGGTTTTCGCCTCTAGGTTTAGCCACCAAGACGCCTCCTTCCGAACAAAACCCGGTCTGCATCCTCCGGGCCTGTCAGGTGGAATACGCCGACAAGGCTATAGTTGTAACACCCCGGCGCCAAACGCACCGCGAATGCTACCAAAAGACCCTAAATAACGCTTATAACACTCGGAACCATACTGGTCCAGAGTGTACCAAACAAGACCCAATAAATAAAAACTTGACCAAGCAGTCCAATTGAGCTAATAACTCAACGAGCGAGACACTAAACCCCTTACCTCTACTAAAAGATTGAAATCGACCTCAAAACTCTCTAAACCAGATTAAAACTAAGTCACCGAAATTTACAAAATTTCGGCATGACCTCTCTAGAGAGTAGGACATCCACTCAGCAGACAGAAACATTTGCAGGCATATGATATCTTTCTAGCAGGTCCTTAATTAACCGATCTCACATCCAATATAAATTAATAACTACTCCACAATGAACAACATATTACAACCTCAATCAATATCACTAGGCTTTACAAATCGATTTTAATAGTTTGATGGTGACCGAAGTCGTGCATGTGCTCTACTCCCATCCCGGCGAGCCAGCTTCAAAGAACCTAAAAAAAAAAATGGAGGCAAACAAGCGTGAGCCCAAGACTCAGCAAAGTGCAATCAAGTAACAAAAGTAATGAATTTGTCTAGAATATAACTGCTTCAAGGGTAAGTAAAAGTTTCTTTAATTTGATAGCCATAAATAAAAGAAACAATTTGAATTCATATGAAACCAAACATAAGTGCACAACTATTTCATTACTTGACATAACCAAAACTAAATTGAAATCATACGGTAAAGAAAGCAGTAACTAGCCCCATTTACCACACCCAACTCGGAAACATAACTAAACCGTACTCATGCCTCAACAATCATTTCAGGATGAGTCAACGACTCAACACTCAACCTGTTATTTCCATTCTCATCAATTAACATTTACTAATTGCAACACACAATGCAATGCTTTTATGCTCTCATCCTTTTTCTCATGAATCATAAGATGAATGCACCATGCATGCTCATAATGCACATTGTCATAGCGTATCTGCAGATAGCCGAGTGCACACCCGCGGTGTGCACCCTCAATCCCACCCATCCGTGGCGGGCCTACTTTCTCGACTCGCCCCATTCACCATCGATGCATGGGACTACGAGGTAGGACTTTGTGCTCGCTACGGTGAGCACCGAGGTTCAAGATCAACATGGGACGCCTCGTCCATCATGAATGCAATTATGCAATTGACGTGAATGCATCTCATCCCTCATTCATTTTCACCACACATAGCCATAACCAATATGGAAGTACCAATTAACTTGCTATTTCCCGGTGTAATTCATTCGAGAGTAAATAAAGTCATGTGTATAAGCACAACACAAACATGAATATAACACACACATTATCATTTAATCACTTTATCCTTTGCATCAACATAACCATACCCATTTATACAATTCATAAGGCGCTGTAATAATCGAAATTGAATAACTTACCTTCCCATTGCTAACATTCATCCATCCCCATTACCATGCTAAGAACAACTTCTAGATACGCTTATTAAACATAACCAAATCATTAGAATTTTCATACTTTTATCGCAAGCAAAGCATTTAACACCCTACTATCGCTCTAGGAGATGCACTTGCCTTTTATTGAAGACGAGTGATGCGGGTCGAGGTAACCCTCAAGACCCACTACCCGAAAACCGTAATCACCGCAATTACTGCATTCGAGATAACTTAATTCAACTTTGCTTAAAACACTTGATACAAATTCAATTAAGCATTGAATTTACTGCAAAGATGTTAAATGGTAATAGCAAGTCGGTGTAGCATAATAAAACCTAAGAAACAAAAGATAATACCAATTATTATCCTAAGCAAAAAGAGTCCAATAGTTATCAAGATCGATTATATATTCCCAATGAAAGTAGATACTTTGAAATCTATTTTACATATCGATTCCAATTTCCTTGATACTTTATACATGACTAAACTGCATACTAAAAGAATAGGCTATTCAAGAAAAGCCTCACAAAAAGGAATGCATGAATCCAAGAGTTCAATGTAGGGTAATTAAAAGAACAAAACAGAAAAGACAAGAGCAACATGTAGAAACCCGCCTATAAATAGCTATGTCCTCCAATCTAACCATTCTAACATCATAAAAGAAATAGTTTAGAAGTAAGAACTACCAAAGGCACATATAAAAATCACCAAAACAATTGCTCATAAAGTGGAGGATTCACGAATAACTAATGATACAAGTTCATTCTCCAAATATCACTTTACGACCATCATAGTCAATACATCTCCTATGTGCCCACAAAGCAAAAGACGAAAAGAAACTAATATGGACTAACATATAATATAAATTGCTAATGAGATGAATACCACATTTCACTCACCAAGTCACCATGCATAAGTTACAGATTTTCACTACATTCAGGCCCTCCTAATCCTTGACTCAGCATGATAAATTTGCTAGCAACAAAAGATACTTTCCCAAAGACAAAACCCATGAACAGCAAACAATTAGCAACCGAGAATGCTATCAACAAAACTCAATTTCCACCCTAACTCGCCTTTCATTGCCATCCAATTCACCATTTGTCACAAGGTGAATAGCTCCACCTAAAAGGTTTCCTACCAATTATACCGATGGTTGCAAAGAAAATCTTCAGCCGCAATCCAACATCAATCAGAAAGCAGAGATTCTACAGTCCAATAGAAATCAAGAAACGCAAGATGCCGATACCAACTAATCAAGATAATATATATGCGCAATCACATTCAACAAACATAAACCTTCTAGGCATTTCATCAAACACCTAGCATGCATACTAGAAACCAAGCATTTCAATGGGATCTAGGGTTGAGCCTCACCACAGGAAGCAAGGGGGAGAAAGGCCATGCTGATGGCTGCTGTTAGTGCTGCCGATTGAGCTTCGGCTCGTCTTTGCCGCCCGGCCATCGGCTGCTTCCGCCGATGCAACTCTTGTCAGATCTCCCGCCGAGCACTGCTTCTGCTTTGTTGCTTGTCGCTGCCTGGCGCCTTTGCTGAGGGGCAAGGTGGGCAGCAGCCTGGAGGAAAAGAAGCAATACTGGGAGGAAGCAATGGGGGAGGAAGCAACAAGGGGAGTGGCGCCAGGAGCTGAGGGCGCAGGAGAGAAATCGCCAGGGAGCTGAGGGTGCAGGGGAATCGCCAGGGAGTGAGGGCGCAGGGGAATCGCCAGGGAGTGAGGGCGCAGGGGAAAAAAATCGGCTGGGGAAAAAATCTGTCTTCATGCAATTTCAACCACACAAGGAAGGAGAGAGAGAGAGGCTAGGAGAGAGAGGGGAAAGACAGCCAGGAAAAAAAAAACGAGCTAGCATTTTCAAGGGCAAGAAGGTAATTAATAAAAGCCTCTCAAGACTCCAACTGAAACTCTCCTATTTTTTTGTATTATTTTTATTTTTATTTTTTTTTAACAAAATGAAATTCTCGATAATACACACATCAATTAATTTCCACAGATAGCATTCCATCTGAATCAATCTGCAACAGAGAAATTTCAAACAAGGGAGCACACCACAAAAGCTCATTAGAACTTGACGCAAAATAAACAAAAGTTCAGTTGAAACCAAAATCCGATAATAAACGTTTTAAACTGTGAGGCGACAAAACTTTTCTCCGGAATAAATCCTTGAATCAGGAAAAATGAAAACATTTCTGGTACAAACCCTGGCAAAGAAGATTTGCGGTATTACAATAGTACATAAGCTTTTTTCATTAACATGTAGAGGAATCTGAAAATGGGAATGAGCTATACGAGTATTTGGGAGTAAAAGCAAAGCAACTCCAGATGAGGCAACTACGAGAACAATGTATGATTTAGACCTGAGAGTGGTTATGATAACATTCCAAAGATACATTTTTTCAGTACCACCATAGCCAGATACAAAAAAGAATCCAGGTTTTTGCTGAGTCACACATACCATAACTCTATCATATATAATTTGTTGTTCACTGTTCAATTTAGCATACAAGATAGCAGCTTGTGATGCCAAAGTATCTGTATCATAAGTTAACTCTTCTACAATAAGCCTTTTAGCAATACTTACATCACCATACACAGATTCCATTTTTATATTGTAGGAAGCAAAGTTGTGCCCATTCTTTGAGAACACGGCAAAAAGCTCATTCATAAGTTGTACCTGTAAATAGCTAGCAGGTATAGAATACAATCGATTTTGGCTTGCCGTAACCTGTATGCTATATCCAGCTAGGAAGCACCAATATTTATCGAATGAGGCCAGAGGATTAGCAACACTTGAAAAGCAAAGAACTACCATGAAGAGATGCCTAAGCTGCTACGCAGTAGCCCAAACAATTGCCTCATCAAAAAGCAGGAACCATTCCGTATCATCACCCACCAATCCACGAGCTCAGCAAGCTTCCTTAAAGGTAGGATAGCACACACCTTCAAAAGTCCTAATATCTTTGTAGATATGCGCACCTTGCATGATCATCAAAAGAATTTGGAGATAGGAAAGCTCACCAGTGCTTGGATGAACATTATATATACATCCAATTTTTGAGCTGCAATGCTTCCTCTTCGTCCATTTTCTCTCATTATTGTCCTACCTCCATTTGGATGCAAATTGGCAATAGGAGAAGGATCTGGCTTCCACGGAATGCTGATTAGCAACAAACCATTCTATTAACGTAGTTCTGTACGACCTTGGATCAACAACGAGTTTTCCAGATTTGACCTTTTGTGGTATATAACTTTGTTCATGCCAGGCATATGAACAGAGAGGCGTTCAATAGAAGGCATCCGATCATGCAGCTCAAAACCAAACAATCGCCAAATCGCTTTGCATGAAGATAAGTATTTGTGGTTTGTACGGTGTAGCTGTTAGAACCAACCAGGAAAGAAACAAAGAATACATCATAAGCCAGGCAAAAAACAAGCAATGATATTTCACAAAGAATACCTGCATCTAATATAGTCAGCGATCTCGTCTATACCAGAACTATGAGCGTCGCTGGATCCTCTTGGTTGCTAGTCACTGGAATGAAAGAACATCTTTGTTCTATCATGTCCTTTAGTTAGGTACTTAAATAAATATCTAAGAAGATTCGTTTTGTTACACCATTCCACATTTATGTGTGCTTAGCATTTCTTAAGAAGAAGCATATTGTATGGGACAACTAATTTATTATCCAATAGCACACCATTTTTCACTATGAAGTGGCCATCATCACGATGATGATATATCGGGAATCCAACCTCATCGATTATCGTTTCCACACATAAAGACTCTGGATATTGCTTTGAACAAATACCATCTTTCAGACACAGGCAGTTTTTGTTGAGTTCTCCACATGGACCATGCATCATGAATTCTTCGACGAGAGCATAACCAAGTGGATAAGCAATTGGATTAGGTATGTCCGCACATATCAACGTATCTATGAACACAGGCGATGGATCTCTAGCACTATCGATAAGCCATGTAAGGGTGTGAACATGGGAAAGCTCTCTCTTCTGGAATTCAATAGTGTATAGGACTGCACAAAGGAAAAGGGACACGTTAAAAAACCGAAATAAAGAGAATGCAATAAACAAGAGGGAACAATACGTGTATGATTTGAATATAGAATATACCTGCACAAATAGGACTAGAAGTGTGACCAATTTTTATATCGAAAATATATTCATCGAGCTTCATATGGAAAACACGTGTCACAATATCGGAACGATTAGGATATTTTTGACTAGGTTCATACCACAGCACATCAGCAATTTCTGGCCATCTTGAGCTACATGTGAAAGTATGGAAGAGATCAGGAGGGCTATATTCACGGCAAATATCCACGGCGAAGGCAGCGATGAAGACACCAGGAACCCACCAATCGCAGGTGGCCCATACCGTGACAGGCTAGCGAAACCCACCATCTCTCTCCGGCGAGGCAAGGCACGCAACACAGGACGCAGGTGGCAGGAAGCACGAGACGACCCGGGTGAGGAGCAACGAAGGCAACACTGATGACCGGCGAGAGGAACCGCTGGCCCGCATTGTAGATTGAAGAGGAAGTAGGGGTGCAAACGGAGCGGATAGTTCCCGACCGACCGAAGACCGAATTCGTTTAAAATCCGATTCGAATCCGAAAAAATGATATCCGGTTATATCCGGTTATATCCGGATTCGATCCGGATTCGAATCTGCCTATCCGAAAAAAATATGGGGTAGGATATGGAAAGAGAAGTATCCGATCCGTATCCGATCCATACCCGCATATCCGAGATATCCGAAAAATATCAGTGTAAATGAGTGCAATAGATATCCGATAACAGATCCGATAAACATAAACATTCTACATCATATAAGTTCATATGTTGATTGGAATTATACTTGGCTGCATATTATTCTTATATAGGGAAGGCAACTATTATTGAATTTGAAACACTTATATGTCTCCAAGGTTCTAGTAAAGTTTTGTGTATTTAATATCGCGACATATATGGTTTCGCTTTCACGCATTATCCGACTAACTATTCAGAATCGAGACTAACCGTGATCCGAACGATCCAGATTCGCTCCGTATTCGCGAATCAAGTAATCCAGATTCAGTATTCGAATCCGCACCGCCCATATCCGATTCTATATCCGAGAAAAAATTTGGAATAGGATACGGAATGAGCGAAATCCGTCCGTATCCGATCCGTTTGCACCCCTAAGAGGAAGGGGATTAAGTGTGGTAAGCCAACCAGCAAAATAAAGGATCACACGGCATGCATCGGCAAAAAATTTGCCGCGCGAGCGACACACGGCCAGCATAACCAAGACCGACACGCGTTCAGCCAATAAAAAAAACGACAAGGCGCGTGCGGGGAAGAATCGAACGCTGGTCACTGGGCTGCAGGCGAGAGCCCTTACCGCTGCACTGCACTGCCGGTTGCGAATAGCGAGCACGTCAAAATACTTGAGGTAGGCAAGTGGTTGAGCCACGCGGACGACGTGACTGAACGCTTAGCCAGCCGTACGCACGAGCGAGCGGCACGTTGTTCGCATGCACGACGCAGCACTGGGGTGCGGTCACGTCGCCCAAAATACAACACGGCATGCGGAGGAGACAGGAATCCTTCAGGCTTTATATACGATAGTATACCATAACGGTACCGATGTCACGATAAGTGCGGAGTGCATGCATCTCCTATTATTAGGGGTGCAATCGGATCGGATTCGGTCGGATATCGCTCTTTCCATATCCTAAACTATATTTTTTGTCGGATTCAAATCGATTCGATAGACCGATATCTAATACGGACGGATAATATCGGTCGCGGATTCGAATCGAATATGGAGCGAAATCGGTACGGTATCGAATAATTTTTATCGGATAATGCACGAAAATAGATATCGCATAAAGCACACATATAGCATTGATTAACCAACTGTATGGGTTCAATATGCAACAAGATTATCGCAGTCTAACAAGTAATTTTATCGAGCAGTCTAACAATGTTGTAAAAGCACATTAAATTTGAACAGTACAAATGTGACAAGTGGATAATTCAGATGTTTAACTATAGTGTGAATACGTACTATTGTGATAAAACTTTTTTTATGGGAAAGCCATGTGATAAAACTAAAAAAAAAGCTTACTGTAATGAAGCACAATAACCAAACAGCAAGAAGAACCTACCAGGCTACCACCGCAATTCACGGAGCAGAGACACGGTCACGCGGCCGTCACACGCAGCCATGGCCCATGGGTGCGCCGATGCCATCTTCGTGCCGCGGAACGAGGCGCTGGAGCGGGCCCTCGATCCGGAGTTCAAGCGCCACGGCCTCCGGTCCCGCCGTCACGTGACGCACGTACAACGCCCGAACGAGCCGTGCGTTTGAAAGCAATCGGATATCCGAATATATTTGACCGGATATTATCCGAAAATATTCTCGGGATATACCGATCCGACGGATAGTAATCTCCGAATCGAATCAAATCCAAACAAAATATCCAAACCGAATCCGAATCCAAAATTATCCGAAAAAAATATCCAAATCCGATCCGAAGCTATCCGGTCGGTCGGTCGGACGGTAAATATCCGATCCGATTGCAACCCTGCCTATTATTGATGGTTCCTGTATCTATCTTGTCGGCTTTTCAATGACTAAACTACCGGTAGTAGTACGCAGTGGATGTATGGTTGCACAGTGCATACACATAAATGTATCCGAATTCCCCTCTAATAAAAATAAGAGAAATTTTATAGTGTATTGAATAGTAATATACGGTGGATAGTATAAATTAGATCTAACTATTGATTTATTAAATGTATTCCTATTACTATACTACCGAAGAAAATATAAATAAATACTAACTAATATGATCTATTGGATAGAAGAAAATAAACAGTAAATGTTGAATTTAGTGTACATAAAAGTGTTGAGGAATTAGACAGTTTCTAGATTAAATTCCGAATATAAATCATGAACAGCATCACAGAAACTAGCACGTATCTCTCTAACATACTAGATAACACGAACATCATGATCATCTTGATAAACATGATTAACCACGAGATTAGGACAGATCGGACGTACTGAGTAGAAGAAGATGCAGACGACGTAGCTGGTGCAGTTGCGGTGTTGATGTGGTCGACGTTGGTGATGGCGCGTCGCAGGAGCTGCTGGCTACGACGTCCAGCAGCAGGAACAGGAAGACGAGCCGTGGTGAAGATCTTAAGCAGTCGCGTGAAGCGCTTCCCAAAAACCTTATTCGCTCTCTCCCGGTGCAGGATCTCGAAGACGAAGGGTTCCGGAGACCTGCTCTCCCGATCGCTAATGCACGTCGGCGTTCGGGATAGAGAAGGATACGATGGCGACGCAGCAGCGAGAGGTGGCAAAACCCTAACTCAATGTGTTCTATTCTACTACACGGGTGGCAGGAGGCAGTATATATAGGGATAGCCTAGTAACCGTGACCGAACGTGACTCGAAGAGGTGCCACGAACGGACTCGGTTACAGTATCCTTATCTCATACTACAACTGCCACGATTCCGAGTAGCAAAAGAAAAAACTGCAAAAGGAAATAGCGCCTCCGCTAGCCATCGAACTCGATTTCGCTGTACCATTCACGCGCATGTCGCGTATGCGCGCCGCCTGGCCTGGCCTGGTGTGGCGTGGCGAGGCGAGCGAGTGTTCGCGTGTGTTTCTCTTCTTCTCCCTTATCATGCTTCTAAGAAGGTGGAGAGAACTCTCCCTTATAAGTTGGTCATCCTCCACCTTCACAAGCAATATGGGACTAATGTTTGCACACATGTCTCCTCATGAGTGGGCCTTTGAGATTTTCTAGGATTTATTTGTCTCAATTAAGTGGGCTTGGCCCAAATGCCCAAATAATCCAACAATCCCCCACCAGATCTCAAAGTCCATTTAAAGATTTGCCAATACTGACTACTCTTTAATATACCAAATGCTTCAACAGAGATAAGTTGAACTTCTGCCTAGAGCTCCAAGCTACACCCATCCACAACTTGAACAATAGACTATGCCTTGAATTGCAAGTTTTGTGTGAACAGGTTTCACTCAAAGTCATAACTGATACCTAGCTGCTAGTAGCCTTCTCCGTGGGTGGAGCATATGAGTCGTACTCTATGGTCTCTTCATGAGCTTACTAGAGATCACCCGAGTCTCGTAGACTGCGACTTTAGACAGCCGGGCTCATATAGGTGTGTTCTTTCAAGAATGCTCTGTAGGACAACATCTTTGCTAGTTAAAGCCAATAGAAACACATTAAGGCATATCGCCATCCTGCCTTACAGCCTTTTAAGAGTATTGCATCTTCACTTAGAGAGGATAATAGATTACTCTCCTCAGTTTGCCAATAGCTTGTTTTTACCCAGGACCTAATTCACGGGATCTCCGATCACAAAGGCTGGGTTACCACTATGGCAACTTATATGGGTCTCATACCCATCTCCCTCGATGCACCTTTTATCACATTCCGTGATAGTCCCTTGGTAAAGGAATCTGCCAGGTTTTTGTCTGTTTGTATATAAGTCACACTTATTACTCCGTGTTTCTCAATTTCCGATGACTTCAATGTTTTTAACATGTCTTGATGACTTCAGATTATCCTTAGCATCGTTCACTTTAGCAATCATAGATTGATTATCACAATTCATAAGGATAGCCAGATTGGTTTTTCAACCACCGCAAGTCCATCAAGAGCTCACGCAGCCAATCTGCCTCTACAATGGTCAGATCTAAAGCAAAGGAGCTCCGCCCCATGGTTGACCTTATCAAAATGGTCTGCTTGCAGACCTCCATGACACCGCACCACCACCAATGGTAAACACATATCCACTGGTGGCATAGAGCTCATCTACAGCAGAAATCCAGTTCGAGTCACTATATCCCTCAAGCACTGCAGGGTGCCTTGAATAGTGAATCGCATAAATCATAGTACCTTTCAAATAGCGCATTACCCTTTCAAGCGCATGCCAATGATCAGAACCCGGGTTTGACATGAACCTACTCAATTTGCTCATAGCAAATGATATATCAGGTCTCGTTGCACCTGCAAAGTACATGAGCGAACCGATAATCTGAGAATATCTCAATTGGTTTAAACCAATTTTCTTATTCTTTCTCGGTCACACCGGGATCATAAGGAGTGGGAGAGGGCTTGTCATCCATAAAGCCAAACCGCTCAAGACCTTCTCCACATAGTGGGATTGCGAAAGAGTAATCCCACTCTCATCTTTAATAAGCTTGATGTTCAGAATTACATCAGCTTCTCCCAGATCTTTCATATCAAATTTCTTTGACAGAAAAGACTTGAACTCATTGATCACATCAATATTTGTGCCAAAAATCAGTATATCGTCCACATAAAGGCACAATATAACTCCTTCACCCCCACCATAGCGATATTATACACATCTATTAGCCTCATTAATGACAAAGTTCGCAGAGGTCAAAGTGGTGTCGAACTTCTCATGCCATTGCTTAGGTGCTTGTTTCAGGCCATACAAAGATTTCAATAATTTACACACCTTGCTCTCTTGACCCTTTACTACATACACATCAAAGTTGCTCCATGTAGATTTCCTCATCTAGCTCTCCATTAAGGAAAGCCTGTCTTCACGTCCATCCGATGAACGAGAAGACCATATGAGGCAAATTAGGGAAAGTAATACTTAATGGTGGTCATTCTAGCAACAGAATAAGTATCAAAGAAATCTTTGCCTTCTTTTTGGGTGTAACCCTTAGCCACAAGCCAAGCCTTGTACTTCTCAATAGTACCATCAGGCCTAAGTTTCTTCTTGAACACCCATTTACAACCCACAGGTTTAAAACCATAGGGCCTTTCAGTTACCTCCCAAGTCCCATTGGCGAGAATCGAGTCCATCTCATTCTCGACAGCTTCTTTCCAATTATCTCATCTCGAGATGCATATACCTCTGCAATGGACGTGGGAGTATCATCCACGAGGTACACATGAAATCATTGCCAAAGGATTTTTCAATCCTCCGCGTCTCTTGCTCTTTTAGGAGCTTCATTGTCATCCTCCTCTAGGATTTTCTCGTGGTTGCTCGAAAGACTCAATAGGTGTAATAGTCTCGTGAATTATCTCAAAAGAAAATCTAGAAGTGCTATGCATATCTTTCATCTAAACATATTCTCAAAAATGTAGCATCACGAGACTCCATAATAGTATCAACATACATATCGTGCACATCGCTTTATCTACTAAAATCTATAAGCGATGCTCACCGAAAGCATATCCCGTAAAGCCACAATCCACCGTTTTAGGCCCGAGCTTACGCTTTTTGTTAATTGGTACATTTACTTTCGCCAAGCATCCCCATGTGCGCAAGTAAGAAAGTGATGGTTTTCTTCAACCCACTTCTCGTAAGGGGTCTTGTCCATGTTTACATTAGGAATTCTATTCAGACATGACATGAAGTCAACACACCTCCCCCACCATGCCTTAGATAAGCCAAAGAAGGTTCAACATGGCATTCACCAAGTCACCAACAGGCGGTTTTTCCTCTCGGCAATCCCGCTTTGATTCGGGCGAGTAGGGAGGTGTCCTCTCATGAATAATACCATGTTCCGCATGTAAATCATCAAAGATTTTGGGAAAAATTCACCACCACGATCCGACCTAAGACGTTTGATCTTTCTCTAGTTGATTTTCAACTTCACTTTATAGATTTTAAAGTAGTCTAGCGCCTCGTCCTTAGTTTTTAACAAGTAAACATAGCAAAATCTAGTTGCATCATCAATCAATGTCATGAAATATCTCTTTCCACCCTTTGTCAACACACCATTCATCTCGCATGATCGTAATGTATGAGTTCTAGAGGTGCCAAGTTCCTCTCCTCACCGCCTTTGTGAGGCTTTCGAGGTTGCTTCGATTGCACACAACTATGGCACTTAGAGCCTTTGGCAATAGTGAAATTCGGAATTAAATTCATGCTGGAAAGCCGATTCATAAGACCAAAATTAATGTGGCATAAACGAGAGTGCCAAGTACTTACATCATCATTAACACTACCACAGATACGGTTCACAGACTTATTATTAAAATCTGAAAGGGAAAAGCGGAACAAGCCTCCACACTCATAGCCTTTACCAATAAATAGTCAATGTTTCGACACAACTACTTTATTGGATTCTAACACTACCTTAAACCCATCTCTGCATAGAAGGGAGCCACTAACGAGATTCTTATTGATAGAAGGGACATGCTGCACGTTCCTCAGCTGCACGATCTTTCCCGAAGTGAACTTCAGATCCACTGTGCCAGTGCCATGAACAGAAGCATGTGACCCATTCCCCATCAGGACGGAGGAATCTCGAATGGCTTGATAAGAAGAGAACATATTAATGTCAGAACACACATGAACATTAGCACCCGTATCAATCCACCAACTGGAAGATCAAATCGAGAATCTGAAGGTAAATTACCATACCCTGCGTCTCGAGCATTGCTAGCGGTCACCGTGTTGACAGCCTTGGACGCCTGTCCATTGTTGGCCTTTTTCCCTCGATGGTCTGCACGATTAGGGCATTCCTTGGAAAAGTGCCCGACCTCACCACATGTGAAGCAGGGCAGCTCAGCCTTGTTCATCTTCTTCTTCTTGAAGTTGGTAGTCTTGTTAGGCTTGTTTTTCTCTTTGTTCTTGCCGTAGTTCTTCTGAACCATGTTGGTGCTGGACTGGCCCTCGGCTCCTTTACCATTGAAGTCCTTAGCCCGAGCCTTCTCTTCAACATCAAAGGACGCTATCAGATTTTCGACTGATATCTTTGTCCTCTTATGTTTTAGAGTAGTGCCGAAACTCCTCCACGAAGGAGGAGTTTTGCAATGATGCAACCGCCACAAAAGGATCGGGTAAAACACATTCCAGAGTTCGAAGTTCCTTGACAATGCATTTGTATCTCATGGGCTTGCTCTACAACAGAGCGATTATCGGCCATCTTATAGTCATGAAAATTCTCCATGACATATAGTTCATCGCCCACATCCGATGCAATCAACTTGGCATTGATGTATCCCACAACACCTTCAAATTCTGTTATGTGCATGTACACATCGCATGACGATCGGCAAGAACGCTAAGAATGCATCCCACGAAGAGAGTATTGGCATCTGTGAAACTCTTCTGCTGCTTTCGGCGGAGAGGTCACTTCGAGCTTGCCTTTACTAACCTGCATTACTTTCATAGTCAGAAGCCGGCGTGACCTTGACTTGCCACCTCTTAAAGTGCACACGGAGAATTTCTCCGGCTTCAATCGTCGGCAAAGCCAGCCATTGTTAATCCAGAAAAATGTCTACAATAAGGTTTTTGGATTGTTGAGGAATTAGACAGTTTCCAGATTAAATTCCGAATATAAATCATGAACAGCATCACAGAAACTAGCATGTATCTCTCTAACATACTAGATAACACGAACATCATGATCATCTTGATAAACATGATTAACCACGAGATTAGGACAGATCGGACGTACTGAGTAGAAGAAGATGCAGACGACGTATCTGGTGCAGTTGTGGTGTTGATGTGGTCGACGTTGGTGATGGCGCGTCGCAGAGTCGGCGCTCACGACGCCCAAAGCGGCGAGGAACGAGGAAGACGAACCGTGGTGAAGATCTTAAGCAGTCGCGCGAAGCGCTTCCCAAAAACCTTATTCGCCCTCTCCCGGTGCAGGATCTCGAAGATGAAGGGTTCCGGAGACCTGCTCTCCTGATCACTAATGCACGTCGGCGCTCGGGATGGAGAAGGATACGATGGCGACGCAGCAGCGAGAGGTGGCAAAACCCTAACTCAATGTGTTCTATTCTACTACACGGGTGGCAGGACGTAGTATATATATGGATAGCCTGGTAACCGTGACCGAACGTGACTCGAAGACGTGCCACGAACGGACTCGGTTACAGTATTCTTATCTCATACTACAATTGCCACGATTCCGAGTAGCAAAAGAAAAAACTGCAAAAGGAAACAGCGCCTCCGCTAGCCATCGGAGTCGATTTCGCTGCACCATTCACGCGCATGTCGCGTACGCGCGCGTGTGTTTCTCTACTTCTCCCTTGTCATGCTTCTAGGAAGGTGGAGAGAACTCTCCCTTATAAGTTGGTCATCCTTCACCTCCACAAGCAATATGGGACTAATGTTTGCACACATGCCTCCTCATGAGTGGGCCTTTGAGATTTTCTAGAATTTATTTGTCTCAATTAAGTGGGCTTGGCCCAAATACCCAAATAATCCAACAAAAAGAGCTTTAAAAAATAAACATATGTGAATGGTCATATCCAAGCACTTCAAATTAAGTCTAAAGCTTCCGAATCACTGCATGAATTTAAAAATCAAGCCAAGACTAGGTCGTAAACAATCAAGTCGCATGGATGGCGCGACACAAGGATTATACTTTAAGCATGCAATTGACTAGACCTGCGGCTACGGATCGATAGACATGCATACGTGATTAATTTGGACCGTTCCATATGCACGTTTTCTCAGCGCCCATCTCTGAAAGTGAAATACAAAACCTTAATTGGCGTTTTTCTTTCCCTTTTTCCAACGGCCGACTTGGTGTCCACGTCAGGAATCGATCAGTATACAGATGTGCAAGATGGACTATATAGATACTCATTTGGCCCTGAAGGTTTAACTAATTTTGAGCTGCTTAATTAAGACCGTACCAAGTTTCAAAATATCGTACGAACGGAAGGAGTATTACTCATGACTCGTGAGCAGCTAGCACTACTACAGACTGATTCATCCGCGACCTCCATTACTGTCGGGTAGGCCCGAGCCGACAGTGATAATATTATTACTGCCGGTTCTAAATTCAATCGGCAGTGATAATATTATCACTGCCGGTTCTAACTTCAACCGGCAGTGATAAGAATAGTATAATTTTCTCGCACGAATGGAGGCAATATCATTGCTGGGTTTAGAGAGAACCGGTAGTGATAAGAAGATATGACTGCCGGTTTATATAAAAAACCGGTAGTGATTTATCATTGCCGGTTTGGCTATCAACCGGCAGTGATAAGACCATTTTCACTGCCTGTTTTACTCCAGAACCGGCAGTGATATTACTGTTCCCCATAATTAGTTAAGATACAAAACATATCAAACATTGTAATTTATCTCGCACAGAACATATCAAAACATAATTAGTTAAAAAACAAAACATATTAAACATAATTAGTTATACTGTCCATAATTACATATTTAGTCCTAATTATATATACAAAATATAACGGGCCAACGGCTTTTAACCGTTTGAAACCCAAAATGGCGCGAAACCCTATATTCAAAAGTCGTCGTCATCCTCCTCCTCCTTCTCGTCGCCGGAGCTGCCGCCGGATGACCGATCGGAGTTGCGGCGGTGCTCCTCCTCCTCCTCCTCCTCCTCCGAATCCGATTCGGTGGCGGAGTTAGTCTGCCGCCTAACGCCCTTGAGACCTCGCCCCATTGTTGTTGCTGTCTGTCGCCCTCCTCCTCCTCCTCTACCTCCTCTTCCTCCTCCTCCGCCTCCTCCTCGTCCTCCTTCTTCTTTGGCGGCGGAGCGGTGCTTTACCTAGTACGTGCTCGCTTCTTGGGGGGGCATTCTTGTAGCAGTGGTGGATTGTGAGGAGCGGCGCTACAGATTAAGGAGCTGGGCATTATATTGAGGAGGAATGGGAAGCCCAACAGTTGCCGAAAATGAGGAAGCGCAACAGTTGGCAGAGGAATGGGGAAGCGTGACGGTCGTTGGCGGCGGGAGGTGTAAGGTTCATATTATCATTGCCGGTTTTAAATTCAAATGGCAGTGATAATATTATCACTGTAGGTTTTAAATTTAACCGGTAGTGATAATATTATCACTGCCGGTTGTAACTTCAACCGGCAGTGATAAGAACAGTGTAATTTTCCCGCTCGAATGGAAGTCAATATCACTATCAGTTTTAGAGAAAGAACTGAGAGTGATGTATTACTACCGGTTGAACAGTATAACCGGCAGTGATAAAGTCATTTGCGCGAGAAACGACAGTAATATCATTGCTGGCTTTAGAGATAGAAGTGGCAATGATATATTACTGTCGGTTCTAGAGTAAAAACCGGCAGTGATAATATGTCACTATATATACCCTAGCTCTCTTCCCCAACCTGTTCAGAACAGAGAGGAGCTCTGTTCTTGCTCGATTGGGGTGGAGAGGGGGCGAATTTTTGCTCTCAAATTTGGTGTAATTCGTTTCTAACTCGTGATCTAAGGTTCGTATCTTGATGTACATTTCTTTAGTAGTTTATTTAGTTGGATATTACACAATTAAAGCTCTAATTTGGAGGCTAGATTTGTAATTACCAACTTTTATATATATAGTGATTGGTGAGATTATGATGTAGGTTGAATTTAAGTATTTAGAGGACTAAATTAGTGATTGCATTTAATCCGTTGATTGAATTTAAATGTGGTAGCACTTCATAATTAACTATTGTTTAATCTAATTACTTAAAATTGTTTCTTTATTTCGTGTATGTTAATTTAATACTTCTGTAAGTAATGTAAATTTCTTTGAATGCAGACCATTATATATAACTAATAGCAATTATTTAATTGATTTTACAATCGAGATTTGGATATAGATTTATAAGTAATGAAAATTTGTAGATTAATTAGTAGTACATAACAAATTAAATGAATAAAACAATTTGTGAGCACTTATTGATTTACTGAGATCTTATTTGTTATAAATATTTGTAGATGGACCGAAGATAGATGTATGAAGCGGACCGTCGTGATAGAGAGTACTTTAATGGTGTGACTAATTTTCTGAGCGCGGCTGCAGCGTACAAGTCAAATAAGTTGATGGACTATATTTGTTACCCATGCGTCGATTGCAAGAATGAGAAGCAATTTTCTAACCTTGAGGCGATCCATGCACACTTGCTTCGAAGGGGTTTCAAGCCTGCCTATACCTGTTGGACCGAGCACGGTGAAGATGAGATTGTACGTGAAGGGCATCTAATTGATGATGATGAAGACAACGACTTGACTACGGTTGAAAATATGTTCATCGACACCCATGAAGACACGTTCATCAATAACCATAAAGATGATCTAGAACAGATGTTGCATGATGGGGAGGAGGACCTCACGAGTGAAAGGGATTTTCAGAAGTTTTAGCATATGGTTGAGGATTCTACAACACCCTTGTACCTAGGCTGCAAGGAGGAGCTCAAAAAGCTGCATGTTGTGCTTACGCTACTGCAGTTGAAGGCAAGCAATGGTTGGTCTGATAAGAGTTTCACAAAGCTGTTAGGTTTCTTCAGAGATGTCCTTCGAGAGCGTAACGTGTTGCCAGCAACCACGTACCAGGTCAAGCAGGTTGTTTGTCCGTTGGGACTGGAAGTGCAGAAAATACACGCATGTCCAAACGATTGCATATTGTATCGCAATGAATTTGCAAATTTTGATGTGTGTCCCGTTTGCAAGGCATCTCAGTATAAGCGTGGCGATGATGACATCGAGGCGCAGCGTAAAAGAAAAGACCTCTGACCAAGGTGGTGTGGTATTTCCCTATAATCCCCCGTCTGAAACGTCTGTTTGTGAACAAAAAGCATGCTTAATTGCTACGATGGCACACCGAAGAGCGTAAGAAGGATGGAATGCTTAGACACCCTGCTGACTCTACGCAGTGGAGGAATATTGATAGAAAATACAAGAAACACTTTGCATATGATGCGAGGATTATAAGGTTTGGACTTAGTACGGATGGGATGAATCCTTTCGGCAACATGAGTAGTCGTCATAGCACTTGGCCGGTGATTTTATGTATCTACAACCTTCCTCCTTGGCTTTGCATGAAGCGGAAGTACATTATGATGTCGCATCTTGATTCAAGGGCCGAGGCAACCTGGCAATGATATTGATGTGTTCCTCAAACCACTTGTTGAAGATCTTACGGTATTGTGGAGCAGCGATTGTACGGGTATGGGATGAGTACAAAGAGAACTTCATACTACGGCGTGTTGTTGTTCAGTAACCATCATTGATTACCTGCTCTTGGCAATCTTTCGGGCGGACTATAAAAGGATTCAATGGATCGTCCATTGCGAGGTGATCTGGTGGCCGTGGCTGAAATCTTCTTGAAAAATGTGTTACATACGGCATCGTAGGTTTCTTCGTAAGGACCACACGTATCGCAACAACAAGAGAGCTTTTGACGGTACAAAGGAGACTGCTTTAGCTCCGAAACATCGCAACGGCAAAGAGATATTTGCGGCCATAAAGGATATTAAAATTATCTATGGAAAGGGAGCCGGAAGTACATCAGTCCCGAGTTCCGGTAATACAGCTCCTTTGTGGAAAAAGAGATCAGTATTTATGGACCTATCTTTTTGGTAGCACTTGGATGTTCGACATGCGATCGATGTCATGCATATAGAGAAGAATGTGTGTGATAGCTTGCTTGGTATTTTACTAGACATACCTGGCAAAACAAAAGTTACACTCAACGCACGGATGGACCTGAAAGATATGAAACTCAGGAAGGAGCTGCATCATGAAGATCTGGGTCATGGAAAAAAGTACCTTCCCGCAGCTTGCTACACTTTAAGTAAGAAAGAGAACATTAGCGTGTGTGAATGCTTGCACGGAGTCAAAATTCTGTCCGGTTATTCTGCCAACATAAAGAGGCTAGTCTTAATGAAAGACTTGAAATTAGTTGGTATAAAGTCTCATGATTGCCACGTGATGATAACACAGATGCTTCCTATTGCAATTAGGGGTGTTCTGCCAGAGAAAGTGCGAGACCCAATTATAAAGTTGTGTTCATTCTTCAATGTGATTTCACAGAAGGTCATCGACCTGTTGAAACTGGATAAGCTGCAGCAAGATATGATCCACACTCTATGCTGGCTTGAGATGTGCTTCCCTCCATCCTTCTTCGATATTATGGTCCATCTCATTGTTCATATTGTGAAAGAGATACAGTTTCTTGGCCCTATGTTTCTACATCAAATGTACCCTTTTGAGAGGTTCATGCGGGTTGTGAAGAAATATGTTCGTAATCGACATCGGCTGGAAGGGTATATTGCCGAAGGTTGGGGAACCGAGGAGGTCATCGAGTTCTGCATCGATTACATGGATCTCAAACCGATTGGTCTGCCTGTATCTCGCCATGAAGGGAGGCTACAAGGGAAAGGGACACACTACGTCAGGATGGGCCTATAGTAACACTTTTTTTGAGCTATACTAACAATAATAGGACTCAGTAACACTTTTTTTACCTATAGTAGCACATATGCGTGTTACTATAGGCCCATCCTGACGTAGTGACTAGGTCAGAAATCGATCCGTACAAATGATCGTGTTTCATTCACGCAAGCACATTTTACAGTTCTACACCAATCAGTTGTAGCGGCCCCGTATGTCAACATGCACAAGAACATGCTATGAAGAAAAAACCCATGTAAGTCTGAGGTTTGGATCACTAGTGAGCACAGAGATAACTTTAGAGATTGGTTGTTTAGACACATGATGCATACGTAGACAGAGTGCGCTCAATTGAGAGCACTGGCTAAGTGTCGGGACCCGAATTTGCAAATCCGGACCCTCTGTGTTTCAGCACTAGTCCAGGATCACGCTAGTGCACACAGTTGCAACATCGGTACATATCACAGACATATCCAACGAAATAATAAGTACTTTAATTAAATACTCAAACTAGTTGATTGACCTTATGGTCAAGTTACAAAGATACGCCTCGCAGGGCGAAGACTTATTAAAATATTCAAATGCAGCGGAAATAAAATAAACTCGTGGCGCCAACCAATTTGCCACAGGCAACTGACTGGGCTCGCTCCTAGTTAAATCGGCTCCTCTGATACTCCTCCTCTGACGGGGGTTGCTTCTTCTTCAAGCTGAAGTTGTGTTGTTGTGGGTGAGTACTTTGAGCACTCGGCAAGTCATGCATGTAATGCAAATCTAATATTCTACATGCATGGCTTAGTACAAAGGATAGGCTATGGTTCATGAGCGATGCTGACATTCAAGATAAGCGAAGAATAGATTACAAAGCAAGAAAAGCAAGAGTAGGAATAGTAGCTTTCACAAACATTTCAATCAATAAATCACTTTTCCATCCTAAGTCATGTTCATCATCACCAACCCAAGCATTTTCCATCAACAAGTCATTTTTTTATGAAAATCTAACCCTTGACCGTAATCATGAAGCGATGCTCAATACCGTGAAACACGGCTATTGAATAGGTTGTACACTCTGCGGAGGTTATACACTTTACCCACAAGATACGATCAAATACCACCAAGGCAAATAACCGTGAAGCCTTTCCAAAGTTCCATCTAAACTCGATCTTGCCGCTAAGGTTTCAACACTTGAGGGACTGGTTACCACACCGGGGCCCCCTCTTGCGCCATGTGAGTTCTCATTCCGCTTCTCGGGCCTCACACCACCACGACAAGATCAAAGAATAGATTTCCCGGTTTACTCAGCTAAGCCCGTCCCATTCACGGAGCTTGTGGTTGTATGAGAGACTTCAGTTCAAATGCTCGCAAGGTTAAGTCCTTAGTTGGCCGAGGCAAGACTAACCAAGTGTGATCTCCATATCAAAACCAATAAAAACCAAATTCGACCGCCCAGTTGCCACTCTTGGCCCACCAGAAACAATCTTGCCGCATGCCTCAGTCTAAATCATTTTCCCACCCCGGTTCTTTACCATTGCACCACGTGCCATCATCAACTCAATAACACATGTCTCATTCACAAAACAAGTTCCATATCTCATTAAGTCAATATTTTACTTTGGTACTTCCAAAATCATGAATTGTCCACGTGGCAGGGCTAAGCATACTACTTCGGTCTACTCAACCCATGTTGGCAATTAAATAATGTCAACTATTAATCCACAACCTAGGGTGACAAATGATTCATGGCCTACAATTATTTACGACAAGGTGGCATCTGACAACTAGGCATTTAGCTAATCCCAAAATGCATTCAATCAAATTTTTACTAAATTAGCATGCAATAAATTAAATCAAAATAATTTTCTCTAATAGGTTCAACATGATCAAACACAACTTGCCTTCAAAAAGTCTTGATTAGGCTCCGAGCTTGCTCTGGTCGAGAACCTCTCCTCGAAACCTTCGGGCACTTCAACGTCTCTGCATAGCGTAAACACAAACAATAAAATAAATAAACAGTAGGCAAACAGTACTCAAAAATTCAATTAAAATTCATAAACAGAAAGATCACAATTTTACAAATTTATAGAAATTGGAATCACTCAAATCGGAGTTAAAACGCAAAAGTTATAAGCATTTGAAGTTTCAAAATATATTTAAAATCAATATACCGAAATAAATAAATATTTTCTTTTTTGGAAAATCAATTATTAGTCATCGTGACACGTGTAGCCACCAGAGAGTGACACGTGGACTTGCTTCGACGTCATACCCGATCGGCTATTTCTCGACAAGTGGGTCCCACCGTGGCGTCGGCATAGCGTCGTGGTGGCGTCCACACGCCTGCAATCGTCTTGGTGACGAGTGGGCCCGTCTTTGTCGGCGTCTCGGGTGAATAGTGCAGTCTGGTGACATGTGGGTCCGGCGATCGGCGACTCACAGCGCGCAGTCTGGGTGACGAGTGGGTCCCACGCGTCGGTGACCGCGATGAATAAATGCATGGTGCGGTGCGATTCGAGCCGTGAGATCTAGATCTAACGGATGAGGTTTGAAGATGAGATTTATTGTGCAAGGGCGGCGTGGCGGAATCCGGTCGTCGATTGGAGATCGGACGGTCGTGGAAGCTCGCGAGGTTCGGCGGTGTCGCGGCGGCGCTGCCGGTGGCCGGCGGAGACGGCGGCGTGGCGGCAGCGCTCCGTGCTCCTCGGCGTGAAGAGATAGCGCTCCGACGCGGCAGCGAGAGGACTCAAGGACCAACGGCGGCGGCGGAAGGTCACCGGCGACAACCGACGCGAGGAAGTCTGGCGGATAACCGGGACTTCAGCGAGTCGTGCGGCGGGCGGTGGCGTCTCCGGCGGCGTCGAGTACTGGTGGGTGCGGCGTGGTGAGGTTCCGCGATGCGGCGGCGGCGCTTAAATAGTGCCCTCGGCCCGTGAAAAGCGCGAGACCGAGGCCCACAGGCGGCGGTCGGCGTGGCGACTTCGGGCTGATCGGCGTGGCGCGAGGCCGTCGGATGGAGATCGAGCAATTCAACGCGTTAGGGTTTTCCGGAGCAGACGCACGATGTTCGACCCAACATCATTCATCGGGATTTTAATCCTTTTTCGATTTAAAATAATTCCGAAATTCAAATAATTTATTTGGGGCATTAAAAATATCGGAAAAATTCGGAAAAATTCTCAAAAATATTTTAAGACATTTGTGACTCAAATAAAATATTTTCAGCAAAAATTTATTTTAACTTTTCCATTATTTAATTAATTTGTTAAATGGCTTAATTCAAAATAAATTCAAATAATTTCAAATAAATCCAAATAAATCCAAATAAATTCAGAAATTCCCAAAAATTCAAAATACCATTTAAATGCAATAAAAGCAAAAATTGGGGTGTTACAAACCTCCCCCCCTTAACGGAATCTCGACCCCGAGATTCAGTGCTGACTAAGGAATAGGTTGGGGAATTCCTTCTTCAGGTCTTCTTCACGCTCCCAGGTTGCTTCACTCTCGGAATGGTTACTCCTTGAACTCTGCGAGAGCGGGTTGATTTATTTCTCGTCTCCGATCCATTGTGTCCAAGATCTTCACCGGTACTCTCTATAAGTCAAATCCTCCTGCTGACTCGGCCGCCTCTAGAGCATCTGCTCTTCGGCACTCGGAGGCACTTCTTTAGTTGTGACACATGGAACACATCATGCACACTGCTAAGGGCTGCGGTAACTCCGGTGATCGCCACTTCACCTCTGACTTAGGATCTTGAATGGACCAACATATCTTGGTGCTAACTTCCCTTTGGTGTGGAACCTCTTAACTCCTTTGAGTGGGGTAACTCGAGATACACAAAATCTTGAGCTCAAAGCTTCGAGATCCTGCGGCGATTATCAGGCGTAACTCTTACGTCTTGATTGTGCAATTTTCAACCTTTCCTGATCATGGCTATCTGCTCCTCGACTTCTCGAAGAATATCCGCCCAAACATATGGCGTTCTCGGTCTCATTCCAATTCAACGGCGTTAAGCGGTCCGCCATATAGTGCTTGAATGGCGACATCTGCAAACTTGCTCTGTAGCTGTTGTTGTAGCCGAACTTCGGCGTCGGCAAGCACTTGTCCCACGATGTTGTGTAAGCCAATGCACATGCCCTCAACATGTCCTCCAAGATGTCGATTAACTCTTTCCGTTTGCCCATACATGCATGGGTGATATGCGATCTTGAAGTTCAAGAGTCCCTAAAGCCTCATGCAACTTATCCCAAAATCTTGAGGTAAATGGGTACCTCTGTCAAATACAATTCTCTTGAACTCGTGTAGACATACAATTCTTGACATATATAAATCTGCTAAGCGGTCCCTGAGTATGTAGTCTTTCTTGGTATGAAGTGAGCAACCTTTGTCAAAGCGGTCCACTATAACCCATATAGAATCATACCATGTCGGGTCCTTGGTAAACCGGTAATGAAATCCATTCCGATTTCTTCCCATTTCCACTCGGGTATCTTAAGTGGTTGTAGCAACCTCCGGCCTCGATGCATTGCTTTGATTCTTTGACATATATCGCTTTGCATAACATGCTCTGCAACTTCACGCTTCATGCTTGGCCACCAAAATCTTTCCTTGGTCTTGGTACATCTTAGCGCTTCCGGATGAATTGAGTACTTGGAATCATGGGCCTCCTCCAAAATCATTTGCTTGACTCCTTCTGTCTTGATACACAAATCGATTCTTGATCCACAATGTACCTCGTTCATCGACTTGAAATCCTTCGCCTTGCCTTCCTCCATTTTGGACTTAATTCTCTGAATCTTGACATCGTCATACATCCTTCACGAATCTGATCTTCGGGTAGGCTTCACCTCTAGGCGGCTAAGAATCCCTTAGGCACAACTTCCATCTTCAACCGAAATTCCTTGCATAACTCAGACTGGTTTCTCCCATCAACATGTTCCTTGTGTGGCTCTTTCGACTTAAAGCATCCGCCACTACATTGGCTTTTAGGGGTGATAATGAATTCCCAGTTGTAATCCTAATGCTCAACCATCTCCTCTGTCTCATGTTCAGGTCCATTGTGTAAATATATATTTAAGACTCTTATGGTGGTGTACACCTCACATCTGTTCCCAATTAAATAGTGTAGCCATAACTTCAAAGGCGTGTACCACTACCGCTAATTCCAAATCATCGTCGGATAGTTCTCCTCATGCGGCCTCAAGCGCCTAGATGCATATACAACGACCTTACAGTTTTTGCGTGTCATAGCCGAGTCCTTGGCGCGATGCATCACAATATATATCAAAGCTCGGCTTAAATCCGGTAGAACTAACATCGTGCCGTTTGTCGAGCGTTTCTTCAACTCCTGAAAACTACGCTCGCATTCCGGCGTCCATGCAAACTTCTTCTCCTTTTTTCAACAATTGCGTAGAGGCCTCATGATCGTTGAGAATCCTTCAATAAATCGGTGGTAATAACCGGCCATTCCAAGGAAACTACGGTTTGGGTCACCGTTTTGGGTGGCTCCCAATGCAACTCTTGCTTCTACCTTACTTGGATCAATCTGCGACTCCTTGGCGGTTACTACATGTCCAAGGAATTCCACCTTGTTCTTCCAAAAATCACACTTACTAAACTTAGCAAAAAGTTGCTGTTCTCTTAACTTCTCCAGGACTAGCTTCAAATGTTCGGCATGCTCTTTTCTCGTCTTGGAGTAAACTAGAATGTCATCTATGAACACAACAACGAACTTGTCCAGATATTCCATGAAAACCTTGTTCATCATGTTCATGAAATCTGCAGTGCATTTGTCAAACCAAAAGACATAATCAGTAAACTTCGTAGTGTCCATATCTTGGCGAAAATGCGGTCTTGACATCCTCGATCTAATCTTGGTGGTGATATCCTCGATCGTAGATCAATTTTGGAGAAAACTCGGCTCCTCTCAAGCGATCAAATAGGTCATCGATCACCGGTAGCGGATACTTATTCTTTATAGTGACTTCATTTAGCATTTCGATAATCCACACACATCCGATAACTCCGTCCTTCTTCTTGACAAAGCAGCGGTGCTCCCCATGGTGACGAACTTGGTGCGATAAATCCCTTATCCATCAACTCCTCAATCGCTTCTTCATTTCCACTAGCTCATCGGTTGACATCCGATAAGGTCTCTTAGCTATCGAGGTTTTCGGTACTAACTCAATTACAAACTCTATGTCACTGTCGGTGGCATCGGGTAAATCCTCTGAAATACATCCCGGGTATTCTCGACAACCGGTACATCTTCTATCTTTGGCGGCCTTCACGCCGTTGACCATCAAGCTGTCCCTCTGAGCAGCGGTGGCTTTGAAACTCTATTTTCCTCCCACAAGGACTCTCGTGATATGACTCTTAGTCCACGGTCTAATACAACCTTGTGTTTAGATAACCATCCATTCCCAAAATAACATCTAGAGTGCGGGTATCTAACACCACTAAGTTTGCTAGGAACTCTGTTCCATCTATAAGCAACTTTACCCCGAACATCCTACATCGGATCGGAGTTACGATCACGGGGATTGTACTAGCAATACATGCCTAAGGTTCACCATTTTCAACCCATTGTTCACAGCAAAAATCCGGGATATAAGCGAATGTGAAGCTCGAGAATCAAATAAAAGCTATTGCAGTCTTGAGTTGACAAGTAACTTACCCGATCTGACGTCCGATGTATTACACCTTTGCATCGGCGGTGACATGATTGACTCTGCCTCTTACCACGATCGTGTGGCGGCTCCAGTTATGTGCTCCACGGCTTGGTCTGGCGGGTGTCTTTGTTGGAGTAGTCCCGAGATTGAAGCGAACTGGTGTCACTCCTCCTCCCTTCTTGGGACAATAATTGGCAAAGTGCCTCGGCTCGTTACCAAATGAAACAACGCTTGACTACCGGCTTGCGGCTTCTGTGGTGTGTTCCCAACTTGTCTTTGGTGTCTGAAAATTTTGTCCTTGCCGAGTCTGGTCTGCTGTGGCGGCGTTGACATCACATTCCTTGGTTGAAATCTGAAGAAGCGGTTTGGCGCAACCCTCAAACGCGCTGCGCTCCTGGCGTGCTCCTCTTTGTGCCATCCTGCGCTTCGGTTGTCCTCCGGTTCCTTGCGCTTGTCCTCCAATATCGGCGCCTTGTTCACTAGCTCTTGAAAATCCGGAAGGTGTGGGTTATGAGTCCCACTGCAATCTGAATTCAGTCCTTTCATGAAACAGGGCGCTGGCCTTGTCGGTTGCTCGTCCTCGGTGCGTGGCGTGCTAGGCTGCGTGAACTTGTTGGATATTCGGACCTTTGGTTGATTGCCCCGCTTGATGCCCTAAACTCTTCCTTTTTCAGCTCCATTATGCCTTCGGGCATGATATCTTTCCGGAAGCGGCCGTGAACTCCTCGGTGATGTCTGCGGGTGCTCATGAGCGTATGTGATAAGTTCTCCCACCATTCGTGGCGGTTCCTTCAAGGCGATGAGAGGCATAGAGTACCCTCTCATTTCCTTCACACCGAGTAATGTGCAACTTTCTCTCTCGTCCTCGGCCAATCATCTGCCTCCAATGGATTGGCGTTTCCAGAGAACGTTGGCGGCCTAGTCCTCATGAATTCTGACAGCCTCGAGTGTGGCCTCTGCCTTTGGGTTGCTTTGGTTGACTTGGCGGCGGCGGCTTGTGATGACTTTGCTTTTCTTTGCATCATGGCATGCATCAAGCGGGTGCGTGCGCAGCAATAAAAGATCCAAGGTTACGCATATCAGCTGGCGGTGCGGTTGAGGTCCTTGTCCTTCACCCTCGTTGTTTCCAGCTGAGCGTGAACCATTCCCATTTCCTCCTTGATTTCCACGAGTGTTCACCATCTGCCGATTGCTCCATAGTTTAGAGACGAGAGGAAATAAGAATAGACAAGTAATAGAGTACTTATGCGAGGGGCGAAGGTGTAACACAAAATCCAACTTTATTACTTTATTAATATTTGGGTATGGTTGCTCACAATGCCTAAGGGCCTTGCAACACATACCAATCACTCACAAGCATGAAAAAACCGTCGAGCTAACACTCGAGTCAAACGCCTCTAAGGGTGACTCTTATTCCAAGACAGCGACTCAGCGCAGAGTCTCAGCTGCTAATTCTAACGCTCACTCCTCGAGCCAACCCCACCGGAACTTCTGGTGGATACAGCCGGGTGTGTCTTTGTGCGGTACAAACCTATCCCAGCGATCCATGGTGGTGGACCTCCTGCTCGGCTCAACCTCCTCTCGCTCGGCTTGACCTCCTGAGCTCGCTTCACTTCCACTTGGCTCGGCTCACTCTCTGGCTGCGCCTCTGCTGTGGCTCTTCCGGATCTGGTCGTGTAGCTCAAAGCCAGCTCGGCTCGTCCGTCTGTGTGTCTCAGTTCCCCAATCCTCTGGATAGAGTGGGCCAAGTACTCACAAGTCTGCAACAGATGAGCCCTAAGCTGTGTGAATTCATCACGAGACCTCTGCAGCTCCTGAACCGTCTCGTCGATAACATCCTCTTGAGCGATGACATATCTGGCCAGGTAGGTGATCGTGGCATCCTCCTCCTCGATGGGCTCTCGGTTGTAGCGAGTGTCTCTGCGTGGGTGGTGACGGAACTTGTGCCATCCAACTCCTGGGGTAAAATCACGAGCAATCGCCTCATCGCCAGACGCGATGTCTCCAGATCGGCGTCAAATGATGACCTCTGGCGGTGATGCGGATGGGACGACTTCGCCCTCGCCCTATCCGGCGTAAACGCGATAGTGACATCGAGGCAATATCGATCTGCCCGATCTCTGATAGTCCCCGGTAGATCGGCTGTCATATCCTCGGCATTGCATCATCGCCAAAGCTCATGGCGTACCCTCGATCGCTCACCAAAAGAGTGGATCATCCTCATCGCCAAAGGACACTCACGTGAAACTCACATATTTTAAAACAACGCAAAAGGCGTGATAAATTCAGCAAGGGGTGAGAAGAGAGAGGGTAAGTCGAGATTGCATTATCATCTTGGCACATTTTAACTCTTTAGAAAATAATTTTATCCTCACTCGACCATTCTAACTAAGGGCCGATCCTACGGATCGGTATGGCTCGATACCACCTCTGTCGGGACCCGAATTTGCAAATCCGGACCCTCGTGTTTCAGCACTAGTCGAGGATCACGCTAGTGCACACAGTTGCAACATCGGTACATATCACGAGACATATCCAACGAAATAATAAGTACTTTAATTAAATACTCAAACTAGTTGATTGACCTTATGGTCAAGTTACAAAATCGCCTCAGGCTAAGACTTATTAAAATATTCAAATGCAATGAAATAAAATAAACTCGTGGCGCCAACCAATTTGCCACGAACAAGACCGGGCTCGCTCCCTAGTTAAATCGGCTCCTCGATACTCCTCCTCTGGCGAGGGGTTGCTTCTTCTTCAAGCTGAAGTTGTGTTGTTGTGGGGTGAGTACTTTGAGCACTCGACAAGTCATGCATGTAATGCAAATCTAATATTCTACATGCATGGCTTAGTACAAAGGATAGGCTATGGTTCATGAGCTGATGCTGACATTCAAGATAAACGATAATAGATTACAAAGCGATAAAACAAAGAGTAGGAATAGTAGCTTTCACAAACATTTCAATCGTAAATCACTTTTCCATCCTAAGTCATGTTCATCATCACCAACCCAAGCATTTTCCATCAACAAGTCATTTTTTTATGAAAATCTAACCCTTGACCGTAATCACCGAGCGATGCTCAATACCGTGAGCACGGCTATTCGAATAGGTTGTACACTCTGCAGAGGTTATACACTTTACCCACAAGATACACTCAAATACCACCAAGGCAAATAACCGTAAAGCCTTTCCAAAGTTCCATCTAAACTCAAGATCTTGCGCTAAGGTTTCAACACTGGAGGGACTGGTTACCACACCCAGGGCCCCCCTCTTGCGCCATGTGAGTTCTCATTCCGCTTCTCCGGGCCTCACACCACCACGACAGTACCGAAGAATAGATTTCCCAGTTTACTCAGCTAAGCCCGTCCCATTACGGAGCTTGTGGTTGTATGAGAGACTCAGTTCAAATGCTCGCAAGGTTAAGTCCTTAGTTGACCGAGGCAAGACTAACCAAGTGTGATCTCCATATCAAAACCAATAAAAACCAAATTCGACCGCCCAGTTGCCACTCTTGGCCCACCAGAAACAATCTTGCCGCATGCCTCAGTCTAAATCATTTTCCCACCCCGGTTCTTTACCATTGCACCACGTGCCATCATCAACTCAATAACACATGTCTCATTCACAAAACAAGTTCCATATCTCATTAAGTCAATATTTTACTTTGGTACTTCCAAAATCATGAATTGTCCGTGGCGGGGCTAAGCATACTACTTGGTCTACTCAACCCATGTTGGCAATTAAATAATGTCCAACTATTAATCCACAACCTAGGGTGACAAATGATTCATGGCCTACAATTATTTACGACAAGGTGGCATACTGACAACTAGGCATTTAGCTAATCCCAAAATGCATTCAATCAAATTTTTACTAAATTAGCATGCAATAAATTAAATCAAAATAATTTTCTCTAATAGGTTCAACATGATCAAACACAACTTGCCTTCAAAAAGTCTTGATTAGGCTCTGAGCTTGCTCTGGGTCGAGAACCTCTCCTCGAAACCCCGGGCACTTCAACGTCTCTGGCAAGCGTAAACACAAACAATAAAATAAATAAACAGTAGGCAAACAGTGCTCAAAAATTCAATTAAAATTCATAAACAGAAAGATCACAATTTTACAAATTTATAGAAATTGGAATCACTCAAATCGGAGTTAAAACGCAAAAAGTTATAAGCATTTGAAGTTTCAAAATATATTTAAAATCAATATACCGAAATAAATAAATATTTTCTTTTTCGGAAAATCAATTATTGCGTCATCGTGACACGTGTCGCCACCAGAGAGTGACACGTGGACTTCTGGCGTCGCCCGATCGGCTATTTCTCGACAAGTGGGTCCCACGTGCGTCGGCATGACGTCGTGGTGGCGTCACACGACACGATCGCGTCTTGGTGACGAGTGGGCCCGTCTTTGTCGGCGTCTCGGGTGAATAGTGCAGTCTGGTGACATGTGGGTCCGGGCGTCGGCGACTCACGCAGCGCCTGTCGCGGTGACGAGTGGGTCCCAGCGTCGATGACCGCGATGAAACGATGCATGGTGCGGTGCGATTGAGCCGTGGGATCTAGATCTAACGGATGAGGTTTGAAGATGAGATTTCTTGTGCAAAGGCGGCGTGGCGGAATCCGGGTCGTCGATTGGAGATCGGACGGTCGTGGAAGCTCGCGAGGTTGGCGGTGTCGCGGCCGTTGGTGGCCGGGCGGCGAGCGGCGGCGTGGCGGCAGCGCTCCGTGCTCCTCCGGCGTGAAGAGATAGCGCTCGGCGGCGGCTTGCGAGAGGACTCAAGGGACCAACGGCGGCGGCGAAGGTCACCGGCGGCAACCGAGCCGCGGAAGTCTGGCGGATAACCGGGACTTGGCGAGTCGTCGAGGCGGCGGTGGCGTCTCCGGCGGCGTCGAGGTCTGTTGGGTCTGCGCGTGGTGAGGTTCACAAGATGCAGGGCGGCGCCTTAAATAGTGCCCTCGGCTTCCGTGAGCCGCGAGACAGAGGCCCACACTGGCGGCGGCGGTCGTGGCGACTTCGAACTGATCGGCGTGGCGCAACGAGAGCCGTCGGATGGAGATCGAGCAGTACTTGCGTTAGGGTTTTCCGGAGCAGACCGCCAAGATGTTCGACCCAACACTTTTCATCGGGATTTTTAATCCTTTTTCGATTTAAAATAATTCCAAATTCAAATAATTTATTTGGGGCATTAAAAATATCGAGAAAAATTCGGAAAAATTCTCAAAAATATTTTAAGACATTTGTGACTCAAATAAAATATTTTCAGCAAAAATTTATTTTAACTTTTCCATTATTTAATTAATTTGTTAAATGGCTTAATTCAAAATAAATTCAAATAATTTCAAATAAATCCAAATAAATCCAAATAAATTCCAGAAATTCCCAAAAATTCAAAATACCATTTAAATGCAATAAAAGCAAAAATTGGGGTGTTACACTAAGGGACCATCATATACAATTTTGACATTTGAAGGATATGACATCAATGGATATACATTTTATACGAGAGCACAAAATAACAAGAGCACCAACCAGAACAGCGGGGTCCGTATAGATGCCTATGACAGCAATGGCAATATGCAGATATACTTCGGATTCATAGAAGAGATTTGGGAGCTTGACTATGGGCCTTTGAAGGTCCCCCTCTTTCGGTGCCAGTGGGTCAGGCTACCTAGGGGCGTGGACAACGACAAGTATGGTATCACTCTGAGTGGATTTCAAACCGCGTCGGGATCTGAGAGAAGAACCATTCGTACTTGCTAATGCCGTTACACAAATTTTCTTTGTAAGGGATCCGGCTGACAAGGAATGCCACGTGGTTCTTCAATCAAAAAGAAGAATTGTGGGAGTTGAGAATGTAGTCGATGAGGAAGACTATAACCAATTCGATGAGCTTCCTCCTTTCGATGAGAACATCGACCTAGGTCTCATGGAAGACATAGAGGAAGCTACATATATACGCCGTGATCATAACGAAGGTCGGATCGTAACTTAGTTGTATAATTAAGGATATGCTTTACTTTGTATGAAGGTCAAGCTTCAATTTGTAATATAAACATTTTGTACGAAGGACATGCTTCAATTTGTAATGTATGGAGTATTGATTATTATAATCGTTCAGAAAAAGTAAATGTCCAATGGATAAAAAGTAAACAATTTTTTAGGTATTGGATGAGGAAAATTATTCTTTTATGCATGGCCTTTTTACATCAATTATATACTAGTTTAACACAAATTAAATTATGTAAAACTGGTGTGACAATTTTCCTTGCCGCGGTAGAAAATCCTTGGCGCTAACCAATCCTTGTCGGCGACATTGCCACCGCATTTACGCCTATGACACTTGGCACGGGGGTGGCGAGGAACATCGATCTTGGTTGAACTACAACAACCGGCACTAATAAACTTCATCGATCTTGGGTTATCATGACGCCTAGCGATAGTAATAACATCATCTGCGGTTACAATTCAAATCGGCGAGATATATTTACATCACAGCTGTCAGCGTACTCTGCGTAGGGATACCCTCACCAACGCACAAATCGCCCACGTGGCGTCCGGCGGCGGTGGGCGAGACACCTGCTGCCGGTGCCCAACTCACGTGGCGGCTTTGGCGGCGGGTGGGCGAAACACGCCGCTGCCCAAGTGCCGCCCGCGTGGCGTCCGGCAGCGGTGGGCGAGGCGCCTGCTCACCCGCCGCAAAGGCGAAAGGTGGGGCGAGGTGGCCGCCTCGAAGTCTCCTTCCCTATCGTACTATGCGGACGGCAGCTTTCTTCTGTCGAGTCCCTTGACTGCGAGGATTTCTGCTACAAGCCCATTCCTATGACGCCTCTCACCTACCCGTCGCAAAAGGGTCACATCCCGGGCGGACGGGGCCACCTGTCGGCATTTAATGAAATTTGGAGGAGCAGGATAGCACGGGAAGGAGTAATAAATGTATGAAGATCAGCATGATGACCCCCCTTTTACCTACCCCCATTAGCCTGGGCTATATAAGGGCCCTCTGGTGCATGGGGAAGGGGGGTCGAACGATCAAGAATTTAGCAGTAGAGCCTAAGGAAGAACTTGTAACCCGAAAGCTCTGTACTAGCTTCAAACATTCTATCAAAGATCTAGTAGGACATAAGGCTATTACCTTGGTCGAGGGGGCCTGAACCTGGGTAAAAAAGTCTTGGTGTCATCTTAGTTCATAGGCTCCGGGGTCCTTCGGGCGGGAGTCATTAGGGTTTTCACTCGCTAGGGTTTGCCCCCCAAGACGCCCTCCTCTTGAACCAAACCCGATCTCAGACTCGGGCTGTCTCAGTGGAATCTGCCGACAAGGGCGCGCCAGGTAGGGGGCGAGTGGTTGGTTCTCCCGGCCAACTCCCCGGTGAACTTTGGTGTCTGTGATTTGGAAGCAGGCCTGTGCATCTGGAGATGGCGGGTTCTCAACGTCAAGATGCGGCGGGGGCGAGCGTCGCCTAGGGTGCGTCCCAGCAGTCTCGCCGGATGAAGGATCGTCTCACCCCGCCCCTGCAGGGTGGCAGCATTGCTCCTTTGGAGGCGGCGGAGCACCCTGTGCGACGTCGGCTTGCCATGGAAGCAGCCACTCCTGCCCAGAGCCTGCATGCGGTTCGCCTCCTCTTGGACCACCCTCTGGTGGAACTCGCAGGAGACTCCCCGGCCACCCCGTGGCTGCGGAGCATCGCCGGTCTTGTGGACGCGGCCCAACTCCGGGTAGGGCTCCCCGACCGGTCGGGTACCGTCGGTACACCGCTGCCTGGGGCGCATGCTGAGTGCACTCAGGCATCTAGCCGCCCTAACGGAAGTAGCTTTGGCCAGGCGGGCTGGAGCCGAAGGAAGGGCGCGCACGGGGCTGGTCCCGGTTCCGCAAGGGATTGTGGGGATCTCCGAGCGCACTTGGATGAAAGCCACCGGCAGCGTGGTGATGACCTACGTGGTCGCCTACCGCGCCACCCGGTCCAAGAGCGCTGCCGCGGGAAGCAGATAGCCTCTGACGGTGAGAGTCCCTCCCATGGCTGTCACTCTTGGACCAAGGAGGAGGTCCACTCCTCCGATTCTGTAGGGAGCCAGGCCCCACGCTCCCGGGGACGGTCTCTGGACCGGGCCTCCGGTGAGCATCTGGGCTCCCTTTATGGCGTCGGGTGCCAGGCCTTCTCCCGACGGCTGCGCCACGGGGTGTGGCCCGATAGATTCCACCCGGCGTCCATAGAGAAGTATGACGGCACCACCAACCCAGAGGAGTTCCTACAGATATATACCACGGTGGTGCGAGTGGCTGGCGGATCTGAAAAGATCATGGCCAATTACCTCCCGACGGCCTTGACAGGCTCCGCCCGTTCTTGGCAGTTAAACCTCCCCGGGGGTCGGTGCACTCGTGGGAGGAGTTATGCGGCCTCTTCGTAGCCAACTTTCAGGGCTCCTTTGTGCAGCCAGGTGTGGAGGACGATCTTCACGCCCTAGAGTAGGAGAAGGGGAAGTCGCTGCGCGACTTCATCCGGCGGTTTTGCCACTGTCGCAACACGATCCCCCACATTTCGGAGCAATCGGTTGTCAACGCCTTTCGAAGAGGAGTTCGAGACCGTAAGATGAAGGAGAAGATCGCCACCCGTACCATCAGCACCACCTCCGAGCTCTTCTCCCTCGTACATAAGTGTGCGCGGGCCGCGGAGGCAAGGGGGCCAGCGTCTGGCCCCAAGGATGGCCGAGACAAGGACGAAGCCGGAACCTCGAAGGGTTCCGGCCATGCGGGCAAGAAGGCGTGGAAGCGTGAGGCAGGAGAGACCAGGCGGGTCTTGGCCGCCGAACGTGACTGCGAGGACCCTGCGCCGCGAAAGCGCAACCGCCGTGACCGGCGCGACAACCGCCGTGACCGGCTTGATGATCGCTGTGATCGGTGTGATGATCGCCGCGGTCGTGGGAACGACCGCCGCGAGCAAAAAGAGGGCGAGCTCTATTGCCCGATCCATCGGACCAACACTCATGACCTGGATGGCTGTCGGGTCGTGAGCAAAATGATGGAGAAGCGGCTCAAGGAACGCCGCCCCAACGATGACCAAGATGAAGACCCCGCCCCGCTGGCTTTCCAGCAGGCAGATCACGCTGTGGCATACATCCATGGTGGTTCGTCCACCTTTTCCTCCAACGCCGCATGCAAATGGCTGAAGAGGGAAGTGTGCGCCGCAACATCGAGCTCAGGGGCGGGTCGGATGCTGAAGTGGTCGGAGGAGATGATCACTTTCAGTCGGGGCGACCACCCTGAAAGCACCACCGGCCTAGGGCATCTCCCGATCGTGGTGTCTCCTACCATCCGGAATGTACGGCTGGGGCGTGTGCTGGTGGACGGGGGGAGCTCCATCAACCTCCTGTCCTCTTCGGCGTTCCTGGCGCTCCAGATCCCGCAGCAGGATCTGCGTCCGGCTCTGCCTTTCTTCGGGGTAGCCCCGGAGGCTGGTTTAATGCCCCTCGGTCAGGTGCGCCTCCCCGTCACCTTCGGGGAGAAAGACAATTACCGCACCGAGATGGTGGACTTCGAGGTCGCTGATTTCGACCTCCCCTACAATGCCTTGCTTGGCCGACCGGCGTTGGTCAAGTTCATGGCGGCAACCCACTATGCCTACATGGTGGTGAAGATGCCGGGGCCTGGCGGCCCCATTACAATTCAGTGGATGTGGTCGAGGCCTTATGCTGCCTGGCGCAGCATGGGACTGGCGGCGCCACGTCTGGCGTGCTGACATCGCCGGCTCGGGAGCCCCTCAGGCCTGGACCCGTGCCTCGCCTGGCTCTGCCGGTGAGGTTAAGGTGGTCGCCCTGAGTGAGGGCGAGCCCCGGAAGACCGTCAACATTGGCGCCAGCCTCAGCGGCAAATAGGAAGACACGCTCGTCACCTTCCTCTAGTCTAATTCCGACGTGTTCGCCTGGCAACCGTCCGATATGACTGGGGTCCCCAGGGAGGTGATCGAGCACCGATTGGCAACGCTCCTCGAGGCGCGCCCGGTCCGGCAAAAGGTCTGGAGGCAGGCGCCGGAGTGGCAAGATGCCATTCGGGAGGAGGTAGAGAAGCTGCTGCGCGCAGAGATTGTCAGGGAAGTCTCTCACCCTGAGTGGCTTGCCAACCCTGTGCTTGTCAAGAAGTCCAACGGGAGATGGCGGGCGCATGTGTGTCGATTTCACCGACCTCAACAAGGCCTGCCCGAAGGATCCTTACCCCCTGCCGCAAGTCGACCTCATTGTTGACTCCACGGTAGGATCTTGTCATTGTGCTTTACGGGCGCATACTCCGGGTACCACCAGATTAGCATGGCGGTAGAAGATGAAGAGAAGACTGCTTTTGTAACCCCTACGGGTGTTTATTGTTATGTTAGAATGGCTTTTGGTTTAAAGAATGCTGGTTCCACTTATCAACGTGCTATGCATATTACTTTCCGCCCGCAGATAGGGAGAAATCTTGAGGTCTACGTTGACGACTTAGTTGTGAAGATTAAAAAGAGCGAAGGACTAATCCAAGACTTGGAGGAAACCTTTGCTAACCTTCGGAAGAATTTCCTGAAGCTCAACCCTAAAAAATACGTGTTTGGTGTGCCCTCTAGCAAGCTGCTGGGTTTCCTGGTGTCCAACCGGGGTATAGAAGCCAATCCTGACAAGATAACGGCCATCGAGCACATGAAGCTTAGTCACGACTCAAATAGGTCCATGCTTCGCGGTCGCTTAGCCTCCTAGGGCGGTTCATTGCAGGTTGGGAGAGAGAAGCTTGCCTCTGTTCAAAATTGTTAAAGAAGACTAACCACTTTGAGTGGGCAGATGAGGCCTGAAGGCATTTGAAGACTTGAAGCAATACCTTACCTCTCCCCTTCTTTGGTCTCCCTGCTAGGCGAGCCGTGTGTCCTATACATTCTTGCCACTCTGAGGTGGTGGTACCGGTTATGAGAGGGAAGGTGTCCGTGGCCGTCTACTACATCAGCAAGGTGTTGCATGAAGCGGAGACTTGGTACCCGCAAGCTCAAAAAATGCTGTATGCGGTCTTGGTGGCGTCTAGGAAGCTGCGGCTTTATTTCCAAGGGCGAGAGATCACCGTGGTCATGGCCTACCCTCTGTGAGAAATTCTCCACAACCTGAAGCAGAAGGCCGTATTGCTAAATGGTCGATGGAACTGGGGGAGTTCAACCTCAAATTTGTACCCCGCACCGCCATCAAGAGCCAGAAATTGGCAGAGTTCGTCGCCGAGTGGACTCCCGCCACTCCTGAAGCCGAAGAAGCACCCGCGCCTTCTCCCTGGACCTTATTCTTCGATGGCTCGTTCAGGTTGGAAGGCGCGGGGGCTGGGGTTGTCCTGGTCTCCCCGACCGGTGACACCCTCCAGTATGTGGTCGCCCTCGATTTTAAGGCCATGAACAACGTAGCTGAATATGAGGGCCTGCTGGCAGGGCTGCGCATCGCTTTGGCGTTGGGCATCCGCCGTCTCCATGTCAAGGGTGACTCCTTGCTAGTCATCAACCAAGCGTGGAAGGAATTCCAATGTTCCGACCCCACCATGGCGGCGTACCTGGTGGAGGTCCATAAAATGTAGCGCCACTTTGAAGGATTGGGGTATGTTCATATCCCTCGACGTGACAACCACCTCACGGACGGACTTTCACAGCTTGCGTCCTCAAAAGCTTCTATTCCAGTCGGGGTCTTCGAAGAAAGACTATCGCGACCGTCCATCGCAGCCCCCAGTTCAGGTGGGGATGATGGTGTCGCTATTGCAGCCCCCAATTTAGGTGGGGATGACGGCATGGCTGTTGCGTTCTCCGGCTCAGGCGGGGAAGGCGGTGCGCTGCCGCGGCCTCCAGTTCTGGGAGGGAAGGCAGCGTGTCTGCCTCAGCCCCCAGGTTCAGAAGGGAAGATGGCGGTGCTGCTAATGCAGCACCAGGGGAAAAGCTCGGCCCAGCGGAGTACCCGGGCGAGCACCGAGTGTTCGCCACGCTTGGCCAGGAAGGTCAGTGGATGGATCCTATCCTAGCTTTGTTGCGTGACCAAGTGATCCCCGACGATGATGCCTCAGCTGAGAAGATTGCACGCAAGGCCAAGTGCTATACTCTGGTAGGTGGGGACCTATACCGCCAGAGCAGAAACGGAGTTCTCTTGAAGTGCATCACTTTCGGGAAGAGGAGCAGCAAATGCTCTCGATATCCATGGGCGTGTCGGGGAGCCATATGTCTGGCCGAACGCTAGTCGGTAAAGTGTTTCGCCAAGGATTTTATTAGCCTACTGTCCTCCAGGATGCTTGCGAGCTGGTGAGGAAATGCGAAGCTTGTCAATTCTTCGCCAGGCAGATCCACCGACCAGCCCAAACCCTGCAAATCATCCCGCTCTCTTGGCCGTTTGCGGTCTGGGGGCTGGATATCCTGGGCCCGTTCCCGTGGGCCACAAGGAGCTTCACCCATCTCTTCATCGCCATCGACAAGTTCACCAAGTGGGGTCGAAGCCGAAGCAGTACGTGCCATTACGGCTTCCGCTGCTATCAAATTCATGCACGGGATCTTCACCCGCTTCGGAGTCGCCAACCGCATCATCACCGACAATGGGACCCAATTCACCAGCGCGGCCTTTCTGGAGTTCTTTGACGAGATGGGTGCCAAGGTATGTTTTGCTTCGGTGGCCCACCCCAGGAGTAATGGTCAAGCAGAACGCGCCAACACGCTGGTGTTGAAGGGCTTCAAGACGAGGGCATTTGATCGGCTCCACAAGCGGGGGGGCGCGGTGGACGAAAGAACTCCCGACTGTGCTGTGGTCGCTTCGCACCACGCCCGGCCGGGCCACTAGCGAGATACCTTTCTTCCTGGTGTACGGGGCGGAAGTTGTTCTCCCCTCTGAGCTGTCGCTCGGTTCTCCGCGCGTCTCGGCGTTCAACGAGGAAGGCCAAGAAGATCTCCGGCGAGAAGAAGTCAACCTCCTGGAGGAGGTGCGTGATCGGGCCGCCCTTCGCGCCGCCCGGTATCAGCAAAGCCTCAGGCGGTACCACGCCACCCGGGTCTCCGAGAGGACACTGGCAGTGGGCTACCTGGTCTTGCGCAGAATCCAGACGCATGCCGGGTTGCACAAGCTGTCTCCCCAGTGGGAGGGCCCCTTTAAGGTGGTTTCAGTATCTTGACCCGGGGCGGTCTAGTTGGCCACTAAGGACGGCGAGGAACTGGCAAATTCCTACAACATAGAGTTGTTGCGGAAGTTCTATCCATAAAAGAATTGAAGAAGATCAAAGCATCGACCCATTCCAAAGAAAAGCTCAACATTGCCCATGTGTTGGGGGCTGGTCGCCCGATGTTCCAGGCTAGTCGCCCGACGCTTGGGGGCTGGCCACCCGATGCTCCAGGCTGGTCGCCCAGACGCCTGGGGGCTGGTCGCCCAATCGCCTGGGCTGATCGCCCTATGGCGCATAAGCCAGATAAGTGTCTTGTGCTACACTTCTAATCCTTTAACTATGCATGCACTGAGATGGGCCAAATTATGCGTGATTGTCACGGGCATCAAAAACCAACGGCCCCTTGGTGATAAAAGGAAAAGTGCTAAGTGTTAGCGTCCGGCGAGGGCAAGTGACCGGAGTGCGAGTTGGGCACAGTACTCGAACACGGCTCGCACGCCTCGGGTTGGCTCCTTGAAGCACCGCTGATCATCACCGTCGAGTACTGCTAGCCTAAAAACACTCCCGGAGACTTGTTGCCATGCCGCGTCAGGCTGCAGCATGGTTCCAGGAGATCATCGGGATCTAAGTTCCGAAGGGATTTGAACCAACGATAATCTCGCACAAAAACCTAAGGCTAAGGCTATTCTGCGTTTTGCGCGAACTGCCAGGTTTAAGGTCATTTTTACCTAAGTTCTGCGTAACTTGCGTGGTTTGTGCCTGCGTTTGTAGCCGGCTACACGTGACCTAAAAAGGGATCCTGAAGTACTGCCCTAAACTTAAAAGCTTACTTGGCGTTGTGGCTAAGTTCAAGGCTGGTCGCTTGGCAACTGTAACAAACGGAATCAATCAAGCGAAGTAAACAAGCGCACGGGTAAAGCAAGTAAAAACATCCGATTACGCTAAGATTTCTCCAGATGTTGATGTATGCAGGAAGGTAGATCAACACAAGCCAAAAAGAAGAAAAAGCAAAAGAACTAAAGCGGCTGCCCAGCCCTTCACTCGTCGCCCAGGTCGAGGTCGCCGGCGCCCTCTCCCTCCTCCGCCAATGGGGTGGAGACATCCATGACCGACTGCTTCACCTGCAGCAGCCCAGCCATGTGCTTGGCGACCACGCGCACCTGTGCCTCTGCCTGCGCCGCGTCTCCTTCAACACCGGCTGTCACCACCGCCATTGGATCGAAGGCGGCGTCGCGGCTGGAGCAGCAGGACAGCACGAAAGTCGCCGCCATGATCGCAACTTCCTGCCCCTCTCTGGCGGAGCGGGCGGCCAGGGCAGCGGGCAGCGCCCGGAGTGCCTCTGCGGCCTGGTTGGTCGCATGGGCAAACTGCAAGGCGGAGTCTTGCAAGGGCGTATTCAGCACCACCCCCAAGGGCTCCAAACACCTCTTCGTGCGCTGGAAGGCCTTCTTGAGCATGACGGCGAGATTGTGCCGCAGGCGGAAGGACTCATGCTCCGAGTGCTTCAGCGTCGCTTCGGCCCTCTCTGCCCGCAGCTGCATGGCAGCCGCGTTGGCCCTTTCCTGCACCAATTCCGCCTCCGCCCTCTCCCGCTCCCGCGTTAGCTCGCCGCCATCGACGCTAACCGCTGGTTGCTCGGCCGTCTGGGCCCCATGCTGGCGGTAAGGATTTGCGGTGCCAAGGGCGTGCATTTAAATCAAGTTCGGTGAAGAGCTCGACGGCCTTGGGGGCGATGGCGATGCGGCGAGATGGCGGCAGCGCCGGTCTTGGGGTTGCCCTCCTCGGCCCTCTCGTGATGTGGCGGAGGCACTTTGGCGGAAGTTCCGCCACTTCAGGGCGCGGGATGTCTGTGCCTGGGCGTCTTGAGGAGCCGCCCTTGGCGGCACCCTCAAACTGAAAGTGGCCTTCGGGAGCATAAGTTCACCCTGTTGGGTGGTGGTGCGGGCTCCTGTGGCCGAAGGTGTTGGCGCCATGGTCGTCGGGGCCGGCGCCGGAGGAGAAGGAACTGGTGAAGGCGAGGGAACTGGCGCCGCGGGAGGCAACGCCTCTGGTGGCGAAGTCATGGTCGGGGCGGCCTGTGCCGTCGCCCCTTGCGAAGGTGCCGCCACACTAGGGCTGGTGGCAGCGAAAGTCTGGCCCGTGGTGCGGGCCATCTTGGGGTCCGGGCCCGTGGCGTCCGGGCCAAGTGGCCGCTGCACTGACCCGATTCTTGACGGTCGTTCCCTCGATCACCGGTGATCTGGCGGGCACCACGGCGGGTCGATGGAGTCAACGGCGGAGTTGCTGACGATCGCAGCGCTCCGCATGCTTCAAGTCGGCAAGCGGCCGGGCCGCTGCTGGAAAATCCAAGCCGCTTGGAATTGACGGCATCAATCCAGCAAGCCATCTGCCAATGATTTGCTCCTCCAGGTTTCCTGCACCTGGCAAAGTATAAAGAGAACTGTCGGTTGGTAGGGAGCCGCAGAAAGAAGCATGTATACGAAAAAAGGCCAAGAGAAAGCGAAGACTTACGACCGAGGTGCGTGGCGTTATGTTGTAAATGCGCTGTGGATCGCCATGCGAAGCGGTAGCGTCGGCGAAGGGCCGATTCTCGGGTCACAAAGTCCTGCACCACCGTATACTGGTTAATCCGGCGTCCCGCAGTCTGTTGATGCGGGCCGCCATTGCAAGGAGCTCTGCCGTCTCCTCGACCGTGAGTTCCAGTTTTCGGAGGCCTCCGCTGCCCCGGCGGGCACTCTTAGGGCGTCGACTCCGCTGTCATCGCTGATGTACAGCCAGTCGCTGCGCCACGCCTTCCAGTTGGACCTGGGCTGGAAGGCAATGTAGCGGGAGGCCAATCTGTCCCGAAGGCGGAAATAGCAACTCCCCACTACCTCGCCGTCGGTAGAGCCGCGGCAAAGGAAGAAATAGCGGAAAAGAGGAAGATTCGGCATCACCCCCATGAACATTTCACAGAGGTGTGTGAAGATGGAAAGGAAGACGATGGAGTTGGGGGTGAGGTGGAGGTGATGAATTTTGTAAAAATGGAGGACGGTGAGGAAAAAGTCGGAGAATGGCGGGACCAGACCCGCCATCATCGCCCAGACGTGGATGAGGATTTCGTTGGAAAGGCACCGCGGCGTGGGGGTCCCCGCCCGAAAGTGGAAGGTGCCCTCCGGTGCGATGTGGGAGATCTTCTTCACCGTAGCAGCATCAGCGGTGGAAGCAGGCATGGACGGCGCCATGAAGGCAAGAAAGGTGAAGACTTTGAGCGAGGAAGACAAAGAAGTGAAAGTTGAAGTGCGCAAGAAAGCAGAAGGCGTAAACCACTTGGTACAGATGTGTCCATATATACACGCCACCCACACCGACGATTCGTGAAGAGACAAGATCGTGCGCCGTTTCAGATCCCAAGAAAAATCGGCAGATACGGGAGGGAACCGAGGCGGTCGTATCCTCATGAGTGGTGGCCCCGCCCAAGAACGCACCAAACATTTAATGAAGGTTCCAAAAGGCTCTAGCACGCACTCCAAGGTGGGCCAGGAGCTACTGTCAGCGTACTCTACGCTGGGGTACCCTCACCAACACACAAATGCGGCCCACATGGCGTCCGTGGCAGTGGGCGAGGCGCTGCTGCGGGCGCCCGGCCCACGTGGCGGCTGGCGGGCGGGTGGGCGAGCAGCCCCAGGTCGTGCCGGCCACGTGGCGTCCGACGAGCAGGTGGGCGAGGACGACCTTCTCGCCCCACCGCAAGGCAGAAAGGTGGGGCGAGGTGGCTTCGCCTCGAAGTCTCCTTCCCCTATCGTACTATGCCGACGGCGGCTCTTGTGTCGATTCCTTGATCGCGAGGATTTCTGCTACAAGCCCATTCCTCTGACGCCTCTCACCTACTCGTCGCAAAAGGGTCACATCCCGGGCGGACAGGGCGAAGCCATGCGTCGGCATTTAATGAGGCTGGAGGAACGGAATAACATGGGAAGGAGTAATAAATGTATGAAGATCAGCATGATGACCCCCCTTTTACCTACCCTCGTTAGCCTGGGCTATATAAGGGCCCTCTGGTGCATGGGGAAGGGGGGGTCGAACGATCAAGAATTTAGCAGTAGAGCCTAAGGAAGAACTTGTAACCCGAAAGCTCTGTACTAGCTTCAAACATTCTATCAAAGATCTAGCAGGACGTAAGGCTATTACCTTGGTCAAGGGGGCCTGAACCTGGGTAAAAAAGTCTTGGTGTCATCTTAGTTCTTAGGCTCCGGGGTCCTTCGGGCGGGAGTCATTAGGGTTTTCACTCGCTAGTGTTTGCCAGCCGCGAAGACGCCCTCCTACTGAACCAAACCCGGTCTGTAGACTCGGGCCTGTCTGGTGGAATATGCCGACAACTGCCGCCTAATATTTAACCCGGCAGTGATAAAACTATCACTGCCGGGTCTGAACTAACCGGCACAAATAGCTATACATCACTGCTGGGTCATTTATGACCCGGCACTAATAGCTATACATCACTGCCGGGTGATAAATGACTCGGCACTAATAGTCTTACATCACTGCTGGGTCTAAAACAACTCGGCAGAGAAAAGACATCAGTGCCAGGTCATTTCTTTAAACTGGCAGTTATATATACATCATCTTTCCCGCACTTAGACATTTCGCATCCCGTTTGTAATTCCTGTCCTTTGTCTGTGCGCCCTAGCCGCCGCAAGCTCTCCTCGTCCCCGCACCGGCCCTCCTTGCGTCGACTCTCCCTGCGCCGGCCCTCCCTTCAGCGACCCCTCCACGCCGTCTCCCCTTGCGGTGCCTCCCCCCGGCGTCTCCTTCCTCACATCGCCCCTCCCCGCGTCGCCCCTCCCCGCGTCGACTCTCCCCAAGCCGGCCCTCCCAGCGGCGACCACTCCCAGCTATCTCCCCCTGCGGCACCTCCCCCCGGCGTCTCCCTCCCCGCGTCGCCCCTCCCTTCGCTGGTAAGATTGCTATCTGGTTGCTGCTCCGATCAATAATTTGCATGTGGGCTAAGCGTTCAATGATGATTTTGGGACTGGAATAGGCTATTTGTGGCAACAAATCTTGACGGTGTGATAAACTAAGATATATACTTGATTAGCTCAATTGCTATCATGTGTTATATGCTTAGATAGTGAATGATTTGCTTACTGTTCTGTCTTATATTCATGCACCGGTGATTGTTCCAGTATATTGCTCTGTCCAGTAGAGTTTGGCTTTGATTAGTTGCTCTCTGTTAAATCGCCAATACATTCATGTTAAAGGCATTCTGCTCAGTAGGCTTGTTATCTTGATTCTCTATTGTGTGCATACAAGATAATCAGTTGAGGAGGACTGTTTTAATCTGTCAAGTATATATATATATATACACACACACACACACACACACACACACACACACACATAAAATTGAGGTAAGGTTGCCACAAATTAGTCCATTACTCGTTCCTTGTGGCGAGGAGGGCCTTTTAGGCAACCCGACATCTGAGAACACTCAAATAATCAACTTGAGCTTAATGCTAATTGCTTTGTTCATAAGTATGTACATGGTCGTATGTCTGACTATGAGCTCTTTAACCATCTATCATGTTTCAATACATATGGATGTACTGTTGTGAATCTCTTGATCCATGGTTATCATGTGAATTATTCTAATTCTTGGTGAATTTCAAAGTTTCTATGTATATGTGACTTTTGAAGTAATTTCAATGTATCATGTATATGTGAAATGTAATGTATTTGAATTTTCAAGAAATTTCTATATATCATGTCAAATGTATATGTATCATGTGAATTATTCTAGTTCTTGGTGAATTTCGAAGTTTCTATGTATATGTGAATTTTGAGGCAATTTCTATGTATCATGTATATGTGAAATACAATGTATTTGAATTTTCAAGAAATTTCTACGTATCATGTCAAATGTATATGTATCATGTGAATTATTCTAATTCTTAAGTTTGGTAATTTGTATGGTGGTGGAGTACAACGTGTGCAGCACCTTAGAAAGCATGCTGGAGGGATGATTCATACAAACAGGGCCAAAGTATTTTTTGCTATTATTCGTCGGTTGTGATTTGCAAACTATATGACATATATTTGTTCTGGTTTATTTTAGATGCTTAAGTATGGATGGCCTTATGTACATTTGTTTTCGATGCAGCTGTATTTCTTGAATTATGGCCTTATGTACATTTGTTTTCCTTCTTTGACCATAAATGAATGCTTGAACCCATTTGTATGTACTCTATTATGTTCTTTGAGGTGTATCTTTGATGTAAGAGAATGTAATTTGGATCTGTCAAAAATTCCTTTATGATCTATATGGGTATTACTAAGGATTGCCATTTGGGAGTGTTGGTAATTCTGGTTTAGACGTTTTGTTTATGAGGAAATGACCCCGTTGTTGAATTGCATAAAGTAGACCTACAAATTGCGAACACAAATTGCTCGATATGAAATAGTGAATAGATTTGGATGTAATATCCTATTGACATACTTGGATATAATAATTGTTTTCCAATTCATATCGGTGAATTCTTATATATCGTATAACACACTCTTTTTAATTCTTAAATCCTAATATATATATGTATTTTTATATATATAAGTATTAGTTTGACACATTCATTTATACATTGTAATTATGCAATTATACATATTTGGATATAAAAATTTAGATCGAAGTTTTGTTTATGAGGAAATGATCCCGTTGTTGAATTGCATACAGTAGGTTAGTGGTGTTTCATGCTAGGTTGATGTGGCAATGCCATCTAGTACCTAATTACACATGGAAGTGATTCAGTGTTTAGCAATTTATTCGAATGTACAATTCCTTGTTGTTAACTATTAAAGTTACATGACAGTAGTTCAGATGCCTGTGCAATTCTCTCTTTGCCCAATATGTGTTAAATAATCAATTTCTTACATGCTAATAGAAATATGGCTAAAAGGAGCAAGGGTGAAGTCTCTTTACTGCATCTTGTGTGAAATTCCCATGTCTGTTTTTAGCCTTCTAAATGGTGATTACGCCTTATATATGCAGAACATTAATATTAGCAACTCTAACGCATGACAAAATGGTGATTACACCTTATATATGCACGACGTTGATATTAGCAACTATAACACATGACAAAATGGTGATTACGCCTTATATATGCACAACGACGATATTAGCAACTCTAACGCATGACAAAATGATGATTATGCCTTATATATGCACAACGTTGATATATATGCGAAGATTCATCTGATGATTTTGTTAATTTAAAATTCCAAAAAACTTGCTACACATGGCCTCTCACAATGGACAAGTTCCGGATGGCGCTGAGCCCGTGAACCAAAGCCTAGAGCAAAGCCCGACAGGATTCCTCAACCTGGAACAACCCGAGGCAACAAATGTACACGAGGTTAGTCTTTAGTAGGATTCTTTCGTAGGATGTGTTTCCTGATGAAATTAGAGTAGAGCCAAACGACTAATGAAATAATCAAAATGTCGGGTCAGACATCTGGTGCACCGAGCCAGCATCATGGGCAAGGTCCCAGCAAGATGAGCACAGGTGAACTAAAGGTGATAGTTGAGCTTAATGTAGTCGGAGAACCAGCTATACCCGCATCATTGCTTGGGCCATATCGGACAGCATGCGGGGTCCTGGCTAGAGATAATGTGCCCATCATCTACAAATCATGGACACATCAGCACGATTGCCCGTCGTATGTTCCCGATGACATCAAGGAAACATTGTGACACGAGTTGATGAATGAAGTTTCGGTTTCGAAGATCAGTTGGAGCTTGCCAGGAAACGTGCACTAAGCATTATGGGATCTGCATGGAAGAACTGGAAGACAAAGCTGAATAAGGATTATGTCAAGAAGGATCAAATGCTAGATTTTAATAGATACCCGAGGTTAGAGCAATTTTGGGATGAATTCGTGCAGTATAAGAAATCTAATGAAGCCTAGGCTATCAGCCAACAGAACAAGGCAAATTCGGATAAGAACATTTACCCCCATGTGCTAGGCACCGGTGGCTACGTGAGGAAAGTACCCAAGTGTGATGCACGGGAAGAACAGCTAACTCATACTGGAGTTATTTCTGCGACGTCTGAGATGGCCCCAAGATCAAAATACTGGCTGCTTGCGAGGGGAGCTACTCTGTCGGATGATGGTATCTTAAGCTTCAGAAGCGAAAAAGACGAGGAAATCTCGAAGAAGATTGCAGATGCCCACTCCCAAACTATTTAGGGCTCCTTTCAGCTAAGAAGGGAGAACGACGAGCTAACACGCGCCTTGAGTAATAAGGAGCACCCTGGTCACACCAGAGGGTTTGGCTTGGTGCCCTGGAAAGCAGCATTCCTATAGGATGCCGAAATTTATAAGCGACCAAAAAAATCCAAACAACAACAGTTGGATGAACGAGTACGAGAAATAGAAGACCAGATGCACAGAAGAGAAGTCGAATTTGCAGAACAGATGGAAATGATGCGAGAAATGGTAGCAAAGGTCCTTAGCGAACGTCAGTCACATGACGGAGGTCAGCAGCACCATAGTCACGCCGGGGCTCATAAAAGCAGCCAAGCGTCCGCGGGCGCTCCTGAAGAGAACTCAGCGTGTAGTTTTTCTGTGGACAAAATCATAGAGCCGACACGCTGCAGTCTGCACCTGCCCATAGCGAAAATTATCATCAAGGTGGCTGAAGGGATGGCTTGGCCATGCATCGAGGGGCAGATGTTGCATAACTGCCCAATTCCTCAAGGATACGCCAGAATTTTAGTTAACAGCGTGGTTGACAGATACCGCAAAGTGGAGGTTGAGATCCTGGGCGAGGAGAGGAAAAATAATCTTGGACAAAGCCTGGGCACATTCATCGCGTGGCGCAAGCGCTATATAAAGTTTGCCTCAGATGATGACAATGATGATGATCTTAATAAGGATGACGAGGCGGACTCTCCACCCAGGAAAAGTCCTCCTCCTTCGGCGTCACCCAAGAAAGCTCCTTCTCCTGCTCCAGCACCACAAGACACACCCACGAAAGCTCCTTCTCCTGCTCCAGCGCCACAAGACAGTAAGCAAAGAGCACCGCGATCTCAACATTCTACACGTTCAGGGGGGAAAAGTTCCTCATCTGTGAAGCCAGCCAAAACTCTTAGTAAGAAACGATCATATGAACTAACCGAAGAAGAAACAAGAAAAGAAGTACACGCCAGTGTAGCAGCGCATTTCAAGAAGATGCCATCACCTGCTAAGATTGAAATCGAAGCTGCCAAATGGGATTTCTTCCTGTACTTAGCGTCGGTTAAATAGACAAGACGGACAACTAAAGCTCCTCAACTTAGCCAACTATCAGACTACGATCGCATCTCTAGGAAGAAATCTAAAGGAGATGGTGGTAATGCAGCTGTTGCTGGAGGCCAAAGTGGTGCTAAAGGGCAGGAGCCCCCTCTAAAGTGGCTATTCGTTAACGGGGAAGCTTTGGTGGATCCAAATGAGGAGCCCAGACTGACCACACAGTTACGGCGTCTACATCAATGGTACCGGTAGTATATCCAAGAGACAAAAAATGATGCTTTCCTGTCAAATACAAAGATATGGACTTTCACAACATGGACGGCGTTTTCTGGGTAGAACACCTAGAACTATATCAGTTGTACCAACGAGACGCCCTGGACGTGTCTATATTAAGAATGTGGACTCTGTAAGTCTTGTATAATTCATGATGTATATTCACGTACTCTTAAACTGACGGTTTGACTTCTTTTTTATGTAGAATGGAGGCAATGACACTTAGAGCGGACAAAAATAAAAAGATAGGATTCCTCGACCCAGGTCTTGTCAACTGCAAACTTATTCTAGATCAAAGAACAACAATTGATGTTGAGGAGTACGTACTTAAGGCGCTGCTAAAGCTACAAGACAAAACCTACATACTTTTACCATACAACTTTCAGTACGTGTTTCCCTGCCTACTAGTCTCGTATATTTGATGCACAACACTATGTGATGACTAATTGGCTTCTGTAGATTTCATTGGATCGTCCTTGTCTTCATGTCAGACGAAAGAAACCGACAAGCAAGTACAAAGAATTAATAGACTTACTAGACTGGTAAACACGGTCGTTGCATTATTGCTCCAGTAATCTTCCATCCCATTGCACTTAATTAATTTTAATGACTACTCGAAACTATGAACAGGGTGTACACAAAATACCGCAAGAAGAGCCAACGGTGTCGTCCATACACGAAAAAGTTCAGAATAAAAATCGATTTTCCGTGCCTGAGACAACCCCAAGGGAACAATTTATGTGGATACTACGCAATGACACATATCCACGCGTTCATCACTGACAGTACGGACTACAACAGCGAGCTGGTATATCGATCATTACATGTTGATCCGTACTTTTCTTTATAAAGACAATGACACTAATTAATGCTTCAATTTCTTCCATGACAGCGCGTCAAGCTGGGCACCAATAGCCTGCTCAACAACAAAATTGAAGCCCTTCGAGAGCAGACATCTGGGTTCATCGTTCGAGAAATTATCAACCCGAAGGGCGAGTTTCACGAGCATATGTAGCTTAAGTGACATGTCAATGATTGTGAATGAACAATGTAATACTTAAATATTATGATGCTTCAAAAGTGAATGAACAATGTAATAATTAAATATTATGATGCTTCAATGTATTTAAATTACACTTTAGTGATGCATCAGTACTATTGTGCACAACGTATACCGTACATAATACAACTACTATACAATATATATATGCTACAACATATAGTGCAACAAATATATATGTAAAAAGATTTTAAAAACCTATCACTGCCAGTTTTGGAATTGAAAATAGGATAGAGAGTTATCACTGCCGGTTAACAAGGAAAAAGGGGTAGTGATACTATTTATCACTGCCATATATTGATAAAAATGGGGCAGTGATAGTTACTTATCACTGCCGGTTATAAAAGATGACCGGCAGTGATAATTATTATTACTGCCGCATATTATTGAATATGCGGCAGTGATAGTTACTTATCACTGCCAGTTATGATTTATAACCGGCAGTGATAAGTATTATCACTGCCGGGTGGAAAGTCTGAACCGGCAGTGATAGTGATTATCACTGCCGGTTAACATCCGGCAGTGATAGTCCTCGATTATCACTACCATTTAGGTAGTGTCGGGTCCACATCCGACAGTGATGCTGATGTAGACCCGGCAGTAAACGCGTATTCGGTAGTAGTGCGTATACATATCCTTGAACGGAGGAGTATTACTCTAAGCAGCTAGTATTGCAATGAGACTACGTGCAGCTACCTTATACGAATATATACTCCTTGCTAATTATGTTTTTTTATATATATATAATTTTTCTGTTTTGGATACAGGAATTAAGGCAACAACTTAATTTAGCTGATTTTGTACACTAGCTAGTGCTTTCTTATAGATAGCCAATAGACCATACGAATGAATTGATGAACACCAACATTTTGGAGAACCATATATACGTTCCTCGTTGGGCCACATATACCCAATCTTTTCTTCAATTGTTTCTCTCTTGCAATTAAACATTTGTTTGCCATTTTAATTAGCATTTGTTGATGTAGCCATGTGAAGAATTTGAACACCCGCCGCGGGCCATTCTTTTGTTGACGCCACTGATGTATCTGTCTTGAGCTCCCTGATCGTGATAACTGACCGAAGTACCAAACTATGGAGTAATTAGTTTTGACCAATAAATTAACGTCGTTGATCCGTCTCTAAATAAAGCTCTAGTTGAGCAAATTGATTTGGAGACTCGCCTCAGATTATTTCAGCTTAATGAAATCCAGCTTAACTGCTTTCTTGTTTGACCATTGAATCTCTAGCTAGTTATTTCGACCTTCGGTTTAAGTTCATTTAATTAAACAAATGTCATGACATCTTGAACGAATAATTAATACCTAACACTGCACATTTGTCAATGCATACAAATCACAAAGGCGAAGACTACGTGCAGTCTGACCTAGCTTTATATAGATATGGATAAATGCATGTATACAACTATTCCTCTCCCCTGCATATAATGACAAAACATTAAATCCTAGATCCAGCATAGATCCAATCTGTCGATGCGTGCTTCTCAATAAAATATCCAATCACGCGGATAAGACATTCACGGGTGCTATCAGAAGATTGGAAGATAAATTAAATAAAGCGAACTAAAACCACCCCAGGACGAAAAGTCGTCACAGACGACTTAAAAGTTTATTACAGACGATTTTATGAATCTTCTGTAAATATGTATTAATGATGACAATGATATATCATAGACGGGTGAAATTCACATCACAGATAGTTCTTTACTAGAACCGTCTGTGGTATGTGATATATCACAGACAGTTCCTTATATAGAAATATTATTTTTTACTGCAAAATATTTTTTGTTTATTGGCTAGCCTCAGAAAATATTATCCATGCCCTCTGAAACAAACTGATTACACAGATTATATCGCAAGCAGATTACACACATCACAAGTTGATTATATCACAGATTAAACAACCATTTCAGAAATCAACTAAAATATTATATTAACCAATAGATTAGATGTTAATTATATCACAGATTACACAACCATTTCAGAAATCAACTAAAATATTATATTAACCAATAGATCAGATGTTGATTATATCATAGATTACACAACCATTTCAGAAATCAACTCAAATATTATATTAACCAACGTAATGTGCAATTACAATTCACAAATTCACACAGGTTTCACAAATTAACCAATAGAATGCTCAAGTTTCACAAGTTAGATAGCACTGAATCTGCCTTTTGGATTTATGACCTTACGCATCAAGAAGTCAAAGAGGTGTTTTCGAATTGCCTCCAGATGGTCCTTTTTCAACATAGTTGCATCATTGATCTTGTTTGTACCGAGGAAGGTTCGCATGTTATGGCTAATGTAAAAGGCACATAGGTTATTTCCCTATCCTTACTGGACACACTACAAAAATAATTGGTTAGTTCCAGTAGTATTATTACAGAGTGATACAGGATTATTGTGTACTAGCGGCTACCGAAAAGTCAAAATTGTATTTCAGCTCCAACACGTCTTTGCATAGCCCTCCATGAAGTCTATACACTTTGAACGCCCTATGTGATTCCAAAAAAGTTAGCTTTAGCTATTCTACGAGCTACAAGAGAGTAATCTATGGAGGAAACATGACTAACTGTTTTGTAGTCTTCCGATAGGTCTCAAGTCATGGCTACCCTTACGTAAGGAATCAACGAAGCTAACTCAATTTTTTCTTGGTTCAAATACAATTAGAACACAATGAAACCTACATAGAAATGTTACTCAACCTAACTATGAGTTATGTGTAAAGTACAAATCAAAGTATAGTAGATAGTGCAACACTTCCGATGGGTTGTAGGGTAGAAGTATGTACTCTGTATCGCGTTGACCCAGTGATGCCTCTATCATGTAATTCTTGACGCAATGAGAATTTTCATTCATTGTTTGCCTCAAGACTATGTGTAGGTCAAGGAAACCCTCCAATTCTTTTGTTCCTTCTCGCTTGAATGATCATGTATCTATATACACAAAAGCAAGGAGTTATATCATATTTATCGGTATTACATGAAGATATAGACCGTGATTACACACACTTACAATGTTCAACATCTCATGAGCACGGCGTCAAGGTTGAAAAGATTGAACAAGTCGTTGAAGTCGACCGTGGAGAAGTCCCTTGATGACTGGTTAAAAAAATGCTCATGCTTGAAGTTGATCGAGATACTCGTTATGCGTGTTACCGCCGGCTCTTTTGCTTGTTCCATGTACCAATCATGCAATCTAATGGAATCCATTGAAAGTTCTTGTAGGCCCTCTTCCGTTACTAAAGGTTCTCCTAGTTTGAAGTTCTTAGCCAACAGGGCATATTCATATTCCAGGTCCTTCATGATCTGCATGGATTTCCCCTTGTCTCCCTTTCTACTTTTGGTCGTATTCACAGGAGAGGAGTGGGCACAAAGTGTTGTATCAGTTTGCATTGATGCTCTGGGCATGATACCCGATTTGGTGGGTCGCTTCGGTGTAGCTAGTGGCTCCGGCAGTGCTGGTAGCTCCACTGCAGCGGGTAGATCATGCTTTGCATGTTGCTCCGGTGCTGGAGGACGATCATTGATGAAGATGTCCCTCTTGTGCACTAGATGAATGTGCCAATGGCATCCCCTAGTGTCACGATCTCGTCGTTTGGGGGCATCTCTGGCAGAATGGGCTTGAAGATCCATTCATGTAGTCCGCGGTGACCTTTGTGTAACCGGCACTACTAGGAGACCATAAACAGTCATCCCTTCACTGGTTAGATACAGGTTCCCCTAACCAACCTGTAGGGGAAGAGAGTTATCGGAAAGCCTCACTTGGAGCTTGAACGGTGTGGCCTCCTACATAACGGTTCACAATTAGCTGAGACATCCAATATATTCTATCTACGAAGCATACCAAACTTACGTATTACCTAGATATCATCGACAGCAAATTTGCCATCGTGTATGTCTATCTTAGGGGCGAACGCGCAACTACTCCACCGATTAGTGGGGCTAATCTACGTCGATGATTGTAGGGCTTGCGCGGTCTATGTGAGTTTGTCTGCAGCCACCCTTAGCTCTCACCTTTCCTCAAGACTTCTTAGCTTTTCATCAAATTGTGCTTTCAACCTTGTCTCAATCTATTCCTTAAGCTCTTCCTTAATGGAAGCTACTAGCCGTTCCTTGTGGTCAGTTTTGGCTCTTTTTCTACTCTGGTATATGTTAGAGTCTTGTGGGAATCCTGTGTTCTAGAAGATGAAAACACCCAAGCCTCACGTGTGATCAAGGTGCTCCTTACTTCCCAAGGCCGTTGATAGTACATCTTTTTGCCTGTCCGACCAAAAACAGGCTTATGATGATTCTAAATTCAACGCGACCTACAAGAGTACAGTATGTCATGCCACTTAAAATTATGAAGAAATTATAAACTACATAGTTTAATATCTTACCAGGCGTTGGGACACTTCCTCGTCTACAGGGTTCCTAAAGGACACCGTTTCCAAAGAAGTGGTATTTGGCCTTGCTGTTAGCCAGTTTCAGACGTGCAGGTCTACGATTGAGGCAAATGGTGGGGACGACCCTTTCAAAAGTGCCTCCTCGTCCTCTCTCCTTCATTGTTCGCTCTTACCTGGTACATAGCAGTGTCGAATCGTGGTGGTGGGTGTTCTAAGCTTAGAGGGCCTTGAGCGCTTTGTAACACCCTGGCACCTTGTGCCCCGAATGTTACACCCTCTAGCACCAACAACTACTGTCGGTGTTTCGAGAACCGGCAAGTGAATTTTGTAAGTCTGGAGGGGCCGCGCGTTCCCGTTCCTCGAATGGTTAGACCCCCAAGAGAGAGGAAAGAGGGTCCAGGGTTTATACTGGTTCGGGCCGAATGTCCCTACTCCAGTCCGCGTGGTGGTGCGTATTTGTATTGATGCTGATGAGCTCGTCGGGTTACAAGCGAGGGCTGCGCGAGCTCCTCGTGTGCAGTAGTCGGATGAGGGAGCTAAGAACACGAAGGGTTCGGCGCTCAGGGGTGTGCTCAGGCTATACGTATATGAGGCTCTTCCCCCCTTTGCGCGCGCTCGTGTGTGGGTGTGTGTCCTTTGGAGGGCCAGGCCTCCCCTTATATATCCGGGGAAGCTGGTTACATAGAGCGTGTAAAGGAAAAATGGATGGGGCTCCCCGCGCCTGGGAGTCTGGTCTTCTGCCTCGGCGTCTGGTCTTGGACTTGACGTCTGACGGGTGGTTGTTGGCCCTGCGTCGAGTCGGTGAAGCTGCTGAGCGAGGGCGTGGTCCGCCCTCCGGAAGCGGCGCTTTGCTCTCTGTGGCTTGTCGGTGCCGACATCGGGTGTCGACTTCGGGGATTGCTTGGGGAAGGCGCGCGGCCTCCCTCTCTGTCTGGTCATCTTTGAAGTCGTGTCGATGGGGTAGGTGGCCGGGTCAGACGCCGGCTTCTGATGATTTGAGGCTGGCTTGTTGACGAAGGTGGCTCGAGCTCGCCCGATGCTCTCGGCCCGTCTGACTTCACGGTCGGGGCACCCCGAAGTCGATATTCTTTGCTTGCTTCTTGCGCCTAATCTATGCTTGGTCGAGCTATCTCTTGGGGTCGGCTCGTGAGGCCTGGGCCCCGTGTTTTAAGCGCGATGGCGGCCCATGTACCTTTCCTGGGCCTCTGGGGATACCTGTGTGTCGTGTATCCGTCAACTACAAATCGCTAAGAAAAAATATTCGCAAAGCAAGCAAACAACTAGGAGGTTGTCAAAATTATTAAAAATTTCGGCAGCACCTCCCCTAAAACTAGGACATCCACTCAGCAGACAGAAAACAATAGCAGATATATGATATCATTCTAGAAGGTCCTTAGTTAATCAATCGCATATCCAATAGGAACTAATAATCTCCACCACATAATTATTACAGGACAGGAACTCATTAAACATAACCGCAACCAACTCCTTACAAGAATTTTCTCGAGTTATTAAGATCAGAACTATATATCAATATGATGGGACGGTGATAATGTAAACTTGATTGTGCTACTAGCCCCATCCATGTATGCCGGCTTCAATATACCTACAAACATTAAATAACAAGCATGAGTTCAAACTCAGCAAAGTACACGAGAATAACAATTCCAATTTAATAAGTAAAATAAAAGCATAAACACAAGAGCAAGTAGCACGAATGAAACAACATCCGAACAGTACGCATTTATACCCATTTCAAGCAACAACTTGATCATACCACAAATTTGCCGCAATCAAGTCATCAACTTGATAATAAACCATTCAATGCCCAAGAACATTACTTACTCTAAATCACAATGTCTCCCGACTCAACCACCCCTTTTTGCAACTCAAACCATTTTTATCACTTTTAGTTGAGTTCACAACTCGACTTCCCTCCACGATATTCATACAACATAATTAGCACGGCAATGAAAAGCGCTAACTCATCGAATTCGATTCAACCTTCCTTTACCATCACCGCAACCCATACTTGCAATGCTATGCAATGCGATATGTTTCCATGTTCAAATGCACTTTTCAACTGGTATACCGGTCACCCACCGTGGAAACGATCCATGAAGACTTTCTCATTCACATGCTTATATACTTTCTCAGTCACATTCTCATTTATGCAATGCAATGCAGTGCATCATGCCTCTTTGTGTAGCACATACCGGTATTGCCGAGCACCACTCGTCGATGCGTGCCCTCAAACCCAACCATCCCGTGGAAGGGGCCTGCCGAAACAGGACTTACCCGCTACCCAGTAGCGGGTCCTATGCTTAACACCGCTCCCATCCACGCCAGTGGATGGGTGTGAGGAGCCGCCCAGACTGTCCTCGGGTTATCGAATGTCCCGTCGTCCACATCGGAATTGGAGGTTAGCAACGGATCGCCGGTGGCGCTCGCAGTGCTAACACCCAAGCCCAATAGAGACAACGTCAGCCCCATTCGATGAACTCGACAACCGTCCCGGTATTCCCCCGGTATGTGACCCGAACTCGCCCAGGATCGCCCCGCATACCGGTTTCCAATGCGATATCAATTCAATTTGCATAAAGGGGGCAACGAACTCGAACCAAGCAACCAAACACGCACGCGGAAACACCCGGCACAAAGACAAACCCGACAACCACCAAACCACACTTAGCAACAACTCCAAGACTCTAAACCACACCAGAACTAAGAATTTGACCAAGACTCCAAAATCTGGAAAATTTCGGCATGACCCTCCTAGAACCTATGGACATCCACTCAGCAGACAAGAAAACACAGTTGCAGTATATATATATCCAAAAGTAATGCAACAACCACAACAACAGTACGATCACAATTAGGAGCCATCCACGAGACATCGACAGAGACTTAAACAACGCATTTAAACACAGCTTTAAAGGCTATCTATACAACAAAAGGAATCAAATCGCAACACATTAGCAAAATAAAACTTCTCCTAAGTGTTCTGCCTGAACACTTCCGGCGTCTTGATGTCGCTAAGCCTCTACTCGGTGTCCCGCCTGACCACCGAGAAGCAATATGGACAGAACTCACAACCGTCGGGTCCTCACCGAAAAATCACAAAGCAACAACATGAGTACGAAGGTACTGCAAGACTTACCGTGGTCCATATATGACCGACTCCAAAGGAGATGCATTTGGCGGTAGCAAGGTAAACAAAGCTTAGGTTAAAAGTGCGGAAATGCTTAACTTTGTTTCAATTTTAGTCATCTACTCAAGTTTTTCTCAATATAGTTAGCGGTTGTAACAAACCTACCTCTAGCATGATATTGTAATTAATGAATGTAAAGCAAGTCATCTCATATCAAAATTTAGCTCAAGCCCAACGGCAAACCACAAGTTCAAGTTGTTTACTACGCAGAAGAAGTTCGGACCAAGCGTGCTCATATCCGAGAGCGCGCAATTGAATCGCAATTAACCTGCGAGGAAGCATTGATCGCACGACACTTACCACAAGGGCCTAGTGTCAACCCTCCCAATCATACCCAATCATGAAGCGTCCTCCTGCGGTCCGAAAACCTAGCACCCCCTCGAGCAGCCCCAAGCCCGGCTTGGCGCTCGAGAGTCGGCCTAAGCCTCGCCCTCAACCACGTCCAACCACAGGAAGTTACGGTCCATCGATTCCATATGAGAGAAAGAGCGGCTTACCGTACCATAATCGGGCATGCGACCAACCGGGGTGTGCTCAATCTTATTCCACTTACGGATCGGTCCTTAATCGACACTGACGGGGCTACATTTCGAGTCTCCGTACCCAAATGAACCAACTCCCCGCCCGGTCCACAATTCATTTCTTTCCAAAACCTTTCCCAATTCCAAGTCTGACATAATGTAGTATGTGTGTAATGATAACAACCGCAAGTGACAGAACCCTCCGTCACTTGGCCCAACCCCGACATCTAAGCATTCTAAGCACAGACTCATTAATACCCATAGTCTAGCTCAAAAGGAGATATGCGACGAATACAAGGGGTGTACGTGCAGCAAATAGGATCTATTCCTATCCCACATGGCAATTCCTGATGCAATACTTAACATTTCAATTAATCACGTTATTCTCAAAAATAATGATACATAAGGATAAACATGCTTAGGTGCTTGCCTGCAGCTTCTGCCGGATCCCCAACGGCAACTTGCCCACCGATGTCCCCCTCGACCACGGCCACGTCACCCTCCGCGGTTTTGTTCTCTACACGAGCAGTGCATATGAATGAGATGCATGCAATGCATATGAGATGAAAATGCCAAATGCATCACCCAAGCTAGCTCCAAAAGTGCAAACATTCAACTCAATTTAAAACTGAACACACAATTGCTAAACTCCACTTCTATTCTATAGCAAAATCTGAAAATAACAAACACATTCCTCTAAACAGGCATAACTTTCATTTGGCTAATCCAAAAATTGACTTCATGGACTCGAAAAGACCTCAAGAGGGTGATCTAAAATTGCCATGCATCATAACATTCAGAAAATAAATTTAAAGTTTGCAATTAAACTCTGAACTTTTAGTCCCAAAGTCTGAATTTTCAGAAACACCGGTTTCAGGACAGCATGTATACAAATGACCATAACTTTTTGATCACTTAGACAAATTGAGCAAACTCAGAGCCTACACGACCATAAGACATAGACCTACAAATTAGCTTTGGCCAATCACTCAGATTCTGCCCAGGTAACTCCCAGTTCAGCCAGCAACAGAGGGCAGTTTTCAGAGTTCAGTATTTTTCAAAGTTTCAGACAGCATGCACAAAATTCAACATATAAATTGCTATACTTAGTAGAATTGAGTAAAGGATGACATTTTTACAATCTACAAGAAATTTCCTAAAACTTCACAGGCAAAATTAATTTCTAATTCGGCCTCTAACTAATTCTTATTTACACCACAAGTTTCAGCTACACAATATCAGCACTTTCAGAGCAGCATGCACTAAATTAGACATAACTTTCAGCTGGATTAACGAAATGAGGTGATTCCAGTTGGAAATGAAAGGTAATTTGATTACCCACAACTTTCTCTACAGCCAACCTAGCAGGAGATGCTCAGAATTTTCTCAAATCAGCCCTAAACAGTAGCTAAAAATTCTGCTCGAAAATTCAGAACTTGCTCCAAACCCTAGATTGATTATTCCCCATTCAAACTTTGATTCTCCACTCATCTAAGCCCCCAATACATCATGGCAGCACCCAAGACCAGGAAATAACCCATCAAAACCTAAACCCTAGGGAGCCTTACCTCATGGAGTGGAGGAGGAAGAGGAGGGCTGCACTTGGAGGAGGTGCTGCAGGAGGAGAGGTGCAGCAGCTCGAGGACAGCAAGGGGAGGCGCCAGCTTGGGGAAGACTGCAGGAGGCGCCACCAAAGGAGGAGCTGGAGGAGGAGGCCGCCAATGGAGCAGCAAGGGGAAGGTGCGGCTGGGAAGAGGAAACAAGAAGTGAGGTGCTGCTTTGGGGGAGAAGAAAGAGCCAGCAAAAAAAAATTGAGGTTCAGCTCTTTGGTGAGATAGAAAGAAAAGAGGGGGGGGGGGGGCGGCTGGCTTGGAAAAAAATTAGCTGGAGGGGATTCGGCCAGGAAAAAAAAATATCAGGAGAGTGCTGATTTCGTTTGCTGCTGTCCCCAATTTGCTTAGTTCTTAATTTTTGTTAAGTTTGGAAATTCTTCTGAGTGGCAGTTTAGAATATTAACTGAAGTCGGAAGTCGATCTCAAATGCGGCCAAAACTTGGTTGGCGCTAATGTTAGCCGCACGAGCTGAATAAAAAAAAATTGGGGCCATGACAATGGGACTACGGGGTAGGATCTCTGAGCACTCCGGATTAATCATATATTCCATATGACTTTCTCACCGACCTGGCTCAATGCACTTTTCATGAATGCACTTATGCAAATGCCATTTCCCACATTCTTATGCGTATTCTCCACATTTATAACGTTATGATCACAATTAACTTCTATACTCTTATAAATACCATACTCGCAAACTATGGCCACAATCAAGCCATTCTCATGATTTCAACATCCATATTAGCCTAAGCATACTAAGAAACATCTAATCGATTCGCACACATACTCAATTTTCATTCCCCAGACAGGGTACAGTTAAGTATAACTCTTGTAAATTAACCACGAGTACCCACGTACCCTATACTCGCTACTCACTGCAATATTAACAAAGGAACAGTAAACTTACCAAGATTAAGGCTTACTAATGACCACTCGAATCCAGTAGCTAATCACGCCTTCGAAGGGACGATCACCAATATAACTCATATGTTCCACAAACAATAGAAATTAGCTATGAACAGATAAATATCAATGAACAACTCAATTATGCACACAACTCGATGTACTTGTCTTTTACCGGGAGGAGCGGAGTGGCGTGAGGAAGACGCTATGCCACTCATGAACTACTCCACCTGAAACAACCGTCGCAAAACGCTTTACAAACTATACCCTTTTCAAAAATGCTCTATGCCCCCAAACTACGGTCACGAAAGCTCCACTTTTAGGTTGACTCGGATAGATATAATCTACACTATAGTGCCAACAATCATCTCAAACAAAGTAGAATTGCAAACTTAGATATGGACTAGGAAATAGCATCTTCATGCATTAGTTGAAGCACGCATCACCATACTCCTAAGAAGGCAATATATTAATGCTATACTAGACAATCAAGCCTGCTTTCTTGAATCAATCAACAAATAACATATAAACAACAACAGCTCCCCACTCAGCCATCCCTTCCAACGTTAAAGAGCTAGTTTCTGTTTATACTCATAACCATAAATATATCATTTGTGTTTGTTAGTATTAATACAATCTTTGGCCGAATCATCAAAATAACTTCCTATCCACACATCTAGGGATGCACTTGCACCCAATACCTCAACCATTTTAAAAAAATGAGTTAACTTCTGCTGTTAACAATATATACAAATGAAGTGACATGTTAATATGCTTTGGCATCATAAATTACAGAAGCTAGTACCAAATGACACATAAACATATACTAGGGCTAAATTTTATGCCTTAAACATGATTTACTAGAGTTCAAAATCAAGCATCACACAATCAACCTTTGAATCATACACATCTTAAGCACAGGAATTCAGATCCATTCCAAAGTAGTGATCATGGGTTTACCCACGTAAAAGACCTACAATGAAACCAACAAAAAGGGCTATACAATACCATCTAGCTACAACTCTAATAAACTTGAGCTAACCAGATTCTACCAAATACTCTATAGCTAACAATAGATGTTTAGCAGTATTGGATTCTGCACGCATATGTTGACAACATTAAGCATATATATGGTTTTAATCCTTGAATATGTTTACCCATTAGTCAAGCAAGAAAAGATTAAGCAAAATACACATACATCATTCCCTAATTGGACATGAGTATATAAACTGCAACACAATACTCATAATCAGCGCAAGAATTCAGAACAGAGGCATGCACATCACTGTGAAATGCATTAGGAACATGTTAGGCTATACATACATAAATATCCATAACAACAACGGCCTAGAAGTTAATTTCCATGTCATGCTAACCAATCACAAAAGTCCAGTATATGAGGCATTCCTAACTGCACATATATTTGATGAAAGGAAAATTCCAACACCTTTATAAAATTTGGAGTCTTACACATTCAATGAATAACCAAAGCATTAGCATGTAATTATATATTCCGATTGGCATCGCAAACAACTTAGGAAATTACTATGGGGAGAATCTAAAAGTTAAAACTAATAACATGAGTACATGACCAAGTAATCCCATTTCTTTCAATTGACAGTAGCAAGTATACTGTAACACCCCGGAGCCCATACGCGCCACGAATGCTACCAACCCTCTTCACTAGCGACACCCCTCGGACCCACACCTGTCCTAAAGGGTTACCAACCCACGATAATTCTCCACAACAAGATCAACTAAACCGAGAAATACCAACGAAGACATAAAAGACTAACACCTTTATGAACTTGACTGCAATTACCCACTAAACTCTAAAACCGGTTTAAAACTAAGTCACCGAAATTTACAAAATTTCGCATGACCTCCTAGAAAATAGGACATCCACTCGTGAGACGAAAACATATGCAAATACATGATATCATTCTAGCAGGTCCTTAGTTAACCAACCTCACATCCAATAGAAATAAATAACTCCCCCACGACAAAAGACACATTACAAACACAGAAGTTACATTCAGACTTAACGAATCAGTTAACTAGATTGTGGAGGCCGAAGGCGTGCACGTGATACTACCCCCAACCAGACGAGCCAACTTCAAGGTACCTAAAATAGGAAACAAACAAGTGTGAGTCCAAGACTCAGCAAAGTGCAACAAGTAGACACAGTAAGAAATTAAACTAAAATACAACTACTTCAAAACATAGAGTAATAGTTTCTTTAATTGGCATTCGTAAATAAATGAAGGCAGTTGAATTCATAAAAGATCCAAAACATAAGAGTACGATTACTCCATCATTTACCATAATCATTACTTAACTGAAAACATCCAGGAACAAAAGCGATGGCGACTCCACTTACATAACCAACTCGAAAACGTAACAAAACTTATCTCTGCCTCAATAAACATTTCTGGATGAGTCCACGCCTCAATCCTCAACCTGTTCTTCCCATTCTTATCAATCCCATTTATCCGTTGCAACACACAATGCAATGGAATGCGTTTATGCGTTTATGCTTTCATGCTCAAGTGCACAAAACATACAAAAGAAGCTCATATCCATACATCACAATCAACTCATTAAACATGATTCATCAATATCAATGCAATACAGATGCAAATATGCCATACAAAAGCAGAATCTCATATCCATACATCACAATCGACTCATTACACATGATTGCCTCATTGTGAATGCAATGCAGATGCAAATATGCTTGCATGTTCATATGCTCATTTCATTTCACAATTCTCATGCATATGATGCATCATGCATGTCTCATTTCCTCTTTTAGCACATACCGGTATGGCCGAGTGCACACCCGTCGGTGTGCACCCTCTAATTCCCCTTCCACCCCGTGGTGGAGGGCGCCTACTCTTACTGACTCGCTCCCGTACAACCACGTATACGGGACTACGAGGTAGGACTTTCGTACTCACTACATGTGAGCACAGAGGCCCGCATCAGAATGGGTCGCCTCTTCCATCATGAATGCACAAATGCAAATGACATAACAAATTTACAAACTACACTCATTTCTCACATCCATAAATTACCATCCTCAACATTCAAATCACCTTCTCAACACTCGTATCCATATTCCCAACAAATCTTATCAACATGGTCAATCTGTCATGATCACTCGCACCAAAGACATAATCAATTTTCAAGATAGCAAATCAACTATTCTTATTAATCCAACCTCACAACTTCATTATTCACATTCAACTATCATAGTAGTAAGCAATCTTATGAACGTGTGATATAGCAATATGTCAATTTGGCGATTATACGGGGTCCAACAACCAACCCACAAAGCATTCACTCCAAAGATGCACTTTTCATAAACGCATATATGCAAAAGCCATTCTCAACTTTCATATCCATAAGGTCACATATATCATAAACACTCACATAAACGCCTCAATCGCATATCATGACCACAATTCGAGCTATTTTCATAACTCAAATCTTATATCTTTTATGTTCTCATTAGCCTAATCATACTAGGGAGCATCATCAAGAAATATATAAAATGTAGCCCATGGCATATTGACAAGGCATATAATTCATCAATCGACACACATAACAAACAAACATTGATGCACTTGCATATAATCTTGGTTTGAACGATAGCATAACCAATTAACCATTCTCACTCATCACATCGCAAGCAAAATCAAACATGAAACTATTACAATAACACATGGATAATTATATGATTGCAAAACCAAATGGCCACCCAAGCCACAACCGAAGTCAATACACTTGCCTTCAATCTTCTCGAGACGCGGTTGCCACACCCAGGGTCACACCACCTGCACATAGATATAGCCCACTCAAAACACGCCCAAAATCATCACAAGACTCATAGCTAAGTGCGCTTCGCAACCCACTCCTAAAACCCGAAAACAGGAATTTGCCACCCGGGACAGCACTTGGTAAAACGGGCATAACTTTCAAACAGCTGAACGAAACTTAGCGATTCTGGACTTCATTGAAAGGTAATTTGAATATCTACAACTTTTTCTATAGCCGACAGACCGGGAAAAGCACCAATTATTCCCAGATTTGCGACGAACATCAGACAGCCGTAAAAATGCTTCGCTCTGGATAGCACGCGGTAAAAGAACCATAACGTTCAAACGGCTGAACGAAACTTGTTGATTTTGGTCTCTATTGAAAGGTAATTCAATTATCGACAACTTTCGTTATAGCCAAACCCCCAAGAAACGCTGGTAGAATTTTCAAATAGCAGCTCTAACAGGGGGCAAAAATCTGCTCGAAACAGAAATTTCAAATCACTCTAGTCTCTCCATTCCCCAACTAAATGCATTGCAAAAGCAAGAACCCTAGCCAAGCATTTCATCAAACACCATGCATGCAAGCCAAAGGGATCCCCACCACCTAGGGTTTTACCTCAAGGGAAGTCCTTGGAGGAAGAAGGGAGGTGGGGGAGGCTGCAGTCTTCTTGCCGATGAGGAGGCGCAGGAGGAGCCACCGGCGGGGAGGAGCTTCGCCGCGCCGAGAGCTCGCCCGGGCAGGGAAGGGCCAGCCGAGCTTCTTCTTCTTGCATCTGCCTCGGCTGGAAGGAGAGGCTGCCGGCAGGGAGTCGGCAGTGAGGGCAGGGAGGAGGCGCCTGCCTGGAGGCCAGGGAAAAAGGCGCAAGAATTGGAGGCCAGGGGAGGAGAGGAGCTCGCCAGGAGTGCTTGCGGTATAAAGGAGAGGAGGATTGAGCCGACTGCACTGGAAAAGAAGGCTGCCTCAAAGTTATTTTCAGCCACATGTTTGAGGAGAGAGAGCGATTAGGTGAGGGAGGGGAAAATTTCCCAAAAACCCCTCCAAAAACAAAAATCCATCTTTTAACCGTTAGCGCGAACCAGAAAATTAAATTCTTGGCACGAAACGACACTTGTTAAGATAGACAACTTGCATAAAACTAAGCGGTACCGAGAAAACGCCCATTCTGATAAGTATTCCACGGAAAAAAATAAACCCCAAAACCTTTAATAGAATTAATAACCGTGAGACGGCTAAATCCTTGAATCAAGAAGGAGAAATCTTTATCGACCGAAAATCCTCGCAAAAGAGATCTTCGGTATTACACTCTTCCCCCCTTTAACAGAATTCGACCTCGAATTCTGAACACCACAAGAACACCAACAAGAACAACGGGAACCGACTGATAAAGCAAAAACATACAATAAAAACAAAGGAAACCCTAGTTCACATTTCTCCTCAATAATTAACCTTTATAGCCACATAACCATAACAACTTCTGACCGAAACCGAATATACCACTATTTCTAACCAATTAACGCCGAGATCCTCTAGGAATCAAAACATGACTTTTATCTTTTCAACAAAATCATTCTTTACTGTTGAATTGATTAGCCCCACAGGGCAACAATCAAATTCCCTCATAACACAAAATCGAACTTTACCTTCTTTCAAACTTGTCTCATACAATCGAAACAATCACTCAATGAAAAGGTTTGCAACCGAACCATCCATTTCCGACTGACCCACATTGAGTCTAACCCATGAAACCGAGAGTTCCGACAACTCACTGAAATAAAGCATTTAGCGACTGATTCCACCCAGCCCACCAACCACAAAGTCCCACACAACTCAGGGACAACACGATCAAATTGCACCTCTAAAAAAAGAGGTCGGAACCATGACAAGGAACACTTTACATCAACTTGCTATCACCTTCTGTACAATCGACGATTCTCCCAAAAGAATTTGAATCGACATCACAAGGCTCCATCATAATCCACCTTTAAACTACTTGAGGTCAACGCCCATCTCATGCTAGGACCGCAAATCAATACCAAACTACACTTGGTTCTTTTCTTAAGAGGGTCTTGCCCTCACATTCTTTCACTCACATAATCAAACCCAAGAGTATAAATCCTTACTATACTCAACACGGTACCACAAATAGTCATAATCCTTAACTCCAGCTAGAATACAAAAGAGATACAATTCTCTTTAAACCAATAATCCACGTACATCACCTTGGAGAAAAATTCAACAAAAATCCATGATCGCTCTATTTCCTTTCCTAAGCCAAATCGCAAAGGCAAATTCAAATCTCGAACATCTCAAGAACCACTCTTATCATTTTCAAATCAACGCGATAAAGTTTACATCGGGGAGCACTCAAGATAAAAGAGAGACTCCACGCAACTATTTGACAGAAGCTCTCAACGACCAAAACAACTTAACTTGCTGACATCAAAGCAAAACTGCTTATAACATCAAAATTAACACTTGGGAAGAGAAAATCAATTCTCAAACCCGACATCCGAACCCACAATCAACACACAATCTCTTAAAGAAAAGAGGGGAAACTCATTCCCAACAGAGACCACTTCACTAGCCGACATCACTTAATTAACAATTTCCTCAACCAAACTTGTTATTACTTCTTTGGCACCATCATTTATATCCTTACGCAATCACCATTTCCAGATCTCCACTTATATACGTGGATCACCACGACCCACAACCTACTTCTTGCCATCTATCCAATTAGTGTCGACCACCTTAACCCAACAACACAAACATCTACTAATCCTCTACGGGAAGATCTTCAATCACCCACAACTTAATCTAACTACCGAATTTCTCCTTTCCAGAAATGCCAACGAAAGCTTCCAAAGAAGCTCGACTCTCAAAAAACTTAGAAAATGACAGGGCTCAAGCCATGTCATTCAACAAAACTCCAAACCGATTATCAAACTCCAAAATTCCGCGAAGAAAAGGAGTTACACAAATCAATTCAAGGAAAGGAAAAGCGAATCGATCGAATAACACTTTTCCCTTTAAAGCCCCAAATCCAAAAATTCAACTTGGAGAACGACAGCACAGAAATTCCATGCCTTTCCCCGCCATCAACCAACGTGGCGCAACACCAAAACCCGTTTTCTTTGACTTAAACCCAAAAAGACCAAATGAGTCAAAGCCCAGAAGCTTACTCCGTCAATTCTCCCATCTACAGCAGAAGTACAACAACTCCTTTTAAACTGGGAGAACAACCAACACAAGAAGGAATCGATAACTTTCTACGCAGAGCAACCAAAGAGGTGCAAAACGATACTCTTCGCTTTACCGCACACAACAAGATTCAACCCGCGTCGTGCCCACAAACTTCGAAACACGGATAAATCACAAAACTCCCACGACAAAAGAGAGTCACCAAATCAAATTTTCTCAACCACGAAAAACAAGAGATCGAATACCCTTCGATTTACGGCAAAGGAATTAGGACTATCCTCACCCAGGGTTAGGAAATCCTCCGGTGCTGGCTCTCGACTGCCACACCGACCAACACAGCTACACGATAGGGCCGAAATCCCTTCGGCACACGGATCCCACCGGACCCCACAAAGCAATCTACCACTTCAAAAGCAAAACCGTAAACACAACCATAGCCTTAACAAGCTAACAAGTAACATAACCACAACTATCAACATAGCATCAAGAACAAAACAAGCATTGTAACACAATGCAACAATAACCCATCCCTTTCCTACTGTGCAACAAAGTGTGTCAAATTTTAAACTAATTAACCATTCTACCTCGAATTTTAAGGTTGTTGCCCTAGGACCAAACTTTACAAGTTCAACCTATACCAAGTTTCTACCTTTACACAACAACATTTTAAATTCATTTTAGAATTATTCACTACATTCAAACACCACGGATCTGAAGCCCGCTCTGATACCAACTGTAACACCCCGGAGCCCATACGCGCCACGGATGCTACCAACCCTCTTCACTAGTGACACCCCTCGGACCAACACCTGTCCTAAAGGGTTACCAACCCACGATAATTCTCCACAACAAGATCAACTAAACCGAGAAATACCAACGAAGACATAAAAGACTAACACCTTTATGAACTTGACTGCAATTACCCACTAAACTCTAAAACCGGTTTAAAACTAAGTCACCAAAATTTACAAAATTTCGGCATGACCTCTCTAGAAAATAGGACATCCACTCAGCAGACAGAAAACATATGCAGTCACATGATATCATTCTAGCAGGTCCTTAGTTAACCAACCTCACATCCAATAGAAATAAATAACTCCCCCACGACAAAAGACACATTACAAACACAGAAGTTACATTTAGACTTAACGAATCAGTTAACTAGATTGTGGAGGCCGAAGGCGTGCACGTGATACTACCCCCAACCAGATGAGCCAACTTCAAGGTACCTAAAACAGGAAACAAACAAGTGTGTGTCCAAGACTCAGCAAAGTGCAACAAGTAGACACAGTAAGAAATTAAACTAAATACAACTACTGCAAAACATAGAGAAACCGTTTCTTTAATTGGCATTCGTAAATAAATGAAGGCAGTTGAATTCATAAAAGATCCAAAACATAAGAGTACGATTACTCCATCATATACCATAATCATTACTTAACTGAAAACATCCAGGAACAAAAGCAGTAATTGACTCCACTTACCGCAACCAACTCGAAAACGTAACAAAACTTACCTCTGCCTCAATAAACATTTCTGGATGAGTCCACGCCTCAATCCTCAACCTGTTCTTCCCATTCTTATCAATCCCATTTATCCGTTGCAACACACAATGCAATGGAATGCGTTTATGCGTTTATGCTTTCATGCTCAAGTGCACAAAACATACAAAAGAAGTTCATATCCATACATCACAATCAACTCATTAAACATGATTCATCAATATCAATGCAATACAGATGCAAATATGCCATACAAAAGCAGAATCTCATATCCATACATCACAATCGACTCATTACACATGATTGCCTCATTGTGAATGCAATGCAGATGCAAATATGCTTGCATGTTCATATACTCATTTCATTTCACAATTCTCATGCATATGATGCATCATGCATGTCTCATTTCCTCTTTTAGCACATACCGGTATGGCCGAGTGCACACCCGTCGGTGTGCACCCTCTAATTCCCCTTCCACCCCGTGGTGGAGGGCGCCTACTCATACCGACTCGCTCCCGTACAACCACTTATACGGGACTACGAGGTAGGACTTTCGTACTCACTACATGTGAGCACAGAGGCCCGCATCAGAATGGGTCGCCTCTTCCATCATGAATGCACAAATGCAAATGACATAACAAATTTACAAACTACACTCATTTCTCACATCCATAAATTACCATCCTCAACATTCAAATCACCTTCTCAACACTCGTATCCATATTCCCAACAAATCTTATCAACATAGTCAATCTGTCATGATCACTCGCACCAAAGACATAATCAATTTTCAAGATAGCAAATCAACTATTCTTATTAATCCAACCTCACAACTTCATTATTCACATTCACCTATCATAGTAGTAAGCAATCTTATGAACGTGTGATATAGCAATATGTCAATTTGGCGATTATACGGGGTCCAACAACCAACCCACAAAGCATTCACTCCAAAGATGCACTTTTCATAAACGCATATATGCAAAAGCCATTCTCAACTTTCATATCCATAAGGTCACATATATCATAAACACTCACATAAACGCCTCAATCGCATATCATGACCACAATTCGAGCTATTTTCATAACTCAAATCTTATATCTTTTATGTTCCCATTAGCCTAATCATACTAGGGAGCATCATCAAGAAATATATAAAATGTAGCCCATGGCATATTGACAAGGCATATGATTCATCAATCGACACACATAACAAACAAACATTGATGCACTTGCATATAATCTCGGTTTGAACGATAGCATAACCAATTAACCATTCTCACTCATCACATCGCAAGCAAAATCAAACATGAAACTATTACAATAACACATGGATAATTATATGATTGCAAAACCAAATGGCCACCCAAGCCACAACCGAAGTCAATACACTTGCCTTCAATCTTCTCGAGACGCGGTTGCCACACCCGGGGTCACACCACCTGCACATAGATATAGCCCACTCAAAACATGCCATAAATCATCACAAGACTCATAGCTAAGTGCGCTTCGCAATCCACTCCTAAAACCCGAAAACAGGAATTTGCCACCCGGGACAGCACTTGGTAAAACGGGCATAACTTTCAAACGGCTGAATGAAACTTAGCGATTCTGGACTTCATTGAAAGGTAATTTGATTATCTACAACTTTTTCTATAGCTGACCGACCGGAAAAAGCACCGATTATTCCCAGATTTGCGACGAACAGCAGACAGCCGTAAAAATGCTTCGATCTGGACAGCACGCGGTAAAAGAACCATAACTTTCAAACGGCTGAACGAAACTTGTTGATTTCGGTTCTATTGAAAGGTAATTCAATTATCTACAACTTTCGTTATAGCCAAACCCCCAGGAAACACTGGTAGAATTTTCAAACAGCAGGTCTAACAGGGGGCAAAAATCTGCTCGAAACAGAAATTTCAAATCACTCTAGTCTCCCCATTCCCCAACTAAATGCATTGCAAAAGCAAGAACCCTAGCCAAGCATTTCATCAAACACCATGCATGCAAGCCAAAGGGATCCCCACCACCTAGGGTTTTACCTCAAGGGAAGTCCATGGAGGAAGAAGGGAGGTGGGGGGAGAGCTGCAGGTGCTGCTGCCGATGAGGAGGCGCAGGGAGGAGCCACCGGCCGGGGAGGAGCTCGCCACTGCCGAGAGCCACGCCACGGCGAGGGAAGGGCCAGCCGAGCTCTTCTTTGCATCTGCCTCATTGGAAGGAGAGGCTGCCGGCAGGGGAGTCGGCAGGTGAGGGCAGGGGAGGAGGAGCCGGTTCTGGAGGCCAGGGAAAAAGGCGCAAGAACTGGAGGCCAGGGGAGGAGAGGAGCTCGCCAGGAGTGCTTGCAGCGCAAAGGAGAGGAGGATTGAGCCGACTGCCCTGGAAAAGAAGGCTGCCTCAAAGTTATTTTCAGCCACATGTTTGAGGAGAGAGAGAGATTAGGTGAGGGAGGGGAAAATTTCCCAAAAACCCCTCCAAAAACAAAAATCCATCTTTTAACCGTTAGCGCGAACCAGAAAATTAAATTCTTGGCACGAAACGACACTTGTTAATATAGACAACTTGCCGCAAAACTAAACGGCGCTGAGAAAAACACCCATTCTGATAAGTATTCCACGGAAAAAATAAACCCCAAAACCTTTAATAGAATTAATAACCGTGAGACGGCTAAATCCTTGAATCAAGAAGGAGAAATCTTTATCGACCGAAAATCCTCGCAAAAGAGATCTTCGGTATTACATATACGTGCATATACTCTCTCTTTGGCAAATATCAGTACCCCCAAACCACTAAAGAATCCATTTTTGATAATCAAGCAAGTTTAATCATCATGGAAAATGTAACATACAGTCACCAGTACTAGGGTTAAGCATGTGAGGCATTTCCTCAAACACCTTATCTACAACCATGCATCCACAAGCTAAACCCCCACCTCCACTTACCACAAGAAGGGAAAGGAAGGAGGAGGAAGTGCCTGCTGCCACGGTCTTCTTCTTCTTTGCTCCAGACACCGACGCATTTCTCTGTTGGCTGCTCACTCGCACTTGTCTGCCGAGCCAGGGAGGGAAGGGCTGGAGGTGACGCCGGCAGGAGGAGGAAGGGCGTGGGGAGGAGCCGGGAGGCTGGCGCTCGGGAGAAGAAACCTGGCAGGGGATGGCGCCGACCGGTGAGGAGCCAGGAGGCAGCAGCATCGCCGAGCTGGGGGAAAAGCCAGAGGAAGCGGCGCACTGTACTGGGGAGAGCAGGGGCGCCAGGAGGTGAGCTCGGGTGGAGGAGGCAGCTGGGAGATGGATCGGCTGGGGGAAAAGATATCTAGTCCAGGAAAGAATGGTAGCCACACAAAAAAGAAAGGAGATGAGGCTTTGCAGTATTACACTCTCCTCCCCTTAAAGGAATTCGTCCCCGAATTCGAAGAATGCCAACTATATGCAAATCAAAGACGCAAAGGTCTTAAACTTCTTGCCATCTCAAAACACTCACGCAAAAGCTCCAACGGCTACAAACAATAATAAAACCTCAAATCCAACGACTAACAGAACGATTTGACTTAGCTCAATTAAGTGCAACTTCTCACGCAAGAACTCAATCAAAATTAATCAATAGGTCAAAATCCCAAAGGACCACTGCCCAAGGTAAATGCTCACTACAGAACCTTACACAGCAAATTAAGAAATCCTTTATTACAACCAGCTCAACCCAAAAGTTCAGTCGCACGCTATAAATGGTGACATAATTACCATCCAATTCCAAGTAGTTCACTACTAAGGGTTGAACAAACACCACCAAGGAACCAAATCACAAGTATAATCCTCAATTATTATCCACCAAAATCCCTCAATTCTTTTTAGCAAAACTATCTAATTTCATCCTCTACAAATAATGTGATAAAATGCACACCAAGGAAAACTCAGCTTCCAAGAGAATCACTGCATTGAACTTTTACAGCTGCAAGCCCAATGACCAAAGAAAACTCAATTCTCATTATTAAACTCAACACTATACCATAAACTTTCATATCCTTTAACTCCAGCTAGAACACAAAGGAAAATACGATTCCCTTTTTAACCAAATGAATCACGTACATCATCTTAAACCCGAAACATTAAAATCTACCTGAGAGAGGATCTTGATAGAGCCCAATCATCACTCATTTTCTTCTTCCAAAACCAAATTTGCAAGAGAAGACCCGATTCTCTAACATCATATAAATCGCCTTTAACACTCTCAATCTATGCAATAAAATTCACCCCGGGGGAAACTCCAATTAAAAGAGAAACCCCACACAAATCGCTGACAAAAGCCCTCATAAAACCAAGAAACAACTCCGCTTACTTTAACCAAAGCAAAATCCCTCGCTTTAAACCAAAACCGACGCTTGGTAGAGGAAACAAACTCTCAAATTAAGCATCTGAACCCATAACCATCACATTCTTCCTCAAGAGAAAAGGAAACTCGTTCCCAACAACCACTTCACCCACAGAATCACTTACGAAACATTCACCAGTTCACACTTTGAAATACTCGCCAACGCATCACACAACTCTAATCAAATCCGGCTCTAGTCAACATAGAGTTACAAAACCCAATCTTTCTTTAACTACTTTCTTCCAATCATATAACCACCACTGGTCATAGTATCATCAAACCCTAACCAAATTTATCTCATGACAATCAACAAGGAGAACCACGTTCTCACTCCTTTAGCGCAAATAATTTATCAGTTAATTTAACACCAGACGCGTGCCATCCTTTACTTCAGTTTATTAATCATGACGAACCATTATTTATACAATGGTCCCATCCCAGCTTAAAACACACCTTTCCAACGTTTTTCTTTGGCTTAATCAACAAACACCTTTCGTACAAGGACAAAAACCCCATCATTCATACAACCATTCCATATATATATTCATGCTTTAATTTCACATCGAGTAGATCATTCTGTACCGCACAATAAATTTGGGTGCCTTTATATAACCAACACTCACGTTAACAGAATCAGTAACCCACATTATCTGAAATATCTATCAACTCATCATACACTTAATGTCTTAAACGTCCCCGCATCACGAACTCAACCTTTAAAGAGGAACCACGATTTTTAAGCATGAGCAACAACAAAAAAAAACATCTCTCTTTCTAGAAAAACTCAACCATAAATCATGAGAGAATTCGACTCTCGAATTCCCAAACTCCGACGGGAAACAACTCCTTTAACAAATCCCAAAATTTACAACTTCCAGGAAGGAAAAGAGATGCATGAGGGAAAAAAAAGCAAATGATCAACCAAATCCTTCTCGATAAAACCTTAACACCGAAGATCCACACGATTTAATTTTTTGCACCAAGAAAACTTCAATAAGTTCCTTAAATGGAGAGAAGAACAACTACAATAGTTTTCTCCACAAGGCAACCCACGGTAACCAACAAAAACCAAAGAAACCAACGAAACCGAACTCCAGAATGGTAAAAGCAATCCAAAAGAATTCATCACCAAAATTTTCTTCTTTGCCTCCAAAGGAATGAAGCCAAAAGAAACCGACCTTCTCCACTCACTCTCTAAACTATGCCGCAACAAACGACGACCCTCACCTCGAGAGGTTCTCATACTTCAAAGGGGGCTTTAACCGGCCACACCAACACCCAAGACCCTTAACACAGTCAAGGTATGAGGACGAAAACATAATGATTCAAAAATCCATTTACAACCAAAGCAATATGCAACAATAATTTAACATGCAATCATCAAAGCTTAAATGCAACATTTAAACATAATACAATGGTACCCATCCCTATCCTACTGTGCATCAGAGTGTGTCAAGTTTTAAATTAGTTAACCACTCTAATTCAGATTTTAAAGTTATTGCCCGAAGGCCAAATTTTAAAGGAGTAGAAACCTATGCCATGTTTCTAATTTCACTCAACAAAATTTTAGTTTACTCTAGAGTAATTTACTGAATTCACATGCCACGGACCTAAAGCCCGCTCTGATACCAACTGTAACACCCTGGCACCTCGTGCCCCGAATGTTACGCCCTCTAGCACCAACAACTACAACCTCCAGGTTGTTCGCTTGCTTTGCGAATATTTTTTCTTAGCGATTTGTAGTTGTTGGTGCTAGAGGGCGTAACATTCTGGGCATGAGGTGCCAGGGTGTTACACGCTTAACTTTGTTGCACAAATTCTCATGTTGTCTTCATCTTAACAAATTATTGCCAAATGGTTTTATCAATGAAACCATACTTAGATAATAGAGTCCTTTCCTTCTTAATGTAATTTGTGACAAGCGTGCTCTTGAAATTCTTCTACGCTTTTCCCACCACTAGCTGTGTATCATCACACTAGGTGCATGGTGTCTTCTGGGATATCGAATGACGCAAAACTTTCTATCACTGTATTGTTGCACTCCTCATCGGTCAGCGACTTCCAGGATGGACGGGTGATGGGCACACGTTCCCGTCCAACTATCTCACACAAGCTCCAGAGTGCGTTCACTGCCTTCGGAGGTTGGGTGTGACCCCGTCCTGCGGATTGACCACCATGATGGAATATCAGCTCTAGAGCCTTTTATTTATTCCTCTTGGACCGCGGTTTGGTTTTCTTATCTTTGGCTCATTAGATCTATTCAGCTGTGAGGATTGAGGGGACGACATCATCTTTTTTTACTAGATGATTCAAAAAATGTTTCTTTATTTCTTAGAATAAGGAAAGAGATTCATACCGAAAAATGGTATAATCTAATATCAAAGCATAAAAGCAGCTCATATTCAAGTATCTAAGCATGTATATGACAATGAATAGTCTTATCAATCATATTTTAATACTTGAAGTTAATTACAATAACCAATTAAAGAGATAAAGAAATTCATAAAATTTATACCGACTAGGCAATGAATCATGTCTATTTAACAAATTGATGAATAATTGAATGACAAAGTGTACTCTCAGGTGTTGGGCTACTGAAGGTTGGACCTTCAGCCTCCTCGCCACAAGGTGTAGGTGTAACAACCCAAAAATTTCAAAATAATAAAAATTAAAATTTGAAAATAAAATTAAATAAAAACTTTGAATTAGAATCAAGGGTATGATCAAAAATAATATCTTTTATCTCAATATCTTAAAATCTAATTTTAACAAAAGGATAAGCTACAATATAAAGCTCCAAGTTAAACAAACCATGAAAATGAGTTGAAAATAAAAGTTCACCATGAAGTTCCATCTAATTGGAAACTTTCTTAAATTTTGGTTCTTAAGAAAACCTTTTATCTTTATTAATTTCATCTTCTATTCAAAGAAAAACTCAAAGTATAATGAAGAATTAAATTTTAGCATTTAATTATATTTATTAATACTTTTTCTGAATTCTTTGGATTTTCTTGATTTTGCCTTTAGTGGAGAAATCCTTTATATATAATCTTAAGTAATAAAGAAAAGAAAATGATAAAATCTTATCACAATAAAATAAATAAAAGTTTTATCTAAGCTCAGGAAACCCCTAGTGACTTAATTCTGAATTTTTAAAAGTCATATCAAGTAATAAAATTTGAAAAGAAAGGAATTCAATGAACGACTTGACTAACAACAATGACAGTGTTAGAATTTAATAAAAATAATGTTACATTATCTCGACTTGGAAATTTTATATTATCCTCCTAATGTACAAATACATTAATATTAAAAATATAGAAATTAATAACAAGGTTTAGTTTATTAGAAAATTCAATTACAGAAAAGCTAAAAATCCAAGGATTAGAATGTCAGAAGTTTATTAAATTAAATACAAAATATTTAGAGTTGAAATTTTTACTGAAGGACTCTGTATCTAAAATGAACTCCTACAAAAAGTTTTCAAAAATTTTGACAAGTTATAAACTCCTAGAAAATTTAAAAATAGAAAATTGAAATATGAGTATAGAACCTTGTCAGAATTTGTATAAATTTAGAGTATTTTAATCTGAAATTTCTACAGTATGAAGAACATTATTTATCCATCTCCTAGAAAAATTATCAAAATATATCAAACATGATAGGTAACTGATTCAGTGAACCTTCTCTGACCTACTTTATAGCCAATTCTCAATTTCGCTTCTCCCTTCACTGCCAGTGGGACCTGAACCCTATTTGGGGCCACCTATCAACGAAACCACTAGTCATCATCTTCCTCTGGCTACTGAAGTCCGGAAGTCGAACTCGAGAACTCCTGTAGCTAGTGTTAGCACTGACAGTTCATCACCATGCTCCGTAGCAACCTCGCTGTGTTTCACGCTGAGCAACCCATATCCTGCCTCTACCATGGCCATCCCTTCCGTTGTGCAGACTCTGAGAGACTTCTCACCAAGTCTTGTCGAGGCGGGCTTATCTGCACCATTTCCTACCTATAAATAGCACCCCTGGGATTGCATTAGCTCGCACCTCGTTACGCCTAACCTAACACTCGCTCTTCTCGGTTGAAGCGTCACCAATTTCTTCCTTTTCTCCACAAACCGAAGAATCCTAATGCATAGATCAAGTCTAAATTTTGGCAGTATACCGTTCCATTCTCAAATTGCTCTGGACCTTATCATTCTGGCACTATGATAATCAAAAGCCCTCATTCTATTTAGGTTTTGTCTCTCATATACTGGCCACCCTTTCTGCTCTTCTTCCTCAGCCATGGCACACGGTAGCAGCCTCAACCGAACCTCCTTCGACACTTAAATCAGGTAAAATGGGATGCTTGGGACTCGTAGTAGCTCATTTTGGAACCGATTCCATCTAGGAGGGATCCCTATTACCGGTGCGGCTTGGCCGCCATCGCACCACCTCAGTGGCAGCACACTCCACCTCACCCCCGACCGAATTGGTCCCACCCCAAGATGCGCACGGGTCCTTCGGTACTCACCGCACCAATGGCTCACCGTCTTCGTCGTCTCTCCACCGCCGGTAGCCGTGAAGAACGCCTCCCCTGTTTTCGGTCTCTGATCGATAGGACCCATGTGCCCAGTCCCTCACCTCGTAGCCGCTTTTGTTCCCCTAACCGAATGGGCTCGCATGGCAGCCGGTTGGCTTTAAAAAAAGAAAACCCCATGGAAAATGAAATATGCTTTCATCAAGAGAAGGTGCATTTATCATTTTCTTCGAATTTCCTAAACCGAAGCACTTCAAACGTGAATATCTTTTGCATTTGTGATCCAAATAATATGAAACAAATTTCTAAATTCATATAAAATCAAGTACATTCAAAATATGCAGAAATATTTTGAAAAAGAACACTAGGTGAATTTGAAATTCAAATTTCAAGAAAAGGCCTAAATATATGCTATGCATAAAAATTTTACAAACAAACTCAGAATTGAATGAAACTACTTTTGATGAAATTCTTATACTTCCAGGAGCCCAAATATATATAAATATTTGAATTTCAACTTTGTTTGAATAATTTCCTATTAAAAGTTATTCTCAATACATTAGATATTCAAAAGGCATAAATTGTGCAAAAGAAACCTGAAAGTAAGTAGTATTGTTTTCCATATGCTGTTTGGTTAGTAGATTATCTGAGTATGCTAAAATACTTAAGAAATATTCTAGACTTGAATTGTTTCAAGAATAAGATTGAAACAGTAGTGTAAAAGAAATATATATGTACATACATGTATGTTGAATACCTAGCAGTAATATCTATGTACATGTATGTATGTAGAATGGGCCATGAAACTGATTCATCTTACAGCAACAAAATGTTTAAAAAGTGAACTTGTTATGAAATAAGCCTTATGAATGGAATATGACCCAAATGTGTGTGTGTGTGTATGCATATATAAAGTATCTAATGGCTGTACAAAGATATGAATAAGTATCAGAATGAGTAATTTATTACTATTGGTATGTTTTGAATAACAACAACAATAATTTGCATATGCAAAAACATTTCATGCTTATTTAATTTTAGATTAAGTTTATCATAAGTCATGGATGTTAGGCTCATATGATAATCTAGCCCAATAGCTCAAATAGATCTTATAAATAGAAAAGCCATTTATTTTCACTGTAACTCTAGAATAACTAAAAATGCTTAGCTCTCTCTGAACTAAGATCTTTAAATAGCCTAAGCTTGCTATGTATAAAAGGTTAATGTATGCATATCTTAAATGAGTGATAGATGATTAGCATATAGGTAAATGCAAAAGAAAAAGGAAAGGCTCTTTAGGACCATATAATCTAATGCAATGAAAATGATTATAATAAGTTATAATTTATACTTGGATCTTTAACCATAATACGCTTCCATATAGAATATATATACTTAAAGAACCAGAATGTAAACAAACCGGTATGAATCAAATGTCACAAATAGATGCTATACAGGAAAGACTAGTTCCTGAATGCCCTGAATGATCAGACTATTTGATACATCGAAAATCATGATAAAAGATCATAGTTAGTACTTAACCTTTAAGTTAAAGTGTGCTTTTATATGATATCGGTGAACTTAAGGATTTAAAAATACGTGTAAAATATCATTGGAATCAGGTAGAGTTAATCCCAAAATATCCATGAAGACAAGCTCACGATAGTCAGCAAAAAGAACTAATTTGTATTGATTCCATAAAAGACTTCACTCTTCGAGTGCATATAAAACATCGTGGCCAAAAGCAAAATGATGCAAAACCCATATTAAAACACTACTAGGATCATACCCTACTAATGCTAGAAAAATGAGTGAATAATCATGTTTAAGTGTAGTCGCAAACTTAAAACGAAATCCAATTCCTTGTAACGACAACTTTGTGACCACATAAGCCTTTTTGGTAGCTCACAAAACATGTTATCTAAATGCAAATTTTGTGAAGATCAGCCTAGAAATGATATTTAGGATATGGACTACCACAATCTAGAAAAATATTCTTATTACAACTTGTATTTTCATCTAAATCCTGCTGGTGCAATAACCTTAAGTGTTAAGGTTGCCAAAAGTATACTATGTGAATAGTTGAGCATAAGAGACTTCTAGTTTATATATTTGTGTCACAAGAATCATTATATAACCATGCAAATGCAGCCAGTGGACTTATTTTGTAGATTCTAACATGTATAAATCGCTTTGCATGCAAAAACACATAGGGCTAAGAACTAATCATACACTACACCTTACTAATCTGATTTCGTTTAAACGAAAAACCTAATACCATATAAGCTATTTCAGCAGTGAAAAAACATCTCATCTAAATCCTAAAATTTATAAAATTAGTTTAGGAATGCTCCCTAAAATATAGACTACCTTATTTCGAAGAAATAACCTCATTCCAGCATGCTCCACATATAAATCCTGTCAGCCAAATAACCCTAAGTATTATGATCTCTGAAATCCGTAATATGAGTAACGAACCTAATAATAATAGATAAATCAATAGTTAAGATATTTGTATCACCAGAACCTTCTTAAAAACCATGAATATATAATCAGTAACCTAACTTAACAGGTCTAACTTACTTAAAATAAATTCTTATGCAAAGTCAATTAAGGATTAAGCACCATTCATACATAATATACAACAAAGTAACTAATGTTTAATTCTATTAATCTAGATAATTTTTGCATCTTGAATTTGAAAATTATAAATATAAGAGTACATAATTTTAGCCTCTTGAATTCGTAATACAAGAGTAGATAATAGATAAAAGGAAACAATATTATTGCTAGACCTAAGAGTTGCTAATAATATATATAATCGACTAAAACAAGAGAACCCGCTATCATGCAACCCTAAACCATACCTGTTTTCTGTAGTAAGTCTTTATATGATTTTCTATCCATACCTATTTTCTGTAGTAAGTCTTTATTTGATTTTCTATCTATCTTCTTTTTGCCCTTATTAAAGTTTATTATTTGCTATATTTCCGTTGCAACGACATGTAAAACTCAACGCCACTAATCTCGTCGTCGACACCATCAGCTACAACCATGACTTCATCCTAAACAACAGATAAGCAAGGCAAGCATCCCTTTGATCATATTGATCCCAGTATTTAATTTTCATATGGTTTATCAAATTGTTTCATGCATGCACTTATTTTCTATAAATTCACTATTTTGTGGTACTGGTAGATATACCTGTTGTCTCATGGAACTTCCTTGATAAGTATGGATATGTGAACCTTGATAACCATAGAATAGGGGTAGACAATACAAAATGTCAACATGTGTATATGCGATTGCATATTAACCATGCTTAGCAGTAGGAATTGGGACAATTGGATTAAAACTATCTCTTGAGAATTTAAAAAGGTTGGATGTGACATGATGTCAATTATTGGTGTTTTGATTGACAACCCAAAATAAAACTATGGTTTTAACATGGGTGATTATTGGCAATAGCCGGATGTGTAGATGGATTTGCACGTAGTGTAGGGGAGATTATTACCTATGTCAGATTAAGGCCCGATCTATGGGTTGCTTACAAGTCAAGAAACATGTACAACCACAAGTATTGGTATAGTACAACCTTAAACCAATTAAGTTATTTGGATTATAACTTTGCATATGGGTAGGTGGGAGATAGTAAGAGCACTCCTTTCTAGGTTTGCTTGTGAGGGGCTTCCACACCTCGGTTTGGGTAAATGCATATCGGTACAACGGTGTACGCCTTGCTATGTGTAGAAATGGTGTCCGATTGTGTTTGTGAGAATGATACCATGTTTTATATATGTGTTTCTGCCATCATAGTAACAGGTTTATCGTCACTGGGCTGGTGCAAAGTTAATTTAGGTAATGTAAAGATTTTCATTATGAACATTCTAGCCACACATCAAAGGTGCGTGAAACATGCGGCAAAAAGAAAAAGTCATGACTTGTGGATAAAGTTGTACACCTATACATAGTGTAAATCTAATCGATTAGCCACGCCTGCAGTTAAGGGTACTTGGTAACATCATCACATAGTTAGCTGCTTTATTATTTTCAAAATAGGATGATTTTCATCTATCGTGCCTTGTTTTGGCAAAAAAATGGTGTTGCTAGGTGTTCGTCGTCTCAAAGCTCACATCATGGAGGACTGTTAGTTATTACTTATTCTTTACTTACTTTTATATCAGCCAAATATGCTTTTACAAATTCCATTTGTAAATTACAACTTGTTTTACAAATTCAATGTTGCTTTATGCAAATTAACCGTAGTAGGTTCCTTTGACATAGCCTGTATTACTACATTTGTAAATACCACCTTAAGTTTTGTTGAGTACGAAAGTACTCAACCTTACTTAATCTATTATTTTAGGGGAATAAGAAAACAAAGCTCTGAAGTATACCTTTTGTCACAAGTTGTGGGAAACTCTGTAATGCAATCTTTCTTGGGATTAATTTATACCTTGTCAATTATCTGCGAGATGGATGGGCATACTATAAGACTTTGCTTCTTCTGTGCTATATACATATAAGCTCTGAATTATAAATACAATGTATAAATAGCTCCCCCTTTAATATCATTGTGTATGGTTATGATTCCAATTATTGTAAATATGCGTACTAGCTACTGATCATGGGACTAGTACTGTATGCATATGAGATTCTTATTTTCGCATTTTGTGTAAAAATGGGGGTCGTTATAGTAGGACCGGTAGAGATTAATCTCTTACCTCCACTATACTAAGGTCAAATTAATCATAAGTTGAACTAGATAATTATCTTAGCAAATAAGACCTTGAACTTACCTCCTAAATTTTGCACCAATCCTGATACATTAAACTCTTTCGTTGTTGTAGGATGAATGAATTACAAAAGGTGGATGGTTATGATGTTTTCTTTTCAACAATTAATGTGTAGACTTATAGGAGAGCCTCTAATTACTAAAGATAAAGATTAGTTTCTCAAGGTTAATTGTTCCCTACTATATGAACTGTGAATTTTTAATTTGTGATATGTGTTTATGATATTGTGTACTATGATGTATGGCTAGGTACTACTCTATTTTGCAAAATGACATGTGTCGTAGTGATTAATAGTGGAATTAGTCATATGTATAGTACTGTTCAGATGGGAAGGGTCACTCACTTTGAATTTTAACCACTTTGTCTTTCCACAAACTAATTATTATCAAATTCATAAGCTCACCTCCACAAACTAATTATTAGCAAATTCATAAAAAGCAGTGACATCTTAATGCAAGTAGTGGAACCTTAATGACTATGAGTAGCAAGTAAAAAACTAATGAATTATAGAATGTGTTCACAGTGGAAATTGGAAGAAAAAAGTGGAAAACCACATACTCGAATCATGTACCTATTGTGACTCAGATGAACTATTGGTATGGTCTTATTTGGCAAAAGAACTATAGTAGCCTCCACTTTTTGATGTTTCTTGGTTATGAATTGAAATTCATTCTAGGGAGCACTTGTACTTACCAATATATGTGCGGTCAAACAACTTAAAGTTTGACAAACATTTTTTTACATGTTTTGAATTACCAATATATGTCAAATTCATTCATTATTGTCTAGGAACAAACCAAGATTGTTTAATCTCCTATATATGCTTGATATACACTACTACATCTTTATCATGTTTAGAGAAATTTTATCGAGAGTGGAGTAGGCGGCGACCCGGTGGGCAACGAGGCGGTGACAGGGAGTGGAGGAGACGGCGACTGAGAGGGTGAGGAGGGGCGATTGGATGGGCCACGAGGCAACGATCGGGAGGGCGAGGAGGTGACAATCGGGCAGGCGACGAGGCGGCTCCCGGGAGTGGAGGAGAGGGGGCAACTGGGAGTTGTCGGTGTATTTCGCCGGCAACTATTCTCCCTAGACGGAGTCCGGAGTTCGATAGAGGGGATCTTCATGGAAGGACACCTACGGTTTCTCCTGAGGGATCCACACAGACAAGAATCCAAGAACACGCCGATATACCTGTGTTCGTGCCCCAAGTGTGTGGGTAATGACCCACGCCCCGCTACGCTCTTGTTAATGTGTTTTGAGTGGATTACAAATGCACAATCTACACTCTATCTCTTTTTTACTCTGTGGGTTCTTCTTGAGCTCTCTCAGTGCTCTTTCCGTTCTCGCTCTTTTGTTCAAATCCTTCTTTTTTCCACTCGCCCCCCTTCCACATGCACCGAAGCCCCCCTTATATAGGCCGGGCTGGCTCGGGCAAGTGGGGAGGATGACATCACACTGATTGCACTTCATTTATTACACCAGTCACTGTAGCCCCATCCTCTGGCCACATTCTTTGCACCATCGTCCAACTCCACCCGGTCCGCCTGGGAAGCGACTTGTATGGGACGGGTTAGGTGCAGGACAACAGAGGGATAAGCTATCGTGCCATCAGTAGAGCCATGCACATTCGATGGTTCTAACACGGTGTGTCGGGGGAGATGACTTCGAGGTGAAGCTCCTCCATTCCTTCGACGTACGCCTTCGCGCCTGACCAACAGCGGACCCCCGAGTACCTTCTGACTCCATCAACTGACCACGCGGCGCGATCGCCTAGCGTCAGGGCTTGATCGCCCACCTACTCACCAGGCTGCCACGCGACGCGGTCACTTGGCGTCAGGACCTGATTGCCACCTACTCGCCAGGCTTAGACGCGGCGTGGTCGCCTTGCGTCAGGGCCTGATCGCCCACCTGCTCGCTAGGCTACCACGCTACACTTGCCGTCATTGTCGTGGCTCGATCGCCCACCTACTCGCCAGTCACACACGACACGGCCGCTCGGCGTCGTGGCTCGATCACCCACTGCGCGCCAGCTACCACGCGGTGCAATTGCCTGGTGTCAGGGCCTGATCGCCGACCTGCTCACCAGGCTGTCACGCTTTGGCACTCGTGGCCCCTCTTGACCGTGGCGGAGAGAGTACCTTAGCGTAAAGTACGCCGACAGTAGCCCCTGGGCCCATCCTGGAGCGCGCGCTAGCCCTTTCAGACCTCTTTAATGCTGACGTGCTCCCGGACGGGTCCACCACTCCTGCGTATGCAACCGCCCTGGTCCTCTCCGCTTCCGCCGGCTTCTCTCAGGACCCAAAGTGTTGCGCACTTTCACCTTTTTGTGAACCGTTAGCATGAGAAACCTATTAATACGAGCGCCCACGACCGGCAGTTCACGCTCTTTTCGACTCCTCTGTCTTCTTTCCTTGCCCCTTCAACTTCCTTGTCCCAAGACCTTGCTCCGTTAGAATGGCGCAGCCTTTTCTTGCTTCCACCGTCGACAAGGAGAGGGCAATGAGGCTCTCCCGGACCGCCGCCGAGGGTTCCCTTCGCTTACGCCATGGAACCCCCGCGCCACGGTGCGAAGCCGGAGAGATTATCGTCTTCTCCTGGGCGCTGCTGGCGGGCCTAGTCCCGCCCTTCTCCAAGTTCTTTCTTACCGTTCTTCACTTCTTTGAGATCCACCATCTTCATCTCACCCCCAACTCTGTTCTCATTCTCTCCACCTTTGCTTACCTCTGCGAGATGTTCGTGGGGGTAATGCCCAATCTCCCTCTGTTCCGCTTCTTCTATACTCTCCGCGGCTCAACGGACAGTGGAGTCGCAGGGAGCTGCCACTTTCATCTTCGCGACGGATCGGCCTCCCGCTACATCCCTTCGCATTTAAAACCAACTAGAAGGCGTGGGCGTGGCGATCGGGTCAGACACCGGTGATGACAGCGGCCTCGATGCCCTAGAGATGCCCTCCGCACCGGCGGAGGCCAACGAGAACTGGGGCTCGCTAGTCGAGGAGACAGTGGAGCTTCAAGCGATGGTAGCCCGCATCAACCGACTGCGGGACTCCGGGCTGATCGGGGCACTGGTGGTTCGGGACTTCGTGACCCAGAGGATCAGCCCCCTGCGTCGGCGCGCCCGACCGACGTGGCAATACACGGGTGACGACGAAATGACCCGCACCCACCCGGGCCGTAAGTTTCTGTTCTCCTTTTCTTTTGATTTTTCGTGGTCGCCATCAATCGGTAACCTCTTCTCTTTCTTTAAGTGCAGGGAATTTGGACGCCCCTTCTATCGCCAATTGGCTGGGCGGGCTGTTCCCGCCAATGCCAAGTGGTTCGGACTTCCCGATCGAAGCCTGGCCACTATGCGATCTGGAGTTCGCGGAGCGCCTCCGGATCATCAAATCACTCCCGGTGATGGACTCCATCAGGCTTGCGATGTTGCCGCCCCGCGGCCCCCTAACAATCAGGGACCCCACCCCGGTGGGTGACCAGAGCGCGGGCAAGCGGCCGTCCTCTTTGGACGCCTCGGGTGCAGACCCAAAGAGGCCTCGGACCGACGACCGGATGACCGCCTCCTCCAGTTCCATCGTGCCTCCGAGCACGACTAGAATGGGGTCTTCATCCGTCACAACGATGTCCTCCGCTTCTGCCCCGGCGCTGACACCATTGACTCCATCGGCACCGGGAGCCCTCATCACTACCCCGCAGGGAGGGCTTAACCTGCCGACGTCTTCCTTCAGCTTCCCAGCGCTTCCCAGAACGGTCCCCCTTGGCGCTTCGCACAGCCAGGTACCCGCCGAGGCAGCGGGAGACCCTGTCCGTGAGCCAACCGGTGCCCCCGAAGTGGTTCCTGCAGACGTCGCCGGCGTCGGTACCTTCGCCCACTCCGCAGCGAGCGCCCTTGCTGCCCCTACCTCTCGGTTGGCAGCACTGCTCGCTGAACTTGGCAGCATGCATGCTTCCATGGGTGCCCTCCACACGGCGGCCTTGCCCCTGCACGCGACGGCGCTACAATATGTCACGCAGGTCATCGCCACGCCGCCGACGACGCTTCTCCAAATGAGCCCTCAGATCTTCGCTACCAGTGCGGGGGCGACGAGGCGATCGTCGGTACCGCCGCAGCTCCTGCGCCAGTGGGTCCACGCCCAAGAAGCCCTTTCCCTTGCTCTGGCCCTCCTGGCAAGAGCACATCCCTTTCGGGTGGCTGGAAGCTTGGGTGCGGTCCGCACGCAACCCTGATCGTGGAGCACCGAAGGTACCCGGCCGATCAGACGCCCCCACACGTAGCTGGACCATGTCTATCAGGGAGGCGATGCCCCACAACCACGGCGTGGCTGGGGTGTCTCTTGGAAGTTCCACCGGGGGGTGGTCCAAGAGGAGACGGACAGCATGCAGGTTTTGGGCTGGAGTGGCCTCTTCCATGGCTAGCTGTCGCCGAACCGGCAGCTCTGCTACCGCTGGGGGGACAACGCCGCCCCTCTCTAGGGAAGGCGTGAGGTAGTCCCAAGCTCGACGGGAGTGCTAGGACGCGTTGCGGGCACTGCTAGCCTCCGCCGGCTCTTCTCACTGAGAACGCGAACCCGCCATCACCAGAAGCGGGATCCTTTCGGATGGATGACCAGGATCTGCTGGAGAGACGAAAGGGTGAGCCAACTGCTACCCCCCTACTTGGCGCACTGCTGTCGGCGTATTTCGCCGGCAACTATTCTCCCTAGAGGTTCGATAGAGGGGATCTTTGCGGAAGGACACCTATGGGCTCTCCCGAGGGATCCACACAGACAAGAATCCAAGAACACGCTGATATACCCATGTTCGGGCCCCCAGTGTGGGTAACAGCCCTACGTCCTGCTTCTACTCTGGTTAATATGTTTTTAGTGGATTACAAACGCACAATATACACTCTATCTCTTTTTTACTCTCTGGGATTTTCTTGAGCACTCTCAATGCTCTTGACAACCCGTGCAATTCTGAAAAAATTTGTAGATGTGCTTCATAGATTACTCTATCTATGTATAAAATTGTAGGTTCAAATTCAATACATATCAGGACTTACAAAAAGAAAAATTCGACAAGTTTCAACTCCTGCTCCCATGTAAATCCTTCTTGTTCCTCAAATACACATGTTCAATTATCAAGAAGGACTTGAGTTTATGGGACAAAGCTCAAGGTATTTCATTGAACAAATGTGATTGCAAACACCGATGTCTTCCATGTCCTTGGGGCATGAGAAATCCTACGACCACATGCAATCACATCGATGTTCATAGTTTTTCCACTTTAGTTCGATTGAAATATCTCCAAGGATGTGCTACATGAGTAGGAGTCAAACTTGTTCTTTTTCTTTTTGTAAGTCCCGATATGTATTGAATTTGAACCTACAATTTCATACATAGGTAGAGTAATCTATGAAGTACATCTATAAATTTTTTCAGAGTTTTTCGTGACTTTTATTAGTTGATGTGCACGGTGTGTACACGGGAAGCCCTGTGTGCACATGATATGTTACCTTCAAATATATAGTATATAAAGCGTCGTTAGATCATAATTAAAATATATTAAAGCATCACAATATTTAGTTTTTACAATAGTCTGTTTACAAATGTAGTGTGAGCACATCTCGTTCACTTTGGTTTTTCAGCGACTCTAGTAGAATTAAAGTTGCTCGTGGAACTCGCCATTTGGATTGATGATCTCATCGTGAACGAATCCAGCGATCTGGTCTTAAATTGCAAAAATTTCTATTAGCAGTAACTTATTGGTTTTCATCCTGAAGCGCTGTTATTGAAGAAAAGAGAAATTTAATTAATGATGATAGATGTTAAATGAAAAAAAAGTAGGCATCAATGTGTAATTATATACCATGGCTTCGTTATAGCCGACACTCTCCGTGACAATTGAATGTATATTTGTACATATGTAGTTTGCACATAAATTATTTCCCTGGTCCTGTCTCATGCATGGAAAGTCTTTTATTATTTGGAAATATTTCTTGTAGGGACGATACCGAACACTTTTCTTGCAATATCGTGCGAATGCCCTGTGAATGATTTTAAATAGTAATTAACCTTAAATACAATACAATAAAATATTACTAGAGCAATAACGCAACGATCGAGTTTACCTGTTCATCATGTCCCAAAAATTTTGATACAGATTAAGTGGTTTTCTCAACGAGTCCAAGACAAAAATCCTGCTAGCATCTAACTCGATGACGAGGAGGACCCAGTGAAACCTAGACATATATATTAACATAGCCTATTAGTCCCACATCGTGTCACGCAAAAATAGTAAAACAATATTAGAAGTAGGGTAATACGTACTTAAAGTTATAGGGTAAAACTACGGAGGTTTTGTATTGCAGCTTCTAGAAAGTATTAAATAAATAGTCTTCAACAAACTGTGGACTCTGCAGGATGATTTTCTCGTTGACAAGCCTCGGATCGAGAAATCCTAACTTGTCATTGCCATTTCTTCTACATGTCTGTATATCCATTCTACATATATAAAAAAGAAGTTAGACATGCAGTTAAACGGTACAAGAATATACAATAATATAAATAGAGACTTACAAAGTCCACAGTCTGAGTACATTCGCGTCTAAAGCATCTTGCTAGTACAACATATACAATTCGAAGAATAATACCCTGAAGATGTTATTCCCATTGTGAAAATCCACTTCTTTTATTACATCACACTGATTAATTACATCACACTTTTCGCATTGCTGCATGTACACTTCATTTATTACATCACACTGATTACACTTTATTTATTACACCAGTCACTGTAGCCCCATCCTCTGGCCTCATTCTTTGTACCATCGTCCAACTCCGCCCAGTCCGCCCAGGAAGCGACTTGTATGGGACGGGTTAGGTGTAGGACGACAGAAGGATAAGCTATCGTGTCGTCAGCAGAGCCATGCGCATTCAATGGTTCTGACATAGTGTATCGGGGGAGAAGACTTTGAGGCGAAGCTCCCCCATTCCTTCGATGTACGCCTTTGCGCCTGACCAACAGCGGACCCCCGAGTACCTTCTGACTCCGTCGACCAACCACGCGACGCGGTCGCTTGGCGTCAAGGCCTGATCGCCCACCGCTCACCGGTATCACGCGCAGATCGCTGGTGTCGAGGCTGATCGACTACACCGCTGCCAGTACGCCACGCGACGCGTCACACGGCATCGGGCTCGATCGCCCACCTACTCGCTAGGCTTCCACGCGGCGCGGTCGCCTAGCGTCAGGGCCTAATCGCCTACCTGCTCACTAGGCTATCACGCTTCGGCACTCGTGGTCCCTCCTGACCGTGGCGGAGAGGGTACCCTGAGTACGCCGACAGGAGTGGAGGTGACAGCCCAGAGAGGCACATGACTGCGGGGATGCACGATCTGGCGGCCGGGACGGTAGATCCGGTGGTAGGGAGGAGGAGGAGGTTACCGAGGGGGAGGTCGCTAGGGTTGGGAGAGATGGCGTGTGCGAGAACTAGGGTTTGGAGAGCTGGTACATACGGTTATATTTATAGTGATGTTATCATAGATGGTTCCATAATAGAACCATCTGTGATGTAAATTTATCATAGACAGTTCTATTATAAAACTGTCTGTAATGTCTCAGATCACAAGCTACAAAATGTGTCAATCTAGATCACACTCACAATTTGCTCTTAATATTTTCAATAGAACTTCAATTTGATTTTATGCCAAAATCAAAAAAGTTAGTATGTTAGCAATTGATCATAATCAATATATTGATATGCACAGTAGGTTTTGCACAGTTCATCACAATCATCCACTTGCTTATAAATTCAATATTTTACACATGAGAAATAAATATGACAACACATCCTCATAACTCCACTGATTTATTCTTTTGTATGAAAATTAGCCCTTCATGATGATCGATGCGTGTGTAGCTAGCTTTCCTTAGGTTGTTCTTCCTGGACCATGATCGCATTTTCAATACGAGGCAACTCATCAAATTAATTGTACTCTTTCTTATCTACTACATTCTCAACTCTGACAATCTTTCTTTTCCCTGAAGAACTACATGACGCTTTTTGTTGGATGGGTCGGTTACATAAAAGACTTGAACAACTTGGTTAGCAAGTACGAACTGTTCATTTTGATATCCAACACGTTCAAGGTCTACAGTAGTGGCATCATACTTGTCAACCCTCACCTGGTAGAGGTGGACCTAATGGCACCAAAATAAGGGGATCTTGAATAGTATGTTGTAACGACCTCTATTTTTGCATAAAATGTGAAAATGAGAATCTCATGTGCATACAGTACTAGTCTGATGATCAGTGGCTAATACGCACACTTACAATAATTGAAATCACAACCATACATCATATTACTAAAGTGAAAGCTATTTGTACAATGTATTGTTAAAACTCTGAGCATATATATATGTAGCACAGAAGAAGCAAAGTCTTGTAGTGTGCCTATCCAACCCTTAGACAACTAACAAGACATAATCCCTAGAAAGATCGCTTCACCGAAGTTCCCGCATCTTGTGATGAAAAGAAATCTTCGGAGCTTCGTTTTATCTCCCACCTAAAACAACGAAATAAGCAAGGTTGAGTACTTTCGTGCTCAGCAAGAATTAAGATGGTATTCGCAAAATTTAATAATATAGGTTATATCAAAGGAGGATTCTATGGTTAATTTTGCATAAAGCAAAATTGAATTTGTAAATCAAGTTGTAATTTATCAAACGGGATTTGTAAGTGCAAGTTCGATTGATAAGAAATAAGTAAAGCATAAATAATATTCATAGTCCTTCACAAGAAATGAAATTAACAAAATTCTGCCAATCATGACACAATATGGTTTTTCCCAACACGTGGGAAATCAAATAAACCCAAGCATTTTTAAAATAGTAAAATATCTAACATTGAAATGACTTCACCAAATGTCCTCGACCATGGGCGCGGCTAATCGATTAGATTTACACCCTGCAGAGGTGTACAGCTTTATCCATAAGAAATGACCAGCTCTTTGTGCAAGTTATTAGCACACTTCCTTTGTTGTGCTGCAGAGAGACCATACTGTAACTTAACCGTTACATTACCTAGACATGACTTTGCACCAGCCTAGTAACGTTAAGCACTTTCTATATTGGTAGAAATATATATATATATATATATATATATAACATGGTACCATAAAAACAGTCAGGCACCATTGTACCGATATGCATTTACCCACATCTAGGTGTGGAAGCCCCTTACAAGCAAACCGAAATGGAATGCCTGTACTATCTCCCGCCTTCTAGAATGCAAAGCCACACCTAAGTAACTTAATAGGTTAAGGCCATCCTATACCAGCGCTTGTGGTTATACAGGTTTATTGGATATATAGCATCCCATTGTTCGGTCCTTAAGCTGACCCGAGCGATACTCCACTCTACACTATATGCAATTCCGTCTGCACAACCGGCTATTGCCAATGATGGCCCGCGTTAAAACCATAGTTTTATTTTAAGTTTTTAATTAAAATACTAGTAACCATCAGTGTCATATCCAACCTTTTTAAATTCTCAGGAAACAATGTTAATCCAATCATCTACATTGTTGCTAAGTAAGCATGGCTAAGCATGATCAATATGTAATCGCATATACCTATGTTGACATAATGTATTATCTAGCCCTATTCTATGGTTATCAAGGTTCACATATCCATACTTATTAAGGAAGTTCTATGAGATAACAGGTATATCTACCAGTACCACAAAATAGCGAATTTACAGAAAATAAGTGCATGCATGAAACAATTTGATAAACAAAATAAAAATTAAATACTGGGATCAATATAATCAAAGGGGGTGCTTGCCTTATTTATTGTTTATGATGAAGTCTTGGCCGCAACTAACATAGTTGATGACAAAATCAGTGACGTTAGGTTCTACATGTCGTTTCATGGAAATATAGCAAATAACAAACTTTAATAAAAGCAAAAAGAAGACAGACAATCAAATAAAGACTTACTATAGAAAGCAGGCATGGTTTAGGGTTTGGGTTGCATGATTCCACATTCTCATGTTTTAATTGATTAAGTATGTATACATATCATTAATAGCTTTTAGGTTGAGTGATGCATGGTTTCTTTTATAGATTATATATTCTTATTTTATGAATTCAAAAAGCTAAAATTATGTAATTTTATATTTATAATTTTGAATTCAAGATGCAAAAATTATTTGGATTAATGGAGTTAAATCATTAAACACTTTGTTGAGTGTTATGTATGAATAGAACTTAATCCTTAATTGATGTTGCACAAGAATTTGTTTCGAATATGTTTACCTGTTAAGTTAGGTTATTGGTTATATATTCATGGTTTTTAAGAAGGTTCTGATGATACAAATATCTTAACTATAGATTTCCTCATTATTACTAAGTTTGTTTATTCATATTATGAATTACAGAAATCATAATACCTAAGGTTATTTTGCTAACAAGATTAATATGGAAAGCATGACGAAACAAGATTATTTCTTCAAAATAGGGTAGTCTTTATGTTGGGGAGCATTCCTAAGCTAGTTTTATAAATTTTAGGATTTAGATGAGACATTTTATTCATTGTTGAAATTGCTTATAAGTATTAAAGTTTACATAATAAGGAATCAGATTAGTAAGTTGTAGTGTACGATTAGTATTTGGCCCTATGTGTTTTGCATGCAAGGTGATTTATACATGTTGAGATCAACAAAATGAGGCTCTTGGCTGCATTTACATGGATACACAATGATTCTTGCAACACAAGTATATTAACTAAAGATTTCTTAAACTCAACTATTCATATAATATGCTTTAGCGGCCATAACACTTAGGGTTAATGCACTAGCATGATTTAAATGAAAAGCAAGTTGAAATAAGAATATTTTTCTAGATTGTGATAGTCCATATCTTAGATAGCATTTCTAGGCTAATCTACACAAAATTTATTTTTAGACAAGATATTTTACGAGCTACCAAAAAGGCATAAATGGTCATAAAGTTGACGTTATAAAGAATCGGATTTCGTTTTAAGTTTACGACTACACTATACATAATTATTCATTCATTTTCTATCATGAGTAGGGTACGATCCTAGAAGTGTTTTAAAGTTGGTTCCGTGATATTTTTCTTTTATCTGAAATGTTTTTCACAGAAGTGATCATTAGGGCCTAATGTGAACTTATATTAATATTGCATAAATATGAAGTGCTTTTGCATAACAAAAAAGGGTATCATTTTTGAAGGTCCTAGGACTTGGTTTGTCAAATTTGAAGTTTTTTTGTGAAAGTTATGACTAACAGACTATACAAGTATTGGAATTTCAACTATTTGGTTAAATGTTAGTTATGACCTTATTATAATGATTTTTGCTGGAGCAAGCAATTTGATTATATAAGATATTTAGAATCTAGTTTCTTATGAATCATGACTTCCTCTTCAATACACACACACACATATATATATACACACATATATATACACATATATACATATATATATACATATATATACATATATATACGTACATATATATACACACATATTGTCGGTGTATTCCACCTGACAAGATCCCGTCAATGAGAGAAGTTGACTACACCCTAGACGGAAGGTATGGTTCGGTAGAGGGCATCTTCGTGGCTGAAAACCCTAATGTCTCTCACGATGGGTTCCAGGAATCAACCAACCGATGGACACGATGATGTACCCAGGCTCAGGTCCCTAGCTCAGGTAATGGCCCTACGTCCTGCTGGCTCTTTGTTGAGGAAATGTGAAGGGGATTACAATGACTTCTCTTTTATCCTTTCAATCTCTCTATCTTTCGGTCTTTCTTCCTCCTTCCGGCCCCCTTCTCCCATGCACCGAGGCGCCCTTATATAGACGGGTTGGCCTGGGCAGGGGAGAAGGAGACGACATACTTATCTACAACACATTAACTACACTCATCATTCCAGCTTCCACATCGACCCACGGCTCATTTATTACACAAGCCTCCATGGTCTTGTCCTTCAAACCTCATTTAATGTCGGTGAGTGGCTTCGCCCGGTCCACCCGGGATATGTCGCTCTTGCGACGGATTTGGTAAGAGGCGTCAGAGGGACGTGCCATCATCGTGTCGATAGCAGAACCCTTCATAATTAATGACCCTGACACGAGATGCCAGGGGAGGGAAACTTTGAGGCGAAGCCTTTCTCTCATTCCTTTGGTTGCCTTCGTGGCCTGACGAGGGGGGCCCAGACGCCCGCCCGCTCACCAGGCCACCTCATAAGCCGATGCCCGTGAGGGCCGTTCGCCTGGCGAGCAGGGCGTGATCACCTGGGGGCCATGCGGGCTCCTCGCCCGTGGCGTAGCGTGATCGCCGGCTACCCGCCAGGCGCCGAGTGGGCCGCTGTGCGGCGAGCGGCGTGATCGTCCGGCTCCTCGCCTGGCGAGCAGGGCGTGATCGCCCGGCTGCCCACCGTGCGCCGCGTGGGCCGCCGCCGAAAGCGGCGTGATCGCCTTTGCTCGCCGAGGCCATGCGGGCTCGCTTCGCAGTGGCGTGATCGCCGGCCGCCGCGCGCCATGCGCCAGATGGGCCGCCGCCCGGCCGCCGAGGCCACGTGGGCTCGAGGGCACCAAGTTGGGCCAGGCCACTTCTTGGGCCTATTACTTTTACGGTGGAGAGGGTACCCCGGTGCAAAATACATCGACAAGAAACCCGGCCGCCCCGAACGCGCGCGCGATTTTTTCGCACCTTATTTAATGCCGGTCATTCTGGATGGGCCCACCACCTCTGCGCACGCAACCGCTTCGGTCCTCCCCACTTCCGTCGATTTTTCTTGGGACCCAAAACGCCGTGCCTTTTGCTTGTTCGCGAACCGTCTTCATGGGGGGTCTATATATATACGCACCCCGTTTCAGTAGTTTACACCTCCTGATCTTCTTCGCACTTTGCCCTTTTCATCTTCCTTTGCTCAGATAGCTTTGCTTCTGCTTCGATGGCGCAGCCTCTCGCCTCCACCGCTGGCCAAAACAGGGTGGATTTCGTCGCCGGGTTGGCACCCGAGGGCTCCCTCCACCCCCACCAGGGGACCGTCGTGCCAGGCTGCGCGCCAGGGGAGATCATCGTCTTCACCTGGGGACTTATGGCGGGCTTGGTGTCACCATTCTCCGAATTCTTCCTCACCATCCTCCACTTCTACCAGATCCATCATCTTCATCTCTCCCCCAACTCCATTGTCCTTCTCTCCACCTTCGCTTACCTCTTCGAGATGTTCGTGGGGGTAATGCCCAATCTCCCCCTCTTTCGCTACTTCTTCGTCTGCTGCGTTTCCCCCGATAGTGGGGTCGCAGGGAGCTGCTATTTCTGCCTCCGAGATGGGTTGGCCCCCCGCTACATTCCCTTCTAACCACGCTTCAACTGGAAGAACTGGCGGAGCGACTGGCTTTACGTTGGCGACGACAGCGGGGTCGACCTTCTTGGGGTGCCTTGCACGCGGGAGATAGCCCGCGAGAGCTGGAGCTCGCCCGTCGAGGAGATGGCGGAGCTCCTGGCGAGGGCGGCCCGCATCGATCGGTTGCGGGGCGCCAGCCTGATTGGGTCGCTGGTCGTCCGAGACTTTGTGGCTTGGAGGATTAGCCCCCAGCGTCGTCGTGGCCGCCCTGCATGGCAGTATACAGGGGACGACGACATGACGCGCACATACCCGGGGAGTAAGTCATGTTGCCTTTCTTTCGAATGCACATTCTTCTTCGCGGTCACCATCAGCTAATACTCCTGTCTTCTTGTGGTGCCAGGCGAGGGGAACCTGGATGGTCCAGCCCTCTCTAGGTGGCTATCTGTGTTGATCCCGCCAGTGTCGAGTGGCCTGGACTTTTCGGCCGAGGCCCGGCCGCTCTGCGATCTAGAGTTCGCAGAGCGCCTTCGGATAATCCAGTCCTTTCCGGCGATGGACTCCACTGGTCTCGCCGTAGTGCCGGCCCGCGGCCCCTTGGCGATCAGGGACCAGCCCCGGGCCGACGACCGGAGCGTAGGCAAACGACCGATCGCTCTGGATGCACCAGGCGTGGACCCCAAGAGGGTCTGCACCGGGGTCAATTCCACTGCGGCACCGCCGCCACTTCGCTAAGCGCTACCGAGCGACGCATCTTCATCCGGGGCGGCAATGCCTGCCACCCCTCCTCTGGCGCCAGCTGCACCGACGCCGATTCCTACTCCTGCGGCGCCGTCTCCACCGGCACCAACTCCACCAGCGCCAACTCCAGCAGTGCCTAGTCCGATCGCTGCTGGTGCTCGTCCGAGCGGGCTTGCTGTGGCAACCACCTCCTTCAGTTTCTAGTCACCCCCAAGGGCGGATCGCCAAAGCGCCCCGCTCGCGCAGACATCTGCAGCATCGAGAGGCGTGGCGAGCACTTCGCCAAGGGCGACTGGTGGTTCCGGCCGCGGATCGACGTTATCGGGACGCTTCGCTCCCCTCGCTCGATCACCCCCACCGCCGCGCGCCATCGGCTGCACGCTTTCGCCGAAGCTTGGCGGCGCCAGACTTACGAGCACTCTCCTCACAGCAGCCGCCCAACGCGAAGCCCAGGTGACGCAACAAGTGGCGGCGCTGCACGGGGAGCTGGAGAGGATAGAGGCGTAGCTGGCCCAAGAGAGGGCCACTGGAGCGACCTTACTCGCCCGGGCGCAGGAGGCCGAGAAAGCGCGGAGGGAGGCGGCAGATGAGCAGCGGCAGGCGCTGCACAATATCTCGATCATGCTCCGGGCATCATACTGGCGCATGACGAGGGTCTTGGCGCCGCTGGGGGTGGACCTTCGCGAGCCGCTTGAGCCCACGGCGATGCAGTACGCCCACTGCATCACCCGGGTTGCTGAGGCGTTCTCCGACCTGCTAGCCGCCATGGCCGCCCGCTCCTTCCAGGAAGGGCAGCAAGTCGCCAGGGCCACCGCGACCTTCGTGCTGGCATGCTACGCCAGCCACGATGCCGCCTTCAACCCAATGACCGTCACAGACGGCATTGAGGGAGACGAGGCCCAGGCGCAGACGCGCATGCAGGAGGCCGCGGAGCGCGTCGTCAGCATGATGGCAGCGTGTAACATCCCGAATTTGGCCAAATTTAATTGCTTATTAATCGAATTTATCTGAATTTTCTGGGATTTATTGGATTTAATTGAAATTATTTTCAGATTATCCTTTCTTGAATATTAAATATCATAAAATGCAACTATCAAAAATAAATGAAAATATTTTATTTAGGCTCAAAATGCTCTGAAATATTTTCTGGAATTTTTCTAGAATTTTTTGGGTATTTTTAGTGCCTTAAATAATTCTTTTGAATTTATGGATTTATTTTATTTATAAATCTGGAAAATCACTTAGCTACAGTATTGGGCTGAGCCCAACACTGTGCCGTGCCGCTGAAACCCTAGCGCCGCTACGTTCGCGCCGTGCGATCTCGATCGAGCGATCATTATGAAGCCGCGTCGCTCTTGGCGCTTGAGCCATTGGATGGCGACGCGTGGCTCAGCTCCGCCGAAACGTTTTTCATTCCGAGCCGTTGGATCGAAATCAAATGGCGGGACGTGACCTAAGCTTCTCGGGACGGGGCGCGACTGCGCACCGCCGGCCACTGTTGGCCACCGAGGATTTTGTCAGGATTTGCGCGCGTCTCGAGGCGTGTCCGATCGGGTGAAGTAGACCTCCGTGCTCAGCACTCCATTCCGCTCCTTTTGCCACTCCTCTCGTGCCTTGCCAACCTCCGTAGCGTGCGCTAGAGCTCGCCGTAGTAACTACTCTCCTCCGCCTCGGTTTTCTTCGCGTTTCGCCGCCGTCTGCTACTTTCCGCCGTCGCCGAGACCCTCACAAAGTTCACCGAGCCAAGGCGCATCCACTGGGTTACTTCTTCCGACCGGAGAAGCACGGAATCACTCCGAACGACTTCATCTTCCCCAAGTCCGGCGACCAACGCCACCGTTTCTTCTTCGTCGCCTCGCGTGCAACCTCAACCGTCGGATTCACATCGGACGCTCGAGGTAAAGCCACGTTTCTCCTTTTAAATTCTGGACGAAGAGGTATTAGTAGATCTCGGCCGTTGAATCCTCATCGTGTGGTCCTGAGAAGTCCACGTAGGCTAGAGAATAGTAAACTCGCTGGTTAACGGTAGCCGTCGGATCTCCATCGCACGACTGAGGTAGCGCCACGTCTTCTCCAGTGGATTCACGTTTGGATAAGCACCGTAGATCTCAGCCGTCGGATTTTGATCCAACCGCCCCCATTGCGCCGCGTAGGCTTGGTAGCAGTGCAGCGACTCGGTTAGCCTCCGTCGTTAGATTCTCATCCGATCGCTCGTTCGGCCCACGAGGCGCGGAATAGGGAATCGCCGTACCTCGCACCGCTGGATCTACATCCGGCAGGCTTTGGTGCACCCGCGTAGCCGCAGCTGCAGCGGTTGATGAAGGCCGTTAGATCTCGAATATGCGGTCAAGATTAAGCCACGAGGCTTCAGAGCGCAGTATCGCCGAAGCAAGGTAGTGAGGATCTTCATCCGACGGAAGCGTCGCCCACGTAGCCTCGCCTGCGCGGTTGAAGATGGCCATCGGATCCCTGATGGAGGACCGAGATCGCGTCGCGTGTCAACTTCCGGTTGGACCGAGCACTATTCCGGTGGGGCCCACATGTCGCAGGATGACTCCCCCAGGCCGACGCCAAGATGACATCATCTGGGGCCCACGTGTCAGTGGCCGAGCCGATGTGGCAGCCTCTGGTGCCGACACGTGTCCAACCGAGGAATTAATCGGATTTTCAGTATAAAAATAAATAGAACAATTCGGTTATTTCATTTTTGAATTTTAGCAAATTTGTAAATGCTATAACTTTCGCATTTTTACTCGGATTTGGTGATTCCAAAGCTCAAAAATTTGTAAAATGTAAACTATTTAATGGTGATTTTTATTTTATTTTTGGTGATGACCTCACCGTCTGCTTTAGTATATTTATTGTGTGCACATTTGTTACTTAATAGACTCGAGTTGCTTTAAGTCGCCGGGAGGGATTCAAGACCGTCCGATCTCGGACCATAACCAATCGTCAAGGCAAGTCATGCTTTGACCATATTGCCCCTAGATTTTAAAATGTATTTCGATTCAATTTATGCATGCTATATTAATTAAAAATGATATTGCTTATTATGGGAAAGGTAGCTAAAATACCATTTTTGATTATGCCACCTTGCTAATGTCATTGTATGCCCTGAACACCTTGTCACCCTAGAATGTTTAAATTATGTTGGTTGCTATACTAATGCCAACACGGGAGGCTAGACCGTGATTAGTCGCTTAGCCTGCTTGTATGCGTTGAATGTCTTTCAATTAGCAAATCAATACTGACTAAACAATTATGGAACACATTTTGGAATAATGCGATGATGTCATGAAATGGAATTGAGGGTAGCGACCTGTGTGGTTCTACTCATGCAACGGTGGGCATTGGCATGTGTTGCATAAATGCAAACCTCGGGTGGGAAATGTTTTGGACCGGGCAAGTGGCAAGAAGGCTTGCGTGCAGTGGGCCTGTGTGGCAATGGGATGTATTGTGATGGTTAAGGTGTGTGTCGAGAAGTATAAAAGGATGTCTTGCCCAGATGCTTAAGGACTTTACCTTGCGAGCTTTTGAACCGAAGTTTCTCGTACAACCACTTGTCCTAATGGGACGGACCTAGTTTAGTAGGTCTCTAATATCTTTCCTTTGATACTCAGGCGGCATAGCCATACCTAAAATGTAATCAGATGGCGGAGCGCACTGTCTTTGCGCGCTTGGTACCCATCTAATCGGATTCTTTGTTCTAAACTTTGGCTCAGTGTGAGGGAAGTGTTAGAAAGGCAATGCCGAGAGGATCACGGTTAAGTGTTAGTCTCCGAAGATTTTGTTGCAATCAATCACCGTGTGGTGAGCGATTGTTTCCTGTGGGTAAAGTGTACAGCCTTTGCAGAGTGTGTGTAAAAATCTATTCGAATAGCCGTGTCCGCGGTATTGGACATTGCTCGGGGATTACAGCCAAGGGTTAGATTTTCATAAAATAAAAATGTGGAATGGGTGGTTGTGTGCCGAAAGTTGATGAATCAATCTAGGGCTGTGTGCCAAACTCTTGGACAAGAACTGAGAAATAAACTATTAATATTATTGATTTTATCGCTTTTTAATCTAATAGGATTACCTGCTTAAAAGAAGTGCCGCTTATTCAAAATAACCATTAAGCCTTTCTTTGGCATAAGCCATGCATGTAGTAATAAGATCAGATTGTGCATGACTTGTTGAGTATGTTGTATACTCACCCTTGCATCGACAAAACCTCAGAAGAAGAAGCCGTGCCAGCTTGGGAGGAGGAGTTCATCGAAGGCCAGGAGGATTAGGGGTTGAGCCGCACTCAGTTGCCTATGGTTATGAAGGGTTTCTCGTCTTACTTTTGCTTCCGCTAAATGAACTTGATACTGTTGTTATTTATCGCCCTGCGTGGCGAGTTATTGTAAGGTGACCTTAAGGTCATGTAACTCGGTTATATTATGCTTGAAGTACTTAATTATTAAATTCCGCTGTGTATGATTGTGGTACTTCAACCTGTTTATACTGTGTGCACTAGCGTGATCCTGGACTAGTGCCGAATACACAGAGTGTCCGAATCCATAAATTCGGGGCACGACACAGCAGAAGCCTCGGACATTGGCGCAGCTGCAGTGGATCCGAATGTCGAAGATGATGACGGGGGTATCCAAGTCGTCAACGGCGACTGATGGCCCGAGCCGCTTCCTTTTGTTTTCTTTTTTTGTTCTTGCTCAACTCAATCTTCGGGCGATCAGCCCCCAGCTTTGTTATGATGCGAACCTAGACACTCAGGTTAGGTCGATACTTAGGCATCTTTTGAGTGATTGCAATAATGCGAACAAAGATTACGCAGAACATGCAGGATGTAGACAAGCAAAGTCTTAAGTTTCTGTGTAAGGGTGTCACTGACTCTCGCCCTTTTGGAACTTATACCCTCGTGATCTCTTGGAACTTGACCGCCGCGTTGCATAACAAGAAAGCAGGCTCCCAGGAGCGGTATCGGGCTTACGGTGCTCGTGGAGACAACCAGCAGTGCTTCTGGGAGCGAACCCGGGTGTGCGAGCCGCGTTTGAGTCACCATGCCACACTCGTACTCCTGGTTACCCATTCTTGCGACACAAACGCTGGGCATTTCTGTTTATCAACGAGGAGCCATCAGTAATCAGTACGATGGATGTACCACGCATAATTCAACCCAACAGGGTGCAAACGCGAAAGATAAGTCGGTACTGTTAAAGTGAGCAACTTATCTTCATTATAGGCCACTGGGTGACCAGCCCCTGGACTGGTCACGGAGGCCAACACTTGGGCGAGCAGGGCGTGGTCGCCCACCTACCCGCCGAACCCACACGTGGCCTTCTCACCAGGCGAACAGGGCATGATCGCCAGCCCGCTTGCCTAGCTGCCACGGGGTCACTTCAGATGCTTGAGCTTCAGGCGCCTTGGCACTTCATCTGCGATTTGCGCATGGCTACTGAAAGCACAAGTCAGCATTACGCAAAGCATGCAGAAGGCATATTAAAGAACACAAAGTTCTTGCGTGGATATGTCATGGTCCTTTACTTTGGAACTTAGGCTCTTGTGACGTAGAATTAGCCCGTGGCGCTGCATGGCATAGGAGCAGGTTCCCGTGAGGGTATTGGCGCGGTGCTCGCGCGAGATAGCCGGATGCTTCTAAGAGCGAACCCGGTGTGCGAGCTGCTTGAGCCATCAGACTCAACTCGCCTCGTCACCCATCCGCACGACGCGAATGCCGTGTCATCACGACGACAAGGAGCAGCCAAACCACGGAGCCGTGACACCTCCACGAAAGGCTATCCACTAGGGGATAAGTAAGAAAAATAAAGCAGAAGCCTTTGAGGCAAACAACTTCGCTAACCGCCAGTAGCCACCGATCAGCCGGGGGAAAGCTCACCCACGTAACGATCGAGCGACCACCGGGATTTACACTTCAGGTAAAACTTTCGCAGCAACTCCACGTTGAAGGAGTTGGCCAGCTCTTGATCATCTTCAATGGCCAACCGGACTGCCCTGGGTCGAGATACTGAGACCACCTTAAAGGGGCCCTCCCATCGGAGAGATAGTTTGTGGAGCCCGGCATGCGTCTGGATTCTACGCAAGATCAGGTCGCCATCTGCCAGTGTACTCTCGTAGACCCGGGTGGTGTGGTACGGCCTGAGACTTTGCTGGTACCGATCGACGCGCAAGGCCGCCTGGTCGCGCACCTCCTCCAGAAGGTTGATATCTTCACCGTGGTGGTCTTCTTGTCCTTCCTCGCTGAACGCCGAGACGCGTGGCGAACCGAACAACAGCTTGGACGGGAGGGGAGTTTCGGCACCGTAGACCAGGAAGAAGGGCGTTTCGCCAGTTGCCCAGCTAGGCGTGGTTCGGAGCGACCACAGCACAGCCGGGAGTTCTTCCGTCCACTTCGCCCTCCGCTTATGGAGCCGATCGAATGCTTTAGTCTTCAAACCCCTCAGAACCAGCGCGTTGGCATGCTCAGCTTGGCCATTGCTCTTGGGATGGGACACCGACGCAAAGCATACTTTGGTGCCCATCTCTTCGCAAAACATTAGGAAAGCCACGCTGGTGAACTGAATGCCATTGTCGGTGATGATGCGATTGGCGACTCCAAAGCGGGTGAAGATCGCGTGGATGAACTTGATAGCAGCGGAAGCCGTGATGGCACGCACTGCTTCGACTTCACCCACTTGGTGAACTTGTCGATGGTGACGAACAGGTGGGTGAAGCCCCCTGTGGCCCGTGGGAACAGGCCCAGGATATCCAGCCTCCAGACCACGAACGGCCAAGAGAGTGGGATGGTTTGCAGAGCTTAGGCTGGTCAGTGAATTTGCTTGGCGAAGAATTGGCATGCTTTGCATTTCTCACCACCAAGAAGCATCCTAGAGGGCATGAGGGTCAAGAAAATCCTTGATGAACGCTTTGCCGATAAGCGCCCCACGACATATGGCTCCCGCACATGCCTCCATGGATATCAGAAAGCAGGGCACTCCCCTCTTCCCGAGTGATGCACTTCAGGAGAATTCCGTTTCTACTTCGGTAGTATAGGTCCCCACCCGCTAGAGTATAGCACTTGGCCTTTCGTGCAATCTTTTCAGCAGAGGCATCATCGTCGGGGATCTCTCGGTCTCGCAGGAAGGCTAGGATGGGGTCCATCCACTGGCCTTCCCGGCCAAGAGTGGCGATCACACGGTGACTGCCCGGCTACTCCGTTGGGCCAGGATTTTCCCTAGGTGCCGCGTCGGCGGCACAGCCATCTTCTCTCCCGGACCAAGGGGCTGAGGTGGGTGCATTGGCTACCCTCCCTGAATCGGAGAGCACGTCAGCCGGACTGTCGCCCGCGCCTGGATTGGAGTCCGCGACGGCTATACCATCCTCCCCGCTTGGAGCGGGGGTAACGACGGACGGTCGCGAGAGTCTTTCTTCAAAGACTCTGACCGGAGTAGAGGCTCTTGAGGACGTGAGCTGTGAAAGCTTATCCACCAGATGGTTGTCGCGTCAAGGGATATGGATATATCCCAGTCCTTCGAAGTGGCGCTCCATCTTCCTGACCTCCGCCAAGTAGGTGGCCATGGTAGGATCAGAGCATTGGAATTCCTTCCGCGCTTGATTAATGACCAGCAGGGAGTCGCCTTTAACTTGGAGGCACTAGACGCCTAACGTCGAGGTGACGCGCAGCCCTGCCAGCAGGCCCTCGTATTCAGCAATGTTGTTGGTGGCCTTGAAGTCGAGGGCAACCACATCTCGGAGGATGTCACCGGTCGGAGAGACCAGACAACCCCACCCTGCGCCGAGCCTAAAGGAACCGGCAAAAACAAGGTCTGGGGGAAGGCGCGGTGCTTCTTTCACTTTCAGAGCGGCGAGTCCGGTCGAAGAATGAACTCCGCCAACTTCTGGCTCTTGATGGCGGTGCGAGGTACAAACATGAGACAGAATTCCCCTAGCTCCACCGACTATTTGGCGATACGGCCTTCTGCTTCTCGATTGTGTAGAATTTCTCGCAGGGGGTAGGCAGTGACCACCGTGACCTCTCGCCCTTGAAGTAGTGTCGCAGCTTCCTGGACGCCACCAGGACGGCGTACAGCATCTTCTGTGCTTGCGGGTATCTAGTCTCTGCCTCGTGTAGCACTTTACTGACGTAGTAGACCGGCTTCTGAAAGCCTTCCCTCTCCGCCACCAATACGGCACTCAACACTGCCAGGGTAGCAGCGATGTACAGGAGCAGTGGTTTACCGGGCTGAGGGGCGACTAGCACTGGCGGGGAGGAGAGATACTGCTTCAAGTCTTCAAGTGCTTGTTGAGTCTCCTCGGTCCACTCGAAGTGGTTTGTCTTCTTCAGCAATTTGAAAAGGGGTAGGCTCCTCTCTCCCAGCCGGGCAATAAATCGCCCGAGGGAGGCTAGGCGACCAGCCAGGCACTGCACCTGCTTGAGCCGAACGGGCGGCTTCATGTGCTCGATGACCACTATCTCGTCAGGATTGACCTTGATCCCCCGCTTAGACACGAGGAACCCCAACAACTTCCTAGAAGGCACGCCGAACATGCACTTCTCTAGATTGAGCTTCAAGCGATTCTTCTAGAGGTTGGCAAAGGTTTCCTCCAGGTCTTCAATCAGTTCCTCGCTCTTTTTCACTTTCATGACCAGGTCGTCGACATACACCTCAAGGTTTCGCCCTATTTGTGGACGAAAAGTGATATGCATGGCACGTTGGTAAGTAGAACCAGCATTTTTTAACCCAAAAGCCATTCTGATATAACAATAAATGCCCATGGGTGTTACAAAAGTGGTTTTGTCTTTGTCTTCTGCCACCATGCTAATCTGACGGTATCTAGAGTACGCACCTAGAAAGCACAGCAGCTCACATCCCGCCGTGGAGTCGACGATGAGATCGACGCGCGGCAAGGGGTAAGGGTCCTTCGGGCAGGCCTTGTTGAGGTCGGTGAAATCGACGCACATTCGCCACTTTTCATTGGACTTCTTGACGAGCACAGGGTTGGCAAGCCACTCAGGATGAGAGACCTCCCGAATGATCCCTGCGCGCAGCAGCTTCTCTACCTCCTCCCGAATGGCGTCTTGGCGCTCAGGTGCTTGGCGCTAGACCTTTTGGCTGACTGGGCGCACCTCGTGGAGCGTAGCCAGTCGGTGCTCGATCACCTCCCTGGGGACCCTAGTCATATCGGACGGCTGCCAGGTGAACACGTCGGAATTAGACCGGAGGAAGGTGACGAGCGCGTCTTCCTATTTGGCGCTAAGGCTGGCACCGATGAAGACGGTCTTCCCAGGCTTGCCCCCGCTCAGGGAGACCACCTTTACTTCACCGGCCGAGCCGGCGCAGTATGGGGGTCTCGCTACCGAGGGCTCCTTAAAGGCATCATCAGCCGTCTTTGCATAGGTAACACCGGCCAGGTCTAGTGCATGCTTGTGGCAGCGCAAAGCCTCTGGCCTGTCCACCCGGATGGCTATGGGGCCACTAGCCCTGGCATCTTCACCACCATGTATCCATAGTGGGTTGCCGCTATGAACTTGGCCAACGCGGGTCGGCCGAGTATGGCATTGTACGGGAGGTCGAAGTCGACGACTTCGAAGTCGACCAGCTCCGTACGGATGTTGCTTTCCTCCCCGAAGGTGACGGGAAGGCGCACCTGACCCAGGGGGACCATGCTAGCCCCCGGCTACGCCAGAGAAAGGCGGGGCGAGGATGCGGCTCTTGGTCTGCACTGAGTGCCCGGAATGCTTCAAAGGACAGGAGGTTGATGGAGCTCCCTCCGTCCATCAGCACCCGCCCGAGCTTCATGTTTCGGATCGTAGGGGAGCCACGATCGAAGGTGACCTATGCCGGCGGTGCTCTCAGGGTGGTCAGCCCGACTGAAGGTGATCGGCTCCTCCGACCACTTCAGCATCCGACACACCCCTGAACCCGACGCTGTAGCACAGACCTCCCTCCTCAACTGCTTATAGGAAGCGTTGGAGGGGTAGGTGGATGGGCCACCGTGAATGTATGACACAACACGGTCCGCCTGCTGGAAGGCCAGCGAGGCGGGGTCTTCGTCATGATCGTCGCCGCGGGGGCGGCGCTCCTTGAGCCGCTGCTCAACCATCTTGCTTACGACTCGGCAGTCATCCAGGCCATGAGAGTTGGTCTGGTGGATCGGGCAGAAGGGCTCGCCCTCCTTTTCCTCGCGGCGGTCATTCCCCCGACCGCGGCGGTTGCCACGCTGGCCTCAGCGGTCATCCCGCCATTCGCGGTGATCATCTCGCCGGTCACGGCGGTCACGCTTCGCGGACGCGGCGCTTCGTCTTTCGGCGGCCAGACCCGCTCGGTCTCGGCCGCCACACGCTCGCTCCTCTTGCTTGCATGGCCGAGGCCCCTCGAAGTCCCGGCTTCATCCCCGCCACGTCCTCGCGCGGCGCCAGATACCGACCCCCGAGCCTTCGCTGCCCGCACACACTTATGCGCCAGGGAGAAGAGCTTGGAGGTGGTGGCGATGTCGCTGGTCGCTATCTTTTCCCGCATCTTGTGGTCGCGAACGCCTCTTCGAAAGGCGATGATGACCGACTACTCCGAAATCCAGGGAATCGTATTGCGACAGTGGCAGAATTGCCGGATGAAGTCGCGCAACGACTCCTCTCTTTCCTGCTCGAGGACATGGAGATCGTCCTCCACGCCCGGCTGTGCGAAGGAGCCTTGGAAGTTGGCGACGAAGAGGCCGCACAACTCCTCCCACGAGTGCACAGATCCTCGCGGGAGGTTCAACAACCAAGACCGGGCGGACCCCATCAAGGCCGTTGGGAAGTAGTTGGCCATGACCTTTCCAGACCCGCCAGCGGCACGCACCATGGTGGTGTAGATCTACAGGAACTCCTCTGGGTTGGTGGTGTTGTCGTACTTCTCGATGGAGGCCGGGCGAAACCTTTAAGGCCACACCACGTGGTGCAGCCGTCGGGAAAACACCTGGCATCCGACGCCATAGGGGAATCTGCCGTCCTGCCCCGCCTCGAACCGTGGCGGGAGGCGGACATGACTCCAAAGAGTCGGAGGAACGGACCTCCTCCTCGCTCTAGAGGTGAGAGTCACGAGAGAAACTCTCACCCCCAGGGGCCATCCGTCCGTCGTGAGCGCGGCGACGCTGCAGGTGATCGCGCAAATCATAGCCGTGCCACCGGTGTCGGAGCTCCAGATGGGCCCTCAGGTCCTCACGGCTCCTCGTGGAGCTGGGACCTATTTCTTTTACGCCCTTTCCTTTACTCAGGCTCTCCTGACCAGAGCGCTTCCCAGCAGGGCGGCTGGAAGCTTGGGTGTGATCAACATGCACCATTGGCTGAGGGGCACTGACGGTTCCAGACCGGTCGGGCATCTCTACGCAGAGTTGAGCCGCGTCCACGAGGCCCGCAATATCCCGCAGCCACGGCGTGGCCGGGGTGTCTCCTGCAAGTTCCACCGGAGGGTGGTCCAGGAGGAGATGGACCGTATGCAGGTTCTGGGCCGGAGTGGCGGCCTCCATGGCCAGCCGACGCTAAACTGGAAGCTCGGTCGCCGCCGTGGGGGAGCCACTTCCCTCCTGCGGGGGCGGCGTGAGGCGATCTCTCGTCCGGCGAGAGCGCCGAGACGTATTCTGGGCGCTGCTAGCCTTCGCCACCTCTTGTCGCTGCAAGTGTGGATCCGCCATCACCGGATGCAGAGTCCTTCCGGACGAGAAGCCGAAATCCGCCGGAGAGATGGTTGGATGAGCCAACCACTAGCCCCCTACCTGGCGCGTCCCTGTCGGCGTATTCCACCTAACAAGATCTCATCAACGAGCGAGGTTGACTACACCCTAGACGAAAGGTATGGTTCGGTAGAGGGCATCTTCGTGGCTGGAAACTCTAATGTCTCTCACGATGGGTTCCGGGAATCAACCAACCGATGGACACAATGATGTACCCAGGTTCAAGCCCCAAGCTCGGGTAATGGCCCTACGTCCTACTGGCTCTTTGTTGAGGAAATGTGAAGGGGATTACAATGACTCCTCTTTTCTCCTTTCGATCTCTCTATCTTTCGGTCTTTCTTCCTCCTTCCAGCCCCCTTCTCCCATGCACTGAGGTGCCCTTATATAAACGGGTTGGCCCGTGCAGGGGAGAAGGAGACAGCATACTTATCTACAACACATTAACTACACTCATCATTCCAGCTTCCACGTCGACACATGGCTCATTTATTACACACGCCTCCGTGGCCATGTCCTTCAAACCTCATTTAATGTCGGTGAGTGGCTTCACCCGGTCCGCCCGGGATATGACGCTCCTGCGACGGGTTTGGTAAGACGCGTCAGAGGGACGTGCCGTCGTCGTGTCGATTGTAGAACCCTTCATAATTAATGACCCTGACACGAGGTGCTTGGGGAGGGAAACTTCGAGGCGAAGCCTTCCTCTCATTCCTTTGGTTTCCTCCGTGGCCTGACGAGGGGGGCCCAGACGCCCGCCCACTCGCCAGGCCGCCTCAAAGCCGACGCTGCGCCCACTCGCTTTGTGAGCGGCGTGATCGCCTCGATCGCCGCTAGGGGCCATGCGAGCTCCTCGCCTAGCGGGCGGCGTGATCACCCGCCCGCCAGCGCTGCGTCAAACGCTGTTCACGAAAGGTATGTGATCGCCAGCTGCCGCCAGGCCATGCGCTCTCGCCCGACGGCGAGCGTGATCTCCTTGGCTTGAGTCCCGCGTGGTAACCACAGGCCGCCGCCTACCGATCGCCAGGGGCCATGTGGGCTCCTCGCACGGCAGGCGTGTGATCGCTGGTTGTTGCCAGTATGCAGCGTGGTCGCCGCCCGCTACTCGCTAGGGGGCCACGCGGGCTCCAGGGCACCAAGTTGGGCCAGGTTGCTTCGTGGGCCTATTACTTTTACGACGGAGAGGGTACCCTAGTGCAAAGTACACCGACACACACACACACACACATATATATATATATGTACATATATACATATAAATAAACATATATATACATATACATACATATACATATATATATATATATACATATACATACATATACATATACATATACATATACATATACATATACATATACATATACATATACATATACATATACATATATATATACATACACACACACACATATATTATTTTACATGGATAAAGCTTATGCTCTTGATGCAAATTAAATCTGTGCATATGTAATATTTTAGTATTTTTCATCAAAAGTACTCTAGTAGTAATAATTTCAGTTTCATGATCCTCTTGAGACATGAATTTATACATGTGTACCACTGCTAGTTACTCAATATATGCACATATATATCTTTTATATTTGAGTCATATTCTGTTCTTGAAGCTAAATCAAATCAAGTTTGTTTCTTAATCCTTTTGGCAAATTCATGTACTGTCATACTAGTATTTAGAAATACATTTTAGATTTCTTTTTGCACAATTTATTTTAAGTATTTATTGTATTGAGAATAACCTTTAATAGAAAATGGTTCAAACAAAGGTGAAATTCAAATATATATATATATATATATTTGGGTTTCTAGAAGCATAAAGATTTCATTAAAATTTGTTTCATTCAATTATCAAATTTTTATTTATAGCATATCTTTATGCCTTTTCTTTAAATTCGAATTTCAAATTCACCCAGTGCTCTTTTCCAAAATATTTTTACATATTCTGAAAGCACATGATTTTAGATGATTTTAGAAATTTATTTCATTTTATTTGGACTTATAGTGTAAAATTTACAAATACTTGAATATTTTCAGGTAATGAAAAAATCCGGAGAAAATGCAAAATGTGCTTTCCTATTACTAAAGACGTATTTGCAATTTACGCGGGGTTTCTTTTGAACTTAATCTTAGCCACTGGCATGGGGGGCCGTGTGACCGAGACGGTGAAGTAGAGCATCGGCTAGGGCTCGCTAGATGTCGGTGGGCCCATGCGACAGAGACAGTGAAGTAGAGCACCGGTTAGGGCTCGTTGGCGACGGCGCTAGGGCTGAGATGGCGGCTAGCCAAGCGCTCCTAGCTAGAGCTTCACCATGACTTGGCACACTTGATGGTGGGCCCATTCGCTGGCAGTGACGACCGGAAGTGCCTTGCCCCTACAGGGGTGCGGCGGCACCATGTCCGCGCCGGTGTAAGCATAGTGTCTCAGCGCATTTTCACTGGGGAGTGGATTTTGAGCATCATGGAGTTCCAGAAGTCCATTTTACATGAAGAGGAGCTCTGAAATTGGCCGAGTAGAGCTGCCCCTGAGCGCCAGTTAGGAGGAAGAAGATGAACAGTAGGAGTGAGCTTGCGGTCTTAAGGACCTGGAGAATAGGGGTGTAAATGGGTCGAGTATTACTCCACCTGTACCCGTATCCGGATGAAAAATTACCCTAATGGAAAACTATTTTACACTATTCGTCGGGTACGGGTACGGGTAGTACCCGGGTAGGTTAGGTTCGGGTTCGGGTTCGAGTCGGGTATAGGATTGGCAATACTCAGTGGGTACGGGTCGGATTCGGGTACCAGGATAATTCTCACAATCCGGGTACCCGGATATGCTTGAAGAAATTTATTTTATATAATTTAACTCTATGTGTTGGACTCTATGTGTTGAACTATGTATGTGAATTTCACTTTATGTATTGGACTTTGTGTGTTTATTAAACTCCATATGTTTGATTATGTACTATTTGAACTCTTTGTTGGACTATGTATGTTTGTTAGACTATACGGTATTATTTATTGTATTATATGATGTCCTAGTGTGATAGTTGGATTGTTTTCATCATATGTTTTGATCCTAGGTATTTCGTGTATTACCTGATGAAGTAACCGTTGTCTGTATTATACCCGTCCTCACACTACCCGGAACCCGATTTCTACCCGTTCGTAGAAAATGCTACGCGTTACCCGTACCCTACCCGATTTTTACTACCTGTGCCCGTACCCGGAGAAAAAATAGTAGGGTAGAATATGGGATGACCTACTACTCGCCCGTACCCGACCTGTTTACACCCTACTGGAGAATTAGCATTGGCTGAGTTCGTTAGCGTGTGAGAAAGCTCCATCCTTGAAGAATTCTATTGATTCTTATCGGGTTGGCCTAATTCGGCTTCGCCCCCTTTCGGGTGAGCTACGGCAACGGCGAGAAAATTGGGTGCCTCACTGCATTGCGATGGGCTGAGTGGTTATGGGGATCATGGTGAAGGCTCAGAGAAGCCAGGTGAGAAACAAAAGTGGTCGTGAATGGCTTAAATAGACGTCCATGGCGGTAGATACAGGAAGGAAGTGCCACGGTAGAGCTTAGGCATTGAATGTGATGGACTTCAGTTGTTGTGGTTGAGAAAAATCGGAGGCGGAGAGATGATCGGGAGAGTGAGAGAGCATAGTGAGCTTCTTGGCTGGGAGAGAAAGAAGAAGGGAGGCAGGTGAAACTGGCACTGGGGCTGGAGCCCACCAGGCATAGGCTGGAGAGATGCTAGATTATTTGCATCGAGCATTTGGGTCCCAAACAGGCTGATGGCCCCACCCGCAAGAGAGAGAGGAAAGGAGATAAGAGCATAAGGTTCTGGACAACATGGTTTTGGGCATTAAAATGGCTACATATCATAGAGATATTTTCCAAAACTTTTTTACCTGGGTCTTCAGATAAGGCTTATCCTCCAGTAAAAATCTTGGGCTAATATATATTACCAAAAAATTATAAAAATTCTGACAACATTGACTCGTCAAAAATCCTTTTTCTGAATTTATTTTATTTGAGGATGAAAATAATGTCAATTTTTTTGAAACTTTTTTAGAGTTTATTACGGTCTTAGAAAGCTTGAATAAAAATTTGAAATCAAAATTGGTAAATTTTCTAGCTGCATATAATGTTCGAATATTTTACCTTGTTTAAGGGTCAAAAGATGTCAATTCAATAATCAATTCATTATCCATTGCATTAAAAATTTATTGGTCAGGTGAAATGAATCACCAGAGTGTTCAAAAAATTTAATATTAATTTTTAAGATTTTACTTTTATTTTTTTTACCATTATCCATTCATTAGTTCTATTTATTTGATTTTTCATTCAAAGCCAAAAATTTAAGAAATTCCAAAAAAACAAATGATGCCAATAGAACTCAGAAAGAGTCACACTTAAATTTAAAATATCCATTTTCATTTTATTGCATATTTTTGGAATATTACATATATAGTCGAGCTCCCAAATCTTCTCTATGAACCCATAGTAGGAGCTCCTCGTCGACCCAGCGGTATTAAACGTATCAATGCAAACATTACTATTCTAGATTGTGCTCTTCATATCATGATCTCTAATATAAAATGTGTACCCATTTAAGTCATATCCTTTCCATGTGATAACTGTAAATGTTGGCATTTATGCCAACTATGTCAACGTATCATGATCACCTGACGAGTTCCTAGTGATGAGTCGCTCCTTCAACCATTTGTTGAGCTAAAGGTTGTGCTTTCTCATGATCCAAGACTCCTGTCGTGTCATATTGTCTTGCCATAGCTAGTGCTTGTGCTCTTCGATATACGGGGACACTACAGCCATATGTTGCAGAACCGTGAAATGGGCTTAAGCGTAAGCAACCAATTAGGCATGATTGCTTTCTTTTCGATAGTCCTGATACCCTTGAGCCTTCCCTCATGGGAAGATCGAGGCACACCTATCAGTTCAATCTAAGCCATGTAATTAATGTAGAACTCAACGAACTATTTAGTTTCATAACTTTCGACAATGCTAACCCCCGGTCGAGATCGATTCCGTACGTACGACTTGAGAATTCCCATGTACCTCTCAAACGGGTACATGTTACATAGAAACATGGGCCTACACACCTTTATCTCCCTCGCAAGATAAACAATGAGATGGACCATGATATTGAAAAATAACGTAAGGAAATATATCTTAAGATTATACAAAGTCATAATCATCACTGTCGACGTTCGGGATCGCCGGACCGCAGAAATGAAAGGGGGTTGATCGTGTATACGGGACCCTGAATCGACTCACTCACCGAAGGGTCAGTTCTACTGCTCTAATGGTCGGAGGTAAAGACAAAGAACAGGACACCAAGAGTTATACTGGTTCGAGCCCCTATGGCAGGTAATAGCTCTACTCCAGTCTTGCCCGGAGGCGGCGAATCTCACTATGTGACGAATACTCATACTGGGGGTACCCCACAGGGAAGTATACATCCACTTCAAGATCGTATTTCTCTCAGTCGTACGGTCATCACGACAAGATCGGCGCAGAGTGCTGGAAGGGGCATTACCAATGTCCCGCCCCTCACAGATGGGATTATCCCTAAATATCGGTCGAAGTACTAAATGGACCCTCTTAGGCCTAGCTCCGGTCAGAAGGCCTCAGACAGGCCACGAAGGGCCCTCGGCCTTCACCGCAACCCCCGGCAGCACTCCGACATGGCCTCAGGTCGGATGCCCCGCTGCCTCGACCCAAATTTCTCGGTCGGGGATTCCCGCGAGCACCGACCGAGCCAAGAAGATCTAATAGGCGACCAGCGCAGCCCAAATTAATCGGTCGGGGCCCCGACGAGCGTCACCCCAGCGACTTCGTCCACATCACTGATCGACCTCGAAGTTGGTCACCTTCCGTCAGAACAAGACGGCCGCAGGATTGGCGATCCTTCCCAAGGTAGCGTCAGAGGCGCCACCCTCACAACGTCAACTCCTAACAGGCGCACAGAGGGTGGGCGCACGCCTTCCCAATGAAGCGCCGCTAGCTAAAGTCTATCGACAGGGCGTCGCCACCCGAGCCTGCCAACCCATCATGACATGAACAGGAACTTGTCAGTCCTCAAGGCTAAGGACTGGATTTACAGGGCACAGCGTGCCCCAAGCATTCTCCTCTCCTAAGTCTCGTGTAACTTGCCCCCTCCATCTATATAAGGGGGGATGAGAGGGGGCTCCCCGGGGGCTCTCGGACCTCTTTTCTTTTTTTCCCTCCACTTAAGTCGGGGTTTGGGAGCTCCGAAGCGCCAAGACCCGTTTCCACTCGGACGAGTACTCGGGGCCTGTCCCGAGCTCTCACTTGTAACTCGACGCGGTCCGCCGCATCCAGAGCAATACACCGCCACCGCCTCAAACTGGAAGTAGGGACGTTCAGCCTGAACCAGTATAAATCTTGGGCTCCCTGAGTCAACCATCAAGGAGAGGGAGAACGCGGCCCCTTGACTTACAAATCTACTTGCTTGCTTTCACAAAATATCGGCTAGCTTGGCGCGCCGGTAGGCTCATCGCGTTATCGCCTTCGTCTCTGGACTCCCAGTCATCCCCTTGATGGTCTCCTTCGCCCGCGACGGCGCATTCTCGATGGGAGGCTGGATCGAGATCTTCCAGGAGTGCATTCAAGCGGACCGAAGAAGGCGGCCCTTACTCGCCGCCTGCGGGGGTGTCCGCGGCCACCATGCCGCGCCAAGGACCCCCATGGGAAGAACCCTCCACTGCTGTGGAGGTCCCCCCGGCCCGGCACCGTTCAAATCAAAGATCCCGAATGGTGACATCACGCCCGGAAAGGAAAATATGGAAAGGTTAAGGCAACTCTACCCCTAAAGAGCCTCTCCATCGCCCCCGCATCCTTCTGAATTCCTCCGAGTCCAAAGCGCCAAGATGATCGACCCACCCTACGGCCGCTATAAGCGCCGGGCTGGGCCGCGACGACGCCCCGCCTAAGCTTGCTTACGCCTCCGACCATTAGGACTTCTCAAGCGGAATCCCCGACGACCCGGAGTATTACAGCCCACGCCCAAGCGGCTACGGAGTGCTCGCGTAAGGCGCGGGGCAGGTCGGCCAAGGCATCGGCCGCTTGGGTGAGGCCGAAGGCGTATCCCGGCGGGGTGCGGCTCAGCGGTTCATTCAGCCTCACCCCGAGCGGCACCATGCTCCTCCCCATGCTCTCGAAGGCTGGCCGGAGCATGGATAGGAGGGCCTCGCGCGAAGTCTCGTGCTCCTCGCGTAGCTTAGCCAGCTCCGCCTCGGCGATCTCGGTTCGAGCCCGCTCCGACTGCGCCTCCTCGCGTGTCTTGGCGAGCTCCTCCCGGGCGGCCTGGGCGAGGTTCGCTCTGGCCGCCTCGCCACATACTGGCGGCCCTCGCGACATGGGCGCTAAGAGAGGCCTCGGCCGCCAATGCGGGCATTGTCAGTCCGCCGCCTGCCCCCGCCAACGGGATGACCGGGACGGCCGAGGGCCGGCAAGCCGCACCGCCAAGATCCACCTCCTCGCCCGGCAGCCCAACGGAGTGCCACAGAGGTCAGCTGCGCCCGAGCCAGAAGCACTAAGAAGAAGAGGAAACGATCCAACGTCAGCAAAAGCAAAATCGAAGCCGTCCCGAACCCTGACAAAGCGCACTTACCCTTGAAGGGGGATCGTAATGCGGAAGGCTGACGGGGGGAGCGCGATCCTGTCCCTCGTCGAGGTGGCAGTAGACCCTACATCGGTGCGAGGCCTCTTGGTGTCGGAGGCCCGCGGGCCTATAGCCGCCTCCCGTTTCCCGGCCCTCCGGTCGTCACCACCGTCTACCATCTCCTGTTCGAGGTACGACGACTTTCCCTTCTTGTGTTAAGGCAGGGCGCAGGGGGACGAAGAAGCAGCAAAAACGGCAAGGAATCGTCGCCCTCGAACACCCTATGCGGCCTTTATAGAAGCAAGGCGGAGCGGCCGAAACGCACGCCTCATCGGCCAGAGAGCCACACGCGCATTAATTCCACGCCCTACGCGACGCGACGTGCCCTTTCCGTCCCTCCTGCTGCGCATCAAAATACGATGCGGCGGCAGGACACTTCTTCGGGCGAGCCACACCACGACACCTCGGCCGACCCTGATCAATCGCACCAAAGACGGCGAAGGCAAGGCGGCGGCCGCAGGCCACAAAATGATGAAAGGACCATCCGCGCGTCATCTTGAATGACTGAGTAATGGGCCTAACTGCTACGACGGCCCCGGCGCGCAGAATAAAAGCTAAGACAACTTCACACCTCACACTTACTCATTACTGCGTTAAGCCCTTCGTTCTCGAAGTTTCCAAAGGTGCTTGGCGTGATGGCAACAACTCAGCCCTCACGCCGCCGGAGGTCGCAGCCTATACACTCAAGACGGATTGGTGACCGACCGATCGCTCAATCCTCCCTAGTGGTAATCCCCCGACCCAAGCGCTCGGCCTCGCCCAAAGGCTGACGGTATAGTAGTGCTCTGGGGAGGAGGAGTACTCGTCTTGAACGACCCACACCGGCCGGGAACACTCCTTTACGTGTCGAGTGCAAAGTAAGCGGTTCATCCCTAGGCCCCTGTCCTTTTTTTGTTTCTCCTCGGGTGTTAACATGCCGACCTATGCTTCTACAACCTCTGCGGTTCCCGGTTACTACGATTTAACGGTATCACCTCAAGAAAAGTACAAAGGATAAGGACGGACCTACAGGACGGCCCGACTGGCCAAAACATAAAACGAGTTTCGATCTGTTATACGATGGGGCTCCTCACATGTCTAAAAACAAAACATTTGCCTTTTTTCCGCTTCTTGTGGAGAACACTCCATGGCGACATCCGCCAACGCCGTTGCGGCGCACGCCGACTTGACGGAGACCAAGAGAAGCACCGAAGGATCTCTGAGGCCGACCCCCTCTCTCGTCGAACGACTGGCATACTCCGGCATATGGACCAAAGCGGCACCACACATTGACCAGGCGGGCATCAGCCAAGCAAATGTCGCCTCGGTAAGATCTATCGCCCCCAACCATTTCAATTCACGTTTAATTCCACACGCGTTAAGTACTAGCAGGAGACACTAGGTTCTCCGCCTCCGGACCTGTCTAAACCAGGCCGAGGCAGGTACGAAAAGCCCACCGGGCCGTGGCGGCCTCGAGGTGGCGAGAGGGCTTGAATGCCTCGTGATTGAGACCTGCTTATGGTGCCTAGGCTAAAATCCACCAAGTGGATCCCGACCGCCCAAAGAAAGAGCCGAGCGAGGGCGGTCAAAGGCTAACCTCGTGAGGTCTTCGCTTGGGTTGGCGGGCGACCCAATTGTTTTAACTCGTGTCCAAGACCATATTCACGCTTTCACGCGAGTTCTCGAAGGGTCATAGCAACCAAGGCCTCGAAAGTTACGAATCGCCGGGGTCCAGACGGTCGAGTAAAGAAAGGTTTTTATGGGTCGCTTTCGCGGTCGGACGCCTCGACGCAGGATAGTCCGCTGGGGTCCTTTACGGAGGATCCCTAGGCCCACTCGATAACCCGCTTGTAGCTCCACGAGCACGGTGTTCTACCGACGATGGTAAACACGCGCTTGTTCACCCTCCAGTCCCACACCGCGACGGGCGATACGGGGACCTCTGGCCTCCTCTCGCAGATAGCTCGCCGACGAGGACTCGGGATGGATGCCCTTCGCCAAGTCATGCATTAAACTGTACCGAAACTAACCTGCTAAGCTGCGCGCGTTAAACCGGCCGACTAACTTTCGCCAAGCTGCGGCGTTAAACCACCGACTAACGCGTCCAGCCACGACGAAAAGCGAGCACCGGAACTGAACCTCTCGAAGGCATCGGACCTCCTCGCCGACCACGGCGCGGCTGTTACGACGTTAAAACGAGCACCGAATCGAGAACCTCTCGCGAAGGCATTCGACCTCGCCGCCGCCACTACGGCTACGTTTAGCTATGACGTAAAACGATCACCGAACCGAACCTCTCGCGAAGGCATCTCGACCTCGCCGACCACGGCCGCGGCCCTGACGTTAAACGAGCACCGAACTAGAACCTCTCGCGAAGGCATCTGACCTCCCCGCCGACCACGGCCACGTCTAGCTACGACGTTAAGCGAGCACCGGAACCGTAACCTCTCGCGAAGGCATCTGGACCTCCACGCCGACCACGGCCGCATCTAACTACGACGTAAAATGAGCACCGGAACCGTAACCTCTCGCTAAGGCATCTCGACCTCCCCGCCACCACGGCCGCAGATCTAGCTATGATGTAAAACGAGCACCGAACCAAAACCTCTCGCGAAGGCATCCGGACCTCCCTGCCGACCACGGCCAAGGTTTAGCTACGACGTAAAATGAGCACTTGGGAACCGTAACCTCGCGCGAGGCATCTCGACCTCCTCGCCGATCACGGCCAAGTCCCACCACGACGAAAATGAGCATTCGGAGATCGACCTTCGTAAGGCGCCCGTGTTCTTCCCGACCGAAACGGCATCAAGCCACCTGCACGGACTCAACTTGCAAGAGTAACCCCCCGACTAGCTCCACGACCTACTCGGGGGCTCGGGGCTTCACCGGGGGCCACAAGACTCAGCCAAAATCGCCGACCAAGTCGGTCGAACTCCGCCAAATAAGTCATCCGATCATTGGGGCACGAATCCAACCGAGTCCGCCAGACTTCTGCATTTAATATTCGCCAACCGAAGTAACCCCCCGACTGGCTCCCCGATCCACTCGGGGGGTGACACCCATCAAGTGCACTCGCGCAGTCGAGATCGAACGACTGGGTCAGGCGGACTCGTCCGATCGGGAGCTCCACGAGAAGGGACCTCCCCATCATCTTCAAGCTGAACACCAAAGTAAGCCAAAGCGTCGTCACGCCCGATGAGGAAGATCACTCCGCTGCAGATGAAGGGTCCATCCAGGAACGCATGCGTTTCAGGATGGCCCCGGGGGCTACTGACGAATACTCATACCGGGGGTACCCCACAGGGAAGTATACATCCACTTCAAGATCGTATTTCTCTCAGTCGTACGGTCATCACGACAAGATCAGTAGCAGAAAGCCGAAGGGCATTACCAATGTCCCGCCCCTCACAGATGGTATTATCCCTAAATATCGGCCGGAGTACTAAATGGACCCTCTTAGGTCCAGCTCCGGTCAGAAGGCCTCGAGCGGACCCACGAAGGGCCCTCGGCTCGCAGCAACCCTCGGCAAGATTCGACTTGGCCTCGGGTCGGATGCCCCGCGCCTCTCGACCCACCTCGGTCGGGATTCATGAAAGCACCGACCGAGCCGCAGGATCTAATAGGCGCACCACTGCAGTGCCCAACCATCGGTCGGGGCCCCGACGAAGCCACCTCACCCACTTCCGCCCACATCACCGATCGACCTCGGTTGGTCACCTTCCGTCGAACAAGACGGCCGCGACGAGGATTGGCGATCCTTCCCAAGATAGCGTCAGAGGCGCCACCCTCACAACGTCAACTCCTAACAGGCGCATAGAGGGTGGGTGCATGCCTTCCCAATGAAGCGCCGCTAGCTAAAGTCTATCGACAGGGCGTCGCCACCCGAGCCTGCCAACCCATCATGACATGAACAGAACTTGTCACCCTCAAGGCTAAGGATCGATTTACAGGCACGCGTGCTCCCAAGCATTCTCCTCTCCTAAGTCCCGTGTAACTTGCCCCCTCCGTCTATATAAGGGGGGAGGAGAGGGGGCTCCCCGGGGGCTCTCGGACCTCTTTTCTTTTTTTCCCTCCACTTAAGTCGAGGTTTGGGAGCTCCAAAGCGCCAAGACCCGTTTCCACTCGGACGAGTACTCCGGGGCCTGTCCCGAGCTCTCGCTTGTAACTCGACGCGGTCCGCCGCATCCAGAGCAATACACCGCCACCACCTCAAACTGGAAGTAGGGACGTTCAGCCCGAACCAGTATAAATCTTGGGCTCCCTGAGTCAACCATCAAGGAGAGGGAGCGCGCGGCCCCTTGACTTACAAATCTACTTGCCGGTTTCACGAAACGCCGATACTATGTTTGAGTACAAGAAGGTCTTTTCTCGCTCGAGCTTCCGTAGCCTGAGTACTTGTGTGTGTGTATGTCGCGATGTGTCCTTAGCATGTTCGTCCCAGGGGGTTATATATCCCTCTAAGCTATTACTGGAAACCTCCCAAAGAGATTCCCGGGAGAGTGGCTTCGTGCGCAATGAAGGTGGGTCGTAACCGTCTCGGATTTGCCGCCCACGCCTGGCTTAACTCCACCATTTATGGGCCTTTGTAACCGCAGGTTGAATGCACGATTCATATCCCGAGCTTGACCCTCCAAGCGGAAGCTGACTCTTTGCCCCCCCGTAGCTTGAGGTCGTAAGGGAGCTGCGTGGTCTACGTCGTGGTCAAAGATCTTGCGGCTCGAGCTCGAGCTAGGGGTTTTGTTGACCATCCGTTGACTAGGCATAGATTTCTCAATCCCCGACAATCGCCCTGCAGGGTATCTAGTCCTTCAGGATCAATGATTTTCTGAGCAATTGTGTTAAAGAAATAACATAGCCTCATGATTGTCTCTTGAACCTTGATCGACAAAATAATTATTATTGAGATAGGGAGCATCTGTGTCATTAGTACATGGCAATCATGATACTTTATGCTAGTTAATTTCAAATCTTGCATCGAAACAAGTCTCTTCATGTTGGAGGAGTAACCGGATGGAACTTTCACACCATGCAAGTACTAGCACAGTTTATTTCTCTCAACCTTGGACAAAGTGTAACAAGCAGGTTCACAGTATATTTGGTCTTTATCGGTCTCTTAGAGTGCTAACTCAGGTCTGATGTCCATATCGACCAAGTCAAACTATGCGTTGATATCGTTCTTTATTGTCTTTAATGTTCAATTATAGATCAATCAAGCTATCTCATACATTCTTCCCTACGTGTATGATGCCGATGAAGTGGTAAACTTCTAGGTGCTCCCAATAAGGTAGCTCTCAAAATATTAATATCTTCTTCTATATGCTCCTCTCACGGTTCCTCGATTTACGCCGCTTTCCAAGTGCAGCATCCAAATCCTTAATCATATCATAAACAGCTCTCCCACTTAAAGTCCTTGGAGCTCAGTTTCCCTCGTTCCTTCCGTCGAATTATTTCTTCACCTTGTGGTATGGGTAATTCCTCCAAAGGAACCTACGGTGACACATGTATATGGTTTTTTGCAAGTGATTCAGCCACACACTCTCGGTGTCATCTAAGAACTGAGTACAGGCTTTTGCTCCTTTTATACTCTAGCCTGACAAGTTATCAAGGGCAAGATAATCATTTATGATGTAGAACAACATGCAATGCAAAGTGAAGTTGTCTCGTTTGTATGCATTTCATACTTGTATCCCAGGAACCCACAATATTTTTAGATCTTCAACCAATGGTACTAGGTACACATCAATGCTGTTCTCATGTTGCCTTGGCCGTTGGATAAGTATGGATATTAAAATGTACTTCCTCTTCATAGACAACCGAGGACAAAGGTTGTAGATACAGATATTCACGGGCCAAGTGCTACGTCAGCTACTCATGTTAACCAAAGTATTCATTCCATATGTACTCAATCCAAACCTTATATTCATCGATTCCACACCGAATTATGCAAAGCTCCTATCAATATTTCTCCACTAGAAAAAATCAGCAGGGTGTCTTAGCATTCCATCATTCTTACACTCCTCCGAGTGCCAACGCAGTAGTTTTGCCTCCTTGGGTTGGCAAATAAATGCTTCAAATGGAGAATTACAAGCAGATACTATGCCACCTTAGTAGGAGTTCCTTTCTTCACTTCGATACCCTCAACGTTGTCATCTTGTTGATTCTTATGGTTGTACCGGGATGCGTTACACACACCGAACATCCATACAAGTTTGCGTACTCTTTACGTTAGAGAATACAGTCATTCGAACATGCATGTATTATTTCCATTTCTATTCCCAAGGGACAAAGAACCTTCTTGACTTTAAGTGATTGTTAGCAACTCGTTTCTCTCCAGAAGCATATCCGCTACAAAGTCCCTGAATTAAGTTTGATATCTTGACTTGCTACTCAATTGATGCTCAATTAAGCAGTAAGTCGGGGGCTACACCTAATAGTGTTGCGCATGCGCAACTCTTCTCGTGAATCATCTATCACCCTTTTGATCGCAATTAACCCTGAGTGCTTTAGTTCTTGATTGTGAAACTCTAACCCGTAAAATGGCAAAATCTAGCTACTCAAAGAAGCACGCTGGGGAAAAAAACCATCGCCAGCTCTGCAAGGCCGGGGCTAGACTAGTCGGTCAGGGCGCTTAAACATAAAGGACGAAAAAACCACTCGGACAGGTCGAAAAGATCAACAGGGAAATTAAGATAATATTACATTAGATGATATTGTCCCAGGTGCTTGAAGTCCATATACACCAAAACATCGCATAACTATTTCTTATAGAAACTAAGATGACTACGCTCGGCGCACCCGCCCTATGGCTTCAATAAGGGCGTCCCGAGCCCTGAAAAGCTTCGAACTGACTTCGATCAAGGCATCGACGGCGGCAGCGTCTCGGGCCACGGCCTCCATCTCCGCAACCTCGGCCATGGCCAGCTCATATAGAGCCCAGAGCTCGGCGAGGTCATCCTCTTCTTCGGCAGGAGGCGGAGGACCCTTGTCTTCAAAATTGAACATCGGCTCATCTGCCAGGGGTGGAGACGGCGGGGCCTCGTCATCGGACAGGAAAAGCTCGGGGGAAGACGCCATGAAGAATCTAAAGGAAGAAGCAAGAAAAAGAACTTAGAGAAGGGAGATCGCTCACGCAGCGGTTACATCCTTGTACAAACGCAGAACTTGCAGCGATCAGGAAGACGTACGGATGCAAGCCCCGAAACGGCGGATGAAAGAATGCTTGAAGAAAGAAGACGAGGAGGCAGCTGGATTGCGGTAGTGTGCAGCAGACCACTGCATTAGAGGCAGGACTCACCATTATAAAGAGCGACGTCGGCCTCCGCCATAAGCAGGAAACGCTTCACCTTCCGTATGTACTAGGCACGACCTAGCGCACGATTCGAGATGGGCCAGGCGGCACGCACGATAATGGCTATACAACAGGAATCTCAAGATGGGCCGAATTCAATTTAGGATGCGGTATGCCCCACGATGGGCCGAATGCCAATGACCGTGTTGAAGACGGGAATTAGGTACCTTCTAAAGCGAATTCAACCTCGAAAGAAAAAAGGCCTCTCAATTACAGCATGCAAAAGCAAGACATAGTACGAGTAATCAAGCATTCCTCTAATAAGCAAAAAGAACAAGTGCAGGCCAGGCCTCAGAATACAATGTTTACAAGGCACCCAGTTGTAGGTTTTCAACTAAAGCAGAGGCGGTGTCCCTAACCTCGTCAACAAGGGCAAGCGCTTGATCATCGTCCTACGCAAAAGCGGCCCTCCTTGATCGCCTCGAGTTCCACTCGGGGATATAGGGATTTCACCATGGCCAACGCTTGGCAGGCGCTTGTGGTCGCTATCTCCCTCAAGTGTGCCACCAGCTTCTTGGGTCCCTCTGCCAACCGCTGGATCGTGGTGTCCGCGTCATATGGAACGTCGCTGGGCCCGGCCTCGTCTGGACTCAACATCCGCAGCATTTTTTCGGAGCCCCCCTGTATCCTATCAACTCGCAGCTCAGTGGATTTGATCTTCTCCAAGAGCACGATATTGGGCTTGTGAGTTGACTCTTGCAATCGCATGACCAAATGGATTAGTTCAAGGTTGCAGCCAAATGCAAGAAGGAAACAAAAAATGAGTCGGGAGTAAACCTTCCAGCTCTCTCTCCAGCTTTGCCGTCCCAGCTTTAGCTTCCTCTTCAGACTTCTTTAGCTTCTCGACTTGCTCATCGGAGGACTTAAGCTTTACCCGAAGATCTGCAGCAGCGAAAACCGAAGTCAAGACAGGGAAGGGCGAGTCAAGAAGTAAAAAGCTAAAATACGGACCAATGTAGTCGGACAAAGGAATTACCATCAAGGGAAGATGTCAGATTCAGTTTCTCCGCCTCGAACTCGGAGACCTGGGCCCGGAGTTTTTCCAGTCCCTCTCGGTTCTCGATCCGAGCCCGGTTGAGTTCCTCCTGAAGTCGGACGCGAACTCGCTCGACCTCGGCTTCATAGTCCTTCCGCATCTTGGTCCTCAGAAGTAATTCCCGGATAAGGGCGTTTCGGTCTTGAGCACGTTCTGCCAGGCGCTGAAGATGGCGACAGAAACCATGAAGACACACTGCACATCACGGAAAATAAAAAGGGGATACCCAAAAATAGCTCAGCATAAGCAACTCACGCCGCCAAGACGATAACAAGTAAAAGCGGCGTCACAGAACGACGCCCACTCCTCAGCCTCATCCTCGTCATCAAAGTTCCTCCCATTGTCATATTTGTCGAAGAAGGCAACCCGTATCGGAGAATTCGGGTGGGGAAGCCGAGGGAGCTCTTCTGGCGACGGCGAATGGCGAGAGGGCTGAGGAAGCTCTTCCGGCAGAGGATCAGCGGCAGGATCGACGGCAGCCTCCGAAGGCGCATTTTGGCTAGTCGGCTCAGGAGGAGTCGGCGGTCGGGGGCTGGTCGGGCCTGAGCCAACCTTGATGTTCATGGCTGCAATGCAGGCGATTTGAATCAGAGCCGATCGCTTGCTGCCACCTCAGTGGCGATAGGCTCGGCCACATCCGGTGCACGAGCTTCCGGTGCGCCTGCGGCATCTTCAGCAACCGCTCTCTAGGGCTCCTGAGGCGGTGCATCCACAAGAATCTTGCTGTACGTTCTCTGAACAAGGAATCAGTCAGGACATGACCCGAAGGAAGAAGAAAGAAAGAACAAGGAAACCAACCTACCGGATCTCGTTATTTTGAATGCCGAGTTCTTCCAGGCAGAAGTACCACTGGTAGAAGAACCAATCTGCACACCTGGAGCGGGGGACAAAGGGTCCCCGGTCGGGTGCGGAGGTAGAGGCACGCTGTCGGCCGAGTGCTGGGCCGGGGGCTCAGGGGCCACTGGGGTCACGGATTGATTTGAAGATGACAAAGTTGCAAGGGGAGGGCACGCGGCTGCAGAGTCCCGAACCTTCGGGCCTCCAGTCGGGTGCACGTTTGCCGCCGACTTCCTCTTCTCTTCCTTGGACACCTGGACGGCTGGACGTTTTCCCTTTCCCAAGGGGTCCTCGGCTTCAGTCGCTTTACACTTCTTGGCGCTTGGAGTCGGGGACGAGGAGCGGGCAGGACGGTTTCGCTTAGCGCTCTTGTGCACCAGAAACTCGGGCAAGGGCGCGTCTGAAAGGAAGATATCACGACCCTGCAGATTTAAACAAGACGCATGTTCAATGACAGCCAAGCAAAAATCAAAAGACCCAATCCAGGGAAATAAGAAGGCATCTTACCGGAGGTGGAGGCTTCAATTTCTTGAAGGGTCTTGGGCATCTGGTCGTTAGCAATCCGAACGCCCGGAGCTAACAAATTGTCCACGTGGTTAAGAAGCTCCTCCCTTGAAATTGGCTCAGGTACTTCCCGGGTGGGATCGTTCGGCCCTTCATGTTCATATCCGAGATGAATCCGTTCCTTGAGGGGCTGGACTCGACGCGAGCCAAAATTGAGAACAATGGCCACTCCGGTGAGTCCGTTCCCCTTCAACTCAGCAATCATCCCCATAAGGTCTACCACCTGGTCCATCCCGTCACCCGAAGGAAGCGATGTCCAATTGACCGAAGGCTTGGGTGGCGAACCGGAAAAAGCAGGCAGGGAGGGCTTAGAAATGGAACAATAAAACCTCTTCTGGTGCCAGCACTTATTCGAGGTCTTGAAGGGAATGGCTAAATAGGCTTTCTTCAGGCCATCCCTCAGCTGGAATCCGGTGCCTCCAACTGCTTTGGGGGAGCTTTTGCTGGGGAAAGGCTTGAGGAGGAAAAGGTGGCGAAAAGATTGAAATGTGGGGGAATGCCAAGAAAAGCCTCGCAAAGGTGAACAAAGATGGCAATTTGAAGGATAGAATTGGGATTGAGGTGAGTCAATTCGATTCTATAAAATTCAAGAAGACCTAGAAAAAAGGGGCATGCAGGAAGGCCAAATCCACGTAAGAAGAAAGATTCGAAGACAACCACTTCTTCAAGACGAGGAGGGGCAGATTCACCAAATGGCGGATTTGAGCGTAGCATCACCAATGGAGGAAAACGCGCATGACTAGTTCCTCTAGTCGCCTATCCATTGTCACCGAGGTGGCCCAATCCTTGGCTGACGCGGATGACGGAACACCCTTGGGAGGAGAAGAAGACATTTTTTTGGGCGGAATTAGCTCGCAATCGCGCCGGATTCGGAAGATGAAGGATGCTAACCCTAGCGGCGGGATTCGTAAGAGGAACACCGAACAAAAGAAGATGAAGGGGCGAATGAGCACAGTGCGCAGGAAACCGTCCCAGTCGCACCTGGCTACATATTTATAGGGAGTGATGCCAGCTTTCGCTTTGAGCGGGAGAATGCTTCGCCCTCCGCATAACTTGGGGTTGCCCTAGGGCGCGCTCCAAGATGGGCCTAAGGCCGTGCGCAGTGAATCACTGTGCATAGGATCAATTGGGCCGAAAATTGATTTGGGAAATGGTATGCTCCATGATGGGTCAAGAGCCAATGGCCGCATCAGACGGGATTTGGGTACCTTCCAAATATAAACATCCTCTGATATACCGTTCGCAACGGGACCAGATATCATAAAGATAGTTTAAAATATAAATCCAGTGGTACGCCTTATGACAAAGTTAATAGTCAGGTGTTCAAGACAGTATTCTCGCTAAAAGCCAACTTGAGTGGAGATATTTTCCATGCCGAGTCGCGTGCTAATCCGAGAAATCAGGTTGGGAACCACTTGGAATAGAGCCACGTGGAGCTCTGTCGAGTCCTTCACGGCCTACTCGTCTGCTACAAAGCACTCGGCGGCGTAAAAGACCAGTCGGGAGGCCATGGAGGTGAGAAGGCAATCCGACCGCAAAGCACTCGAGGGCTACTGTGGGATATACACGTCCTTGTGTCTGCATGGCAGGCTAATAAGGCCCAACCGTACATGGACGGGTCGGGCCGATTGCAGAAAGATGGAAGCCATTAGGAGTGCGCTAAGACGTGTCCAATAAGGAAGATGGCAAACCAACTCGGATTAGGTAGGATGCGATTGTAATCTAGACCGTTATGATACGGATAGGAACAGGAGTTGTAATCCCTACTTTGTATCCAACTAGGACTCTCTTTTGTAACCGCCCTCCTCTGCTATATAAGGGGAGGGGGAGAGGGAGCATAAACACACAATCTCATTAGCAATTAGCTAGCCGCATATAATTCCAGAGCACAGGACTAGGGTATTATCTCCACCGTGAGAGCCCGAACCTGTATACATCCGGTGTCTTGTGCTACCATCAAGTTTGGATCCAGCACCTAGCCCCCTTTTCATTATTGCCGACAACAAACGTCGACAAGACCTAACAACGCCGTGAAACTCTTGTTTTACCAGCCGTTGCTTGCCTTTAATTTCAGCAGTTCAAGCACGAATAACAACCTTATATATTTCAACTTGCAGCCTAGGAAAAAAGGTTTCTTCAAGTCGTCCATCAAACCCTGAAATTTACCATACTCTCTCACCACAGTTCCCTTCTGCATCGCGCAACATCTGATGCAGATTATCATTGTGCAACATGTCCTCATCGAAAGCACAATCGATATCATCGGGCATATCGTTGACTTTGTTGGTGATGTTAGTACTGCTTGCTTCTTGTATATCTATTTGTCAACGTGACTAGTCCAACATGTATCTTTTTGAAACCCTGTAGAATCAGGTGTGCTACAATCTAGGCTGAGTTGCCAAATATCCACGTATAATTACAGTTAATGTATGGACATAACATAAATTGGACCCCCTTATTAAGCATATCCTCCTCTATAGCTTATTTAAAACCAAAGATGCCATTAATGTACTCAGCACTCAAACGGTCGTAGTGTACATCTAGTTTCGGTCCATCTACGCTACGTATATAACAATGAATTTTAAATCATGAAGTACACTAGGAGTGCACATGCATAAATTCTTAAATTAGAGCACAAATTAACTAGTTAAACCCTACCCTATATCATAAACCATGCTAGATCTAAAGAACAAATAGATCTATAATCTACATATAAGTTACATTTAAACTTACCAACCTAACTTCTTAGATCACAAAGAACAAATAGATCTTTATGTAAGATACATTTAAACTTAGCATCTTCAATTTTCTCTTTTCCTAGCTAGCTACTTCTAGAGTATAATGCAATTAGAACCAATTACTACTTTAGATCACAAAGAACAAATGGATCTACACCAAGCTAGATCTAAACCATCTTCATCAAATTCCCTCTTTACCAAGCTAGATCTTCAATATAATGTAACTAGAACCAATTACTAACCTTAGACCACCAAAAACAAACGGATCTACAATCACTCTTCCAAATTCACGGTCTCCTTTCACCAGATCGCATCTCAATCGTAGCCACCTCAAAAATGCCTTGAGAAACCCTAAAAAAACTAAGTGGGTCGTGGATCTCTGTACTTATTTCTAGAAAATTCTTATCATAGATGGTTTTAAACAAGAACTGTCAGTGATGACTACCATTGACGGTTTTTAGCTAAAAGTATCAGTGATGAGAATTTACATCACTGACGATTTTATCCAAAAATCATCAGTAATGTGAATAGTAGTCATTACTGACCGGATGTGATGTGAGTTCTCGTCACTGATGGTTTTTGCACTGATGATTTTTGGCAAAAAAAAAACCAGCAGTGATGAGGCTCACATCACTAACGGTTTAGTCAAAAACCGTTAGTGATGTCAACGCTAGTCATTCTAATGATTATTGGCTAAAACTGTAAGTGATGATCAATTATCACAGACGGTTTTTCAAAACTTTCAATGATCAAGGGTCTAATATAAGTCTTTTTGTAGTAGTGAATGCCAGTAGTTGATTGATGACAAATCAATAATGCTTGGGCATGCCTTAAAAAAATAACGCTAGAGCGATATACACACACACACACACACACACACACCACCTAAATAAACTTAAAATACTCCTTTATCACTTTAGGTACACTCATACACTAATTATAAGATACTCCAATGTAAGCTACATGAAAAAATTGTAAGGGAGTCCATAATTTTTACCGTATTTTGCAAATACCTTCATATACACACATAAAAAGGAGTGTGTCTAAAAAATATGCATACCACCTCTGAAAAAATATACATACCACTTAGATGATGTTATATACTCGTATACTACGCGTACATACCCTCCGTCGCACGAGATGCCCCATACGCTGTAAGATACAATATAGGAGTAATTACTCCCTGAGTAGAAAAGAGGCTAAATTAATATATATATATATATATATATATATATATATATATATATATATATATATATATATATATATATATATATATATAGGAAGCTCTTTTCAGATTCTGAGTACATACTCCCACCTTCGATATACCACTTAAATGAAAGTATTATACTTTTTATCATTTTCTATATACTCCAATAATGATTCTAAGATACTCCAATGTGACATGGTTGAAAAAATTATCGGAGTCCTATAATTTTTGCTATATACACTTTTACATATGTGAAAAGAATATATAAACAAATTATGCTATAAAGGGTGGGCTTTGATGAAATTTTTATAGAACTCACTTTGGAGTATCTTATAATTAGTGTTAGAGTATACTCAAATGGATAAAGAGGTATAATAATATCATTTAAGTGGTATATTAAAGGTGGGAGTACGTACTCCAGGAGTATAGAACCATTTTCCACCATATATATATATATAGAAGTTTTGAATATTCTCAAATTACCATATGTAGGGAGGTAAACCTCTACAACCCTGCAAAATTTAAAGTTGAAACTCAATGAAAAGATATGAAAGACAAAGTCAGCATGAATAGTAATTTTACTGTTTTGGCACTATTCTTTTGCTGTTTGTCTTTTCATATCTTTCAAATGCGATTGTGTTTCAACTTCAAATTTTGCAGGGTTGTAGAGGTTCACCTCCCTACATGTGGTAATTTTTGAGAATTTTTAAAACTTCTACAGGTGGTTTCCACGGAGTTTTCATGGAATTGGTGATTTTCACCAAATATTTCGCATATATATATATATATATATATATATATATATATATATATATCATGTTTATTATTTCTTGCAGCCACATGATCCCGATTGTTCACATCCTTTGGATGGAAATTGAGTGTCGAAGATGTTCCCTCATTTGCATTGTATTCTAGTTCTTTTAGGCTTTATTATACTTCACCTTGATTTGTTCAGATATTATAAGCAACAAATTGATTTCTAGAAATTTCCACTGCAACACACGGGGTATCATTCTAGTAGTGGTAAATATATAGGCCAAGAATGAGAATGTGGTAGGTCTGACGCCTAACCCTGTGTACTACTACATGTCTAACTTTTAATTCTTGTAGGAATATTTCCTGGTCATTGTAGGAATTGAACTATTTTTTATAAAATTCTTTTGAAATTAATTATTGTGCTCATAATAGGGCCTTAACAATGCCAGTTTAGCATTAATTAACTTCTTGTCCAACAGACTGTGTTGGTCGGCATCGGTTTTGGCGGCCACGTACGCAACCAGTAGAAGTCACGACCACGTAAAATGTGTAGTAAGTAGGATTGAACTCTGGTCATGAACCAGAAATTAAAACGACCTCGTCTAGATCTCCAGTATACCTTACACATACGTATACACTTCTATACACCCATACCAGTATGGCAACCACAAGTATTTGTTGTGCCATACGAGCTATATATATATATACACATATGTAACTTTCGAAAGAAATGCAGCATGCATATATTAACATCCAGTACCAAATATAGAATTGTATTGGCACGTAGAACTAATTAATTTGACGGTATCAAGCAACTAATAAGAGGCATGACTTTGATCTCACATCAAGACCTTGCATTGCCTATCTACTAGCAGTCGCTATACTAGCTAGTCATGTTAAAAAGCCTTTGTTTGGACTTTGTCCTCTCTACGTTCCACACCGCGCATCCACACACTGCAACCAACCTGATGAATGGTGATGGACGCCAGGTTTTGAATTTCACCGAAAATTCGATCCTTTTGGCAGGTCCCGAAATATATTTGTCCTAGGTATATTTTGGTGGATTCGTTTGAATTTTATCTAAAAGTTCAAAATTTGATTAAATTTTAATTTGTTCAACTGTTCCGTTCCAAAATTACACCGAAATTCCGTTATTTCGGTGGGCCCAAAAAAATGAAATTCGAAACACTGATGGACGCAGAAGCGGGCAAGCATACAAAGGCACGCGCATAAAACGCCGTCAACATTGACTACCGACGAGGAGACTGGCCTAGCTTGCAACTTGCAAGCTTGTGTTCCATGCACTGCACGCACACGTCGTCAAACCTACCCCTTCCGGCGCGCGCGTCCATATATGCAACCCGGGAAGAGTACAGGTGTACAACCCATACATCGCCCAGTAAACCCTAGGTAATATAGTAGCAACTGTCCTCTCTAACTAGCTTGCTTGCCATGGGCAACGGCCGCCTCCTGAAGACGATCCCGTGCTTGATCTGCCTCTCGATAACGCGGCGCCGCCGCACGGCGCGGCTGGTGCTGTGGGGCGGGGAGGCGCGAGTGGCCAGGCACGGGAAGCTGGCGGGACAGGTCATGCTCGACTTCACGGACAGCGTCGTATGCTGCGCCGACGGGTTCTACCTCGGCCGCCCCGCGCCGGTGCTCGCCATCGAGGACAGGCTCGTCGCCGGCAGGACCTACCTCGTGCTCCCCGTCGACCGCCTGCCGCAGGGCTACGACGCGCTCACCGCGGCTTCCCTGGCCGTGCTGTCCTACGACAGGGCCGGCCCGGCGGGGTCCATCGCGGGGGGGCCCCAGAGCCCCTTCGAGTACATCAAGGGCGACGACGGGAGGACGGTGATCAAGGTCACGCCGGAGTTCATCGTGAGGGCCATCACCGCGAGATCAGGCTGCGTCGGTGGTGAGGCGGCAGCCGGTGAGGAGGGGGGCGGCGCGTGCGGGGCGCTGTGCAGCACGCCGGAGCTGAGGAAGCACTACGAGCAGCTGGTGGGAGCGGCGAGGGGGCGGCCGTGGTCGCCGCGGCTGGAGACGATCAAGGAGCGCAAGGCTAGGAGAGGCGTGGCCGCGGTGAGCCCCGGGAGGCTGTCGCCGGTGGCGGTGAGGCTGCTAGGGCTGGACAAAGGAAGGTAGCTAGCTAGGTAGGTACCACGTACCGGGCGTGCAAATTATTAAAGAGCCTCTAAAAAATTTCCTGCCGCGTTGTTCAGTTCAATTCGTCAATTGCTTGCTTTGTTTTGTCGAGCTGAAGCAACTGCGTTGATTTGGACAAAGCGATCGAGGGATTGCTTACTGGGGAGCTCCTTCATTGGTTTGTTCTGTAGTGATCGGTTTTAGGGTGTGTTTGGCAGAGATTCAGCTTCTTCAGATTCGTGAATCTAGTGAAGCTGAAAATTCTAGCTTCTCTAGATTCATGAAGCTGAAGCTACGAGTACATTAAAAGTGTTTACATATATAGATCATCTTGTTTACATTTTAGATAAAAAATATAAACTTAATTCCCTTTATTTTAGTCTACAAGTTTCATATTTCAGAAAAAGCTGGAATCTGAAGCTCTACCAAACAGACCCTTAATTAGGCGTCTAATGATTTTTGTAAATTTATCCTGCTCACTCGGGGTTGGAGCAAACTGTGCAGATCTCGATCTCAAATTTTCAGTTACATGAACAGACATGTCAACGTGCTTGATTCAACTCTATAGGCGCACGCTCGATATATTACTTGATTCTGAGGCAACTCGAACCCCCTTTCATTTTACATCAGTTCGGACTCTTAATTACATCTGCCAAATTAAGTTTCTTAGTAGTACAATTAATTTTATCCTGGACTAGTACTCCTACAAATCAAAGGTATATGGTTTCTCCGTATCTTGCACTGCGCCTAGAACAAGAAGAGAGAAAAAAAATAGTTTAGTGAGCCGTGCGCGCGAGCCGCCGGAGAGAAGCGCCGGGGACGGCCGGCCACGCTGTGGGAGAAGCGGATCGCGATCAAGCATGTGCTGCTGTGCAGCCGGCGCGCTTGGGCGGAACCATGCATGGAAGTCGATCGGCCGGCGCCGGCGCGGGTAAATCGAACGTCGACGGATGGGACCTTGGCGGCAATCAAGGGTAAGGAACCGGCCGGCCGCAACCGGCACCCGGCGGACGCGGTCCGATCAAGCGCGCCGGCCGGACGGGACACAGGCGCGCGCAGCGCTGCCTCATGACCTGCTCGATCGGCTCGGCAGCCGTGCCATGGGCGCGGCGACAAGCAGCCTAGCTAGCTAGCTACCTCGCGCGCATCGGCGTACGTGAGCGCTGCTACGACCGACCGGTGGATGATCTCCCACGTGACGTCCGTGCAAGCTACGTACGTAGGCGCCTCGCCGGCCGGTCGGGCGCTCAATATTCGCCGCGTCTTCCGCGGGCGGGCACACGCTAGCTGCTCGGGCTTCATCACACAAGACAACAACTAGTACTAGGATCGAATAGCTAGGTCGTCGCACTCTGGAAAAATCATACATTTATATTCCGCACCCATCAAATTAACTAGTAAGACATACGTACGTACGGTACTCCTCTTCCGACATCCATATGCAAGCATCATCGATGAATTAAACTGAAATATATATATATATAGGCTCCAAAAGAAATTTTGATTTTGGAGATTACCAACATATAGAGTACTGAGGCTCCAAGAGATTTTGATTTTGGAGATCACCAACATATATGAGTACAAACACCATACGCATTCAAAGAGACATGTGATATATACGTACATACATCCGATAAATTCTTAACATGCATATATATATAGCGAACGTGCAAGCGCGTGTATGCATGAGTGGTATGGTATGTGTTGAGGATACATGTCTACCATGCATGTACTCCCTACAAAAAGCACATGCTTTTCATTTTTCAATTTTTGTATTATATCTCGGTTCATAATGCATGAGGTAGTATACTGTGACTTTGGCTTTTAATATATATACTCATATATTACAGAAATCTAAAATCATAATAATCTGGAGTTATTCTTCACACGAAATCTGTAAGTACCGCTTTCAAAATGACCAATTTAGATTTATTTTTCGGGTGATAGTGGCTGTTGACGCGAGATACATGCAATTAATAGCAGTGTTATAAATAGTTAGCTATAGCTGCGCTATAACTTTTTTGGACCCCAAATGTGAAGCTAAGGACCAATTGATGTTCTTCTATATTAGTTGTAAGCGTTCACTACTACGGAACATGTGATTACTGCCGGGTCCACATTGGCATCACTGTCGGATGTGGACCCGGCCCAACCTAAGTGACAGTGATAGTCGAGGACTATCATTGCCGGATGTAAACCGGCAGTGATAATCACTATCACTGCCGGTTTATACTTAACAACCGGCAGTGATAATAACTATCACTGCCGGTTCATATTGTCCAACCGGCAGTGGTAATATATTATCACCGCCGTTATTATTTACAACCGCATTGATAAGTAACTATCACTACCACATTTTCAATATATAATATCCGGCAAGGATAGTAACTATCATCGCCCAATTGTTATCAATATCCCAAGAAGGATAACTACTATCACCGCCTTTTTTCTTGTTAACCGGCAAAGGATAACTCGTGTCCTATTTTGATATCCAAACCGGCAAGTGATGGGTTTTTTAAACCTTTTGCATATATATTTTTGCTGTATATGTTGTAGCATGTATATATATTGTACAAGAGATATATTCTCAGACGGTATACGTTGTGCACAATAGTACTGAAGCATCACTAAAGTGTAATTGAAATACATTGAAGCATCATAATATTTAATTATTACATTGTTCATTCACTTTTGAAGCATTACATTGTTCATTCACAATTGTTGGCATGTAGAAATGGTCGTAAAACTCGCCTTCGGGTGGAGAATTCTCGAATGGTGAAGCCAGCTATCTGCTCTTGAAGGGCATTAATTTTGTGGTCGAGCAGTCAGCCGGTGCCTCGCCGACGCTACCATCATGGGAGAAATTGAAGCATTAATTAGTGTCATCGTCTTTATAAAGAAAAGTACGGGTCAACATGTAATGATCGATATACCAGCTGGCCGTTGTAGTCCGTATTGTCAGTGATGAATGTGTGGATATATGTCATTGCGTAGTATCCACATAAATTGTTCCCTTGGGGTTGTTTCAGGTATGGAAAATCGGTGTGTATTCTGAACTTTTTCGTGTATGGACGATGCCGTTTGCTCTTCTTGTAGTAATTTTTGTACATCCTGTTCATGGTTTCGAGTAGTCATTAAAATTAATTAGGTGCAATGGGATGGAAGATTATTAGAGCAATAATGCAACGGCCGAGTTTACCTGTCTAGCAAGTCTGTTAAATCTGTGTATTCGCTTGTCGGTTTCCTCGTTGAGTCCAAGACAGTGATGTTGCTTTCGTCTAACATGAAGACAAGGACGATCCAAAGGAAAGTCGCAGGCCAATTAGTCGTCACATTGTGTTGCGATCAAATATGAGAGACTAGTAGGCGGGAAACACGATCGAAGTTGTAGGGTAAAAGTACGTAGTCCTTGTGTTGTAGCTTTAGCAATACTTTGAGTACGTACACCTCAACATCATTTATTGTTCTTGGATCTTCAATAAGTTTGCGCTGACCATGCCCGGTCCAGAATCCTATCTTTTCATTGTTGTCCGCCTAAGTGTCATTGTCTCTATTCTACGTAAAAAAGAAGTCGGACCCTATGTTTAAGAGTACGTGAATATACAAAGATGAATTATACAAGAGACTTACGTAATCCATATTCTTAATATAGACACGCCCAGAGCGGCCTCGCTGGTACATCCGATATAGTTCCACGGTTCAACCCGTAAAGGTCGCCATTGTTGTGAAAGTCCATATCTTTGTATCCGACGGGAAGGCACCATTTTGTGTCTTTTGGACATACCGCAGTACCATTCATGTAGACGCCAGAATTGTGTGGTCAGTTTGAGCTCCTTATGTGGATGCAAGAAAGCTTCCTCATAATCTAATGGCCACTTTACTGTGGCTCCCGCCTTCAAAGACCACTTTGGCTTCCAAAGAATAAATGCTTTACCACCATCTCCTTTAGATTTCTTCCTAGAGATGCGATCGTAGTCCGATAGTTGGCTAGGTTGAGGAGCTTCAGCTTATCCGTCTCCGCCTGCTTAACCTTCGCTAAGTCCAGAAGAAATCCTGCTTAGCAGATCGATTTCACTCTTAGCAGGTGGTGGCGCCTTCTTGAAGTGCTCTACTACATAGGCGCCTACTTTTTTTTTTGTTTCTTCGCTGGTCATTTCATATGGTCGCTTACTAAGAGTTTTGGCTAGCTTCACAGATGACTAACTTTTCCCCCGACTGTAGAATGTTCAAATCGCGGTGCTCTTTGGTCAGTTTGTGGCGCCGGAGCAGAGGAGTTTTCTTGAGTGACGACGGAGGAGGAGGACTTTTCCGGGTGGCGCTGGAGCAGAGAAGGAGCTTTCGATGACACCGAGGAGGAGGAGGAGGATCGTTTCTAGATGGAGACTCCGCCATCATCATTGTTAACATCATCGCTGCGTTGTCATCTTCGAGGCAAACTTTATATAGCGCTTGCGCCACGCGATGAATGTGCCCATGCTTTGTCCAAGACTTTGCCCTCCTCGCCTCGCGATCTCAACCTCCACTTTGCAGATCTGCAACCGCTACGTCAACTGCAACTCGCGTATCCTCGAGGAATTGGGCGGTTATGCAACATCGCCTCGTTGTATGGCCAAGCCATCCTTCACCACCTTGATGGTAATGTTCGCACGGTAGGTGCAGATCGCAGCAGGTCGTTAATATGATTTTGTCCACAGAAAACTACACGCCGAGTCCTCTTCAGAGGGTTAGCGGATGCTTGGTCGCTTTTGAGAACTCCCGCGGACTTACGCTATGTGACCGATGACCTACGCTATGTGACCGACGCTCGCCAGACCTTTGTTACCATTTCTCGCATCACTTTCATCTGTTTCTTCAAATTCAACTTCCCTTCAGGCATCCGGTCTTCTATTTCGCATACAACGCTCATTCAACTATTCTTGTCTGGATTTCTTTGGTCGCTTGTACATATAGGCATCCTCCGAGAATGCCGCTTCCAGGCACCAAGCCAACCCCTCTCGTGCGACCGTGGTGCTCCCTATTACCCAAGGCGCGTGTTAGCTCGTCGTCCTCCCTTCTTAGCGTGAAGGAGCCTTGAATAGCTTCGAGTGGGCATCCGCGATCTTCCTCGAGATTTCGCGCTTTTCGCTTCGCTTAAGCCGCCATCATCCGACAGAGTAGCTCCTCGCAGCGCCAAGCTTCGATCTTGGGGCCATGTGTGACGTCAAAGAATAACTCCACCAAGTGTTAGTTGTTCTTCCTGCATCCCACTTGGGTACTTTCTCACGAGCCACCGGTGCCCAGCACATGGGGTAAATGTTCTTGTCCGAATTTGCCTTGTTCTCACGGGCCGATAGCCCGGCTTCATCGATTTCTTATATTGCTTGAATTCATCCCAAAATTGTCAGAACCTCGTGAATCTATTAAAATCCGCGCGTTGATCCTTCTTGACGATTCTTATTCAGCTTTGTCTTCAGCTTCTTCCATGCGCTCCCATAACGCTTAGTGCATGTTTCGCAATTCCAACCGATCTTCGGGAACTCAAACTTTGTCATCAACTCGGCCCACAATGTTTCCTTGATGTCATCGGGAACATACGACGGAGAATCGCTACCGACGTGTCCACCCCCAGATGTCGTCCGATATGGCCCAAGCAATGACGCGGGTATAGCCGGGTTCTCCGATCGCACTAAGCTCAACTATCACCTTTCATTCACCAGCGCGATCTTGTTGGGACTCGTCTGCTGATGTCGCCTTGGTGCACTAGATGTCCTGACCGTGCATTTTGATTGTTTCATTAGTCGCTTGGCTCGCTTCTAATTTCATCGGAAGCATATCCTACTTAAATAATCCTAGTAAAGACTTACCTCATGTACATTTGTTGCCTCGACTTGTTCCAGTGTTGAGGAACTCCGTCGGCTTCGCCTGGGCTTTGGTCCATGGGCTTAGCGCCATCCCAAGACTTGTCCGCTAGAGAGGCCATGTGGCAAGTTTTCTAGAATTTTAAATTAACAAAATCATGAGATGAATCTTCGTGATATATATCAATGTTGTGCATATATAAGGCGAATCACCATTTTGTCATGCATTAGATAATATCAGAACGCATATATATATTAATAGTCTAAATTTCAAAATCTTAATCGCGTGGATCGATTCTACTGCAACCTACTTTGTGGACAGAGGAGAGCAGGTAACAAAGAACATATACAATTTCACATATACTTACACATGATACATATACAGTTGACAATTCACATATACTTTTACAGATCACATATACTTACACAGATCACATATACTTACACATGATACATATACAGTTGACAATTCACATATACTTATACAGATCACATATACTTACACATGATACATATACAATTGACAATTATATATGATTTTCATGAAATTAGTCAATCACAACTATAATGTTAGTAGTCATTAATAAATTCAGATGTCCCAGTATCATGCTCTCCTCGCAGCCATGCTTTTGTAGGTGCTGGTCAATTAGACAGATTTCAACGGCCAAGATTCCATGTCAGCCGATGGACTCACCACGGCCGCAACGATCGCTATGCTGTCGCCGTTATGAGCCCATCGGCGACATTAGGTGCCGACCGCTGGAGAAGGTTCTGTTGATTTGACAAAAGCATGGCTGCCAGGAGTGCATACGATACAACTGGGTGAAGAAGGCCACGAGGTGACATTCTTGGTTGACAAGGAACTGATTGCTCTGCTTTCTTTTGGTGTAATAGACTACTAACATTCTAGTTGTGGATTTATAACCTTATTTCATTTTTTGAAAATCATATAAGTGTGGAATAAAAATGATTCATTATTTTTTATTGAGCAAATAAGCAATAATATTCTAAAGAATATATGAGTTGGGCCCCTGTCTCTTGGCGCTGCATGTCACGATTTAATTTGTGACAACCTTACCTTATTGAAAATAAACAATATTTCAATACTTTAATGCATAAGAGAGTAATTAATTGAGAAGTGAATGCTAATATATATCTAATGAATCAGTATGCAAATAAGCCACTGACAGGATAATGGAAATAAGCTTGTCGACATAGGATTGAACTAAACAGAGACAACAAGCTTATACAATTTCAACAGATAGCAAGATACATATGGCAACAGATCACATAAAGACAACATTATGTCATTCATATGGAGGTAATTACGTATGATTGCTCTCATATTATTGGGGTTGAATGAAGATTAGAACCTTCATCTCATCACAGATGGGCAAAACAATTAATTGAGTAAATAAGGCCTTAAATCACACAGAGCAATAGCATCGGCCAACCCTAGAATCATCACAGAGCAACATCACAGAGCAATAACATCGAGAACCCAAGAATCATCGATTGTCAATGCATGTTAGGCTACCAACTTAAGGCCTTATTTACAGAACAATTGTCAATATCATCGAGAACCCTAGAATCATCACAGAGCAATAGCATCGGCCAACCCTGGAATCATCACAGAGCAATAACATCGAGAACCCTAGAATCATCACAGAGCAATAGCATCGGCCAACCCTAGAATCATCACAGAGCAAGGCATCGGCCAACCGTATAATCATCACAGAGCAACATCACAGAGCAATAACATCGAGAACCCTAGAATAATCACAGAGCAACATTACCGGCGCAGGGAGGGGTTGAAGGAGGGAGGAAGCACCGCAGGGAGGGCCGGCGAGTGGAGGGGTCGCCGGACGGAGGGCCGGCACGGGGAGGGGTCGCCGGAGGGAGGGTCGGCGCGGGGAGGAGGCACCGCAGGGAGGGCCGGGCGGGGAGGGGTCGCCAGCAGGAGGAGGCACTGCAGGAGGGCCGACGCGGAGAGTCGACATCGGGGGGAAGCGCCGCAGGGGAGACGTCGCCGCACGGAGGGCCGGCGTGGGGAGAATCGACGGCGGCTAGGGCGCAGAGAAGAACTCCAAACAAATTGCAAAATGGCTAAGTGCGGAAATGGCCAAGTCGGAGTGAAAACGATATATAGGAGGATTATTATCGCGGTTCAAAGAAGTGAACCGACAAAGTGATATATTATCTCTCGCCGCTTGTTATATAACCGCAAGATAGTGCAACATCATCGCTAATCATAAATCGTGGCGATCATATATCGATCGCTTAGCCAAGATTATCATCGCCGCCGCTCATTTAAATGAACCGGCGCGATAATGTATTTTAGTGTCGGGCGCTTATGACCCAACAGCGATATGTAATATTATCGCGGCCATTTATGAACCGTAGTGATGTTGTAATAGTAGTGCCCATGATGTTCCATTGTAGTGCGCGTGATATATATCTATTATCGCCGGCTTGCATTATGACGGGCAATCGATGTGTTTTATTAGTGTCTGTTTCGCTTGTCAACCGATCGATGTTCCTTGTGTCTGCGTGGCGTAAGTGGCGCATGGCAAATGCCGCCATGGCAAGGACTTATCGCCGCTGCAAGGAAAATTGGCATGTATGGCGCGGTGGCAAATGCCGCCATGGCAAGGACTTATCGCCAAAGAAGGAAAATTGGCATACCTGTTTTAGCCCAACCAAATACAAACATTGGAATTTCTTTAGCCCAACCAAATAAGAGCTATTTAGGGCTTCATACAAATTGCTAATTTATTTGTAAAAAAACCTCAAATATAAACATTGGAGTTTTCCATTTTTGTTTTATTTAAAATTTCAGTTAATTAGGAATAATCAATAAAAACTTGCTCTTACTATCTCATCTTCATCCATTGGACATTTACTATTTCTGATTGACTATAATAATCAATACTCCATAAATTTCAAAATGAAGCATGTTCTTCGTACAAAATGTTTATATCACAAATTGAAGCTTGACCTTCATACAAAATAAAGTATATCCTTAATTACACAACTAAGTTACAACCCGACCTTCGTTATGATCGCTACAGATGTAAGTAGCTTCCTCTATGTCTTCCATGAGACCTAGGTCGATGTTCTCACCGAAAGGAGGAAGCTCATCAAACCGGTTATAGTCGTCCTCGCCGACTACATTCTCAACTCCCACAATCCTTCTTTTGATTGAAGAACTATGTATGCTTCCTTGTCACCGATCCCTCACAAAGAAAATTTGACGGCATTAGCAAGTACAAATGGTTCTTCTCTCAGATCCGACGTGTTTGAAGTCCACGGTAGTGATACCGCACTTGTCGATGTTCACGCCCCTAGGTAGCCCGACCCATCGGCACCGAAAGAGGGGACCTTCAAAGGCCCATAGTCAAGCTCCCAAATCTCTTCTATGAATCAGTAGTACATCTCAAGATATTGCCATTGTTTGCTATAAGCATCTATACTGACCCCATTGCTTTTGGTTGGTGCTCTTGTTATCTTGTGCTCTCGTGATAAAATGTATACCCATTGATGTCATATCCTTCAAATGTCAAAATTGTATATGATGGTCCCTTAGCCAACCTTCTCAATTGAGCGCACTCGCTTATGCGTATGCATCATGTATCTAAGCAACCAATCTCCAAAGTTATCTCTGGTTTCTCATGATCCAAACCTCGACTTACATGGGTTTTGTCTTCGTAGCATGTTCTTGTGCATGTTGACATACGGGCCGCTTCTAACCGATTGGTGCAGAATCAGAAATGTGCTTGCGTGAATGAAGCACGATCATTTGTACGGATCGATTTCTGACCTAGTGTCCCTTTCCCTTGTAGCCTCCCTTCATGGCAAGATACGGGCACACCAATCGGTTTGAGATCCATGTAATCGATGCAGAACTCGATGACCTCCTCGGTTCCCCAACCTTCGGCAATGCACCCTTCCGGCCGATGTCGACATTTAACATATTTCTTCACAACCCCCATGAACCTCTCGAAAGGGTACATCTGATGTAGAAACACAGGGCCAAGAAACTGTATCTCTTTCACAATATGAACAATGAGATGGACCATAATATCGAAGAAGGATGGAGGGAAGCACATCTCAAGCCGCATAGAGTGTGGATCACGCCTTGCCGCAGCTTATCCAGCTTCAACGGTCGATGACCTTCGTGAAATCGTGTTGAAGAATGAACACAACTTTATAACCGGTTCTCGCACTTTCTCTCGCGTAACACCCCTAATTGCTACAGAAGCATCTGGTCATCATCACGTGGCAATCATGAGACTTCATACCAACTAATTTCAAGTCTTTCATTGAGACTAGCCTCTTTAGGTTGGCGTAATAACCGACGGAACTTTGACTCCGCAAGCACTCACACACGCTAATTTTCTCAATCTTGCTTAAAGTGTAGCAAGTCATGGAAGGTACTTTTTTCCTTGACCTGTGTCTTCATGATGCACTCCTTCCCGAGTTTCATATCTTTCAGTCCATCCGTGCCTTGAGTGTATCTTTTTGTTTTGCTGTATATCTAGTAAAATACCAAGCAAGCTATCACACACGCTTCTTCTCTATATGCATGACATCGATAGCATGTCGAACATCCAGTGCCGCCAATAAGGTAGGTCCATAAATCGATCTCTTTTTCCACAAAGGAATCAGATCACCGAACTGGATCGATGTACTTCCGCTCCCTTTCCATGGATAATTTTATATCCTTTACTACCGCAAATATCTCTTTGCCGTTGCGATGTTTCGAGTGAAGCGCTTCCTTTGTACCGTCAAAAGCTCTCTTGTTGTTGCGATACGGGTGGTCCTTATGAAGGAACCTACGATGCCACATGTAACACATTTTTCGACAAGATTTTAGCCACCACCTCAGATCACCCATGCAATGCACGATCCATTGAATCCTTTTATAGTCCTGCTCGAAGATTGCCAAGAGCAGGTAATCATTGATGGTTACGAACAACAACGCCTCGTAGCTTGAAGTTCTTCAGACTCATCCCATACCCGCAACCGCTGCTCCACAATACGAGAAGTTCTTCAACCAAAGGGTTTGAGGAACACATCAATATTGTTGCCAGTTGCCTTGGCCCTTGGATCAGTAACGGCATCATAATGTACTTCCGCTTCATGCAAAGCCAAGAAGGAAGGTTGTACATACATAAAGTCACCGCCAAGTGCTATGACGACTACTCATGTTGCCGAAAGGGTTCATCCCATCCGCATTTAAGTCCGAACCTTATATTCCTCATATCATATGCAAAGTGTTTCTTGTATTTTCGTCGATATTCCTCATCGCATGAGTCGCCAGGTGTCTAAGCATTCCATCCTTTTTACGCTCCTCGGCATGCCATCGCAACAATTGAGTATGCCTTTTGTTCACAAACAGATGCTTCAGACGGGGGATTATTGGGAAATACCACACCACCTTGGTCGGAGGTCTTTTCTTCTTACACTGCCCCTCGATATCGTCATCGCCGCGCTTATACCGAGATGCCTTGCAAACGGGACATGCATCCAAATTTGCAAACTCATTGCGATACAATATGCAATCGCTTGACATGCGTATTTTTTAGACTTCCAATCCCAACGGCAAACAACCTGCTTGGCCTGGTATGTGGTTGCTGGCAACACGTTACCCTCTGGAAGGACATCTCTAAAGAAACCTAACAGCTCTGTGAAACTCTTGTCGGACCAACCATTGCTTGCCTTCAACTGCAGCAGCATAAGCACAACATGCAGCTTTTTGAACTCCTCTTTGCAGCCTGGGTACAAGGGTGTTGTAGAATCCTCTACCATACACTGAAACTTCTGAAAATCCCTTTCACTCGTGAGGTCCTCCTCCCCATCATGCAACAAATGTTCTAGATCATCTTCATGGTTATCGATGAATGTCTCTTCATGGGTGTCGACGAACGATTTTCCAATCGCTGTTGAGTCGTTGTCTTCATCATCATCAATCGATGCCCTTCACGCACAATCTCATCTTCACCATGCTCGGTCCAACAGTATAGGCAGGCTTGAAACCCTTCGGCAAGTGTGCACGGATCGCCTCAAGGTTCAAAATTACTTCTCAATCTTGCAATCGATGCACGGGCAACAAATATAGTCCATCACTTATTTGACTTGTACGCCGCAGCCAGCGCCGTAAAAACTAGTCACACCGTTAAAGTACTTTCTATCGTGATGGTCCGCTTCATACATCCATCTTCGACCAGGAGACCCCGCTCGATGAACAGAACCTCCATGTGATTATCCGTGTTATTCCTCGGATCAAGAGCTAGCACTCACATGTTTACAACAATTGGAAATCATAACCATACAAAACAATAATTAAGCGGAAACGAACAATTACATAATTATTCCTATTCAGAGAAATCGAAGCAGCAAAGGAAGCAATGCCTTGTGGTTTACCCATCCAATCCCGCAGGCAACTGACCAAGCATAACTCCTTAGAAAATAACACCACGGCAAAAGGATCCCGCAACCTGCGACGAAAAGAGACTCGAAGCTCGCTAGCACACACCTACAATATAATTAGGCAAGGGTGAGTATTTTACATACTCAGCAAGACTTGAGCAAAACCTATAATACATGCAGGCCATTTCAAAGGAGGCTACTACAGTTAATTTGCATAAAGCGGATTTCAATTGTAAATCAAGTTATTTGCAAACGGAATTTAAAAAAGCAAGATTAATTGATAGCAAATAAGTAAAGCATAAATAACACTCACCGTCCTCCATGACGTGAGTTCGAATCGACCATTGCCATCGCATGGCATATATCCAGTTCTTTGCCCACACAAGGCACAACAGTTGATACCAATACTTGCCCACACAGGGTATAGCATTGGGTCATCTGTGGGGTAAGCTAACTTGTAAAATAAACCCTTTTGGAAACAATAAAACATTTAACTCGTGCAAGTTCACCAAGACACCCATGACCGCGGTACGGCTAATCAATTAGATTTAAACTCGCAGAGGTGTACAACTGTACCCACAAGGAATGATCAACCTTGCCCGACACACTTCCTTAGGTGTGTCGCCCAGAAGACCATACATAGCCATTAAATTCCTAGACAAGGCTTTACACCAGCCGGACGTTATCCCCGCCAGAGAACTAGAAACACACACCCAAGCCGTGGATCCACTTTCACACACCAACACAACGTTTCTAAACACTAGTATGCACACCGCTGCATTAGCAAGTAGAAACCCGTCAAAGTGCACTCAAACGGGAATCTGTGCAAGCTCCCCGCCTACCAATGAGCAAAGCCATGTCTAAACAATTTAATAGGCTAAGGTTAACCCATCCTCACCCTCGTGGTTTGTAATGGATTTTCTTGGATCATACAACACGATGTTCGGTCCTTAGTTGTGACACGGCGACACTTCACCCTACACTACGTGCAATTCTTTTCGCACAACCGCTATTGCCAATAATCGCCCGCATCAAAGCATAGTTTCATTTTGAGTTTTTAATCAAAATTACCCACAACCAACAGTGCCATTTTCAATATTTTCAGGAAACAAGTATTGATTTGATCATCAGCTATTTTGATTCTAAAGCATGGCTAAGCATGAATAATATGATCGCATATACCCAAGATGACATTAAGTAATGCCTATCCTCAATCTATGGTTATCAAGGTTCACATGTTCATAATCATCAAAGGAGATTCATGTGACAACAGGTATAACTACCAAACCACAATATAGCAATTTACATAAAGTAATCGCATGCATAAAACCATTTGATGCACAAAAGGAATATAAAATACTGGGATCAATATGGTCAAAGGATGCTTGCCTTGCTTAATTGCCGAATACGATGAAGACGGGGATTGCGGTTGACGACGACGATGACGGTAACAACAACGTCGGGTTCTACACGTCGATTAACGGAAATAACGTAAATAAAAGACTTCAATAAGGGCAAAAGGAAATAGATAGCAAAACAAATAAAACTCTTTACAAGAACAGGGATTGCTCTTTATGAATTTATTAATCTTATTTTACGAATTCAAGATGCAAAGATTGTTTGGATTAATAGAATTAATCATTAGTTGCAAGTTCATTGATTCACTATTCACAATATGAGTTTCTGCCAATTCTTATTACTTAAGGGTTTTGCTTTATTAGGATTCAGATTCAAAGAAAGATAAAACAAGAATATTTTCTTAGATTGCTGTAGATTATAATCTAAAGATCAATTCTAGGTGATTCTTTACATTATTCAGATTTAGATGAGCTGCTTTGCGAGTTAATGAATAGGCTTAAACAATCATGTTGGACTATGAAGGATTAGTTCTTTATCTTTAAATGATTTTGCTTAGAATTAATCTCATGCAAGTTAGATCTATTGATTTAGGCTGCTGAGATTATTTTCATAACATTGGAGAAGGTTCTGGTGATAAAAAATAACTTAACTATGGATTCCATCATTATTACCTAAAGTGTATTCATTCGCATTAAGGCCTAAAGAAATGTGATTACTTAGGGTTATTTAGCTATTAGGATTGGTATGCAAATCATGATGAAGTATGGTTATTTCTTCACAATAAGATGATTTATACTTTGTATAACAATCCTAAGCTAATTCCATAAATTTTAGGCTTTAGCTGATACATTATTATCATTGATGAAAAGGCTTAAGTGATATTGTAAAATTAACACTATTCGGAATCGGCCAAAAGGTGAATCAAAAGGGTTAACACTTAAGGGTTTTGATCTGATGAGATTAATAGGCAAACCTTAATGGATTATGATTCTTTTTACGTAATATGGTAGTATAAACTTCAATGCAGCCATTTAAACTGATTTCACCTATTTTAGTGTTTAGACGAGTTATTTTATCGATCGTTGAAATAGACTAAATGATCACATTTGAAAACCTTAAATCGGCCAAGTTTCGTTTTGAGTTTCTAATTACACCATACATCATCTTTGATTCATTTTTCAGGCATTAGCAAAATACCATCCTAGAAATGTTATAAAGTTGGTTTGGCATTATTTTAGCTTTAATTGCAATAGATTATCTATTTATCTATCGTTATAATTTACATTTCTTTTCATCAAGAGAATGCAAGTTGAGTTTGATTCTAAGCATTTATGCACACATGGGCTCTTGCTGGTTTCCAGGATCCTATTCAAAGTGTTGTTACTATTTTATGAGCTATCATGCTACTATTCTTACTAATGGCCATAACATGGTTAATTAAAGATGGCAAAGCAAACAATATAAACTTAATTCAACAATTGAGCATTTTTATATGTTTGAGTTTATTATGATTCCAGGACACATATAAATTTAATTAATGATTTTAAGAATTATATCTTCTATGCAGGCAATAATGTACATAATTGAGTTTATTCAAATCTTTAATTTTTATAATTGCTTTGTGACTCAAGAATTGAATGTTTTTGGATATTTGAATACATTATGATCCTAGCATCACATTAATATTTATTTCACCATTTCAGCTCGTTATTCACAATTTCTCATTAAAATCATATTAGCATCATAATCAAGGTTTAATTTGAATAATAATCCTGTAATTCAAAAATTAAATCTTTTACGATTTAGATTATTTCTGATTTTAGATGAATATACAAATTTGATTCACTGAAATTAGATTAACATTTCAAAAGCTATTTAAGATTGAATTTACTTCGTATTGAAAATACATTGAAATGGAAATACGCTTTGAGCGATGAAAACGCTCTTTCTCGGCTTCTTCTTCCCTACTTTGTGGCTCCTCAAGACAGGACGTAAACAGGATGGCTAGGGCTCATGGCGAGGGCACTCGGTGGATCTCCGTGGCGAGGGCACCAAAGAAAGATCACTTGACAAGGGGAACTCGGGGGAGGTGTTGATTCGGCCGGAGAGGACGCAGGGCAATGCGCAGCCGGAGTTGGGCGCAGGCAGAAATGGCGGGAAGTCAAGAGAAGAAAGCAAGGTGTGAGAGCTCAAATCGGTAGAAATGTAAGCATCAATGGAAGCCAAGGATCCTATTTTCGGGGTTGAATGGGGTGGAAACTCATGGGTTGCTCCCACTGCCACGGACTTGGGGAAGAAGGGCTCTCGGCGGCGGCCATATTCCGCATGGAGGAGACCAGGTTTTCTTGAGGGCTTTTGATGCTTGAGCCTTGGAGATGCTCCACACTCGAGGAATTGGAAGGAGAATCACCGAAGCCCCCGCATTTTCCTTCGCGCCCGAGCTGCAGAGCTTCGGCAATGGCGGGATTTGGGAGAGCCTCACTTGCGCCTGGCTTGAGGAGAAGGAAGGAGAGGTGAGGGGAATGAAGCACTGCCTCTCTGCGAACACTGGGGTGCAATGAATGGCTATAGAATCGTTGAATCCACCTCGTGCAAGGCTCGGCTAGATAAGGGCTTCACCAGAGGCGACAAGGAAAAACAGTATGAAGCAGATGGCACGAGATGGTCGAGGACTAACGTGGCGAAATCGTGGGTCGTGATGAGCTAAGGATGATGCCGGGACTTGACCAATTGAGCAGCGATGCATTGAACGGGATGGTCAAGCTGCGCTGGCTCGGGAGTTCTCGCTCGATCGCAAGCACTGTGGAGAAGAAGGAACCGCAGTGGGGCCCGGGTCCAAGAAATGCTGAATGGAGATGAGTACAGGAATTTATTGGGCTGTCAAATGAGAGTAGAAAATTTACAAACTTTTTGACCATGGTCTTTGAATAGATTTTGATGTCTGGTAAAATTCTGAGGTAAAGATGAGTTACCGAAAAATTGATAATATTCTGACAACAGTGACTGTTCCTAATTTCTTGTTTCGGATTCTGATTTTTGATTGAGATCAATTGAAGTCTAATATTCTTGAAATTTTGTTTTTCAAAATTATTTGGTCTCAGAATGCTTCTGTAAAATTTTCAACTCAAAATATGGTTCCATTATTTTATAAAAATTCTGACATTGCAATTTTTAGATTTTCAGGGTTTCTGTTTTTAAATTTTTAGAAGTCCTAAATGACAATATTAATTCATAATATTTTTACCAAAGGTAGATATTGCATTGAGTATTTAATGATAAATTTTTCAGCTCCAGATAAGATTTATACATATTTTATAAATTCTGAAAATGCATTGCTTTGATTTAAAAGTTGTCTTTTCATTTTATATCTTCATTTGTTTATGCATAAAATTTCAATTTCTGGCTAAAATGATTTACTTATATGCTCAGGATTCTCATGGCAAATTTTATAAATTTTTACTTTTTACATTTTTGCCTTTTCTCCTTTTCATTCTTTAATTCCACTTCTTGAATTTTTCTTGCAACATGAAAATCCAAGAACTTCAAATAAAAATCAATAATGCCAAGAAAACTCAGAAAGAATAATATTCAAATTCAAAATATTGATTTTTACTTTATTAAAATTTTGGGATGTTACACGATCCATCTACAAATATTTACAACAAATAAAATCTCAGTAAATCAATAAGTGCTCACAAATTGTTTTATACATTTAATTTGTTATCACTACTACAGCGGGGCTTATATCAGATGCACGATCACAGACGGTTATGTACTCAAACCGTACCATTTATATATCATAGACGGTTTTAGATTACGTACCGCCTGTGATGCAAGAAATATCACAGACGGTTTCTAAATATAACCGTCTGTGATGGCTACAATGTTCATTACAGATTTTCTAATTAATCTAGAATTTTTCATTACTTATAAATCTATATCCAAATCTCGATTGTAAAACCAATTAAATAATTGCTATTAGTTATATATAATGGTCCGTCCAACAAATTTGAGTACTATTGTCTCTCTTCTCTCATTTCAAAGATTATTTTATCAAGGAGTATTGGATGAGGAACATAATTCTTTATGCATGGCCTTTTTACATCAATTATATACCTTTTCATCTATTGACATTTACTTTTTCTCGATGATTATAATAATCAATACTCCATACATTACAAATTGAAGCATGTCCTTCGTACAAAATGTTTATATTACAAATTGAAGCTTGACCTTCATACAAAATAAAGCATATCTTTAATTATACAACTAAGTTACGATCCGACCTTCATGTTTATCGATGAACGCTTGGCACGCACGTGGTTGCTATTAGTTATATATAAATCTATATCCAAATCTCGATTGTAAAATCAATTAAATAATTGCTATTAGTTATATATAATGGTCCGTCCAAAGAAATTTACATTACTTACGTATATTAAATTAACATACACCTAAATAAAGAAACAATTTTAAGTATTTAGATTAAACAATAGTTAGTTATGAAGTGCTACCACATTTAAATTCAATCAACTTATTAAATGCAATCACTATACATATAAAAGTTGGTAATTTCAAATCTAAACTCCAGATTACAAATCTAATTGTGTTATCCAACTAAACAAAGGTACTAAACTTAGATCGGTTAGAAACGACAAATTACACCAAATTTGAGAGCAAAATTCGCCCTCTCCACCCCATCGAGCAAGAACAGAGCTCCTCTCTGCTTCGGGCAAAGATGGGGAAGGGAGCCAGGTATATATAGTGCCCTATTATCACCGCCGGTTTATTCTCTTGAACCGGCAAGAATATATCATCGCGGTTCTATCTCAAAACCAGCAGTGATATGGCTGCCTTTTCCCGCAATTCACTTTATCACCGCCGTTACATCGTTGAACCGACACTAATACTTTCACCGCCGTTCTCTATCTAAAACGGCAAAGTGATATTGAGTCGCTTCCGCCCAAATGATTTATCGCCATAGCTATACATATATCTTTTATCATCGCTTGTTGAACTTAAACCCGACAAAGGATAATATTATCACCGCCGATTGAGTTTAATAACCGGTGATATATATCACCGCCGCTGAGTTTAATGACCCGCAGCGATAATATGAACCTTCCAACTCCGCCGCCATGACCGTCGCTTCCCTATTCCTCTCGCCAACCGCTGCGCTTCCCCATTGTCGCAATCGTTATTTCCCATTCCTCCTCTATATAATGCGCAGCTCCTCAATCTGTGGCACTCTCACAATCCACCATTGCTGCAAGAATGGCACCCCCAAGAAGCGAGCACGCATCGGGCAAATAAAGGATCCGCCGCCAGAGAAGAAGGAGGAGGAGGCGGAGGAGGAGGAGGAGGAGGAGGAGGAAGAGGAGGTACAGGAGGAGGAAAAAGAGGAGGAAGAGGAGGAGGAGGGCGGCGATTTACGACGATTTACAATGCAAGCACGGCGAGCTCTTCTCTGCGTTGGGGCAAGACCAACTCCGCCACCGAATCGGATTCAGAGGAGGAGGAGCACTGCCGCAACTCCGACGGTCATCCGCGGTAGCTCCGAACGAGGAGGAGGATGACGATGACGAAGTTTTATATAGGGTTTAATATGTTTTGTATATAAAATTATGACTATATGTAATTATGGACTACAAATGTTATGCGAGAGATAAATAACAAATGTTTAATATGTTCTGCTTTTTTTATCTAATTATGCTTTGATATGTTCTCAGATCTTAACTAATTTTGGGTAATATCACCGCGGCTCGAGTAAAACCGGCAAAGAAAATTGTCTTATCACCGCGGTTAAAAAGAAAACCAGCAATGATAGATCACTACCGGTTTTTATATAAATCGGCAAGGATATCTTCTTATCACCGCCGGTCTTCTAAACCCGCAATGATATTGCTCCATTCGTGCCGAAAATTTTACTATTCTTATCACCGCCGGGGTTGAAATTAGAACCGCATCGCCGCTGAAATTTGAACCGAAGGATAGTATTATCACCGCTTGTTGCCTAACCGACAAAGTGATGGGGCGTCATGATGAAGCAACAGTAGTAGTGGTTATTGCTAGTGATAGCTCCGCTATCCAATATAGGTATTCATAGGTTAAAACATTGGATCTATTTTGAAATCTAACATTACTAGAAGGTCTAAATACATCTTTTACAAGTCTAAACTGTGAGAAAACCTAGTAAAAGACCTCATCCCACATTTTTTTAATAATCCAACATCCATATTTCTCAATGTTAGTACTTAATTACTTATTGTTAAGAACATTATGATATATTTATCATCTATAGTCTTTTGGACATGTATTAATATGTTTGTTGATTCCAAACTTCACTCATATTCTTACTATAAAAATATTAGTACTTCTAAAGTAGCGAGTTTTAATGATTTCTTTGGAGGTGGCTTATATTATATACATATTTAATTTTTTAAATCTTTTAATACCAAAAATGCGACAAAAGATAGCTTTTGCGATAGCTAGCAATAACTTCTGTAGCTTTTTTGAATCTTGCCACGAAGCCGCAAAAACCATGGTTTAAAACCTTTGCGCAATAGCTTTATACCACAAGTGCACAACCTACTATAATTTTTCACCAAGAAGTATTCTAATGTATCGAAATCGATAGAGAAGCGTCGAATAGATTAACTATTTAGAATATATACTATATATTATAGAGTTTGAGATTGCCGGCTCAATGGCTATGCCAGGTGTCCCTCCAAAAATTGGAAATCGTGTTTAGGTTCTTTCGGCGGTTTTTAAATAAAATAGACCCGAAAAATATGGAAATTACGTTTAGATCCCTCCGTGGTTTACATTTAGATCCTCCTTGTGGTTTTTAGCGGAACAGACCTTGGGAAAAAAATTGCTTTCTAGACAAAAAAAAACGCAGATTTGTTGAAGGTTTATAGCAGCCCACGGATTCGCCGAAGAGTCCAAACGATCTTTTAAAAAAGGAAATACATAAAAAAAAATGCTGCCGCGCTTTTCTTTAAAAAAAACACAGATTCAACCGCGATTTTCTCAAAAAAAAAACACAAGTTCGTTGAAGATTTATAGTAGCCCATATATTCACCGACGGATCCTAACTGCGGTTTTCTAAAAAAAAACACGGATTCGTCGAAGGTTCATGGCAGCCCATAGATTCGCTGACGGTTCCTAACGACCCATTTTTTTAAAAAAAATACGAAAACCAAAAATACGACTAGATTTCCCAAATTACGTAAAAAAAAAGTAGATGTGGTTTTCTAAAAAAAATACAGATTCGTCGAAGGTCTATAGCAACCCACAGATTCGCCAACGGGTCTTAACGCAAAAAATAAAAATACAAACAAGATTACATTTATATCCCTCCGCGGTTTTCTCAAAAAAAAAAGACAGATTCACCGACGATTTATAGCGGTCCACAGGTTCGCCGACAGGTCCTAGCAATCCTTTTTTTAAAAAAAAAACAAGAAGATCGGAATTACGCAAAAAACAAAAATACGTTTGTTTTCTCCCAAAAACAGGAACCGCAGATTCGCGGACGGTTTATATCAGTCCACAGATTCGTCGATGGGTCCTAATGACCTATTTTTTAAAAAAGGAAACATAATAAACCGGAATTATGCAAAAAAAAATGAAAATATGTTTGGGTCCTTCTACGTTTTTCTCTAAAAAAACACAGATTCACTGATGGCTCTAGCAATCCAAAGATTCTCCGATAACTTCTAGCAACCCATTTTTTTAAAAAAAATAAAAAAATTATGCTTGAATTATGCAAAAAAAGAATACGTTTAGATTCCTCTGCGTTTTTCTTTAAAAAATACAGATTCATCGACGACTCTTGGCAATTCAAAGATTCGGTGATGGCTTTTAGTAGCCTATTTTTTTAAAAAAAACCCAAGAAAACTGAGATTACCCAATTTTTTTAAAGAAATATCCGTCGAACAAAATTTTGTGCGAAGCAGCATTATGACCGAATTTCCTAAATTTCGCAGGACATGTAATGCGCTCTATGAAATTTTGCACGATGCGGCGTAGCGCGTGGCATTGGCTACTAAATTATTATTAACGAAAGTAATGATTATAAGATCTGAACAATTAACTAAAGCAAATCTATCTAAATAAGAACAAGAGAAACTGGGTTAAACCAATATAAGAAGTTAGGTTGACTTACTGCAACTTAAGATTAAATCAATTGTAACATTCCAAACTTTGTGCAAATAAATAAAGTGGCATGTCATGATCCTTATTGCATATTTGAATTTTTCATTTAAAATTATTTCTGGAATTATTCTTTTATTCCCATATTTTTTTATTTTTGCATTAATGTCTTTTAATACCTAATTTAACGCATTATAGAAACTCATAAAAACTCCAAACAACCTAGCCTAATAATTTTATAAAATAATAAAATAATTTATGTGAATAAATATAAATTTTTCCAGAATTTTTGCGTAACATTTGAATAGCTTAAACATTCAAAAATAGTTTGAAATAAGCAATGTTTCAATATTTTTCATTTGAAAACTACGGGAGGGAATGAGATAAAACTAAAGAAAATAGAAAGTAGACTCTCTGATGTACCAGCACAAAAATTCTAAAATTTTTCAAACTACCTAGCACCACTTTTTAGCCTGCCCAACTGCTATACCCGATTGTGCTAATATTTTTCCCAAGCTACAAAAATCGGCGATGTTCTTGGCAGAGCGCCGCTCGACCATCACTGGCAGTGGCCCCGCCCCTAGCCTGAGCCCACTAGCCAGCCCCTCATCCACCCTCCACTTTTCTCCTCTCTTTCCTTGCTCTGCCCGAGCGTGCCACGGCACGAATTCGTCCAGCCCACTTGTAGCCACGGCAGTGTTCTGGCGCCACGCGACCGCCGCAAGCCAGCTTCGCCCCTGTCGCCCACGCGCACCCATGCCTTGGCTCAACGGCTCCCCTGCACTGCCATAAAACCGCCAAAACCTCCCCTCTGCCCTCCTGCTCGCCATGCTTCGCCATTGCCGCAAGAGTTTACCGAACTCAGGTAGAAGCAGGCGAGCCCCAAATCTGCACAACCAACCGCAATGTGAGCTCATTGAAGTCATTCTTTCACCCGTGATGATCCTCGTGGCCCTCCTAACCTTTCTTTTCATTTGATGTCCGTAGAGATTCGCCGTAGCGCCACCACGACCGCACATTCGTTCTTCGCTCCAGCTGTGAGACCCGCTCGATTTAACAGAACCTCCATGTGTATACAAAGATTAGTCCTCGGATCAAGAGCTAGCACACACATGTTTACAACAATGATATCACAAGCAAACAGGATATTTATAACCTGCACTGAGTAATTATACGTAACAAATTTTTACAACACTTAGGAATAATAAAGTAGCAACAACATCAAGCAGCGAAAAACCAAAACCCAAAGGGATTGCCCTACAACCCGCAGCATTAGACTGGGAAACACCTAGAAGAAAAAGTCGCCATCTAAACTCCCACGATAGTATTGAAAATATGCGTCGTTCGCAAGGCTCGCTTCTTCATCTTCTCGAGACAAATAGGTAAAGCAAGAATTGAGTACATTGGTATCAAGAAGACTTAATAGCAAATGCAATTAAATAATCATGCAAAGCTTAAAACAAGGATAGGCTCTAGTTATTTTGCGGTTGCTAAAAAACAAGAAAGATAAGCTAATATTAGATTGCAATTGATTTAAAAACAATCTGCGAAAGAATAAGTAATTTACGTAAAGTAAATATAGTTGCTCAACCACCTACCCGATCGACACCATACATCTCGCTTCCTTTGGACATAAAATAGTTGCTAAAACCAGCCTCAAACCGAAACTTCAGTTTTTAAATTAACAAAGTCTAACATTGGAATGACTTCACCAAGTGCTCATGACTAAAATGTTCAATCAAGAAATTTAATAAAATTAACTTCTAGACATGAATATAAGGTCAGAAAATTTGCAATTAAAGAATTATGCTAAAAATCCATATTGTTAAACTAAAAGTTATTATCAATGCAAAAAACCTGTTTTAAATTTAAATGTCTTTACAGCTAATCTTGCCTTACATTATTTTCTAAACCGCTTTAACTTTGGGCTTTAACTAATCAACAAAATGTTCATTTGCCTATAAATAAATTATTCACAAAATTTGACTTGCAGCTTGCAACCTTTTTTTGCAACGAATCAAAATTAATTAAAAGTAACCCGGGTATCCCTACAAAATCAACGTTCACAATTTAGACAACCATTCTCATACAATTAAATTGCGAAACGCTGTGGTCGAATGTGTACTGCAATTGCCACCATTACTATCCGAAATGTTCGGCAAGTCCACCTTGACCTCTCAGTTGAATGTCGCTGTCAAGTCAGTTCCATGAGGATGCTAAACTAACCTACCTTTCACGCCAGATGCTTATAATTGGCACCATCTATTTGGATTGAACAGATAGCTTAATGAATTATTCAAGTTCCCAGTTGATTAGTCTTATCTCACCATAATACTGGATTTACACCCAATCATTATTACAAATACATGCATGTATTACGGTTTCATCATCTGATTATAGAACCATCACGTATCTAAAAATTGCTCTAACATATTGATCAAAACCATCAATGTTCAACAAATTTGTAGGATTTTACACATGATAAGCTTGCTTGTCCACAACCATCGCCGATTTTAGATCACAGCGTCTCCTCCAAACAAGCATTAACGTGACAAGCAACTAATGCAAAATAAAATCTTACAGCTGTTTTTATAAATTCAACCTCACAAGTTGATTCCTGACAATTCTAAACAGATTTGAGATTGATGATCTGTAATATGGTCAATTGCTATGATGCTAGAGTCAAGACAGTACATAGACAGGTTCAGATCAGCGGATGATTGGCTATGAGTATCGATCCAAGCCAACAATTAGCTCGCCATTTCTAGACTTGTCAACTTATGAAGTTTCACTATTCAATCCAATTTAATGATATCAATATACATAGACTAGTAACATTTCCTATCTCTGAAATAATTTCACATTTAAGCTAAACACGTATAAATTTTCTAGTCATATACATTCTAATCTGGTACAAATTGAATTGTTAATGTTAATCATAATACATCTATTATCATCATATGTTTAATTATTGAATCATAGCTTCATCTTAAATTGTAACAGATTTCGATTTCAAATTCAGCAATTTCAATTCAATATACTAAAGATCATCTTTAATATTTCAATTTCTAATACATTATTTAAATTTTCTATTAATTCTTGATATTTTGCATATTTGCAACCGGTTTTAATCAATTAATTTTAACTTCTCTACACACTTTAAAAGATCATTTCAAAAATTAATTCGAAAAACGGTACAAATCACTAGTGAAAATCGACGACCAAATGGGTCATATCAGTTTCGAGCATAAGGTTCCAATTTCTGCACAGTGTCTCTTCGCATTTCGACTAGACAACAACTTAGGGATTTCAACGAGGATGATAATTGCAAAGACTTAATAAATCGAATATACTTGGCTTAAAAGCTGGCCCTTAATGAACGATATAATGCATTGATAAATTCCGAGATTTGGGTAAATTCGACTCCCGTGTCTCCTTCCCTTTGGATCAAAGATACTCGCTTAAGTTGAAACTAATCTAAGACGGAATCATAACGGATGAGATCATTGGACGATTAAGTTTATCGAGGGTCACTTTCGAGGTTGCTTGAAGCCATGACAATTGGATGAAGTCAACGATTGAGCTTAATCGGACGTAAGCACTTGGCCCAACAAGAATTCACATCCGAAGGTATGGAGTAGCATTATGCACACGACCGACACACGCGTAGACTTCATCCACTCGATGACGCATACTTGTGGAAGATACTGGTGAACAGTACTCTTATGCGGTGTAAGAAAAAGTGCAATTTGAACTACCAAATGCTTTACTGGTAATTTGAAGTATTTATTAATTACTCCATGTGTTAATCAATTCGAACTTGATTGAAAATGATTATATTAAATTCATGCTTAAGTTTGCTAATCCATGTGAAACCTTTTCATATGGTTTGGCATTTCCGATCCATATTGGTAGATTGAATAATTCGCTGTTCTGCAATCATTTTAAAAGCTTGAATTTATTAATTTACTATGATGCATAGCAATTGAAAGTTCACAATCATAAATCTCAATAAGCTACTTTAATCATACATCACCTGCAAATGGTAACTGACTTCATTTGGTGAAGATTCTATGATCTATGCATTCAATGCAGTTAAAGCAATTTCCATGTTTAATACTCTTCCCTGGAAACTTGTCTTTTATTAGCAGTCTTCGGCAATAATAATGCCTATCAAAGCAGACTATAATGTAAATTGCGTCATTGCATTCTGTCTGAATTTTATCTTGATTCAATTTGCTAATTGGAGTATGAATTGAAATTGTTGAGAAGCACTTCCTGAGTCCTAATGCCTAATCGAGACAGACTATAGCACTTACAATCGTGTTCATTGAGTCTAATTCTTTTCAATCAGTCCTAAGTAAATTTGAATACATTTCTGGTCAAACACTTTCTAATTTAATACTACTTAGTGTACTATCTGGAACTGTTGTTACATAAATCTCTTTCTAAATTTCCATGGATTAACATTTTGGAATTTCCAATTATATTTAAATGACATGATACTTCGCTTAGCCATTTCTTACTTCATGTTGCTTTTATAATTTATGTATAGAAGAGCTCATTCACCATTGATTACTTCTACAATTTTCAAAAATTTCTCTTTTTAATTCATGATAATTATTTGGTTCGATTTGATTTCATTTCCTGAACCTTTTCATATTGCAAAAACTCTAACATACCAAATAATCATTGATGAAACTGTCGTTATAATATACTCTTAATCTATCTCAATATCCTTGATCTCAATTCAGAATAAGCGAAATACCTTCCCTGATCCGATCTTCGATGTCTCACACATATGTTACTCATTCCTAACACTTTGCTAACGTCCTCTCGGTAAATTCAATTGCAATCGCATATCAATACCAAATTCAATCTTTCCTTTGGGTTCGAAAGGATAATTCTCAATCTGATAATGTACAATCCAGGTGGAATTCATTATGCCCCATCCAATGAATGTCGACATATGCAATCCATAACTATTGCACGGCTCAAACTCATCAAGTAGCTTTAGCATTGAAAGTACGATATTGATCAATCTGACAATGCGGCTTCTTGGAATACTTCTTATCGATCTTAATTCACATTCGAATCTCATGAGCTTGCCAATCGACTCGGTGCACATTCATAATTCTATATGATGCTCAATTGGGTTTGTGACTAATATTGTACGAAATCAAACATCCATCACATAGTAAAGATAACATTTCCAATACATTAGTCATTTTGGCGACTTGAAGATTGTTTCAATCGATTGATTGTCAATACATCAATTAATACAAAGAATTTATCGATTTCGCCAATGTGTGACAAATAAAATTCATAATTGTCCATAAATCTTCATTATAAATCACTCAATAAAATATACTATTTAATGACGAACGAAATTCCTATGGCAATAGCTTAGTGGCAATATATCAATTCAATTTCATTCCTGATTTAACATGACCATGATATGTAAATTACTTTCAAACCCCAATCTTTAAATCTGACATTGTCCTAGTTCTCTTCAGCGAAACTATTCGATCATAACCTTTTCTAATCTGCATTGGATAATATCGAAATTAACCTCACTATTAACTGATTAATCTCAGCTAATTGAATCTTGATTCTTAAATAATCAAACACATCCACTTCAATTAAACACTATTCATCAATGCACTTGCACAAATCATGCTAAGCTGTTATCAAGACAGCTTGCTCAACAATGTTTGTGTCATAATGCACAACATGATCATAATCATGAAATTTTCATCGAACTGCTTGTCAATTCTCTCGTCAATAAATTAACATTGATAATTAGACTAGTTTAATCACCTCCATTAACATCATGGAAAAGATTAAGTTGATCTCTAATTCATTGCGTTAAATGCGGTAGTTTCGTAGTATCGAACCACTTCTCTTCTGCAAAAACTGAGCAGAGCAACGTTCTTTGATCACATGAAAGTGATCGTACTCCATGCCATTCGAAATCTTTCATTAAACGTAATGCCGGCATTTGGACATGTTCAATCGCACTCAAATCCAACTAACTTCTTTTAAGCCAGTGTCATTGAACTATCGCGATCATAGCCCACTACGGAACTTCAATCAGTTTCTAAGATTCTCTCTATGGATAAGAACTATCTGTCATGGACCAGTGCTAATCACAATTCACTTGAATCGCATAGTGATCTACCAATTTGTCAAATCCATAATCTCAGTCTTCATTCATTAATAACTCATTCAAATGTAAGAACCATACTTATCTCATAGCCAACATTCCGGCAATAATTGCAATAAAAGCTCCAGCACATAAACAATCGATAGATTCTTTGATCTTAGAAGACGAATACATAGACTTTTTCAAAATTGGCACACATTGACAAGAAAGCATAACTTTTCGTCGCCTTATTCGCTTAAGTCCAAGACATACGTAGTGCACAAATCTGTTTACATATTCACCTGTATCCATCCTAACGGTGCTGATCTAGACAATCATAGCTTCTAGCGGAACATTAATTTGTGCGTTCCTGAGCTGTTGTGCGCTGGTGCCACGCTTATGATCTCCGTGGCACTACTTGCCTTGATACATAGATACTCTTGATAAGCGGTATAGGTCAAGATTCTACAAGTTCGAGAAATGCATAGACACCTACTGAATACCTTCAGATATTTGCTAGCCATTTAGTTGACTGTTTGAAACTCATTCTAGAAAGATTAATTTTATCTAAAGTTTTATAATATGCAATCGAAGACTTATCTATCGTTCGCAAGCAATGCTATTCTAGACTCATGAGACCTCTCGAGAAATAGGTAAACTCCGATCATCAATTGTTAACTCGAATGAACTTATCCACTTATCTAAGCGGCATTGTTCGACAGATGCAACCTCAATAAAATGTTTGCTTTGATCCTATAGCACATTTTTGACAAGACTACAGATAACTTATTCATCAACATTCTTTCTATTGCTTTCATATTCTAACATTCACTAAGTTGCTGAAAACTGGACCCAGACATTGCTTTGGTCCCTGTTTTAACCCGTTCGACTTTCAAAGCTGCGAGCTCTACAACTGATGCTTCCCAGTGTCGCATCTGATTGTCGATCAAGTCATGTCTTGAGACCTATTCCATCGAAACGACACTTAAGTAAGCTTTGCAGCTCATTGCATATTCGCTTCACGTTCAACGTCTATATCTCAGTACACCTTTATCTCCATCAACTACTAACAGACTTCAATATTCAGCCATTACATTAATAGGCACGAAGTATTATAATCCATAGTTAATTTCCGTATCATCGTAACACTACGCTCAATACCGAGTGCAACCATTAAACTCGCCGAACCAACCTTGTATCAAATGCATCAACATGTAGCACGACTCTCACCAAGATTCCATTTGGCCTTATTCCAGTTCAGTTAACTTGAGTTTGTCACTAACCACTATGAGGCAACTACCTTCATCCATAATAATCATTAAATCATCTTTTCGGCTTGCTACTATTCATACTCATAGCATTAATAAATTAACATGCCACCGAACGCTTGCTAATAGCCGTCATCGCAAGTCATGCCAGTTTGATTTACAATTAACCAAACAATCCCTGCTAACCCTGGGCAAGAAGCGCGAAATCATTTCACCACGTAGCGCAATATCAGCTGACAATCTATATCAGTACATCCAAATACAATCTACTTCCTCATCACCACAATTCCAAGCCATTAAAAATTGCCAATCATAATAACTATAACCAAATATCCACTATTTCCAATCCTTGGAAAAGACACTACCAATGACCAGTACTATACATAATCATCATATTTGCAGCCTGTATTCAATAGCACCAATCAATCTTTTATTTTACGCAGCTTGCCACTTGAGTCTTAAACCATGCCTAAAAGTTGCACTTCAGAACTAACCTCTTCCAACTGACAGATATCACCTACTTTAACATCACAAGCAAGATTTTATCTTACAGTCTTAACAATTTACTACCTTATAATTAATCAGCATAATCCGCATTAAACAGACCAAATCCCAACACGCCCAATTCATGGCTTTTACTCCCACCCATCTGCTCCCATAGACGAATACCGTGCCGAACTTCAGTGCTGGACAAAAGCACACGATACAGATCGAACTACAATGCTCAAATCTTGCCCTCTCAAGCAATGCTCAATTATTCAGCTACAGAGATTAGCTATCTATTCAGTACAACTGGCTACAATATGAAAGTATAATGCTAATTCCATCAACTACTAATTCTTAATATAGACAAATTAGTTAGTTCCAAAGCACTATACCACCTGATATCAGCAGGTCATACATTGAACCTCCAGGTTCATTACTTGTATCCAAACTGAAGCATTTTGATATCCCGACTTATTTTTGAATCAAGATCCAGAAATGACAATTACCGTGATAACCGACCACAGGACCTGACCACCTAGTCCATCTACGATAAAAAACGTCGTCCAAATGCTACGTCTTATAAGTAGCAATAGCTGACCAAGACTGTGCTATGAATTATAATATCTTATACTACTTGAAAAGTGAATAATGATGAATAGCATATAAACCTAAAGTTTTATCAAACTAATCTGCCCTACACTAAACGTAATTGACATTACAACTCGATCAACTTTGCACATTTGACTAATAATCCACATTATATTAAGTTACTATTATATCAATCTAATGCATAACTTTAAAGCTGCAACTTCAAAAATTCCAATTTCTAGCCTTGGAGACAACTTCTGTAAATCTACTAACCTTAATTATGTTAAATCATCATGGTTACGCTTCTCGCACTAACGGAAACATTAAAATACTTTATCCAAGTCTTAAGCAATAAAGTTGCAAACGATTGCAAATACTAAGCTCTCAAATAAAAATAGATTGCAATACTTAAACTGCTCAATACATTTTCTAACTGTCATACATGCTCACTAACGCGTAATACAATATCAAAGGCATTCAATTAAAGGTATGAAATATACTACATCAAATCAATTTATTAAATTTATACATTACTTCATAAATGATGGTAATAACTTTAAGTGACAATACACAGTTGTCAACGATTAACAAGATAACCCGACTCTTAATGCATTCGAACTGATTACAATCTGACTAAAGCAAACAACCTAAGCTGCTTCACCCAAAGAACTCACAGAATTAAAATCATATAGTAAGTATGTTCAAACAAATGTACTGAAGAACTAGTTTCGATACTGTGCCAAAGATTGACACTGACTAGCAGCTATAGATCTATATCGGCATTAAGCGAACATTGATAAGAAGCTATTATGTTCCATCAAGAAATGACTAACGATTGTATAATCTTCATAAAATCATTATGTAATCAGAACAAATAATTGATACCGATTGATATTCTATACTTTGGCTAATATTAACACTACGAGTTTATAGCAATTAGCCATTTCTATCATGATGCTATAGATTCATGAATTTAATATAAGCTTACGATCATTTCGCTATATTGAACATAATCTTTTCAAATATCATAAATGACATTATGAAAATAAAGTTGTATCTTAACTAATCCACGGACCAATTTCAACGACTTCCATTACTCATGACAATACTATGCGAATCAATAGGCTAATAGTTATAGCCAATACCTTTGTAATAGCAGTATAGTAATTTTAGATCGGCTAATGATAACTTTTGAATAGTCAATGTTTTTGCAACGACTACGCGTCATCTACTCTTTTGAGCCGCATTGATCAACCGTAAAAGGTTTCTCGAGATCATGTATAAAATCATGTAATTCAGTCGAACAATTTCGCAAATTGCTAATTCGCATTATGGCTAATCAATACAAGGAATTGTATTTACCTAATACGACGTTGTAGCGATTCAAGTGAAAACTTACGAATGAGCACTAAGATACTAATTACTTTGCTAATAAATGAACGTTCCATATCGTTAATTTTGTCCATAAGATCGCTGAATACGAAAGATAGTTATAGTTTGGATCACTCTTCCGCTCACATGCTAGAATTCGTCTGTAAGTCTGGTGATAAGCGGAAAATTAATCTAACGGGCATTCTGGAAAAGCAACGATTGCCTAAGCAGGTACATGATCAAAAAGTTCTTTCAACTAGATCTTAAATTACTCACCGCTAGTCTTGGGACTCTAGTGTGAGCAGGAAGGAATGATGAATACTATAGTGAAGATCGATGTGGATCATTGGAGCTTTGGATTCTGCGATCCATGCGAATGAGTCACTTCGACCATTGATAACGTAGATTAGAGCAAGGATGGAAGAGCCTTAAGTTGGAATAAGAAAGTTCTATCTTATGCCAATTTGAATATGATTTATTCTGATAGATAGTATATTTATGGAACGAGTTCTACGAGCTAATTGTTAAATCTTTGGATTTTCATACGCTTACAATCATAATGGCTATTAGTTGGATAAAATTTGATTTCTTATTTGCAAATTCAATTTGTTTTGTAAGCTTTCAGGTAGCGATGAATGTAAAATTTCAGGTATATTGCTATTTCAAATTTGCTTATTCTTCCAGATTTTGCAAGTTTCGTTAATTTGACTTTCTAATAACTTTTAATTAATGCAAATTTTTAAATTGTAACTGACAAGGTCAAATAACTGGTTATGAATTCGGGAATCTAATCGACTTTCAACATCATTTCGAATCGTCATGTGTAACCGTTTACGTTGTTCCTATTTCGTTCATGAAATGTAATTGCGTATGACATTTCTGTAAGGATTATTCGCACGATTAATAACCATTCTTTATTCATCTGCTTGATTCTTTTCAATGCCAAGTTATATTCTATTATTGCTGAAAATACAGATTCGATATCATATATATAAATATGACATTATGCAAATCATTTCATTCAATTTATTCAGTTATTTTAATTCTATTGTGCATTCATACGATGAAGGCCCACTGATTTCAATCAGTAACATGTCAGCTAGCCATGCTTTCAGGGCTCTCGCCGCTTCTTTTTCTCACATTCGACTTAGTCTCTGGTACATCTACCAAGGGAAGGCTTATCAAATCACTTAAATTCATAATAGCCAAATTGCTTTCTGCTTCCTTAACTGGTATACAGTTACACTGAGAATAGACCTTGCTCAATCACACTGAACTAGGCCCAAATTCCAACGTCTGTTCTAATACACCACAGGTCGCAATTTGGCTACTTTCATTTTTTAACAATGGTTCAGTGAGAAGTCTCCTGTGAATTTCTAACTTAGCACAAATTAAGTTTTTAGATTTTTACTAACGACCTCGACTCCGAGGTTTCCTAGGTCTCTATGGCTCGATACCAATGTTTGTGAGACCCGCTCGATTGAACAGAACCTCCATGTGTATACAAGATTAATCCTGGATCAAGAGCTAGCACACACATGTTTACAACAATGATATCACAAGCAAACAGGATATTTATAACTCGCACTCGAGTAATTATACGTAACAAATTTTTACAACACTTAGGAATAATAAAGTAGCAACAACACCTGCAATGAAAAACCAAAACCCAAAGGGATTGCCCTACAACCCGCAGCATTAGACTGGGGAAACACCTAGAAGAAAAAGTCGTCATCTAAACTCCCACGATAGTACTGAAAATATGCGTGTTCGGCAAGGTCGCTTCTTCATCTTCGAGACAAAGCGGTAAAGCAAGAATTGAGTACATTGGTACTCAGCAAGACTTAATAGCAAATGCAATTAAATAATCATGCAGGCTTAAAACAAGGATAGGCTCTAGTTATTTTGCAGTTGCTAAAAACAGTAAAGATAAGCTAATATTAGATTGCAATTCGCATTTAAAAACAACTGCGAAAGAATAAGTAATTTACAGAAAGTAAATACAGTTGCTCAACCAGTCTACCCGATCGACGACCATACATCTCGTTTCCTTTGGACATAAAATAGTTGCTAAAACCGCCTCAAACCGAAACTTCATTTTGAAATTAACAAAGTCTAACATTGGAATGACTTCACCAAGTGCTCATGATCATGGCGCGCGCTAATTAATTAGATTTTAAACTCTGCAGAGGTGTACAACTTTACCCACAAGGAATGATCCACCCTTTTGCAAGGCCATTCGCACACTTCCTTTGGTGTGCCGCAAGGCGATCATACATAGCCGTTACATTATCTAAACATGACTTTACACCAGCCGGGACGTTAACCTCGCCTCAAAAACAGAGACACTCACCCAAGCCGTGGATCCACATTTATCACACACAACACCACGTCTCTGTCCATGGCAAGGCGTACACCGCTGCATTAGCAAGTAGACTGACCGAATACCCGTCGCCGTAGACTGTCCGAATACTGTGCATAGCTCCCGCCTACCAATGAGCAAAGCCATGTCTAAATAACTTAATAAGCTATGGCCGTCCCATACCGGACCTCGTGGTTGTACGGAATTCTTGGATCAATAGCGCCCCATTGCTCGATCCTTAAGCGGCGTGGGCGACACTTCACCCTACACTACGTGCAGACCCTTTTTGCACGCCTGCTATTGCCAATAGTCGCCCACATCCAAATCATAGTTTTAGTTGGAGTTTTAGTAAACTAATAGCAACCTTTTAAAATGGCAATTGGTTGAATAAACAGTTGGCCTGAATCATTTTAGCGTTAAGCTTGGCTAGCAGATATTATATCTAACGGTTATAACCACAAAGGACATTAGTTTATGTCTAACCCATACATATGGTTACAAGGTTCTCATGTCATACCGATTAAAGGAAAACCATAATACATGGGATAACTAGTCGTTCTACCCAACATAGTCATTTTAAGGAGAATTACTCAGATGCATAATACTGCTTGCAAAAACAACATATCGTAAGTGAATTATTGGGATCAACATGATCAAGGATTTGCTTGCCTTGCTCAACACCGCCAAGATCAATTTCAGGATCAGCTTCGGGATCTTCCTCCGCGACAGACTCGTCAACGTCTACACGTCGCGCAATAAGGCAGAAAAGCAGCAATTAGCAACTAAAAGAGGCAAAAAGAAAGTAGATAGCCAAAACAAATAAAATTGAATACATAAAACAGGGTTACTTAATTGAATTCATTATTTTTATTTTACGAATTCAAGATACAAAGATTTGTGATTTCTTTTATTTATATTTTCGAATTCAAGATGCAAAGATTGATTAAGATTTAATGATTTAATCAATTCAGGCCTAGACAGATCCTTCGTCCCTTTTGATTGGATTCAGAGTCAAAGCAACGTTTTAATAAGGTTTTTAGCTATTGACGGCAACTCCCATTGCTAGAATATATATATGAATCATCATATATATGTATACTAGCATATGTGGTTATGCATGCAAGAGCATACATGAATAACTAAAGTTTTTCATCTAAATTTTAATGCCTACACAGATTTAACTCCAATTGCATTTTCTAATTTCTGATCATATAACATTACTATTTTACTAAATCCACTATTTACTTTAATCTTTATATGCATATATACAATTATGTATATAACATGTTCATTTAAAGATTCATTATACTAATGGAGCAACTTAACTTGAACATCACTATTTTATATTTTTGAGCTATTGACAAGATCGGGGTTTCTGAAAATTTACCTTTCTTCATTTTGCCCAAAATTCAAATTATTAATTCTTTAAAGCATAAAGCTCTTCTCAAGTATTTCATTTACTAAAATTCATACAGTAATTCTTCTAAAAATATTTTTGCATATTCTAATTCTTCTGGATTTTACACAAATTTTAAAATTCATTTCACCTAAACTGGACTTCTAATTCAGAAGATATTCAATTTTGAATGAACTCGGTACAAAACTCACTAAAATCGAAACTTTCCTAAAACGGTAAATACGCTTTCCTCCTAAATGGCTTTCCTTTTTTGGCTAAGACCGCTCAAACACCGACAAAGGACCCCATCGGCAAGGACAGAGAACAGGATCCTGACCGAACTCGGGCTCGGCGAACGACGCACGAACGCCGAATGGGTGGCGCTAGACCTTCAGCCACGGCAAGGAGTCTAGGGTGGTACTCATTCCGCTCGGGACGGCCAACAACAGGTCGCCACGCATCTTTGCCGGCGCCATGGATTCGTGAAAGCTCTACTCCGCCAACGATTGACTAAGGCGAGGATTCTATGAGCATCGAGGAGGTATGGAGGTTCCATTTCACCCGAGTCTTTGCTACCAAGAGTTAGCGGAGCGGCCAAGACACTTGGCCGGAGGCGGAGAAGATGACCGTGAATTGATTTAACTATGATTTAATGAGTTCGAATTGAAATTTGATTAGGACATGAGGATGCACAGAGAAGCTTTGGGTGGGATTGATTCCGCGGATTACCTCGCTTCGGCTTGATTGTGTTTTCCCCTTTCCTCGGCTCTCGGTGACAATGGCGAAGAAGAGGAAGGAACTGGGAGCCTGCCTGTGAAGTTGGCGAAGGGAAAGGGAAATGTGCTAGTGCGCACTGCATTGGCTTTTGTTGGAGAGGAGTGAGCGACGCTGTTGAGCCTTGGACGCGCGTTGGCGATCGGCATTGTTTCGGTTCGGAAGGACAGGAGTTGGCGAGGACGCTAATGGCGAAGGCATGGGCTGTGGGACTCGTGGCTTGAGCCGTGCGACGCTGAGGAAGGGTGACGCAGGGGAATGACCGAGTGAAGAGCTGGTTCGATGAATCAGGCGCTGAACGACTTGGTGCTTCGGGAGTATTCGGCGTCTCCTGCTCCAGTGAGCCGAACGGAAGGTGAGGGAGAAGAAGAGTCTGACGGCTGGGTCCAGGGACCACTTGTCAGTGGCTGAGAGCTTCTCCACTGCGCCAGCAAAACGGAATGGGAAAAATGCGGCCCACAAGTCAGTGACCAGCCGAAGAAACAGAGTGGTTGGCACCGTTTTCTCCCTCTCTCTCTGATTTTTGCTGGTGGTCAATGAAGGTAGAAAATGGTGAAAATTTTTGACCGTGTTCTCCAACAGCATTTACCCCTCTGGTAAAAATTTGGGATTAAGTTGAGGTACTGAAATTTAATAAAAATTCTTTCAATAGTGGCTATTTCAATCTCTAGTCTCTGTCTTCGAATTTTATTTGAATTCAAATGAATTCTATTATTTTTGAAATTTTGTTTTTAAATTGGATTTGGACTATGGATTCTGATGTAAAATTTTCAGCTCAATTACTCGATCCATTATTTAATTAAAATTCTGACATTGAATTTTCCTTTTTGCCAAGTTTTCTGTTTTCTATTTTTAATAATTCTCAAACCCTTTTATTATTTTATTATATTTTTACTGAGTGTAGATATGGAACTGAGGTTCTCACATAAATTTTCTCAACTCCATTTGCTATTCCAATCATTTTACATCATTTCTGACAATGTATTATTTGGGAATAAAAACTGTTATTCTATTTTTCTTCCTCATTTTTCTTATGTGAAGATTTCATGTGGTAATTAAAATGGCTTATTTACATGTTCAGGATTATTCCAGCAAATTTTCCAAATTTTTGCTTTTTGCTTCTTTGCCTTTTTTTTTCTTTGCATTCTTTATTTGACTTTTATTGCAACTCGAAACGCAATAAGAATTCAATAACTCCAAATAAAATCAAAGACATTATGAACAAACTGAAAATATTCACATTCGAATTTAAATACCATGTTTTACTGTTCCTAAATTTCTGGGCTGTTACAGATCTACCCCCCTTACAAAAATCTCGACCCCGAGATTTGGCAGGTCTAAAGGAAACTACTCCTGAAAGAACTCGGGAAATTCCTTCCTGAGTCGATCTTCCTGCTCCCAGGTTGCCTCATCTTCAGAATGATTACTCCATTGCACTTTAATCATCTTGTGAGACTTGTTGCGCGTGCGACGTTCAGCTTCTTCTAAAATTCTAATCGGACGCTCCCGATAAGTCAAATCAGGTTGCAAATCAATTTCTTCTAGTTGGGTGAGTTCAGAAGGGAGACGAAGACATTTTCTCAATTGTGATACATGGAAGACGTTATGAACACTGGACAACTGAGGTGGTAATTCCAGCTTATACGCCTTTTCGCCCATCTTCTCAAGAATACGATATGGCCCGACATATCGCGGCGCCAATTTACCACGAATTTGGAAACGGCGAACACCACGAAGTGGCGAGACTTTAAGATAGACATGATCGTCAACTTCAAAACTCAAGTCACGTCGACGATTGTCGGCATAACTTTTCTGACGAGATTGAGCTTCTCTTAATCGGCTTCTTATCAAATCTACATGCTCTTGAGCTTCTTGTATGAGATCTGGACCAAAGAACTGCCTCTCTCCAGTCTCTGACCAAAACAAAGGTGTTCTACATTTTCTCCCATAAAGAGCTTCAAATGGCGACATTTGCAGACTTGCTTGAAAACTATTGTTATACGAAAATTCCGCAAATGCCAAACTCTTTTCCCGCTTGGTGCTATAAGATAACACATGTGCTCTTAACATATCTTCCAATATCGATTTGTTCTTTCGGTTTGCCCATCGGTTTGAGGATGATAGGTCAGATCTTGAAATTCAGTTTGGTTCCTAGCATACCATGCAATTTCTCCCAAAAACGAGATGTGAATCAGTGAGCCACGATCGAGACACAATTGTTTTGGGACTCGTCAAACGCACAATATGGTCGATATAAAGTTCAGCCAATTTATCCCCTAATAAATTGTTCGACAGAATAAAATGAGCTACTTTTGTCAATCGATCGACAATTACCCAAATGGAATCATTTCCTTTTGAGTTCGGGCAAACCAAAGATGAAATCCATACTAATGTCATCCCATTTCCATTCGGAATTTGCAATGGTTGGAGAAGCCCACCGGGCGTTGATGTTCAATTTAACGCTACCGACACACATCGCATCTAGCGACATATTCAGCAATGTCCTTCTTCATACCAGGCCACCAATACTCCGTTCTAAGATCTTGGTACATTTTTGTGCTTCCGGGATGAATGGATAATGGCGACTCATGTGCCTCAGACAGAATTAACTTCTTGATTTCTGAATCATTCGGCACATAAATCAGAGATCCTCGGAATACTACCCCATCTGAGTCTATGGCAAACTCAGACTCCTTGCCTTCTTTTAACTGATCTTGAATTTTAGTAACAGCTTCGTCTCTAAGTTGTGCGGCTTTAATTTGGCTCTTAAGAGTAGGCTGTACATCAAGAGCAGCTACATAGCCATCTTCAACTAAATTCAGATTAAGCTTCTGAAATTCATTCATTAAGTCAGCTTGATCAGAAATCCAAGTGCAATAAAGTTTTCGACTGAGAGCATCTGCTACAACATTTGCCTTTCCTGGATGATAATGAATACCAATGTCATAATCTTTAATTAGTTCTAACCATCTCCTCTGCCTTAAGTTCAAGTCTGGCTGAGTGAAGAAATATTTAAGACTTTTGTGATCTGTATAAATTTCAGTTCGATTCCCAATAAGATAATGCCGCCATATTTTCAAAGCATGAACAACAGCGGCTAACTCCAGATCATGTGTGGGATAATTCTGTTCATGAGGGCGAAGTTGTCGGGATGCATATGCAACAACTTTTCCTTCCTGCATTAATACACACCCTAGACCATGATGTGAAGCATCACAATACACGTCAAAGTTTTTATGAATATCAGGTAACACTAGCACCGGGGCTGATGTTAGCCTCTTTTTCAATTCTTGAAAACTTTCTTCACATTCTAGAGTCCAGATAAACTTCTTTTCTTTCTTTAATAGCTGGGTTAATGGTCTTGCAATTTTGGAAAAATTTTCAATGAACCGGCGATAATATCCGGCCATTCCAAGGAAACTTCGAATTTCCGGAACTGATTGCGGTCTCTCCCAAGCTAATACAGTTTGTACTTTGCCGGGATCAACTGCAACCCCTCCTCTTGACAGAACATGACCAAGAAATGCTACTTCCTTCAGCCAAAATTCACACTTCTCAAATTTGGCATAAAGCTGATTTTCTCGCAATTTGCTAAGAACCATGTGTAAATGCTGAATATGTTCTTCTTCACTTTGGGAATAAATCAGAATGTCATCAATGAAGACCACCACAAATTTATCCAAGTACTCCATGAAAATCTTATTCATCAGATTCATAAAACTTACTGGAGCATTTGTGAGGCCAAATGACATGACAAGATACTCGTCTGATCATAACGAGTAACAAATGCGATTTAGGAATATCGACGGTCGATCTTCAATTGAAAATAACCAAGTCTCGAGATCAATTTTGAAAAGACTTGGGCACCATTCAACTGATCAAATAAATCATCGATGCGAGGAAGAGGATATTTGTTTTTAATGGTGACGTCATTTAGCGTACGGTAGTCCACGCACATACGAAGACCACCATCCTTCTTTTCAACAAATAAGACTGGACTGCCCCAAGGCGAAGAACTAGGACGAATAAAACCTTTTTCTAACTGCTCTTTGAGTTGCTTCTTTAATTCCATTAAATCATTAGGAGTCATTCGATACTGACGCTTGGATATGGGTGCAGTTCCAGGCACCAAATCAATAACAAATTCCATATCACGGTCCGGTGGCATTCCCGGCAATTCATTAGGAAACACATCAGGATACTCATTAACTACAGGCACTTGATTAAATTTTGAGGAAGATACAGAACATAGTACTGGTTGCGATGGAATAGCTCTAGTGCTAGACAAAAATTCTACTTGAATACCATCTTGATTTGTGAGAGCTACTGATTTTTGAGCACAATCTATGTATCCCTGGTGTTTTGATAACCAGTCCATTCCTAAAATGATATCTAACCCAGAAGTTTCTATCAAGATGAAATCAGCATAGAACATTACTCCACTTATTTCTATACTGACATTAGGACAAAATTTCCTAGTCCTAATGGTTGCTCCAGGTGATTGAATAACCATGTAAGCAGGCAAAAGGGAAATTTCCAATTGATTCTGTTCTGTGAATTTCTTAGAAACGAATGAATGAGAGGCTCCAGAATCAAATAATGCTAAGGTAGGGGCGGATTGGACAAGAAGCATACCTAGCACCACGTCAGGTGCGTCTTGGGCCTCTTCGGCAGTGACATGGTGCAAGCGCCCAAGAACATCACCTTGCGCCGGCATCGAACTTGTCTTTTGAGCTGGCTGATTTCCAGCCCCTTGTGATCCTCCTTGAGTCCGTGAGCGAGTCTGCATTGTCTTCTTCTTAGGACAAGAGTTGGCATAATGCCCTCGCTCATGGCAATGGAAACAGGTAACATTTGGTGCTTGTTTTTGAGTGCTAGTTGTTGCCCTTGCTGGTTGCGAGGAGCGGGTGGTTCGCTGTGATTGCTGTTGAGGAGCACGAACCACTTGCCCTTGACTGCGCTGAAACTGCTGCACCGGACGCTGGGCTCGCTGCATCTGTAGCGGGGGTCGGCGAGTAAAAGTGGACTGACCGCCCTGCGGCCTAGAAGGACCCGCCTAACAGATTGGCATAAGCCATTTGCGCTCCGACTTTCTAAGACATCCTTGCTGCCATGCTCTACTCTGTTTGCTTTATCAACCGAGTCCGAAATCATTAATATCCCGAGCGATGAGAGCCCACTTGATTTCTTCATTCAGTGCTCTCAAACCGCTCCACCTTGCGAGCTTCATCCTCTACTTCATGAGGGGCATATCGAGACAAGTAATTGAAGCGGTGCAAGTACTCCATCACAGTCATATTGCCTTGCTTCAATTCCAGAAACTCTCGCTTCTTCACTTCTATCACGCTGGCCGGTATGTGGGTGCGACGGAAAGCCGTCTTGAATTCTGGCCATAGCACAACGCGGCCTTCTGGCAGGGTCGCTTGGTAGCTCTCCCACCATATAGCAGCATCTCCTTGTAGCTGATAGGAAGCGTACAAGACTTTTTCCCTATCATCACATTGGGCTATGTTTAACTTGTTCTCTACTGCTCGCAACCAATTATCCGCCTCAAGTGGCTCAGAGGACGGGGTGAAAACTGGTGGTTGCAACCTTAAGAACTCATTCAATTTCGATCCTCCATTGCCCCCTCGATTCACACCTTGGGCGATTTGCTGCAATAGCAGAGTGTGAGTCTGCCGCCCCTGCTCCATCATAGCCAGAACTTGCGCCATGGTTGGCGGCTCTGGCAATTGATCTTCCGGAAGGTTTGGTTCTTGGGGAGCAGCAGGTGGATCACGACGAGCGCCCCGTGAGGTTGAGGCCCTTGTCGTGGGGTGCTGTGGATTCGGCTGCATGGGCGTAGGAATGCCAGTTCGTTGGGCACGAACGTTCTGCTCAGCCTCACCTTCCAAGATATTGCTTAAGGATCTAGTGGATCGCATCCTGCATACAATCCTTATTAGAAACTGACGACAAAAGAAAGCATTAACAAATTTTAAATGCGTCCTGGAAGTTTATGATGATTTCATTTTAACTTAAATACACACAAGAATAATCTCATCGTAAATTTCCGCTCGAACAGCTAAAATTTGCGAGAGAAAATTCATACATATACTCACAGAAAACTGCATAATCAAAACTGTACATAACATAATACATATTAATGTACACTACCATTCCATACAATACTAAGAATATACATATGCATTCATTTATCTTACTGCCAGTCACTTTCCAGTACCTAAAACACATGCATGTTTGCTCATCTACTAGAGCCGAACCATACACACACATATCCTGCATCCAGTACCTACCATACCTGAAATATACACATATCCTATTTGTTTTCCAGTGCTGCAATTATACATATATATATATTCTACATTCAGCACTTTACATTACCAAAACATGGCACTACCCAAGCAATTCTGCTTGCTGTTTTCTACCCCACGCCAAAGCTTCTGTTTCCAGCAAAAGCCATGCCGATTCCCTTTACAAGCATGCTGCCACAAAAGTGTTCCTTACAACCTTTCTCATTACCTTACTAATTCCCATCTAAACCTTGAACACATACTAGCAACTTTCAACCTCACTTCTCACATCTACAGCAAAAGTTCAGCTTGCATCTTACCCTGCATACTAATACAAAAGTTTCCTCAACTTCCTCACCATCCTACTAATTCTCTCCTAAGACTTTAGACATATACTCCCTGCGCCTATACACACATGGAGACGCAGGATGATACTCACACACACTAGCGGGATTAATTCCCTTGTCATTCACCAAGCGCGGTAGACTGCCTACAGTAGACATCCTGGCACCTCGAGACCTACCCACCGTAGGGACATACGAGGCCGGTGGAGCGCGCTGAGCGGATGGTATCTGTAAGGCACCACCACTTAGCACTGTACGTGGCACGGCACCCTTCGCCACGCCCGATGCTAAGGCGGTCTCTAAAAAGGCCATACGTGCGCGAGTCTCCCTAAGTTCTTGTGCCAACTGCACATAGTGATAGTCTAACCTATTTGCAAAATCCACCATAACTCGTAGACTAGCATTATTAATACTATTAGAGTCTTTATAAACACTATCTCCCACTACTAACCTCCCGGGTAAATAATAATAAGCGGAATCCAAATCCGGGAGAGCTTGCCTAAGACGGACTATCGCTAGATACGCCGCCTCGTTCATGGACGCATCTATTGACGACCCAAAGCCCACAAAACTCCGCTCCCCCTCATTCCAAGCAGGCCTAGGGGGCACAAAAACTCTGGTGGCGAACTCTTTTGTCTCCACACTAAGATGAGCTTGGAATACCACATAGCGAGGGTGACCCTCGAAGTGACAGGCCATCAGCAAACTACTTAATGCTCCCATCATCCCTGTCGACTCCACACCTGTCGATTCATGACAGGGCACAAACCTTGCCATCTACAATAATAAAAATAAGGAGGAAGGCAAGATTAACATACATAATTATGAAAGCAAAGAGGCTACAAATAAGAAAGTTAGCGATTATGCTAAGTTCCATTATTATTAGTGAGGTGAATTTCTAACTTAGCACAAATTAAGTTTTTAGATTTTTACTAACGACCCTGACTCCCGAGGTTTCCTACAGTCTCTATGGCTCGATACTAATGTTTGTGAGACCCGCTCGACGAACAGAACCTCCATGTGTATCTGATTAATCCTGGATCAGTAGCTAGCACACACATGTTTACAACAATGATATCACAAGCAAACAGGATATTTATAACCTGCACCTGAGTAATTATACAGAACAAATTTTTACAACACTTAGGAATAATAAAGTAGCAACAACACTGCAGCGGAAAAACCAAAACCCAGTGGATTGCCCCTACAACCCGCAGGCATTAGACTGGGGAAACACCTAGAAGAAAAAGTCGTCATCTAAACTCCCACGATAGTACTGAAAATATGCGTCGTCTGGCAAGGCTGCTTCTTCATCTTCTCGAGACAATGAGTAAAGCAAGAATTGAGTACATTGGTACTCAGCAAGACTTAATAGCAAATGCAATTAAATAATCATGCAGGCTTAAAACAAGGATAGGCTCTAGTTATTTTGCAGTTGCTAAAAACAGTAAAGATAAGCTAATATTAGATTGCAATTCGCATTTAAAAACAACTGCGAAAGAATAAGTAATTTACAGAAAGTAAATACAGTTGCTCAACCAGTCTACCCGACTGACAGCCATACATCTCGTTTCCTTTGGACATAAAATAGTTGCTAAAACCAGTCTCAAACCGAAACTTCAGTTTTCAGAAATTAACAAAGTCTAACATTGGAATGACTTCACCAAGTGCTCATGACCGCGAGCGCGGCTAATTAATTAGATTTTAAACTCTGCAGAGGTGTACAACTTTACCCACAAGGAATGATCCACCCTTTTTGCAAGGCCATTCGGCACACTTCCTTTGGTGTGCCGGCAAGGCGATCATACATAGCCGTTACATTATCTAAACATGACTTTACACCAGCCCGGGACGTTAACCCTCGCCCTGAAAACAGAGACACTCACCCAAGCCGTGGATCCACATTTATCACACACAACACCACGTCTCTGTCCATGGCAAGGCGTGCAATTGCATTAGCAAGTAGACTGACCGAATACCCGTCGGTAGACCTGTCCGGAATACCTGTGCATAGCTCCCGCCTACCAATGAGCAAAGCCATGTCTAAATAACTTAATAAGCTATGGCCGTCCCATACCGGACCTCGTGGTTGTACGGAATTCTTGGATCAATAGCGTCCCATTGCTCAGTCCTTAAAGCGACGTGGGCGACACTTCACCCTACACTACGTGCAGACCCTTTTTGCACGCCCGGCTATTGCCAATAGTCGCCCACATCCAAATCATAGTTTTAGTTGGAGTTTTTAGTAAACTAATAGCAACCTTTTAAAATGGCAATTGGTTGAATAAACAGTTCGAAACTGAATCATTTTAGCGTTAAGCTTGGCTAAGCAGATATTATATCTAACGGTTATAACCACAGTGACATTAGTTTATGTCTAACCCATACATATGGTTACAAGGTTCTCATGTCATACTGATTAAAGGAAAACCATAATACACAGGGATAACTAGCTGTTCTACCCAACATAGCTGTTTCTAAGGAGAATTACTCGTATGCATAATACAGTTGCAAAAACAACATATCGTAAGTGAATTATTGGGATCAACATGATCAAGGATTTGCTTGCCTTGCTCAACACTGTCAAGATCAATTTCAGGATCAGCTTCGGGATCTTCCTCCGCGACAGACTCGTCAACGTCTACACGTCGCGCAATAAGGCAGAAAAGCAGCAATTAGCAACTAAAAGAGGCAAAAAGAAAGTAGATAGCCAAAACAAATAAAATTGAATACATAAAACAGGGTTACTTAATTGAATTCATTATTTTTATTTTACGAATTCAAGATACAAAGATTTGTGATTTCTTTTATTTATATTTTCGAATTCAAGATGCAAAGATTGATTAAGATTTAATGATTTAATCAATTCAGGCCTAGACAGATCCTTCGTCCCTTTTGATTGGATTCAGAGTCAAAGCAACGTTTTAATAAGGTTTTTAGCTATTGACGGCAACTCCCATTGCTAGAATATATATATGAATCATCATATATATGTATACTAGCATATGTGGTTATGCATGCAAGAGCATACATGAATAACTAAAGTTTTTCATCTAAATTTTAATGCCTACACAGATTTAACTCCAATTGCATTTTCTAATTTCTGATCATATAACATTACTATTTTACTAAATCCACTATTTACTTTAATCTTTATATGCATATATACAATTATGTATATAACATGTTCATTTAAAGATTCATTATACTAATGGAGCAACTTAACTTGAACATCACTATTTTATATTTTTGAGCTATTGACAGCATCAGGGTTTCCTGAAAATTTACCTTTCTTCATTTTGCCCAAAATTCAAATTATTAATTCTTTAAAGCATAAAGCTCTTCTCAAGTATTTCATTTACTAAAATTCATACAGTAATTCTTCTAAAAATATTTTTGCATATTCTAATTCTTCTGGATTTTACACAAATTTTAAAATTCATTTCACCTAAACTGGACTTCTAATTCAGAAGATATTCAATTTTGAATGAACTCGGGTACAAAAACTCACTAAAAATCAGAAACTTTCCTAAAACGGTAAATACGTTTTCCTCCCTAAATGGCGCTTTCCTTTTTTTGGCTAAGACCGCTCAAACAACGACAAAGGACCCCATCGCGTGACAGAGAACAGGGATCCCGAACTCGGGCTCGCCAAGGCGACGGCGACGGCGGAACGCCGGAATGGGTGGCGCTAGACCTTCAGTGCGGCAAGGAGTCTAGGGTGGTACTCATTCCGCTCGGGGCGGCCGCCACAATGGTCGCCACGTCGCTGCTTTGCCGCCATGGATTCCGTGAAAGCTCTACTCCGCCAACGATTGACTAAGGCGAGGATTCTATGAGCATCGAGGTATGGAGGTTCCATTTCACCCGAGTGCTTTGCCAAGAGTTAGCGGAGCGTTCAAGACACCTGCGCCGGGAGGCGGAGAAGATGACCGGCGAATTGATTTAACTGCAGATTTAATGAGTTCGAATTGAAATTTGATTAGGACATGAGGATGCACAGAGAAGCTTTGGGTGGGATTGATTCGCGGATTACCTCGCTTCGGCTTGATTGTGTTTTCCCCCTTTCCTGGCTCTCGGTGACAATGGCGAAGAAGAGGAAGGAACGGGAGCCCGCCTGTGAAGTTGGCGAAGGAAAGGGAAATGTGCTAGTCGCGACTTGCATTGGCTTTTGTTGGAGAGGAGTGAGCGACGCTGTTGAGCCTTGGACGCGTTAGCGATCGGCATTGTTTCGGTTCGGAAGGACAGGAGTTGGCGAGGACGCTAATGGCGAAGGCATGGGCTGTGGGACTCGTGGCTTGAGCCGTGCGACGCTGAGGAAGGGTGACGCAGGGGAATGACCGAGTGAAGAGCTGGTTCGATGAATCAGGCGCTGAACGACTTGGTGCTTCGGGAGTATTCGGCGTCTCTGCTCCAGTGAGCCGAGCGGAAGGTGAGGAGAGAAGAAGAGTCGGCGGCTGGGTCCAGGGACCACTTGTCGCTGGCTGAGAGCTTCTCCACTGCGCCAGCAAAACGGAATGGGAAAAATGCGGCCCACAAGTCAGTGACCAGCCGAAGAAACAGAGTGGTTGGCACCGTTTTCTCCCTCTCTCTCTGATTTTTGCTGGTGGTCAATGAAGGTAGAAAATGGTGAAAATTTTTGACCGTGTTCTCCAACAGAATTTACCCCTCTGGTAAAAATTTGGGATTAAGTTGAGGTACTGAAATTTAATAAAATTCTTTCAATAGTGGCTATTTCAATCTCTAGTCTCTGTCTTCGAATTTTATTTGAATTCAAATGAATTCTATTATTTTTGAAATTTTGTTTTAAATTGGATTTGGACTATGGATTCTGATGTAAAATTTTCAGCTCAATTACTCGATCCATTATTTAATTAAAATTCTGACATTGAATTTTCCTTTTTGCCAAGTTTTCTGTTTTCTATTTTAATAATTCTCAAACCCTTTTATTATTTTATTATATTTTTACTGAGTGTATATATGGAACTGAGGTTCTCACATAAATTTTCTCAACTCCATTTGCTATTCCAATCATTTTACATCATTTCGACAATGTATTATTTGGGAATAAAACTGTTATTCTATTTTTCTTCCTCATTTTTCTTATGTGAAGATTTCATGTGGTAATTAAAATGGCTTATTTACATGTTCAGGATTATTCCAGCAAATTTTCCAAATTTTTGCTTTTTGCTTCTTTGCCTTTTTTTTTTTTTTTGCATTCTTTATTTGACTTTTATTGCAACTCAAACGCATAATAAGAATTCAATAACTCCAAATAAAATCAAAGACATTATGAACAAACTCAAAATATTCACATTCAATTTAAATACCATGTTTTATCGTTCCTAAATTTACAGGTCATTACACCACCTCGCTCGGTGGTGGCCCACTCCGACCGCCCTCTGCTTCACCACGGTATCCGGGCTGCTCTCCACCATCTCCTGTGCTCCTCCCTCGCCGAGCCGAGCCAACACCGCCTCCTTGTTCCTCTCCGTCGAACAACCTCACCGAGCGCCGCCGCCTTCCGTCACCGGTCACTTCGCCGCAAAATCACCACTGTCGACCGAACCAATAGGTTCGCCAGGACCTCCTCTTCCTCGTGGTACAACCCATTCACCACCTCTGGCACTCCTCCGCCGCTGGCACCACCGCCACCACCGCAGAGCTGCCCCTCTGCTTCTCTCTCACTGACGAGCGAGGCCCAGCCGTCAGCCTCCCGCTTTCTTTCTCTCACACAGCCGCTGCCACTGGGTCCCGCATTTCAGGTGGTGAATCTGTTTTTAAAGTGCTTGCCGAAAACGGAATACGCTTTCAGTGGAGGAAGGCATACTTTCCTTATTCGGGAAGTTTTTTCTATTTCAGTGAATTAATTAACCCTAGTCAATTCAAACACTTGTGACTTCTGCTAGGAAGCTCCAAATTTAATGAGATAAATTTATAAATCTGTGTAAAATCAAGTATAATCCAAATATTTAAAAATATTTTAGTTTTAGTCTCTGTGAATTAAATGAGCTCAATTATATGATGTAGGTCTAAAGTATGGTTAATATGAAAACTTCACAAATTAAGTCTAAAAATAATGAAACTGAATTTTTCATATTCCTTTGTTCAAAATAATCTAAATATGTAAAAATATTTAGGTTTTTCCATGGTTAGCATCATGTGTTTAATAGTCAAAGTTTCAATTCATAGAAGTCTGACTAGTTATAACTTTTGAAAACGAACTTCAAATTTGACGAAACCAAATCCTAGGAACTTAAAAAATGATACCCTTTCTAACTATTGTAACATCCCAATTTTTGGCTTTTTGTGTATTAAATATTATTTTATTGCAATCTATGGTTTTTGTGATTTTTCTGGATTTATTGGATTTTCTGAGATTTATTTAAAACACTTCGAATTGGTATATATGGCTTTTGTTAAGAAAGATTTATAAAAAGGAAATTTAAAATAAAGTCTTCCTAAAAATATTTTATTTGAGTATAGAAGGTCTCGAAGTATTTTTGGAAATTTCTTTCTCTCCGGGATTAAATCGGAATAGGAATTAGATTGATTCAATCGGATTAGGAAATTATCGATTGTCCGGTACGGGGGCTGCCTTGTTTCCGATGAGGATTTGGATATTGGAGCCGTAGCCGACGTGGCCAGATAGATTTCGATCGAGCAAGATCACCGCATCTGGACCATGGAGACAGGCCGCGTGTTCGGCTGGGACTCGGGCATCTCGACCGAAGAAGCTTGGCTCGGGTTTCTATCGCGCGGGAGAAGTACGTGACCGAGTCAAACTCTCGCGCTGGCACCAGGAGCGGCGAAGGAATTTTCCGTTTCGACCGTAGCGTAGCCACTTCAAAATCCATTGCTGGCGCCCAAATGCAACACGTAGCCGAATCAGTTTCCTTAGCGTGGCGCCGCAACCGACAAGGAAACGGAGTCTCGTCCACTCGCGGGAACAAGGACGCCGGTCCTATTTAAGAGGTGCGTGGCGTTGGCAAGAGTCAAGCGATCAGAAAGAAATCGCAGGCGAGCGGGCGACAGGAAAATCGAGAGCGCTCGAGCAAGTTGCGCCATCGCTCGGGAAAATCGCGAAGTCGCAGCAGCACCAGGAGATTTCTGAGCGCGTGTGAGACCCCGTTCAGATGAACAGGAACCTCCATGTGATTACTGTGCTATTCCCTGGATCAGTAGCTAGCACTCACATGTTTACAACAATTGGAAATCACAACCATACATTAATTAATTAAGCGGAAACGATTATACAAATAAATATTACAACTCAGAGAAATATGACAGCAAAAGAAGCAATTGCCTTGTAGTGTACCCATTCAATCCCGCAGGCAACTGACCAGGCATAAACTTCAGATAGAACAAGACGAAGAAAATCCCGCAACCTGCGATGAACAACTTCGAAGCTTCGCTTTCTAAACCACCTACAATATAATTAGGCAAGGGTGAGTACTTTACGTACTCAGCAAGACTTGAGCAAACCTATAATACATGCAGGCCATTTCAAAGGAAAGGCTACTACAGTTAATTTGCATAAAGCGAATTTCATTTGTAAATCGAGTTATTTGCAAACGGAATTGATAAGAGCATTTGATTGATAACAAATAAGTAAAGCATAATAACACTCACAGTCCTCCATGACGTGGCGGCGAATCATGAATTCACGAAATCCAACAATGTCACCCTTTGACATAAAAAACGATTGCCAAAACAAATGAAACCAACCCTTTTGAAAATAATAAAACATTTAACTTCAAGCAGAGTTCACCAAGACACCCATGACCGCGGTGCGGCTAATCAATTAGATTTAAACTCGCAGAGGTGTACAACTTTACCCACAAGGAATGATCCACCTTTTGCGAGAACATTTCGACACACGCCTCCAATAGATGTGTGCTCGCGAGCGATCATACACACTGCTTCATTACCCGACATGACTTTACACCAGCCGGGCGTTAACCCCGCCAAAAACAGAGACACTCACCCAAGCCATGGATCCACATTTATCACACCCAACACCACGTCTCTGTCCATGGCAAGGCGTACACGTTACCGCCAAAGCGATTACCCATCTGAATCGCATAGAAGCCCCTCACAAGCAATCCGTGTCGGAATGCCTCCGCTAGCTCCGCCTACCAATGAGCAAAGCCATGTCCAAATAAGTTAATAGGCTATGGCTAACCCATACTCACCCTCGTGGTTTGTGCGGATTTTCTCGGATCAAGCTACACGATGTTCGGTCCTTAGTTGTGACACGGCGACACTTCACCCTACACTACGTGCAATTCCTTTCTGCACAACCGGCTATTGCCAATAATCGGCCGCATCAAAGCATAGTTTCATTTTGGGTTTTTAATCAAAATTACACACCACCAACAGTACTATTTCCAAGGTTTTCAGGAAACAAATGCTGCTTTGATCATGTATATCATTGATTCTAAAGCATGGCTAAGCATGAATAATATGAACGCATATACCCATGATGACATTAAGTAACGCCTAACCTTAATCTAAGGTTATCAAGGTTCACATGTTCATAATCATCAAAGGAGATTCACGAGACAACAGGTATAACTACCCAATCCACAAAATAGCAAATTTACATAAAGTAAACGCATGCATAAAATTATTTGATGCACAAAAGGAATATAAAATATTGGGAGCAATATGGTCAAAGGAAGCTTGCCTTGCTTAATCACTGATTTCGACGAAGACGAGGATTGCGGCTGACGATGACGACGACGAAGCTAGAGACGTCGGGTTCTACACGTCGATCAACGGAAACAAAGCAATAATAAACTTCAATAAGAGTAAAAGAAATAGATAACAAGAACAAATAAACTCTTCACAAGAATTAGGGGTTGCTCTTAATGAATTTATTAATCTTATTTTACGAATTCAAAATGCAAAAATTGTTTGGATTAATAGAATTAATCATTAGTTGTAAGTTCCATTGATTCACTATTCACAATATGAGTTCTGCCAATTCGCATTACTTATGAGTTTTGCTCTATTAGGATTTCGGATTCAAAGCAAGGTGAAGAAAGAATATTTTCTTAGATTACTACAGATCATATTTTAAAGATCAATTCTAGGCTATTCTTTACTAAATTCAGATTTAGATGAGCTGCTTTGCGTGTTAATGAAAATGCTTAAACAATCACATTGGACTATGAGCGATTAGTTCTTTATCTTTAATTGATTTTGCTTAGAATTAGTTTTACGCAAGTTAAATCTATTGATTCAGGCTATTGGACTAATTTACATGATATTTAAGAAGGTTCTGGTGATAAAAATATCTTAACTACAGGTTTCCTCGTTTGCAACTACAGTTCGTTCATTCATATTGTGCACTTACGTATTGTGATTACTTAGGGTTATTAAGCTGTTAAGACTAATATGCCAAACATGATGGAGCATGGTTATTTCTTCATACTAAGATGATTTATACTTTGTATAACAATCCTAAGCTGATTCCATGAATTTTAGGCTTTAGCTGATACATTATATTCATTGGTTAAAATGCTTAAGTGGCATTGCAAAGTTGACACTATTCGGAATCGGCCAAAAGGTGAATCAAAAGGGTTAACACTTAAGGGTTTTGATCTGATGAGATTAATAGGCAAACCTTAATGGATTATGATTCTTTTTACAGAATATGGTAGTATGAACTTTGTACAGTGTTTTTGAACAGACTTTATTGATTTTAGTATTTAAACGAATTATTTTATCTATCGTTGAAATAGCATAAATGATCCCATTGCAAATCTTAAATCGGCTAAGTCTAAATCTAAATTTCCAACTACACGATACATGATTCTGGATCCATTTTTCAGGTATTAGCAGAGGATCATCCTAGAAATGTTTTAAAGTTATTTTGACACTATTTTAGCTTCAATTGCAATAGATTATCTATTTATTTGTTTGTTGTTGTTTGCACTTTCTTGCATTAAAGAATGCAAGATAAGTTTTACTTTAACTATTTTTACATAATTGGTTCTCTATTGATTCCGTGAAGTTAATACAAATTATTTCCTCATTGTATGAGTTTTAATACTTTTATTTTTGTTAATGGCCATAATAAGGTTTAATGATGATTGCAAAGTAAGTAAATTGAACATTGATCAAAATTAAATATATTTTCATGATTGAGTTTATTATAATTCCGAAGCATATTCATATTTATTTTATGACTTTATCATTTATATTTTTCATATGTACAATAATGTTCTTAATAGTGAGTTCACCTCATTTTAAATTTAAATAATTGATCGTGATATAAGAATTGAATATTTTTATATATTTAAACTCATACTGATCTTATAATCATATAAAAATTTATTTCAACATTTTATGAATTATTCTCGCACAAACCTTTATTAAAGACCATAATGGAATTCTAGCAAAATTAAATTCCAATAAATGGCTCTGAAGTTCAAAAACTAAATATTCTTGTATATTTAGAATCTTTTTGATTTTAGATGAATATAGGAATTTGTCTCACTGAGTTTTGATTTAAATTGCAAAAGATATTCAATACTGGATTTCATTGGGTATGAAAATGGAATTTGGAAAATTGAAATACGCTTTCACTTAGAAGGTGGCGCCTTTTTACCCTGTGCTTCATCTACCTCGGGATCCCGACCTCCAGACCCCACCGCCAGAGAGACAGAGCGAGCATCCGGCTAGGGCATGGGCTGCGGGCGCTCTGGCGATGATCCGGCGGCGACAGACAGGAGCAAGAGCTCGGCGAGGAGAGTCTGAGGCGGTCTTGATTCGGCGGAAGAGTCTCCGAGCAGCGTGGCCATGAAAGTGGTCTTGGCATGAAATGGCGCTTCGGTCGGAGAAGAAGACGAAGACAAAACTTGGCAGATCGGCGACCTTAGGGAGTATCCAAGGGTCACCAGAGTCCATTTCTGCGGTCGCTTCAACGGAAGAATCACTGGGAGCTTACCCCTGCGACTTTGAAATGAGGAAGAAGGCGCCTGCATTGCAACATGATTCGCATGAAGAAGATCAAGTATTTTTGAGGGCTCTGATCCTTAGGAGGTGTAGATGATGCATCCGTAGTAATTTGGAAATGGAGTCTTATTTCCTGTGAATTAATGTCGGCTCTAAGCTTGGGAGTTTTCTCGTAATGGCGAAATGAGGGAACTTCATGCGCTAGCTTGAGAAAAGGAAGGGAAAGGTGAGGGGGAGTGAAAGCATTGCCTCAGTGACCACAATGCTCTATATATATGGTTGAGAGATTGAGCAGATGAGCCGGCCTTGGTTGATTCACTCGGTTGTGAGCTTCACCGCAAGCGACAAAGAAAATGGCGAGTGGCGGGCTTAACCTGCGGTATGGTAGCGAGAGCTTCGTGGCGTTGATCGCTACCGTGATGAGATGAGGCTGACGCCGAGGACGTGACAATTCGGCGAGGAGATGCATTGAACGGAGCTCAGTTGGCTACGCTGGACTCGGGAATTCCTCTGCTCGGTCGCACGAACAGGAGGAGGAAGACGATGACTAATGGGCCTGGGGTCCACCGGTCAGTGAGATTAGCACCCAAAAGGAGTGGTCCAGCTCGGCTGGTTCTAGAACCGGATTTTCTTGTGCTACCAGATCAGGGTATAAATCGATCAAACTTTTTGACCATGGTCTTATGGTAGTGACAAACCTTTGGTAGAATTTTCGGACTAAAATACATTATGGATAAATAATGAAAATTCTGACAGCGAGCACTGCCCAGATTTCTCAATTCGGATTTCAATTTAATTAAGGGTCTAAATGATATTATTTATTTTTGAAACTTTGTTTTTATAAATTATTTGGTCTCAGAATGTCTCTATAAAATTTTCAAGTCAAAATGTTGCACCATTATTTTATAAAAATTCTGACATTGCAATTTCCAGATTTTTAGGGTTTCTGTTTTTGAATTTTGGAAAAGTCTTAAATTATATTATTAATTTATGAAATTTTAACCAAAGGTATAAATTGCATTGAAGTTTTCATGATAAATTTTTCAGCTCCATTTGAGTTTTATAAATATTTTATAAATTCTGACAATGCATTGTTTTGATTTAAAAGTTGACTCTCTATTTTATTCCTTCATTTCTTCATGTATAAAATTTCACTTTATGGCCAAAATGATTTACTTATATGCTCAGGGTTCTCATGGCAAATTTTCTAAATTTTTACTTTTTGCTTCTTGGCCTTTTTCTCTTTTTCATTCCTTATTTCTCATTTGTTTACTTTTTCTTGCAACACAAAATCCAAGAACTCCAAATAAAAATCAATAACGCCAAGAAAACTCAGAAATAATAATATTCAATTTCAAAATATTGATTTTTATTTTATTAAAATTTTGGGATGTTACAATGTTAGATCTTGTTATCTTTATCCCCGAGCTCTTCTGAGCAGAGGGTCCGCCTGCAGAAGAACCCGGCCGCATGCCGGGCGCGGGGGACGATGGGCCTCCGATCGGGCTCGGGGGAGGAGGTGCCACATAGGCCGAGTGCCGGGCTGGGGGCTCTGGAACCTTCGGGCCCTCGGACTGGCTCGATGATGAGGAAGTCGCTGGAGCGGCGCGTGCGGCTGCCGGGCCATGAACCTTTGGGCCTCCAGTCGGGCGCACGTTAGTCGCCGACTGCCTCCTTTTCTCCTTGGGCACGTAGATGGCCGGGCGTTTCCCTTTTCCCGTGGGGTCTTCAGCTCCTGTCGACTTGTCCTTCTTCGCACTCAGCGCCGAGGACGAGGCACCAGCAGGGCGTTTCCGCTTGGCACTCTTATGTTGGGGGAATTTTGGCAGCGACGCATCAAAGAAGAAAGCGCCATGACCTTGCAAGTACATGCAACAAACACATGCTTAATCGCATTACTCAAGAACCAGAAATTCCAACCTCGGGAAATAAGAAAACATCTTACTAGGGGCGGAGGACACGTTTTGTTGAAGGGCTTCGGACACCCATCGTTGATGATTTGGGTGCCAGGGGCGAAGAAATCACCCAAACGTCCAAGAAGTATACCCTTGGGAATCGGCTCTGGAGCTTCCTAGGTAGGATCACGCTCCCCGTCATATTCGTATCCTAGATAGACCCGCTCCTTGAGAGGCTACACACGGCGAAAGCCAAAATTGAGGATGATCGCAACTCTGGTCAATCCTTCCCCCTTCAATTTGGCGATCATTCCCATGAGCTTCTCCACCTGATCCATCCCACCGTCCGAGGGGAGCGAAGTCCAATCCATCGAAGGCTTGGGTGGGGCTCCGGAAAAGGAAGGAAGAGAAGGCTTGGGGTTGGCACAGTAAAACCACTCCTGGTGCCAACCTTTGTTCGAGGTTTTGAAACGGATAGCAAAATAGGACTTCTTCAGGTCGTCCCTTAGCTGGAATCCGATGCCCCCAACTGCTTTGGGGGAATTCTTGTTCGGGAAGGGCTTGAGAAGGAAAAGATGGCAAAAGAGGTTGAAATGTGGGCGAAAGCCGAGGAAGGCCTCGCAGAGGTGAACCAAGATAGCAATTTGAAGTATGGAGTTGGGATTGAGATGAGTCAATTCGATTTCATAAAAGTGAAGAAAACCGCGGAGAAAAGCACAGGCGGGAAGGCCAAACCCACGCTGAAAGAAGGACTCAAAAACGACCACTTCCTCAGTGTGGGGCGTGGGGCAAGACTCACCCGCTGTAGGACGGGCGGAGAGCAACACCAATGGCGGGAAAACACCACCGGTGACCAACTCCTCCAATCGCCTTTCCGTCGTCACTGAGGTAGCCCAATCTTTGGCTGAGGCTGATGCAAGAACGTCTTTGGAGGAAGGAGAAGATATTTTTTGGCAATGGAGCTAGCAACTGCGTCGGATTGGGGGTGCGAAAGAGGCTAACCCTAGCGGCGGAGTTCGCAATAGAAGCGTCGAAAGTAAGAAGATGAAGAGGCAAATGAAGAACAGTGCGCGGAAAACCGCTTCGTCTGCACCGAGTCTCATATTTATAGGGAGCGATGCTAATTTTCGCCTTGAGCGGGAAAAACGCTTCGCCTTCCGCACGTCCTGGGGTTGCCCTAGTGCACGCCTTAAGATGGGCCGGTGGCCATAATGCAAAGAATCACAGTGCCTGTGCACAATCGGGCGAATCCGATTTGGGATATGGTACGCCCCACGATGGGCCAAAGGCCAATGACCGCATCAAAAGGAATTTGGGTACCTTCCAAATTAAAATACCTCCTTATGATATGCCTCATGAAAGGTCGCATGCTGGTCATCGTTCAAAACGGAATCAGATATCATAAGTTGATTCAAAACAAAGATTCCATAGGTATGCTTCATGATTATGGAAATGTGAACCTTGATAACTCTAGGGCAATGTTAGACAATACATAATGTCATCATGAGCGTATGCTAATACATACTAGTATGCTTAGCCATGCTTTAGCTTTGAAGCAAATAGATTGAGTTGGCTCTTGAAAAATGTAAATTGTTGGGTATGGCAGTTAGGGATGTTGGTATTTACTGTAAAAACTTAAAATAAAACTATGTTTTGACACGGGCAAGTTATGGAAATAGCGGAATGTGCATGGATTTTGCACATAGTGTAGGGGGAGTATTCTCGCCTCGGTTGGTTAAGGACTGAACTAATGTGTTGTTTTCAAACTAAGAATTTAGTGTAACCACAAGTGCTAGTATGGGATAGCCTTAACCTATTAAGTTATTTAAATCTAGCTTTGCATTTTAGAAGGCTGTAGTAGTACAGGCTATTCTATTATGAATTGCTCGAAAGGGCGCCTACACCACGGTGAAGGGAACAACGCTTGCCAACATAACGGTGTATGCCTTAATATGGGGTGAGAAGTAGGACGGTGGGATGTGAAACCATTTATCGTACCGTAGGTATAAATATCTTCTACCACCATATTAAGGGTTTGTCATCACTGGGCTTGTGCAAAGTTAAGATTAAATAATGTAACGGTTATATTATGATCGCTCTGTGGCACATCAAACGAAGTGTCCTAATAGCTTGTACAAAGGGCAGATCATTTCTTGTGGGTAAAGTTGTACTCCTTTACAAAGTGAAAATCTTTTTGAAAAGCCGTGCCCGCGATCAAGGGCACTTGGTAAAGTCATCACATGGTTAAAAATTTTATTACTTTGCAAAATAAGGGGGGAATATGGGAATATTGTTGGGAAATCTATATTTCGGGTATTATGACAGAAATTGGTAAGATTGTTGCAATGCTCACATTCATGGAGAACTGTGAATTATTATGTTATGTGTACTTGCTTATTTTCATATTCGAAAAACTTGCTCTTACAAAATACCGTTTGCAAATTACTACTTAATATTCATGTTCATCTTTGCTCACCACAAAATAACCGTAGAAGCTTTCCCGTTGATATAGCCTGTATTTTATCATATATACATTTGTCATACACTATAAGTCTTACTGAGTACAAATGTACTCAATCTTGCTTAAATTGTTGGTTCAGTGGACGAGGAAAGCGAAATCCCCGAGGACACTTATTTTGCCGCAGGTTACAGGGACTATACCGACGAGCTTTTCTAGGATCTTCTCCTGGTCAGTTGCCTATGGTATTTTGAGCAAAGGCATACTGCTAGGCCTTGTATCTTCTGTTGTACTTTAATTCGGCCCTTAGGCCATGTTGTAATAACTCTGTGCTATTATTGTACGTTATGGACTCTTGTATGGACGTGATAAAAATGTTGTAAAATGTGCGTACTAGCTACTGATCGTGGGACTAGTACATTATGCACATGAGACCTTAGAATTTCATGCCAAAAGGAGGGTCTCGATAATAAATATTGAAATCACACGTCTAAGCACATCCAAGACTACACGCTTAGGAACGCATCCATGTGTATAATGTGTTGATCATATCATGATCTCGTGCGAACTATATATATGTATATATATAGGAAGTCTCTTTTCTACTCCCAGGAGTTGTTAATCCCTATGACGTATCTCATAACGTATAGAGTATCTTGTGTAATGAAGAGTATGTACATGTAATATACGAATATATACAACTTTCTAGGGTATGTACATTTTTTCAAATGCGATATCACTACTACAGAAATGTACATCACAATCTGCTCTTTTTTGTCATTATAGTCGATTTTGATGCGATACAAAGTCATTAAACAGTGATAAAGAGATACTATCATAGTCAGTTTTTACTCGACAGTGATGAATTACCATTACAATCAATTCTAAGCTTAGAACCGATTGTGATGCAGTACACATCATAATCAATTCTGAGCTCAGAATCGATTGTGATGTATCATATATGACAATCAGTTCTAATCTAGAACCAATTGTGATGACGGAGCACATCACAATCGGTTCCAAGTCATAACCGATTGTGATGTGAGTGTTTGATGCTTAATTTGTACAGTACACATATCACATTCACAATATCTAACACAATATATAGAACACAAACATATGGCATAATATTCACAATACAAAATATTATTTACATAGAACATAACCTTAACAACACAAGTATATCACATTCACATAATATAATATTGTTTACAACATATAGACTAGTAGGAGCCTGTCGGGTCTCTAAAACTTTTGTCCAGTACCACCGGCATGTGTGGTCTTGTAATTTATTGAGATCTTTATTGTCTAGGAACTTGAGGGAATATTGAGATTCTGTAAAATAAAGAGTTGTTCAATAATTTAAGTTTTAAAATTTGTATGTAAAAACTCGAGTGTATTATGCATGTACATATATCTTAGAAAAAAGGTGTGAACTGCCAACCAGGATCAGCATATGATGCATGATGTAGAAACCGCACAGATCGTTGCACCCCCTGTTGATGACACTACTATAAGAATATACATCACAATCGACTCATTTTTGTCATCACAATTGGTTTTGGTAGTTACACAATATCATTAGACAATAATGAGAAGGCGCTATTACAGTTGATTTTCGACCGATAATGATAAATTAATTGCCATCACAATGGTTCTGATCTAGAATCGATTGTGATGTGTCGGTTCTAAATTAGAACCGATTGTGATGTTAACCCACATCACAATCGGTTGTGAGTTAGAACTAATTATGATGTGAACCCGGTTACCAAAAAGAGCAGATTATACACAGTATGCACCAAAAACAGCACAAATTATAAATAGTATGCATATCATATTCACAATATATATAGAACACAAACACTTTACAATACACATATCACATTTGTTCATAATATAGAACACAAATATGCTTAACATGAGTACATATATCACATTCACATTATATTAATATTGTTTACATATGGTGTAACACCCCAGCGCCAAACGCACCACGGATGCTACCAAAAGACTCTTAATAATTAATGACACTTCTAGGAAAAGGCAGGAATTAACCTCTGACTCCTAAAACCGGTTCAAAACTAAGCCACCGAAATTTACAAAATTTCGGCAGCACCTCCCCTAAAACTAGGACATCCACTCAGCAGATAAAAGAACATTTGCAGTTATGATATCATTCTAGCAGGTCCTTAGTTAGTCAATCACGCACCCAACGAAAATTAATAAATTTCACCACGCTGAACAATACATTACAACCGCATTAATTACATCCAGACTCAACAAATGGGTTAAATAATTTGTTGGAGACCGAAGTCGTGCACGTGTTACTACTCCCAACCCGACGAGCTAGCTTCAAGGTACCTAAAACAAGAAACAGCAAGCGTGAGTCCAAGACTCAGCAAAGTGCATCTAGCATAAAAAGTAAAGAATTCGACTAAAATACAACTACTACAAGATATAAGGAAACAGTTCCTTTAATTGACATCCGCAGGTAAAGGAAGCAGTTGAATTCATATAAATCCAAAACGTAAGAACACACTTACTTCATCATGCAACATATCCAGTACTTAATTGAAATCACCCGATAACAGAAGCAGGAACTAACTCCACTTACCACAACCAACTCGAAAACGTAACAAACCTTACCCATGCCTTTGTAATCATTTCTGGACGAGCCCACGACTCAATCCTCAACCTGTTCTTTCCATTCTCATCAATCAACATTTATCAATTGCAACACACAATGCAATGCAATGCTTTTATGCGTTCATGCTCAAAATGCAACCTTTTAGCCTATACCGGTATAGCTGAGTGCACACCCGTCGGTGTGCACCCTCTCCATCCCGACCATCCCGTGGCGGGGCCTACTCTTACTGACTCGCTCCCATCCGTGGATGGGACTACGAGGTAGGACTTTTGTACTCACTACGTGTGAGTACAGAGGCCCACATCAACATGGGTCGCCTCTTCTGTAATGAATGCGCAAATGCAAGTGACATGTATGCGGAAATGCAACAACATTGCAACTACATTCATTTCTAACATTTCATATAAACATAACTGAATGTATGCACGACAACCAATTCTCATGTTCATAATTAAGCACAAGCGCTAAACTATCCTCACCTACCAACCTTACCAAGTGATCGTCCTCTCATTCATTACCCCAATGTCAAGATCTCGAGCATATATCATAGCAACAATTTGCCATAATTATGCAAAGCAGCGAAATATCATCTATCAACTTAAGCAATAATTATTCGTAACTAGGTTTTAATCTACATGCACTTGCCTTTAATTGAAGATGGAGTGATACGGGGTCGAGGTAACCCCCAAAGACCCACTACCTGAAAACAACAATCACATGCAATTACTCGCATTCGGGACAACTTACTTCAACTTTGCTTAAAACATTCAATACAAATCCGAGTTAAGCATTGAATTTACAGTAGCAAGTCAAATGGCAATAGCAATTCTGTAGTAGTAAGATAGAGATATGAGAAACCTCATACCACCAGCACACAACAATTTTTTTTTGCATGCAAACTAAGTCAATGATTAAGTAACAACTTTACATAACTAAATAATCTAGCTAAAGAACCTAAAAGCTTTTGGCATTTAAAGTATGCATGTTCATATAATCCACATCAACAAACATTTGGATAATCTACTAGGAATAGAGGCTTTAGTTCTGACAAAAGATTCTGATTGCGTGATCTTGTGTTTTCCATGTGAATTTCTGTAGTTGCTTTTAATCACATGCTATCTATTCGAGTACCCAGAACTAGTATGACAGAACCCACTTATATACATATATATATATGCATAATCATAGATTAAGTTGAGTGAATCAAAAAGTTGTTGCGGATCAGAGTATAACAACACATTGATAATTATGGAATAACTCTCAATCAATAGAATAAGCATGGCAGAGAACAACACTACATTTTTCTATGCTTTAATAAGAATTCACTAAAAGCATATACCTAGCTCAGTCTGATCAGGCTTTAAAGAACCATAGTCGGCCAGGTTAAGAAATACCTTGCCTAGACGGGAAAGGCACCCCTATCTAGCGCTACGACCATACGCTTGAGGTAACACAAATATTCATTTAAATCTCTCTGTCTTGAGATCTCAAAATCTTGCATGAATATATAAAGGCTTCATAATCGCAGTGCTCAGACAACAAATGACCTTATGATTTATAAGATCAAACAAATTTAAAATCTCAAGCATGCACAAATCATTTCATTCTCATGAAAATCTAGCTAGGCATTTCATCAAACACTTGGCATGCATAGAAAATACCCAAGCTAGAATACCTCAAAGCAAATCCATAGAGGAAGGAGGGAGGTGGGGGAGAGCTGTCGGCTCGGCGCCTGGCCGAGGCGTGTGGCGCCGGAGGCGCGCGAGGTCGGGAGGAGGCTCGGGGCCGGTGGGCGGCAACCTTGGAGGAGACGCTGGCGACGCCCGTGAGGAGGCCGGGAGGAGCAGGCCGCCATGAGGAGCAGGGGGACAGGCGGCCTCGGCTGGAGGCGGGAGGGAGCCAAGGGAGGAAGGGAGGCGGCAGGGGGGCCTTGGCCGGAGGAGGAGGAGGCGGCGTATGATCAATGGGAGGAGGCACGACAGGCGTGGTGGAGAAACAACCCAGGAGCTCTCTTTTTTGATTCAAGGATTCCACTTAAATTCCCCTCTTCCTTTTATATATATGACTAGGGTTTCCTCTTTATCTCTTCTTTCTTCCTTTTAATTTAAATGGATGAACCAAATAAAAGGCTAGGAAAAGAGAAAAAGAGTAAAAGCTACACAAAAAATCTAGAGACCACAAACCCACAATCTCCAAAGATTTAACTTTCAAAAACACAGCGAAACGAAAATCCTTTGGGTAAAACTTCTCAGAAAAAGTTAAACAAATCACCCTTCCAACATGCATTCTGCATATCTCAAGACTTTTCGCTAAGATTCTTAAAACTGCGAGACGACCAATCTTTTGCCATTCCGAATAAATCCTTGGATTTAGGGAAACAAAAACAATTCCGACCAAAAACCCTGGAAAAACGATCTGCGGTATTACATATGGACTAGTAGGAGCCTGTCGGATCTCTAAAACTACCGTCCTCCGCTATAACTTCTGTCTAGTACCACTGGCATATGTGGTATTGTAATTTATTGAAATCTTTGTTTTGTAAGCTATTGCAAGGGATATCGATCTTCTACAAATTAGAAATGAGTGCACTAATTTAAGTTTTAAAATTTGTATGTAAAAAGCTGAGTGTATTATGCATATACATATACCTTAGGGAAAAGGTATGAGCCGCTAATCAGGCTCAGCATATGATGCATGGCGTAGAAGCCGCACAAGTCATCACGCCCCTATTGAGGACACTGTGAACAAAGAAAATCAAATCAAGAAACGAAGAATAGATGTCAAAAAAATAATCCTATGCTAGGCACTTGTATCTTGAAGCGGTTCCACTCTAGCTGATCACTTCATTTGTGATCATATCACCCTCCTTCAGCAACGTAAGACAAGAAAGCCATACATACATTGGAGAGATGTCATTGAGGTAAAAAAATGAATGTAGTTAAATATAGAAAGTCTTAAGTTAGAGGAATGTACTTACTTCTACAAAACAGGCTTGATCGTGTAGGCTATTGGTCTCTTTTCGATCGAGTCAAAAGTGTAAACTTTGTTTTCACACGAAGCAACGACGAGTAGAACCCAATGGTTGCTTATTAAATAGAATGTAGTGCTAGAAAATAAGTTTATATACGGTTTAAGTGTGCACAAGTAATTGAAGGGTAAAGTAGTACTAACTCCTCGTGATACGGGAATAGAACGAAATCCTTTTTTGCATCAGCGTGCAATGCCTACTTGATATAGTTGGCAAGGAGCTCCAATTGAAGCCTAGCCATGGTCGCAAACACTATCTCAGGGTCGACGAACCCAATTGGGTGTTTACCCATCACAGCTCACTACCTCATTATCCTGTAACTCGTGTAAATTATTAAAAAAACATAATACAAAATCCTATAACAGTCATAGGCTCATGTTGTATGGTGCGATACTCACAGTGTCTAAGATCATAAAGTAAAAATATTGATTAATTTTAGGCTGTACAAACAAAACAGATCCTCCAAACTCATTGGAAATGTCTCATGCTCCTAGCGGCAGAAATATCCCCCTCGATACCTCACATTGAAATCGATGTGACGCTCGACCTCATTCACCTTGTCAATGTAACATCCATAGAGCAAGCAAGTACACTTGTTTATAGCATTGAATTCGTTACTAGGGACAAAGGGCATTTCATGTATATACCCCTTATAATCTTGAGAGGGTTCTGTGACCTCTATCAACTTTGCTTTCTAGATAGAAAGAGTCTTCGAGGTTAGGATAAGGAGCTTTCCATTTATTTGTGGGGCGTTGTGGTCTGTCAACTTTGCCTTCTTAATAGAAGTATTCTCCTAGGTCTCCTATGATTCCTTGATTATCGTGCTAGTTCTTTTGCGCACCAGGTCTATACTCTGTGTAGGAGTCGACGTGAACGGAGGAGTCTTCATGGTGGTGGGAGCTGGAGCAGATGCAGGTTGTCATGCTAGTTCTTTTGCACACCAGATCTATACTTTGTGTAGGAGTCGACTTGAACGAAGGAGTCTTCATGGTGGTGGGAGCAAGAGCAGATACAGGTACGATAGAAACTTACGAATCACATGCATATGTAACGTGTTGTAGTACTGGAATAATCAAGAAGACACAGAGAATTTTTACCTTGAGTAGTATGACACCTGTCGTGGGCCACTTGATGAACGACATCCGTGCTTGCTCGAGAATGGTAATATCTTCGTTTGGGGGAAAACTCCATCACATGAGATAGAAAGTCATCGTGAACATAGTCGACTTGCACCCTCATGTAGCCCTTCCCCAAAGGGTTACTATGCACTGTGTTAGTCTCCTTGTATGAAAATGCAACCCCACGTATAGCCTCAACAGGAAATCCGTCTTCCATCACGACGAACTGGCACTTGGCAAGCGACTGCAAGGAGTGTGCAACCTAATCGAAAACATTGTTTAGCTTAATTCCATAAATTTAAGTCAAGAACAATTATTACCTTCAGTGGAGGCCGACCTAATCATATCTGAAAGTGTAATTGCCAGGACAAGGTACAGGCCTTTCTACCAGAGGCGAGGCCATATGACTCTGACTCTGGAAGATCATAGCCATAATCTCAGGCATCGGGCACTCCTCATGTGCTATCATCTCCTCCCTCATCTCCTCCTTCAACTCCTCCCTTAGCTCCTCTCTCAACGTGTCATTGAGGCGCGTCACATGTGTTTCCCATGATCTTGACCTAGCACTGGCACCTGTACTTGTGGCAAGCACCCGACCCTTTTGGTCGGACTTCCTGATCACCAAAAACAAGATGTCCTTCGACCCTTAGCTCTGAAAGGTTCCCTGCTCTTTCTGCTGGCACCCACTCTGATTTCTTCCCTACATATCCAGTGGAACCGAGGTGGTGCACGTGTCTGTTCTAGCTCTACATAGCGATATTCTTCTCTCTCAGATCCTCCTCGGGCATATTCTTTATCCTTGTGAACTCCTCTCAAACATCAAGAGCCACAAATGGATACCTCTCGAAGGAAATACGGCCTTTCAGCATATACTCACCATGCATGATAATCCTGAAGTACCTCAGAAACACACACATTCTCTTCAAGGCGTACCATCTCACATTACTTTCATTTTCCTCTGGTATAATCTATTTTCCTTTAACTTCGTCCCATAGCCGATTCTTCTGCTCGACATTGACTTTCTTCCTCCAGTTCTTAACCGTGATCGACACTCTCTCCCTCACCAATTGACCGAGAAAAGATCAGTAGCGCCCCTTATACTTGGGAGGATCCATGCAATATATATATATATATATATATATATATATATATATATATATATATATATAACCTAAACTTGATAAGAGAAAGCAGTTTATATATTTGATATGGTCATATATTTCACATGAGAGAAAGCAGTTCATAGCTATTATGTCGACTTGACAATGAAACATGTAAATTAACATATTAATGAATAATTAATAGCATATTATTGTACTAGTATATTGTAGTAAATTAACAGATTAATAGATTAATGGATGATCTTAAAAAAACGTCTATCTGTTAACCAACTAAGTACGTACCAACAATGACTCCAAATTTCTAATTAGGTTATGTCCTAATCCCATTCGAGGATATATGATTCGGGCAAGTTTCTAAGCTGTTATACAACTATAGAGAAAATTTTGATAGTATCTTCCCGTTGTTCTCTAAATACCCGTCTCGACAACAAGTCAAGAGAAAATATATCTGGAGAACACCAGGGAGATGCCACCGACACTTTCTATGTAGTTGTACAAGAGCTAAGAAACTTATCCGAACCACATATCCTTGAACTATAAAAAAAATGTGGACAATTCGAGACTGCTTATTTCTAAATATGCCATTTTGGTATATTTATAAACAAGCAGCCTCGAATGAGAGACATAGGTTATGCAACCTAAACTCTAAAATTGATCATATTACAGTAACAATAAAGACATATAAAGTAAAAAAATCGTTGTAGGGACATTGATCATATTACAGTAACAATAAAGACAATATGAGTCAAGTTTGGAATCAACATACATGCTAATACACGTCAAAGACCATAACTAATAACTATATCATAATGTTTTAAACAAATACTTAATTACTAAGAAATATGAATGATGAATTATTGAAAAGAGCAAGATAAGATCTTCTAGTATCTCTGGTTGACTTGTATCTGAAAAAAAATACTCAGAATTCTTCTACACTTATTGTCTTGCATGTCACTTTTGTAACATTTCTTGTTAAACTTTATTTCAGATCCTGTAGTGGGTCTCAGGGATTATTTACTAACTGCATTCTTATGAACGATGCGATTGCCAGAACCTTTTAGTTTTATATTCACATGGTTCGCTGCGCTGCCTCTAATATTTTGGGTAACGCAGGCAATTACTAAGGCCATAGTGAAGGACTTTTTAATTTTGAAGGTATTTTCCTTCTTTTTTTTTGTCTGTCTTACATTATCGAAAGGTTAACTGGAGTGCACAGTGATGAATCTTTTTAATATTCAGGGACCAAGTCCAAATTTTGTCTCGTCTTTTTCATATCTTTCAAATGCGATTGAGTTTGGTTTTCAAATTTTACAGGATTGTAGAAGCTCATCTCCCCTATGTATGGTAATTTTTTGAGAATTTTTGAAAACTTGTACACGTTGGTTTCACAGAGTTTTCATGGTAAGAGGGGTTTTCACTTGATATGTTGTCTTGTCTTTTTCATATCTTTCAAATGCGATTGAGTTTGGTTTTCAAATTTTGTAGGATTGTAGAAGCTCATCTCCTCTACGTATGATAATTTTTTTTGAGAATTTTTGAAAACTTGTACACATGGGTTTCATGGAGTTTTCATGGTAAGGGAGGGCTTCACTGGATATGTTACCTATGTATATATAGGAAGCCTTTTCTGTACTCCCAGAGTATGTACTTCCACTTTAAATATACCACTTAAACGAATATGTTATACTCCTTTATCATTTTCAATATACTTCAATAATTTTTTAAGATACCCTAATGTGATTTAGTTGAAAAAATTTCACGATTTTTCATGTAAAAAAGAGTACACACGCAAAACTATACTATAAAAATGGACTTTGATGAAATTTTTCATGAAAATCACTTTATAGTATCTTATAATCAATATTAGAGTATGCTAAAAAGGATAAAAGAGGTATAACATCATCGTTTAAACGGTATATTGAATGTGTGAGTACATATTCCTAGGAGTATAGAACCATTTTCCTATATGAAAATGAAAGTGTACTACAGGTGTATGTACGCTCACCAACCAATACATGATTTATCAGAACAGTTAGCATGTAGCTTGGTTAAAGGGAGTTGTTATGCATACATGCATGCAACTTTAACAAATGGAGTAATTAGTTATATATATACATACATATATATATACATGTATGTATACATACAAAGGACCTGAGATCACTGGTACAAAGGGCCTGAGATCACTGGCACCACACCAATCACAAAAGACAAGCTACCACGGTATGCAAGCTTAACAAGACAGGGTATCACGATGCCTAAGCTTGGCAGATTCGTGCCGCAGGTCCAAGCTTAGTAGGAAGGTGGGACTCGCCACTTGTCGCGTTTGTCGAGGAGCTGCTGTGGTGAACAGAGCCATTGTGGTGCTAGCAACATGTCATGGTAATGAAGCGCGGTAGGTGACAT